>JARCFY010000003.1:52030000-52655000 GCA_029233225.1 Lepidodactylus listeri | reverse complement strand
ACATGTTTAGCAGTAAGTTACTTAAAAGCCACTTAGTGTAGTGGTTAAGCGTGGCATAGTGGTTAAGAGTGATGGACTCTTGTCTGGAGAACTGGGCTTGATTCCCCCACTCCTCCACATGAAGCTAGCTGGGTGACCTTGTGTCAGTCACAGTTCTGAGAGAACTCTCAGCCCCACCTACCCCACAGGGTGTCTGTTGTGGGGAGAGGAAGGGAAGGCAATCGTAAGCCACTCTGAGACTCCTTCGGGTAATAAAGTGCAGGGTATAAAAACCAACTCTTCTTCTTCTCCTCTTCATATTCCAAAACAGACCCAAGAAAACTGGAATCAGTCCAAAGTAGGTTGCTTCAGACTGCAGCCTCAATCTATAACACTGGGAATTAAAAAGTATTAAAATATATGACTATAAAACTGTAGGAATTGGAGGTCTACCTTCCTTGAATATACCACACCTGAAACCTTCACCAACAGGTAAGGGCGTAGACTTTCCAATTTCCTGGGGGGGGGGGTCTGGGGCTGGGCCAGAGACATTACAGGCCATTGTCTCCAGGGGAGGCTCAGCACATCCTGGAAACTTCCATGGGGGGGCTCCAGCTCCCCAGCCCCCCTGAAGCTGACGCCTATGCCAACAGGCAAATATCTTCCGGGTTGTTAGATGATAGAAGTAGAGTACAGGAATGGCCAGGTACACAGTGTCAGAAGCACATGTAGTACAAACATAACTTCAGTAATTCTTTGTACGCCGAAGAGCTCTAAAAAGATCAAGCATTTAATCTCAGTGAGCAATGAAACAGGAGCCCATCATTAAACCCAGTCTTGTTTATGTGGACCTCCAGATCAGTCTCCTTTTGAAATGCTTTCCCCAACTTTATTACAGGTTTCATGCTTGCCTCATTCTGAACAGCACTCTAAAGAGGACATAACCTCATTTTCTGAAGTGCCTTGATGTTGTTTTCCAGGAATCCACTGCTGGGTCCTGTTTATATTTCATAGCACAGAAATGTGTAAGTTACCAGACTACAGTTACCTAGCAAAACACTGGATCAGGATGGGGAAAGTTAACACAGCATGGTTATCCTCTACTGGATTGTGGCCATTGTTTTTAGCAGATTAATGTTAGACACTTGCAGAGAAATAAAGACTGGGAAATCATTGACTCACTTGTTCATGTCAGTATTTTTTTTAATGATTTTTATTATTTTCCATTACAAACACTAAACACTACAAACACTAAAACACTAAAATAAAACATAAGCTACACAAGGGTCACATCTCTAATTATTATTTCGCTTAAACAAAGCTTTCTTCTCAATAAAATTAATGGAGTAAAACTCATTTCTCAAGGTTAATAGTTACATACTGGAGTTTAAAGATTTAAATCAAGTGAATACAGAATTAAGACTTTCAAGCTTCAAGGTTACATTATTTCTTTTTCTTCCCTTTATATTTCTCTTTTTCAAAATCCCATTTGATTTTCAAAAGTTTTGGAGCCACTGCCCCTTTTTCCGAGTCAGAGTCCCCTTCTGGGGTGCTACTTTCAGAATTTTCAGAACTTTCTTCAGCATGTGGGCCATTTTCTTCTTCCTCTTCTTCTTCCTCTGCTGTTCTTTTTTCCTTTGTTGCTTCTCCAAAAACCACTTTGCTTTTACAACAAAGTCAATCTTTTCCTTCTTTTCTTTGTAGTTGAAAGTTAGTCCCTCAGGTAAAATCCATCTGTAGGGGGTGGAATTTTTCTGTAAAAAATTTGTTAAGCCTTTATATTGTTTTCTCTTTTTTCTTGTCTTGAATGGAATGTCTTTTAGGACTCTAATTTCTTTGTCTTTTATTTTTAGGGTTGTCCCATTAGTGGCCTTGAGCACCACATCTCTTGTAGATCTTTTAGAGAATCTCACCAAAACCCAGGCAGGTTTTTTTCTTGACAAATTCTGGATATGTTTGGTAGACCACATCCATTTCGCTTTGAAATACATCCGCTTTTACAACTGTCATTGGGACCAACACTTCACTCAAGGTTTCCTTCAGATTCTCACCTTTTTGTTCAGGGACACCCTGAAATCTCAGTACATAAGCTGCTGTTTCCATTTGTAGTCTTAAAGTTGGTCTTTATCAGAGAGTCTCTCTTTTTCCACCAGCTCAAGTCTTTGGTCAATTGCTTTTGTCTTAGTTTCAACCTTTATCACAGATTTAGCTGTCTCCTCAGCTATTTTGTCAGTCTCTAAGTTGTTTTTGAAGTGTTTCAAGGTTATTATTCAGGTTGGTCATCTGGTCCAGCAGGGAGTGCAATGCAGTAGCCAACATGTTGGGAAAGTCAGTGGTCGCTTCTGGTTTGGCTGCCGGAAGTACAGGTTTAGTAGTTCCTGGAGAGAGCCCTGTTCTCGTTGCCATTTTTTCTGCCCAATTAGTCATTTGTTTACAGTTCAGGGAAGATTTTATAAAGTCAAAGAAAATTTATCTAAGTTGCTGCTTTTGATGTATCTGTATTTTACTTGGTCAAATCTAGAAACGTCGATGTTCCTGGACCCATATCTTTATTTTAAAGTTCGCTTTAGGTTGATGGGGGAGAATTAAACTCTCCCCCCCTCCCTCACTGCAATGGGGCTTCGGATAAGTGCTTAAATAGTTTTCTAGATGAAGAGCTTACACTCATGTTTTTTCCATGCTAACCAGGAAGGTAAGAGACAGCTTCGTGCAATCGTTGGACCTCTTGTTTGCTTCCCTGGTATGCACTTCTTGGGGCCATAATGATGTGTCGGTGGTGGGACCTATAGGAGCAAAGGGGAGCCTTGATCCCTTGGCCATGGCCTCAGGAGAAGCACCCCTCACGCCCCAGGCTGGGAACCCCCTACAAGGGCTCTGGGGGGGGTGGAATCGTCTGGGATCCCTCTTGTCCACTGTGCTATGGGCCACTCCTTTCAGAGCACTGAGGGAGCACACCCGCCATGAGAATCACCAAAACCGGAAGTCTTCATGTCAGTATTTTCATTTTGTGCCACAATAAAATAAAAATCTACCAAATTAAAAGGAAGAAATACTAGTTAACTTGAAATAAAGGTTAATAATTAACTAATATTACAGATTAGCCCAGACTCATCAGATCTTGGAAGCTAAGGAAGGTCAGCCTTGGTTAGTATTTGGCTGGGAGACCACCTAGGAATACCAGAGTCATTACACAGAGGCAGGATTTTGCAAAACAACTTTGAATGTTTCTTGCCTTGAAAACCAGCTGTGATTTGATGAAAAAAAGCAGACATAACATAAGGAAAGAAACAACATCCATGGGGGCTTTATACCTTTTTTTTAATGGAAATTTATTGCCTAGAAACAGTGATCATACAATGGAGGTGAGGGATTTCCCCTCAAACCTACTATCAAATATTTCCCAACTAACAAGATCTTACCATTTGGCAAATGGGGGGGTATTAGTACTTAATATTATTTATTGATTTATCTTATTTATAGACTGCATTTTTCACTGAGAGTCAAGGCGGATAACAAAATATAAAAACAATGCAACCAGGCAACATAAGACATTCAGTAAACAATGCAATAGAATTCGGATTACCATACTGGAAAACAATGCAAACAATAAACAGTACAAGATAGTATATGAATAGTATACTATAAAATATGAAGTATAATAGTACCATATATAATGTGGAGAATGGATTACAAAAGTAGAAGATGATGTAGTAAGGGCAAGATAATAATAATACAATAAAGAATGTGATAGCCTACCCTCCTGTTCCCTTTATAAGTATTTATGTATATTATAATTCAAATTTCAGTAACTATAAAGTAGATTAGCTACGTAGCACAAGATCAAGCAATGAGCTTCATAGGTGGATTTGAACCCAGATCTTTGTTCCTCCACTATGTAATCCACACAGCATTAAACTCCATATTCACTTTTCATATATATTCTTTGTAAGCTCTTTTGTTAGAGGGTTTTGCTCCATAAGATTTAATTTTAGGACAATGCCAAATGACATGCTTCAAAGGTCTTCCTGCTCATCCCTACAGCAATCTCCATTAGTCACCACTGACCACAGTCTGGGAGATGAATGATAGGTTCTGTAAAGAAAGTTATATAAAAGATACCTCAATTAAAATTACCAGCCATTTCGGAACTTCTTGTACAGCCAAATATATCTTTCTAGTCATCTCATGTTCCCATCTTGCCGCAACTTTTCAATATTACCTTATTAGTGCCTCATAAGTTTTTAATACATCCTTCCTGTAATTCTTTTCCACTTGAAATGACTGCTGTCTACATCATATAAAGTTGATTCCAGGTCATGTTTCTCCCTCTTGAAACTGTGCAATGCAAAACTTCTTCGGATCAAAGGAATAGGTCTTACAGAAATATTAATGACTCTGGATACATTCTAATTTAATAAAGATCCCAAAATTTTATATCATGTACCCACCAAAAGTAGGGGAATGTGTGTTTTTAACACAGATTTCCATTCCAGTTTCCTGCAAGATAAACTGCAGTGAGAGCAGCAACTAAGCTTTAAAGATCTTTTAAGAATACCTCTGTGTAATACACATTAATGGAGGTACCTATCTTGTTTGTGTTTTGATAAGAACTTCTGCAGTAATTTACATAAAATTTTAACTATGGTTAGATTCAAATATAAATAGGTGACAATGGGTATAAAGCATGCCTTTTACTCCATCTGATTGGGCAGAATGCCAACCCTGTCATGGTTTTTCGCCTTGTAGCAAGCCAAAATCACTAGCCATCAAGTTTTATCTTATTGTTTTTCATAATAATGCCACAAAATAACAATAATAAAAAGGTTAGTGACTTGGTTTGTTTCAAAGATTTAGAAGTTCTTGAACCTCCCAACCAGCAAGAACTGATAATTTAACATGTCTGAACACTACTAGAGACACCCTGCTGTGAATGGGAAGTAACTAATTAAACTGGAAGAAGGATGAAATGAAATTCCCAAGGGACAGCCAACCTGGGATCACTCAGTCGTATTTTCACTGTCCACATGGGACAGGGTGGTGCTGCAGTTAGATTTTAAGGGGGGAAATAATCATGTCAGGTCTGGTGGGGGGACATAGAAGGCCTCCGCAAAAAAAAACCTGGAATGCAACAGACTGATTACAATGCCATCTAAGTTGTCCATAAAAGGATGAGTGAACAAATCATGACAGTTGAAGACTAAACAGGTAGTGTGGAACCAACACAGGTCTGGAGCCAATTATTTCTGCAATTCAGCCAATGACCCAGTACCCAGAAGTCACTGCCAGTTGCTGACACTGTGGCAGCGAATTCTAAGGATTCACATTCTACCTGTGACTGCAAGCAGTGGTGCAACTTCAGATTGCTCCAGGCCCCTGCAGCCTGTTTCAGACATATGGATCTGTCCTAGCATCACCAAAGTTTAGATACGCCAGTGTTCCCCCTCCCTTTGATTACTTGTGTTGTTCATACGACCAGTTCAGTTTGACCATTTCGGAAATGGATCAGCGCCATTCTTCTTATGTATGTGTATATTTTAAGCATTTCTAGATCTCCTTTCCTCCCAGCTCAGTGTCCCCAAGGTGGCAAACATCTCAAACATTAAAACAGTGGTTAAAGCACAAATATTATATTACACATATTACACACACACACATACACAGTGACAAATTTCACTTTCATGGAGACCAACACATTCCCAGGTTGTGCTCTGTCTGCTTCCATCAGATCTGCCATTACACACTTGAATGGAGCTGAATAGCCCAAGTCCTTGGTAGTGCTGGACTGGTCTTGCTGCTGTCTCTTCTTCCAAATCCTCCTTAATTTTCATTGACATCTTCTCTAAATCAAAACACACAGGGTTTCACATTGTGAGATTAGTTACAGGAAACCAAAGTTCTATGGCAGTTTCTTCAGACCTCAATTCTTTATTTTCTGGAGCTTTTTTACTTTAAAAATTATTATAAATCAAAGCCCCAAGCAGAAAGAATTTTTTAAAAACTAACATATTCTTGTTATTTTGTTATTTTCTGGAGTTTTAAGTTGTTATCACTGGACATTTTGAAATATTCTGGAAGGATGCCTCCTCGTCTTAGTGTTTCAAGAAAACACTGGTCTGCTGGCATGGTGTAGTGTTTAAGAGTGGTAGACTCTAATCTGGAGAGCAGGGTTTTGATTCCCCTTGCCTCCACAAAGGTATCTTTTAAAAATGAAATCTAGATTAGAATATCTTCACGTTAGGCTGGTAAACTCCTCCACATGAAGCCTGCTGGGTGACCTTGAGCCAGTCACAGTTCTCTCAGAACTTTCTTGACCCCACTTACCTCACAAGGTGCCTATTGTGGGGAGAGGAAGGGAAGGAGATTGTAAATCACTTTGAGGCTGCGGTCACATGAGTAGTTTGCTGCAATATAGTAGTGTTACCTTTGCAGATTTAAAGAGCACAATCAAACCACAACATCTGCCCTCTGTGCCCCAGTCATTGGCACCCCATTTTCCCTGCTTTGGAAGCAGGGTGATCAGGCACCAGGGAAAGTCCAGTATTAAGGCATAACCTGGTCGTGAACTGTAATAAATGTGAATGTGGTATGTAGTATTAAGGATGCCGATGTCTGAACCCCCCTGTTGTGAAGCCAAACCATTTGGGAAGTCTTAACCTTCCCTTCCATTTCCACCTCCTTTGGTTTGTTTGTTTGTTTGTTTAATCAGGTAGCTATGTGCACACAAGTGCTCAATCATCCCCGGTGTTGTCAATCACTATGGGCAAGTAGGCATTCTGACTTGGAAGTTTTCAAGTGACAAATCCTCCCCCCCCCCCAAAAAAAACCCCTCTGTACTGTTTCTGCATCAGAGTCTGAGAGCATCCTATGATTGACACAAGGGAAAATGCACTGATGTCAATGGGACTACTCTCATGTAAATCTGTGTGTGCATACCCCCATGTATTCCACGGAAGAGAGGCCAAGGGAAGGAGGCTGAGAGGGGCCAGAGCACTTGGCAGGAAGATTGTGGAACTGTCAAAAAGGAGCTGGAACTTTGGATACACGCTTATGTGCATGGGTAAAAGACAAAAAAAAATGCCACAACAATCTGAGTGTTCGGCCATGGGGTGAGCGTGCAGTTAAGCTGATTCGGGGTGAGATGTCTGATCATAATGTCCTGCAACTATTTAAAGCACCACAAATAGAGGCACAGCCAGATCACGCCAAGCCTCCAGTGTGACCGCAGCCTCCTCAAAGTAGAGAAACACGGGGTATAAAAACCAACTCTTCTTCTGCCACCAGAAATGTGAAATTTCCTCCTCTGTAACATTTGTTTACCCCATGACTGGATGCCATTATCTTGTGCATTCATCCACCCCTGCCAGCAGAAGCTGATGATGTAGAGGGAAATACAGGGCAAGGAAACTTACAGGGCAAGGAAACATCAGGGTCATTTCACACTAGGCTGCACAGCCCCATTTTGCTTGTTTGTTTGTTTGTTTAGCTCCAACCATTTAAGAAATATAAAGAGAAGGACCACCTAGCATCAGATCTCACTGTAGGACTGGAGAAGCAGCAAAAAGACTTCGCTCAAAGTGACTTTGCTCAAAGCAGCAAAATGACTTTGCTCACACACACTGAATAAAACGCAATTTCAATCCACTTTCAGTGCACTTTGCAACTGGATTTTACTGGGCGAAATGGCAACATACACTTGCAAATGGTCACTGAAGTAGATTGAAATTGTATTATTCAGCATGTCTCTGCCATTTCCAAGCACTACTCCCCAGTACAGAGGGATGTGTGCAACAGCACGACCACAGAACAGCATACAGCAGTGACAGCACACTATATCTGTTATCAGACCTTTTTTTTTTATTATTGTGAAACAAACCATTTAAAGAGTCTTTTTCTAACAGCAGCATTCTCATGCAGTGGACTGACCGAAGGCAAACTCTTTATCTAGCACTTCGCCATTTACAGGAATAGGGTTATTAAATAAAGAAGATGGCAGAAAGATTAACGTTTGACTATACTATACAATGACCACACAGCGCCAGGATTTTCGTAACTCTGGGTGATGCCCATTCAAGAGGAAAACGACACGCTCAAGTCAATGGAGATGGATGAGGGCTTTAAAAGAAAGTTACCAGCTTGTGTCTTGCCAGTGACCCACATAAAAGAGAAAGGAGATGCTAGAAGAGTGCGGGGGGTTTTTTTGTGTGCGCAGACATTGCCTTGCATCACAGTTGGCGCTGTCTGCATCACGAACAATTCAGGCCATCAACATTCTAACGTATGCCTGCTAATGGTCTCTTCTCTTGTTTAAATGCCTGGGCCCTAGCTTCTCCCATCGCCATAGCAGAGCTCCTGCGGCTAAGAAGAAAGAAAGACTGGCTCCAAAAATAACAGTTACAGGCCCCTCCTTTCCTGTTTCCTAGCCTCTGCCCCTTTTGCTGTTGTGATCAGACACAGACACCTTGGTGCTTAACAAGGAACTGTTTATTTACAAAGACTCGACCAAAGTTCCAGTGCAAAAGAGACAGTGATGCAATCTACAGCATAACACTCACAACAGCTTGTCTTCTGAGCGTAGCTCCTCCCCCACTAGACAAAAAAAGCTTGAATTGTGTACTTCTGAAAACCGATCCACAAGAATGCAAAGCTGCTGTAACCCACCCAGTCATTGCAGGGTGAGCTGCTTTTACAAAAGCAAATTAGCTATCACAATTAAATTCACACCATCCAGAATTAATGAAGAGTTTAAGATGACTCAGTCCCCCTCCACTTCCATCATCTTCTCCCCTTCCCTTCCTCTAGCCACAATGGAGGAAAGATGTCCAATAGGGATGTGCATTCATTTAATAACTACTGGGGGAAAGTAAATGAAAAAAAAATCCTGCTAATTTTACAAGTTTCTCTGCCTCCACTCTGCACCATTTGCTACCGAAGGCAGGGAGAACAAACGCTCAGCATAATGACATGAAGATGTGGGGTAAGTTGGGCTGTGGCTCAGGGGTAGAGCATCTGCTTTGCATGCAGAAGATCCCGGATTCAATCCCTTGCAGGTCCAGTTAAAAGGACCAGGTAGTAGGTGATATGAAAGATGTTTGCCTGGGACCCTGGAGAGCTTCTGCCTAGACAATACTAGCCTTGATGGACACAGGGTCTGACTCAATATAAAGGCAGCTTCATGTGTGTTTATGTGTGTGTTGTACCATAGGCCTCAACCATGAGGGGGGCTGGGGGGCTCGGGCCCCCACCAAAATTTTACAGGGGGCACTGAGCCTCCCCCGGGGCAACCAGTGAAGATAGGATTTAAAGTACAGGCAGCTAGTTCAGGGTGCCCTTTCACTCCCCCCCCCCCCCGCCTAAGAATGGGAGGGAGTGAAGGGGAGGCTTGCAATGGCTGTCTGTTCTTTAAAGTGAACAGCCCGGCAGGTCCACCTGCCAGCTGCTTTGCTTTAAAGCATGGACAGCCAGTTCAGCCTTTCATTCCCCCCACCTAAGAACGGGAGGGAGATCCAGCAGGGGGGAGTCCAACTTCCTGTGTCAATCCTTTGCCCTGCATCACACGCGTGTCCCGCGTCCTGCCATGGCAGAGAGACAAGCATGGAAGTGGCTCCCGCCACGCATCACCAGGGGTGAAGAAGGCACCTTCTTCCATCTCTGGGCAGGGGGAGCAGATGCAGGCAAAAGGGCTGCACTCTGCCTCAAGGGGAGCCAGTTGTGCAAATAAAAAAGGAGCCACTCCTATCTTTGCATCTATTCCACCCAGGTTCCAGGAATGTAAATTGTCAAGGGGGGGGACGACGACTGGAGGAGAGACACTGAAGAGTGTTTACAAAGGAGAGGGGTAGGGGAGAGAGGGCTGGCCTGCCTGGGCAGAAGTGGGAACATTTCAACGCCAACAAGCCTGGCAGGGATGTTGTCACTTGACTGGAATCTTCCTTCCTATCATTTTTCTGCCTATCTTTCTGTCTTCTTTCCTTCCTTTCTCTCTTTCTTTCTTTGTGTTTCTCTGTCTCTTTCTGTCTTTCTCTGTCTTTTTCTTACTTTGTCTTTTTCTATCTCTTTCTAACTTTCTCTCTTTCTCTCTGTCTCTCTCTCTCTGTTTTTGTCTTCCTTGCTTTTTTTCTCTCTCTCACTCTGTCTTTGTCTTTCTCAGTCCATTTTCTTTTGGTGCATAATGCCTTCAGTTCACACACACAATGCCACTTCTGTCACCTTTTCCAGATGATTCCTTAAAGTCCATCTTTCTATGAATTGTTTGGAACAATTGCCTAATCCCCATTTCTGCTGAAATTGACCATTACCACTTAAGACTAAACTGCATATTTTTCCTCTTTAACTTTGTCTGGCATTCCTTCCTTCCTTCCTTCCTTTCTCTCTCTCACTCTCTCTCTCTCCTTCTCTCTCTTTTTCTTTCTATCTATCTAGCTAGCTAGCTATCGGAAGTGAGATTATATTTGAATAGTTTCTTTCTTTTTTTTTTAAAGTTGTTCTGCTCACAATTTTAATACTAGCTCCATAGCCAACACATGGTAACCCTGTAGGGTTTTCAAGGCAAGAGACATTCAAAGGTGGTTTGCCATTGCCTGCTTCTGCATACCAATTCTGGGTTTCCTTGATGGTCTCCCATTCAACTACAGACCAGAGCTGTCTGTTGGAAAAGAAAGTATAGCCCTTAATCCTGGCTGTCTCCACTCACTTTCAATGTAGCAACAGTCAGACTGCAAAGCATCTGAGCTCCAATTTACATTTTGGGGGAAAGTGTGTCTCTATTTTATTTTACTTGGGTCGATATATCCTTGACTGAGAACAGTTGTTGTTTTTTTCATGGAGGGAGGCTGCTTCAACTACTCCTAAACTCTTCTTTCAGTTTCCATTTCATTTTTAAATGGTAAGCCCGTCTGCATGAACAATGGGGACATGCAGATCAGAGGCCTTTTAAAATTTCCTTTTAACATTGCTCAGAAATTGAGTGCACAGCAACTGTTTGGTATTCTGGCTCAGAGACTTCAGCCATGCATTTACCAAACAAAGGCATCTGTGATGCCGTAATTTAGTAAATTTCAGTACAAAGTCACCCATATGAATAAGGTAGAAACAAGACTTCTGTGAATGAATGTCCAGGAAAAAATTTTAAATGTTCCCCTACAGGCTTTTCTGTGGTTCCCTCCTTACTTTCAAATTTGTGACCATTTGTTTGTCTTAAGCACATGATATGTATATTTGCAGATCTTAAAGTGACTATTCTAAAAGTGAATTTAAATAAACAGCAGGAGACTGCTGAGATACCACTATAACCACTGGCCAACTCCCACCTTTTCCTGGGTTTAGCCCAGCCCAGGGGCATGGTTAGGGGGGGTCCCCAAAGGTTCCCAGGCCCCTCTAAACTTCTGGGGAGCCCCTTCCTAAATCCCACATGGCTCCGCCTCCATAGATAGTGACAATGGCCTGTGATGTCACTGGCTCCTCCCTATGATGTCACTGGGCCTCAGTTCTTTTAAGAACCTAGCATAGCAATGCCTCTGACCCAGTCCCAGCCCCCCAGGAAATTGGAAGGTCTACGCTCTTATGTTGTACTGCATATTGTGGGAAAGGAGTAGAACATAAGACTGCCATCTTTTATCAGCTGCCCTATATTTCAGACAATGTATAGTTCTTCCTATGAACCAGCTGATGGCTGTGGTTGCCATTATACTAAAATTTAGATTGGCACATGCTATACTATTTTAGCAGCAACATTAAAAGTGATAGTAAAAAAGAGGGGGAAGGGGTGAGGTAGATTTGTTCTCCCATAATGTTTACACTGATATAGTTAATTTAACAATAAACTTAAATAAGATTCTCTGAAGGTACTGCTGCTTTATACCCACATAAACAAAAAAGGAGCTGGCCCCATGCACAAGTGGCCTTGCTAAAGATAGTGGCACAAAAGAACTATTGTTCTTGCCAAGAATAACACTACTTAGTCTGTTATTAAAATACTACACTTTCAGGTAGGGCTGCCAAGTCAGCCCGGGGGGCGGGGGATCCCCCGCTATAGGGGTTCCCGATCCGCCAGCCAGCATTCGGCCCGCGGGGGGAACCCCACCCCCGAAGTCGTCCAGGCTGGACGACTTCCCCAGTGTAGTGACGTCACTTCCGGGTGACGTCACCAGGCGTGCGCACTTTGCACATGCGCCAGGGAGGCTCCCGGGCAGCTCCCGGATGGCGAAGGACTCCCCCCCCGCCAGTGCGTGAGTAGGACTTGGCAGCCCTACTTTCAGGAAATATAAATTCCAATAATTAGTACATCTTTGCACTTATTGAACAATTAAAGGCAGGAACATGTTTACTTATGGGATAATGGGGCAGAATTCTGGTTGCACATTCTTAGTTTAGTCTAAATAAAAGGATCAAAGACATGTTTACATCAAAAAGTGCAAAAATTGAAAATTCAAGTAATGGGCTGGGAATATTGGACTTCCTGTGGCTACAGCCCTGGTCCATGGTAAAGGAAAAGAATTACATTCATAGAAAAGGTATACTAACCAAATGGTGCATTTTTATCATAGTATACATAGCTGTGTTTCCTAGAGTTTTTGGAATATCTTTTAATGGGCTGTCCTTGGACCAGCCAAACAAATCCAACCAGAAAAAGAAGATTCTAATACATACATACATACATACATACACACATACATACATACCATAACATATTTTGTAGAACTCATTATTAAAAGCTAGAAGATGCAATATGGTATGACAATTCTGAAGCAAAGAGTGGAGAATACCAATTTAGAGAAAGATATTTTTAGACTTGTGTAATGATCTTGCCATAGAAGTAGCTGTCATGTTACCAGAAAAATTATAGCTTTGTGAATACAGTAAGACAAGCAAAAGATATATGGAAAAAGCATAAAAGGAAGCCCTCTTTGAATTAGGAAGTAATGTCAAGAGGAAGGAAAAATCACAGGAGGTGCATTTGGAATTCATGAAGTCACCTGGGAAATGATATTAAGAAGGCTCTTTAAAGGGTCTTATCAACATTTTCCTGAGAAATTAAACTACTGCATAATTTAGTCAGTATTAATTTTTCAGTTTGATATATTGCAAAAAATAAACATATATATATATATATACACACACACACACATATATATATATACATATCTATATACACACACACACACATATACACACTAGTCAGTAAGTTCTCAGCTGAGACACGTCAAAGAATGAATGCTACGGGGAACTGAAATTAAGCAGCAGAATTTTTCTTTTCCTGTAAGCCATTCCACATAATGTTATCTGTATAACCAGACCTGTCCAGTTCAACAGAATACACCTGTAATGATATCTTTTTGTCGTCACAGGCTCATCTCTGCTTTCCGTGATTCAAATGAGACACTTGGGATGGTGACCATCCCAGGTGTCCCATGTTCCGAAATGTTGGCCCATAGAAGACAGAGCTAAGCCTATAGCCATGAAAAGATGTTAACACATCTGTATTCTGTCACCAGAAATGAGATCTGGATGGTTGGATCTATTAAAAAAAAAAAAAGATGAGCTAGTGCTGACGTTGGGTCAGCTTTCCTATGCCCCCAAAATTCCTGATCAAATCTCTTACTCCTTGTTCAGCCAAGCACAGGAACTATGAAATGCTCTGTTATTTCCTGGGCTCTTGCTCTGTCATGCATGCCAGAGTCACCCTGGGATTCCTTAGAGATCTGGAAGTCAGATACTCTCATGCCACAACAGGCTGCTCATGTCAAGCACCCTGCATTGCTCTACATTGGCACAGTTTTGGTTTGGGTGGCGACACTGGGTGGTCAGGAAATTATTCTGTGCCTGGGACCCCTGTCTGGTTTGCGCTGCTAGTTTAGGGTTGCCAAATCTGGATTGGAAAATACCTGGGGACTTTGGGGGTGGAACCGGGAGAAGGGGGTGTTGGGGAGGGGGGGCCCTCAGCATGGTACAATGCCATAGAGTCCACCCTTCAAAGCAGCCATTTTCTCCAGGGGAGCTGATATCTGTCAGCTGGGGATCAGTTGTAAAAGCAGGAGATCCCCAGGCCACACCTGGAGGCTGGCAACCCTATGCTAGTTACTTCCACAGAGGTGAGCTCCTTAGGGGAGAGACAGAGTTACACCCTTCTAAGTCCATCAAAATCAACAGGCTTAGAAGGATGTAACTCTGCTTAGGATGACATTGCTACTGTATTCAGAATGTAACACTGTGGACCTAGGGCCAGTGCATTTAATTACTTCCAGCTGCTTTTTTAAGGTATGGAAACAGTTGCAACATGCTTTGAAGCAGACTTTAAGATGCTGTTCCAAAGGTCCTTCTGTTTATCCATAGTTAACCACTAGGGGGCAGAACAAGATGTTGCAGTCATGTATGTTACTAATGCCCCATTGAGGAAAGAGCAACACATATATTTCCAGCCACTCCTACCACACCCATCCCCCACAGGGGAGGGGAGGGTGACTTCAAGACTGAACCTACAAAACAGAGATAAAAGAGAAAAACAAGCCAGAATAAATGCTCCATAAAGTGGACGGAGCAAAGGTAAAGTACTAAAGCTAAAATAAAAGCAATTTTTAAAAAAAGATAAAAGGTAAGATTATACCTGTGTTGTACGCTGCCCTGAGCCTGCCGAATAGCAGGGAGGGAGGGCTAGAAATCTAAAATAAATAAATAAATAAAAAGTGAGATGAAAATAAAATAAATGCCCCAGAGATGGAGCACTGCCTCATAACTGTTAGGACTTTTGTCCAATAATCAAGAATGTTCAGGGTAATGGATCTTGCTTTTCTGGAAAGAAGAGATTGCTTCTTTCAGTTTAAAAAGAACTTTATTACTAAAGGAAAAAGGGAAACGGGATTAGCTACAAATAAACAAAACATGCTTACTAAGCAGCATTGTGCTGCGTCTGCACACTAAGACATCCTCTAGAGAGTGAGAGAGATTACAATGGAGGATCTCTCCTTCTTCTTGACCCCTGAAAGGAAACGCCTGATATCAGTAACCAATTAGCACAACAGTAGACAGCTAGGTTTCCCAGGCTTAGAGTTAATTGGTCATCTGCCAGGTATCACTTCCAGGCTAACAAAGGTAAACAAACAAGTTGCATAGGTTAACCCTATAATGACTAAATTTCTCAGGCCTTGTGTTACATACTCATTTTTCCAACAATAACATCCTGTAACAATGCTCCAGAACTGTAAGTCCTACCAAGTTCTGATGCTTCAACAAATATATTTAATCATATTTACAATTATAGAACAAGAACTATGTAATAAAATTAAGAGAAAGGACAGTGAAAACTGTGCAGCAAAGCCATTGCTCTTTAAAACACAGAAGACATATTTTGATGGAGCTCTTTGTTCCTAAATTCCCAGATGATAGTAGCTCAAGTTACCCTTTTATATAGCTTGCATTACAAAGCTACTTCATCACCCTCGTCTTTATCTTGGACTATTGCATTGCTTCCTAACTAGTGCTTGTGTCTCCTCGGTTCTCAGAATATATCCCGTTAAGAGGCTGAGTGGCAAACAGAGATGCAGTCACAAACCAAGACACCTTTCTTGGTGAAATTTTGGGGTCCTGTGAGTTTAGCCCATTTTCAGGCATTGTAGGCAGCTGCAGGGAGTGGAGAGTGGTCCATGCTGGAAAGGAGCTGAGAAGTTCTTGTGCTTCTAGGTGAGTCCTTGGCTGAAGACAGACTGGCAATGTGGCCCAGGATAGGTCCATTTTAGAAGCAGGGGAAGGGAGGCAGTTCAGACAGCCACAGCTGTCCTCCGTCTCCCTTCCGTACTCACCCGTTTCGGAAGCGCTTTCATGGCGCCTCAGTCAGACACCAGCAGAAAGTAGTGTCCAGGGGACTTCCTCCGCTTGAATCCCATTTCCTGACTGCGTGGACGGGAAGAAGCGGGATTCAAATGGAGGAAGTCCCCTAGACACCACTTTCTGCCAATGTCCAACTGAGCTGCTGAGAGATGCACATATGCACTCAGTGCACATGAGTGCACAAGCAGCCCCAGGCATATTTGCAGCTCACAGAGTTAAAAGGTCCCTGCCCATGCCGGAATTGCTGCAGCACCCATGCGCCGGTTGCCAAAACCGCCCCACCACGAGCTGCAGAGGCCGGCCCGCCAGAGGCCACTCTGCAGCAGTGTGAACACATCATTGTGCCTCCTCCCTGGAATGCTCCCACAGGAGTCTGGCCAGCGTGAACGTCCAGCCCCGGGCCAGTTTGCCCCCAGGACTTTTGGCCCCGCTGCCCTTCCACTTCAGAATCCTAGTCTGTCCTCAGCCCTTGAGAGCGCATTGCAGACTGAAGGTCTCCAAACCACAGCACCTGATGTGTAATTAACCCAATTTCCCCAGATTAAGAATTGAACCATGGGGTTGTGCAGAGCAGGGGGAGTTCATTCATTCATCTGTAAGTACAGTACCATGCTACCCTTGTCCTGAAGTTTCAGTCCTTAACTAACAGGATGCTGGACTGGCTGGTGGTTTGGTCTGATCCAGCAGGGCTCTTCTCTTATGTTCTTCCTTGGCAATATGTAGAAGTTTGGCTGCTGTTTCAGATTGCCAGACAGAACAAAAGGTGTTTGTGATGCATGGGGCAAATTATATTTTAAAGTATATGTACTGAACTCTATAAACTGCAGAGAGCATGGTTTAATACAAACATGTGTACAGAAATTATAAGACCATCAAACTTTTACTAGCCTGCCAGCCCATATATTCAAGTGCCAGACTGAAGGTTTGAAAAACCTGGAAGACCGAACCATTTCCATTTTGCAAAACTTCCGCTGATCATTTGGGAAACAAAATTTATTAGCCTTGAGTGATTGAGGCAAGGGGTCCTTTACAATTTTGTCTTAAATGATGTTTTCCAACAAGCCTTTCTACAAGAGAAGTTCTCTTCCCATCAAGTTAAAAACAAACAAACCAGGTTCACAGTACTGTGTGCTTTCCATCTATTTTTGGAGTCCCTACAGCTGAATTTTGTGATAGTCAGCCTGTGAGTGCCATGCTGCCTGCTACAGCAACCAACCCTTCCTTGGGAAATTCCTGGAGATTTGGAGGTGGTGCCTGGAAAGGGCAGAGTTTGGAGCATAGAGGAATTTCAGAGGGGATGTGATGTCACAGTCTGCCCTCTGAAGCTGCCATTTCCTCTAGGGGAACTGATCTCATAGAATGATATAGTTGGAAGGGACCTCCAGGGTCATCTAGTCCAACCCCCTGCACAATGCAGGAAATTCACAAATACTCTCCCCCACACACACCCAGTGACCCCTGCTCCATTACAACTTATGTAATTGTAATCTATGATCAGTTGTAATTCTGGGAGAACTCCAGGCTTCACCTGGAGGTTGGCAGCCTTTATTGCTCATCAGTACTTCCCCTGGTGACAGCAGAGCTTTTCAGAAGATAGGTAGGGATTGTTTTTCATTGTTCTAATTCAAATAGGGTTGCCAAGTCCAGGTTGGAAAATACCTGGGGATTTTAGGGGTGAAGCCAGGAAAAGGTGGGTTTTGGGGAGGGGAGGGGCCTCAGCATGGTACAATGCCATAGAGTCCACCCTTCAAAGCAGCCATTTTCTCCGGGGGGAGCTGATCTCGGTCAGCTGGAAATCAGTTGTAAAAGCGGGAGATCCTCAGGCCCCACCTGGAGGCTGGCAACCCTAAATTCAAAGGAAATAGTTTTCTACAGCTAAAGTAGCAGCCATGGAAACTGGATGTCTATGTGTGGTTCCATTCCCCTTTTAGCCTTTAGTTCTTTTTATTCTCACTTCTCTTTCTCCTTCCTTCCCTCCCTCCCTCTCTCCCTCCAGCTTTTCTTCATTTCTTTTTATTTCCCTTTTGTAATTCTTTTGCAAAGTGAAGAAGTAGAGTTGCCAAATCCAGGATGGGAAATTCCTGGAGATTTGGGAGTGGAGCCTGGGAAGGGCAGAGTTTGGGGAGGAACCTCAACATAGTATAATGCCAAAGAGTTCTTCCTCCAAAGCAGCTATTTTTTTTCATGGGAACTGATCTCTGTAGTTTGAAGATCAGTTGTAATTCCAGGAAATCTCTAGGCCTCACCTGGAGGTTGGCCTGTCTCCTCCAGCAACCATTTTGGGTTTGGCTCTGCTTCCTGTGGCAGGCATTTTGCAGTGGCACATATGAATCCCTCTCAAAACTCCAGAGGTGCCCACAGGCTCACAGAATGTTGACTCTTCCTGTATGGAACAAGAATAGCTGTGTTATTAAGCATGCTGTGTTGGGGTAGGGTTGCCAGCCTTCAGGTGGGGCCTGGGGATCTCCCGCTTTTACAACTATCTCCAGCTGACAGAGATCAGCTCCCCTGGAGAAAATGGCTGCTTTGAAGGGTGGCCTCTATGGCATTGTACCCTGCTGAGGCCCCTCCCCAAACCCCACCTTCTCCCACATCCACCCCCAAATTCTCCAGTATTTTCTAACCCAGGCCTGGCAATCCTAGTTGGGAGGGGGGGTAATAAATATTAAATTAAATTTTAAAATAAAAAAAATCGATGAGAGGCCCTCATCTCAGAATTTAGATGGTAGAGATTTTATGACTGAGACATTTTTTAAACCTTATATTTCTTTGGGTTCTGTTTCATCATGTAGAGACGAAATAAAAGAAACAGAATAAGTGTGGACTGAATTTAGACTACCATTAATTTTTATAGCCAGTAAAAATGTCTTTACCGTGACATAACCAGACAAAGAAAGTCCTTGCCTGAAGGCCGTTGTCTTTCTCAGTTCAGATTCGTTTTATGGGAGATGGTTTATTAGTATTAATAAATACTCACTAGAGATTCATTAAAGATGTTAATTGATGTTTTAATTGATATTAATAAATGGCTGATCACTGTTACCATTAGTAAAGGCAACAAAGTTATTTGTAACCATTTCTCATACTGCCCTTCCACTCCTATTGATGTGCCCCTGTAAGTACATGTAGCTAATTTCTATAATGACCTCATAATATCCCTGAGTCTTTTATTAGCCATTTATATAGCTAACATTAAAAACAAAATGTGGCACATTTTATAGAACATTTATTCACGAGAACCTCATACAAAGACGACTTTAATTGTCCCACATATTGTAGTTAACTGACTTAAAATCAAGACACATTTTGTAGCCCTATTTTCAGCAGGACACGTGTCCTCGAGTGTTTAAAAACTCATTTAATTGTACAGGAAGGAAAGTAAAGATTTCTAGTTTTCAACTCAGTGGCATGAGTAACTCCTCGGGACTGCAGCCTTGGCAATAGCCACATTTTCTGATAAGCATTCCATTAAGATTGTCCCAGGCAGCCACAGGCAAAATCTCAAAAGCAACAAATTACTATAAAGGCAGAAATTAGAAACATTCAAATTAGGATGTGGTGCCCATGGCAAGAGAGAGAAATAAATGAATCTGATTCACAATAGCAAATATTTCTAAAAATAGAATTCTGGTGTTGCTTGGAAAAGATGCGAAAAGGTTCTTTTTCCATTTCCTCATTTAACAAAACTGTTGTATTGCACCTTTCCATTATAGTTCAAGGTGGCTCACAATCGAAACCATAAGAACAAAATTCAGTTAAAAATACAGAAAATTCCAACCATTAAACAATGGTTCTCAAAATTTCGGACATTATAGCTATGGATAAACTTGCACAACAAATTGTTGCTGTTGATCATACAGCTAAAAAAAATGGTTTTGTGGAAAAATGGTTTTCATTTTTTGATTATGTAACAAAAACAAAAGATTCTAATACCACACTTCCTACTAAATATTTAAATTTTGTATTTTATTGAAGGATTTGATATGTAACACCGTTGAATTGTTGTAGTTTATTGATGTTATTTTTTGTATTATTGTTAAAAAAATATTTTTAAAAAGTTTTTTTTTTAAATACAGAAAATTTAAAACCACAGGGGTGGGGGGAATAAACCAGGAGATCCAATAGCAGTAAAAAATATCAGAGTCAGAAAATAGCACCAAAATGGAACAAGATCAAGAACAGTAACAAAAGAGCAATCCAATCAATTTGATCACTGTGTGCCTTCTCCTGGTCTAAACACTCTGAAAGATGGGCCAGATAAAATGACTCTTGGAGAAACACCAACAACAAAAGGGTCCTGTCCCTAATTGTCATCTGTTGATTGAGAGCACCTAGAGTATGGCCTTTGAGATGACCTTAGTGAAGGGGCAAGTCACCAATGGAAAAGGGAGAATGAAGGAATATTAACATATTGGTGCAACATACCACACTTTCTTCCTGAGGCACTCCCCAACTCTCTGAAAGGATTTTCAGAGCAACAGGGCATTTGGGGCAGGGAAAGATCTGCTTCCAGTTTTGGTGGCTTAATGGTGGGTGCACTCCAGCAGAGCTCTGTATGGAGTGGCCCGCATCCTCAGCAAACGGGAGGGGTATCGGCCAGATTCCGGTCCCCCGCAGAGCCCTTGTAAGGAGATCCCAGCCTGGGGTACGAGAGGCACCTCTCTCAAGGTGACGGCCAAAGGATTGAGGTGCCTCTTTGTCCCGTAAGGTCCTGTTGCTGTGGAGCCTCTGGCACCTAAAGCGGCATACCGGTTTTCAAGCAAAGAATGCAGCGAAGAAATGAAAATACCCCTACCTTGAATGAAATGTGAGCCAGCGGGTCCACTCAATCGGACTAACAGGCGTCCAGACACAATTCAAGATTGATGGGGTCTGAACTGGTGGAGTCTGACCAGGAGAGAGACCTTGGAGTCGTAGTAGATAAGTCACTGAAAATATTGAGATAGTGTGAGACTGCAATAAAAAAGGCCAACGCTATGCTGGGGATTATTAGGAAGGGAATTGAAAACAAATCAGCCAGTATCATAATGTCCCTGTATAAATCGATGGTGCCACCTCATTTGGAATACTGTGTGCAATTCTGGCCACCACACTCAGAAAGGATATTATAGCATTGGAAAAAGTACATGGGATACAGCATGTAGAGAAAGAGGTGCTTTTCTCCGTTTCTCACAATACAAGAACTCGTGGACACTCAATGAAATTGCTGAGTAGTCAGGTTAGAATTGATAAAAGGAAGTACTTCTTCACCCAAAGGGTGATTAACACATGGAATTCACTGCCACAGGAAGTGGTGGCAGCTACAAGCATGGACGGCTTCAAAAGGGAATTGGATAACCATATGGAGAAGAGGTCCATTAGTGGCTATTAGCCAAAAGGTATAGATAGGAACTCTCATTCTAGGGCAAGTGATGCACTGTATTTTTGGGGCAACAGTGGGAGGGCTTTTAGTGTCCTGGCCTCAACGGTGGACCTCCTGATGGCACCTGGTATTTTTGGCCACTATGCGACACAGAGTGTTGGAGTGGATGGGCCATTGGCCTGATCCAACATTGGCTTCTCTTCTGTTCTTCTGTTCTTAAGATGCTGGTGTTGACCATTTTTGTTTTTGGTAAATGTAAAATTTATTAATACCTCAAGTGTTGACATTTAAAACCCTATATGCCTTGGGACCAATGACTACAATTATCTTCTAAGGCTCTGTTTCAAGAAGAGAGCCTTCTTGGTCACAGCCAGGGCTTTTTTCGTAGAAAAAGCCCAGCAGGAACTCATTAACATAATAGGCCACACCCAACAGCAGAAACTCATTAGCATATTAGGTCACACTCCTGACAGTGCAGCTCCCTCCCAGGATCGGCTTTCCCAGGTGCCTTGCGGCTTGCAGGGCACCTGGGGAACCTGAGAGAAGGAAGGATAAGCTTGGCTTCCCCAGGCACCCCATGGCTTTTGAGGCACCTGGGGAACCTGAGGGGGGGGAGGCTGTAGGCATGGCCAACTGGGAAGCCAGCCGGAACTCCGTTCCTGTGCGTTCCTGCCCAAAAATAGCCCTGGTCACAGCACCAGGGATACTCATTTGTCCCCTTCTGTTGCTGTCTTCCACCAGTGTGTGAAGGCTTTTTCATTTCAACTAATATTTCTTTAGGGATCCCTCCTTCCTCCCCTATGTCCTAATCACTGTTTGTATGTTTTTGTGTGTATATCTTAGCTTTGGTTTTACTTGTTTTAATGATGTGTTTGGTTTTAACGGTTTTCGAAGCCATGTTTTTATTATGTATGTGTTTAATATGCTGGCTGCCTTGAAGACCCTGATGAGGGCAGAAAGGCAGGGTTTGAATTTTGTAAATAAATAAAGTACCCCATAGACCCTCCATGACACTGCTATTTCCCATTGCCTTCTGGTTCACATTAGTGCCCCACTTCCAAGGGCAAGGATGTTTGGAGACGGATTCTTGGCAGCTGCCAGGCAGCTAAGAAATTCTCGCCCCTCCATGATTTGCTAAAGCTCAAGCCTGAGCATCTTCTGGAGGTTTTCATTTCAAATTGCTTTACATAAATAGATACACAGGGAACATAGTTAACTGCTCCTAGCTTTTTGAAATAGAGCCAAGATAGAAAGCCAATCAATTTTTAAAAATACCATCCAGGACCCATAATAAGCAAACACACTAAAGCAAGCTAAACAAATACACCCCCAGGCTTCTAACTGGGGAGGGAGGTGTCGAGTGTTCCCACTGTAAAAAACGGTGGTGGTGGTGGAAGGAGGCCAGCATTGCCTAGTACATGTAAGGGTTAGTAAGCAAGACTGGAATAACAGTGATCCATCAAACACACTGAGTACCTTAAAATAGAAACAGCGGGATTAGCACAGTAGCTTGTTATTCCGGTTTAGCTCAGTAACCTGAGCTCTTCTTCTGGTGGAGAAAATGTAAAGCATCTCCTGTGTCAGTAGGATTCGCCTTACATGTTCAGTAGCCCTCCACACTTAAAAATAACCCAGGCCATTACCTTATACACGACCAAAGTTTGGGTTCCTTTGTTTTACATCGGAAACGAGTGGCTTTCATTCAGGCCATTTCTAGAATCTGGCAGCAGCGTCTCTGATCAGATGAGGTTAGTATGAGGGAAGGAATCTTAGAAGATTCCTGTGTGTGTTTTTGAATTCGGATGAGGCTTGTGGTTTGTGTGAAGGGTATTTCATTCAGTCCATTGTACGCAGCTTGCCTGTTTTTCAGAAAATGTCTCAGCAATCAATGATGTTCAAAGGCAATCAATGACGAGGCTGGTGACTGATAACTAGTCAGCTGTTTGCCTTTCAAAATGTGAATACTTGCCCTCAGACTGCAGAGAAGTACCAGCATCCCACCACTGGGAGGGAAGGGGGCCACTATGTAGGGTGGGAACTAAGAAGCCAGACTCAAAAGCTGCAGGGCTGTGTTTGGAGAACTAGGCACATATTTGTATTTTATTTCCATAGAGACAGAGAACATAGAAGTTGGGCTGTACTCAGAAGTAAAGTGCTTAATCCAAAGGAATAGATGAGTATTAAACTGCAGAAGTTCCAATGGAGAAAACGGATCTGAAGTAGATATGATAGTCTTTCTAGCCCTTAAAAAAGGTTTAAAGTATCCATTTTCCTGTCAAATCTAAAATGTGTGTATTAATTTAGATGTAACTGACCGTCATTCAACGGCACGATCCAGGGAAGGACTGTGGCTGAGTGGCTGAGCAACTGCTTGTCATGCAAGTTCAAGTCCATGGCATCTTCAGTTAAAAGGATCAGGTAGCAGGTAAAAAACCATCACCTGGGACCCCGAAGAGCCACTGTCAGTCAGATTAGAGGATACTGACCTTGATACACCAAAGTGCAAGTAACAATCCAAACAAAACAAAGTGGACTCATGAGTTCTTGTAGTGTTTAGCCATGATGGCTACATGGAACTTCAGTGGAGACACTCTGTCTCTCAGTACCTGAGGGACAGGACTAGGAAAGGGCTCTTACTTACCTTTGTGGACTGTTTGTGGGAAAGAGGATTCTGGACCAGTAAGCCTTGTGGTGTGATTCATCCATGTTCTTCTTATACTTTCATATGATATCTGTTGCTGGCCAAGCTTGATGAGGTATCATAGGATGAGGGCATTGCGTACAAGAAATGGGGGGAAAGAAGTAACAAGACAGTGTTTGACAGGAGGGCCAAAGGAACAGGGTTGGGTGAATTTTGAGATTGGCAGGTTAGAGATGAACCAGCAGGCTTAGGTAAAGATGATTCAGATAGAGAAAGATTGTCTTAAGGATGGTATAATTTTGTCTGGTTACAGAGCCCCCAGTTCCCAGTACGAAATTTTATTTTATTGATTCACAATGTGTGACTTCAAACATTAATCACATGAACAAAGTTTGAGTCCAGTGGAACTTTTAAGACCAGCAAAGTTTTATTTAAGATATAAGCTTTCATGTGCACATATACTTCTTTAGATACAATGAAATGGAAATTACCAGTCCATACATATGAGCAGTAAATTAGTATACAGAATAATTAAGATGTTTAACAGATTCAAGGACCAAACAGGAATAACAAGCTTAGTTTATATAGTTACCATTTGTTTGGAATTAATTCAGGGTGGGAGGGAGACACATAGTGAAGGAAATAAATATGTCAGAATTGGGGATTGATGGGCAGATGTGTCCCTAATTGTGGAATGCTGAGAGTAATTAACTGAGACCCTGCCATTATGCTCCATCCATCTCCTCTCAAGCATGCAGGAGACCTTACAGCATCTTCTTTGAAGTGGGGTGATTGGCTGTGTAGTTATCTCCCCTGACCCCAGACAAGAGAAATACATTCCAATCTACCATTCCAAATTACATTACATTCTACTAAAAATTATGTTACATTACAATCTACTATTCTAATCATTTATTCCAAATCGTATGGCCCTTATGGGGGACTGGTGAGAATATAGATGTAAGGGCTGGATGAGGTTAGCAGATGTAGTGAGATAAGAAACCAATATCCCTGTTAAGTTCTGGGGATTCCATTGCTCTGAGTGTTGTAATAACTTGCAGCTCAGCAATTTCCCTTTCTAGTCTGTTCCTGAAGTTCCTTTGCAATAAAACAGCTACTTTAAGGTCAACCATTGAATGTCCTAGAAGGCTGAAGTGTTCTCCTACAGATTTCTCAAGTCTTGTGATTCTTGATGTCAGATTTATGTCCATTTATCCTTTGGCATAGGGTTTGACCTATTTGCCCTATGTAGAGAACTGAAGGACATTGTTAGCATTTAATGTATACAGTCTTAGAAGATGAACATGTGAATAAGCCTGAGAGGGTGTAGCTGATGTTTCTAGGTCCAGTGATTGTGTTGTCTGGGTATATAAAATAGCCCAATCAAATTTTGGAGACAATTGACAGAGTTGTGTGCAAAAGCTTGAATTCTGGATTTGTTGCCAGAATTTTGATAAATTGGAGCCAATAACGTAATCACTCTTTGTGTGCGTACTTTATACCCTGTACGCAGTTCCCTAGGTAACTATTGTATGTGCTCCTCTCAACAAGACATTGGGATTGCATTCTGTGCTTCCTTTGCAGACATTCCTGCCCATGGCTGCCAATGGGGGGCGAGACTGGAGGGACAAAATTCAGGGGGCCCAAGGCAGCTGGCGGGCCCTTGAAATGAGCCTTATGCTGCATCCAGCCAAACGTCTTTCCTTTTATTTTAATACAGTTCTGGCTGCAGCCACTAGGGGTGCAGGGAAGTCTGAGCACGGTAAAATGCACTCTGATTATTGGCTAGACTTACCTTTCTGCAAGACTGAAGCAAAACAGTAGTTAGTGTGTTGCAGCAAGATAAAACAACTTTTCCCTCTCTTTTCATTAATTTCTGTCCCTCTTTTCCACCCTTCTCTCATTCATTTCTCTCTTTTCCACCTACTTTTTCTGTGCGCCCCCCCCCATTTATTTTCAAATCTTGGTCTTCTCATCCCTATAGGGATGCCAGACCCCCCCACTGCCAGGCCCCACCTCTCTGTCATTGATCGTCTGGCCAGTGGGGGGACTCCCCCCCCAAAAAAGGGAGTGACATGGGCACAACAGGGATGTCTATGGTAGAAACTAATTCTACCATAGAGTTTTTGCCCCCAAACCAGAGTGTTACTTTGACACCCCCGATGTGTCTGCATCACTTCCAGGTCATGTTGAAGTCATGTGGGCTTGTTGCTGGAATGTGGGATGAACTCCTGGTAAGGCGCCCTCCCCCACTGGCTGCCCGGAGGGACAGGGCAACCCTGAGTCCCTATCCTGCTTGCCGACACAATGTACTTAATAGTAGTATAGTAGCAAATCTTTGTTAATATTATGAACAGAAGGAGGGGTTGGTAATATTTTCCCCAATGATCTAACAAAGTAGTAAATGGATGCCCCCCTCCTCCCCCCTTTATATGCATGGTAATGGAACATTAGTATGTTTTTAGTGGTTATTCATGTGGAACAGAAGGTACAACTCCAAGTTCAAGCATTGTGTTGTTATCATTATTATTGTGTTGGTGGAAGATTTACCAGCCTTTTGTAAAGACTTCTTTGCTATATGACAAACAGCACAATTTTTTAATGTTGTCAAAAATTAGATTTATAAATGTCATTCCAGTCTTTCTCCCCAATGGGGACCCAAAGCTGCATTGTTCTCCTGTCCCCCATTTTAGCCTCACAGTAACCCTGTGAGGTAGGTCTGGTTGATACCCACACACTTTCACGCCTTGCATGAGCCTTCATGGTTCCTGTACTGGTGAGGTTCTTTCACTGTTGATGTTTTGGAGGGGCAGGGGGAAGAGAGATGTGATTTAAATAGCAAAGACAGCTATCCTGAGAGGTGCTGTGACTGAAGCCACTGCTCAAAGAAGTTCACTCCAGAAAAATGCTTTGTTCCCAAGAGGGAAGTTCTATCTAGCTCAATAGCAGCTGACAGCAGAAAGGGCAAAGATGTCAGAAAGCAACATTAGCCAACAGCTCCCTCAGGCAGTGCTTCATTTTTCCAAATCACAGCCAGCTTTCTATGTCCCCTTCTAGACCCTCTCAATATATCAGCTACTGACACGGGTACTTCTTTCCTTCACTTTGTCCGATAAAATCATCTCCTATGGGGACAAAAAGTACAAGTAGTTGTTACGAATCTGAAAACTGGACTTCTGGTTTAGATGGCAGAGTAATCAGAAGGAATTCTGTGTTGCTTACATACTGCCTCTAGTGAAATAAAGTCACCATTTCATAATTTTTATTATGAATTGTACAGTAAAGGCAAAGAATTTTCAGGAAAAGGTTAGGAAACATTTTTCTCTCACCTTCATTTTCCATGTTCTAATTAATATCAACCCTCAGCTGGAAAGGACTTTGTTTTGGAAGCAACAAGAAACTTCCTTATTGGTTAATAACTTCTAGTTAGAGGTCAGCTGAACAGAGGTGGGAAGGTGCCCAGGATGCCAGCCTTCAGTTGGAGCAGGAGATCTCTCAGAATCAATTGTCTAATTTGCAACATGGCCAAATCCATGGCTAATGAAATCTTTGTATTCCAGAGAAACCACTCTCTGGAATCATGAACAGACAAGAAAGATATTTCTGAAAACCTGAAAAATGCCACAGGTTCAAAGGAGAATCTGAAATCTTTTTTTAAAAAATACACCGGGGGTTAAAAAGCCCCAAATAATGGAATCAACACCTATGTCTTTAAGAAGCAAATACCTTCAGTGGCCATTGCTAGGTAATCAGAACTGTACTCCCAGCCTTCAAGGCTTGGTTACTATCAGTAAAAGGCAAGGGTGGGGTGCAGGGCTCTTTCCAGGTCTGTTTTGGCCTTTGAGGGAGGACAAAGTTGGGACCATGCCAACCAGCAACCACTGGGTTACTCGCTACCACCCAACTTGCATGACTCACTCAGGCCCAGCTGCTTGCTACTGTTCAATAGCAACTGCCTCACAAAAGCCAGTATGGTGCAGTGGTTAGAGTTTCAGACTAGGATATGGGAGACCTAGACTTGAATCATCACTTTGCAATGCCTGGAGGTTGGCCACCTTACTTCCCTGTAACCATCAACATGTTTTCTGGCTAGTATTTTGAGGTGATTTGGAAACTAGGTAACTGCAGGCGGCAGCAGGTGTGTGAGGTCCTCCTTTTTGAAAATGGGGGGAAGCTGATCCCTTCCCCTTGAGGTAGAGAGTCCTTACCTCCGTTCTTAGGAAACTGAAAAGGCTTGTACTAGCTGGATGGGTACAAAAGATTGGCAGATCTTGCAGGAATAATCTCTTGGATTCTCAGGAGTACATAGAACTCTGACTAAGAAACATTGAACTATTCCAGTCTACTAACAGGGGGAGTGGGTACCTGTTGGTTCTCATGGACCTCTTAAGCATTCAGTATAATAGACTAATGTATCCTTCTGTGTTCCTTAGCTTGACTAGGTATAGATAGTAAAGGTTTATGATTATTTCAATTTTGTTTGGAAGACAAGGCACATGAGATGTTTCCAGGACAGTTTTGCCATACTCGTTATCTTACACCTATGCTGTCAAATCCTCACTTAAACATGAAGCTTGCTGAATTACCTTGTTGCCCCCCATCTAACCTGTTTTAAATTCCTCCAATTTCTAGTCCTATTATATTGCTTATCAGAGAGGTCCTCCGATTGATTGGATTGATTTACGTCGTGTAATCTGCTTGAGTCTCAGTGAGAAAGATGGACTATAAATAATAAAAACAAATAAATACAATAACCCACCCCATAGCATTTGTGAGAAGGAAATGGTGTATCCCAACCTGGGCGTGGAGGATATTCTGGTACATTTTTATCTGAATGTAACAAACAAAAAGAAAAACAGAAAAGTGGTTCTCTTCTTAAACAAGCGTCACCTGTTTCTGTGACTGAAGATATGTAGAAAGCTAACTTTTTGAAATTCTGATAGTGTTAAAAACACCACCCCATCCTCTCAAATAGACCAGAAAAGTCTGCTTTCAAAACAGGCTTATTGTCTAACATCCTGATTCAAAGAAACTTCACACAGGAGAGTGAAATGATCATTCCTTTGACTCAGTCAGCTGGCAACTGAGCCTTGACACAGGAACAAAAGAGCCATATAGCAAATTGATTAAGAACAGGAATGCAGGCTGACAATTTCTTTTTGCAACTTTTGAAAAGCAAGTGGGAAGCAAAAAATAAATATTTCCTTGTTATTTAACTTTGTTACAGCCATTAGCTAGTATACCTACTTGTAAAAATTACAGAATTCCAAACATTTTAGAAGCAAATCATTTGGATTTAAAAATCAACCATTCCTCATAAAAACACTAGAAGACCTAGCGCCTAAACAGGAGAGACTGAGAAACTCTCTGCCCCATCACCAAAGCCAATATTCAGACATCCAACTGATTGATTTCAGGCCAGTGCCAAAAAGACAGCAAGAAATAAATAGAAAATGTGGCAATAGATAGAGGAAGGTTCAAAATCTGAAGCTTTTTGCATTAGCCATTTCCTAGTCTTGTAAATTGTTGATATCGAAGCAAGAGGGAAATCGCTTGGACATGTATGAGACAAAACTGGAGGGTTATACATGCTTGCTTCCTTGTAATCCAGTCTTCAGCATAGTTACAAACAGGAAGTAACAAGCAGCAGCAGAAATCTTGGTTTAAGCAGTTGAGAATTTGTCCATTTGAGGGAGACTTGGATTAATAGTGACAGTGGCTGATAATCAACACAATCTAACCAAGGAAAAGCTAATTAATTCCTCTATATTTCTGAGAATTAAAAGATTGTTTCCATTTCTTTTAGCATGATACAGTCTGTGTTTCTTGTGAGAGAATGCTGTATGGATTCTTCCGTATAGTCCGGCTAGCCATACTAGAATTCAACCTCTTAGGAAGAATGGTTTCAATCTACAGTTCCACTTGCTAGAATGGGCTCTGTTCAAGGATTCCTCTTGATGCTTCTTCGAAGTTACACTCAAGATGCCAGTTAATCACGCACCTACTACGTGACTGCTTCATGATAGTTAAGAATCCATACACTGCTGAATCCCATATTTATTGCTGTAACACAATCTCTTCAGTTTAATCAGAATGGTCTCCTGTGCCAGCTCAGGGGATGGAATTCTGCTTCAAAATTTATGTTTTAGGCCATTTTACAATTTCTGTCTCACTTGAAGAAGCTGCCAGTAGCCTCAAAACTCTGCTTCTCCACCCACTATATCATAGTACAACTTCTCCCCACGCCCAATATGTAGAAAGCATGTTTTGACAACAGATATATTCAGAATTTTAAATCTGTAAAAGGAGAGGTATCTTGTATGGAAAAAGCACCTGTAGTGAGCAGATTAGGTTATGGATGGTAAAAACTTATTACTAACTATCCAAGCATTGTATCTAACCCTTAAAATCTCTGGGACTAGCAAAACCCACGAAATACCATTTTTAGTATCAACCAAAATAGTGTGCAATGGTATTCAAACTCTCTAGAACTCATTGTGCGGGGTGGGGGTGGAGGATGACAGTAAACAATTTCAGGCTACGTTAAAGCTTCTTGTGTTCATCTTGAGTAATGAAAAAAGATAGTTCCCTCTGTTTTAAAACTTTAAAAACTTAAAAGTTGATCAAATGTGACTTTACAAATGGAATATCCTGATCTCTTAGAAGGCCAGTCTGGAGGTTAACTCAGATCATGGGCTAGGTAGAGAGTCATGCACAATCAAGTTGGGGAATACACCATGTTGCATTCTGGTTTTCTCAGAGTAGGCAAACTTCCCCTGCAGTGTAAAGTAAATATCAGTAGAGCTGTACTTCCCAACTGGATGGTCCTGGAAATCGTATTTCAGAAATCAGAATCCACAAAACTCATCAATTTTTTTTAAAATCCTTCATTTATAGTCACAAAAACATCAAGCTGGGCAACATTCATAATAATTGCTTTGGGTAGGGGGCAAGCTGTAGTAATGCCTTACCTTGCCCCCCCCCCGCCCGCTCCTTTCTTGGGAGAAATGAATTATAACAAGTGGGAACCCGCAAGGACTTGCAGAAGTAGGCTTGCCAAGTCCCCCTGGGGGGCGGGGAAACCCCCGCTCCAGTGGCCTGCTGCCTGCTGGCCGGGATCGGGCCATTGGGGGGAACCCCACCCCCATATTGCTGGGCTGCAGCGATGTGCCCGGCGCGATGACATCACCCGGAGGTGGCATCATTGCGTTGGGCACATTTTGGGGGGATGCTCTGTAATTCGAGGGAAAACTCTATAGTTTTCCCTCGAATTACAGAAGTCCCGCCCCCAACATGCCCGACATGATGACGTCACTTCCGGATGATGTCATCGTGGTGCGCATGCTTTGCGCGCACACCAGAAGCCTCCCAAAGAAGAAAGGACTCCCCCCGCCGTAGAGAGATAACTACTTGGCAACCCTATGCAGAAGGCATCTCATTTCCTCCTCCCACAGTATTTCCTCTTTCCTATAGGGAAAGGGGGAGGCTGTAGGGTGGCCAACTCAGAAGCCAGCCGGAACTCCATTCCTGTGCATTCCTGCCCAAAAATCGCCCTGTTTATACCCCATCGTTCTCCACAGTGGGGTCCAAAGCAGTTCACATTATTCTTCTCTCCTCCTTCTTGTCCACGCAACAACTCTGTGAGGTAAGTTTGGCTGACAATATGTGACTGGTCCATAATCACCCAGTGAGCTTCTACAGCAAAATGGAATTTGAACCTAGCTCTCCCAAACATTACTCTGAAACTCTAACCATTACATTACACTGGCTCTCATAGGGTAGTAGCAAACAGCCAGGCCTAGGTAAGTCATGCAAGCTGGATGGCATCAAGTCACCCAGATGTTGCTTCTAGGCCTAAGGTTTGCCAGCCTCCAGGTGAATCTCCAGGAATTTCCCAACCTGGAGCTGGAAAGCTTAGCCAGGCCTACCACCAATGAGTTCTCCCTCAAAGGCTAAAATAGGCCAGGAAAGGCCCTGTCCCACCCCTCACATTTTACTGATGGAACCAAGCTAGAGTACTGTAGTTGCCTAGCAATACCCACTGAGGGAATTGGTTGCTTAAAGCTATAGGTGCTTATTTTATCATTGGGTGTGTTTTTAAAAAAAAAACAAAAAACCATTTTTATTTTTTCACATTTTCCTGCAAACCTAGTACATTTTTCAAGTTTATAGAAAGATCTGTCTTGCCTATTCACAGCTCCAACCACCAGATTTAAGTATCTTCAGATTTAGCCAACTTGGCTATTAGTATATAGATGAACATATCCCAGTTTGATTGGTCTGCTGTTATAAGTCATGGAGGTCCACCAATTGCCAAGCTGATTGTTTATTTAGCTCATCAATGGGAGCTAGATGATGGAAACTCATTTCTCTAAATGACAGGAAATCTTTCCCCCTGCCTTGAGTATACAACACAGAGTTTGGAGACTGACAAACTGGTAGAAGCAGCTACTTTTGACTCAAGGCAAGTAGTGAGTCGTCAGATAGGGAGATATGAGTTTCACTGGATTAGAAGCAGCCTAGGGCCTGCTTGGGTCCACACAGGCTGATCCTGGAAAGCCAGTGATTGTGGTTCCTCATGTACAAATCTATTTGCTTTTACTGTGCTCTGACTGGATCTTTGTAAACAGATATTCAAGACACTAGAAATCTATTCCATCCAAAAGAACTAAGTTCTGTACTATTTCTCCCTAGCAACTCAGAAATAGTGAAAAATATTTTAAATACATACCTAATTGCAGAATTCAGTTTTCTTGCTAGGATTACCTCAATGCAGGATTTTGATTTATGAGTACGTACAGTCCTGCAACCTGGTGGTGATCATTTTCAAAGCCCTAGTGCAAAGGGGAAGAAGACTGAGCACAATTCACTATGCAGTCTGCTGCAAGTTAAACCTTCCCATAACAAGCAAGGGCCCCAAATCAAGTACAGGTCTCATGGCTCATCCAGGAAAGCCAAGTATGCCTTCTAAAACGGAAGAATGGGATACATAGAGCCACTGGTCATTAGAAAGGCTTGTAATCACGTACCAGGACCAAATGTTTATTTACTCACATTTTAATCTGCTAAGTGAAATGAACTTTAAAACAGTTTATTTAAACAAATATAAGCAGAAGGGCTAAAATGGCATTACTCAAAATGCCAGTTTTGTGCATTTGGAAGAGAGCACCCATTGAGATGGCAACGTAGCACTGCATGGATGGTCTGCTGTTCAAAATTGGTCCTACAGTGGTAGAAAAGAGGGCAGGGCCTACCAGAATAAGTACGGGAGAAGAGGGCCTGCAGATGGCTTACATTCTCAGAACTCAGGTCCTTTTGTGAACTTATCTCCAACACGCCAAGAGCACTCTCTTGTTTCCAGGATGCGCACGTACAAGATCCTTTCGCAGTTACATATATGCAGTACACCACTTCATACATAAGAGTTTAGCAGCTGGGGAACTGAACCAGTGCTGGCCTTCACAGACAGTCTCTCCAAACTTCTTAAAGCCAGCCAAGAATATGAAGAAGCTATTGTGGCAGCACAAACACGCCCATTGCCTCTCCACAAGTGCATTCATCAGCAAGGCAGTTTCAGTAGCCACAATGATAAACTTTTATTGCTGGGAGAAAAGTGTGTTTGGCTCTGCTGCAAAATCCACCCTCTTTGAACTCTGAGCCACCCTCTAAGTGCAAGGGGCCCACCTCCAGGGGCCCACCTTACAGTTTTAGAACCCATGATATACTCACACATCTTTGTATTAGGTCTGCTTATTTGCATCCCTTGCAGGGGTAGAGCACCAAATGGATATGAACAGAAATGCAGGGGATAGTTCCTGGCCTTGGCTGGCCAAAATGTTGACATTCCATCCCTCCAGAACCAAGAGGGGGTAGTTCTCTCCTATTTAGGACTAGCTTCCAGGAAGAATTTCTGAATTTGGATTCACACAGAAAATGCAGAAGTTGTGGATCTCTGAAAGCAAGCTGAGGAAACCCTGGTTTCCCCTTCAGACCACCCATCTGGCCACAGTCCGACAGGTTCAAGGTGTGAAATTCCACAGCAGCATATTCAGAAACTCTTTCGCCTGCCATCCTCTCTGTCTTGCTTTAAAAGGGAAATGAGAAACGGGCTTCAGAGCACATTTATTGCTAGCCAGATTAATGGCACTCCTGTTTTCTAAAAGCAAACAAAGTTATTCCAAACATTACTCCGTTCATGCAAGTTTCCCTATCTAAAGAGGTTCTACTTTCATGCTGTTTTAGTTAACAGTGTACTATTGAAATGCCACTCCTCTGCTGGAACACCCACACAGCATAAAGAGGTGAATCACAATGAGATCTCAGTTCCATGGGTCCAACTCTCATCTTACAATACATCAGAAGTAATTGTCAGGTCACTGAAGTTACTCTGCAGCTCAAGAGAAGAATCCATCCCTTTTAAGTCCGCAAGTAGAACTAGCCAAGAAATTAAAATTCAGTTCCGCTCTCCCATACTTTGTAAAACAACAAAAGAATTTTCAGCATGTGTAATCTGTAGGAGTGCAAGCCACAACACTGTTTTATGCTCACACAAAGCTAAAGGCAAGAAAACAGAACTGGCTTTTTAGCTCAGACTTCCCAGGGTTGTCCAGGGAGAGGTACAGAAACCTTGCCATAAAGGGATTCCGTAAAAGGATGACATTTTCCGCAGTTCTTTTGCTGAGCAAATTAGGATGTATGAGAAATCTACTTACCCTCAGGAAAATAAATGAAACATCATTTATGACTTTCAGGCATATTTGTATGTTATCCCAATTGGTCATGCGCTTAAACACTGAGAGCATTAAAAAGTCAGGCCGCCAGCCTTCTTGGAAATCTTCTCTGCCTGCCAACTCAGACAACATACACTTCCTAATTATTCTGACACTTGGAAGTTTGCTATAGTTTTAATGCAAGGAACCCAACTTCTAGTCCCCTGCTTGGACTTCTGGCTTCCATTTTTTAACATACCATAGAGCAGAAAACCTAATTTAGCAAATATGGGTAGTTGTTGGTCACCATGACGATAAATATCTAGTTCTTGTCCCTTATCTCAAGTATACTTTTAGTTGCTAAGGGGATTTCCCAAATCTTAGCCAGACTGACCCAGTGGTGATATCGTTTAAAACTTCTCCTTACCTGCTTTGTTAGAATTAAGAATATAAAACCCTATTAGCATGAGTGTCCACAATTACCTTTTCCCAAGCATCAACTCATGAGGATGGGTAATACCTTCTTAAGGTTCTAGTTTCAGAATAAACAGGACTTAGAGCCCTCTCAATGTTTTTCTGCTCCTTCCTGATGCGTGCGCAGGAGGGGGGGCTGGACTAGAGATGCTTGAGCATTAAGAGCAATGGGACCCCCATGAAACAGTTAGTCAAAACGTGTAAAATCACTTATAGGTCTTGCCTAGTAATCCTATTTCAGTTGAACCATGCCAGAAGCGCTGCATTTTCAGCCTTCTTGCATTCTACACTGATTTTAGTAAGCTTCGTCTAAAAAAAATCATATCTACACCCCATTTTTAAGAAACAGCATGTCTAGATAAGTTGGCTAAATTAGCACAGTCAATTCAGATTCCTAGTTTAGGAAAATAGGCTGGCTCCAGGCTTCTAAACTGCTGTTCTCTGTGAGTTTACTTTGGGGGGAATCCACATGAACCCTGGTGGATTTGGGAGCCATTATAAAATAGCCAAAGGCTGTACTTTTTAATTTATTGGCAAGGACTGAGCGTCACCTCACAAATACACATATTCAATGGATTAGTTTGCTTTTATTCAGCAAGGTTGTCTGCAGATGAGATTTTTGTAAGTATGGCCGAGATATCCACAGAGCTCTGCCCATCTCTCTCAAATAATCTCATGATAACAGGACATGCATGCGCATACTGTCATTTGTTGTGAATTTACTGTAGTAGCTGTTGTGCAAAAGACTATCAAGTGTTGTGAGGATATATTCGTTTTGATGTTCCCTTCTGCTGTTGAATTGTGACATGCAGTTTGGTAATAATAGGGTCTAGCTACGAACAGGGCTAGAGTCATATTTAATACCCACCTTTCCTCATAGGACAGGTGTTTGGGAACAGAAAAAAACACTGCCCAGGGGATTCTCCGTTCCTGTGTCTTTTCCACTCACAGCGCTGTTAGCTGTTCTCTCTGCTCACTTCTGCAGTGGAGAAGAAAAGCAGCTAGACAACTGCTGAGTGATTCCTGTACACTTTGTGTAAAATAGACACAAAAGTGAGGCTGCATCAGGACTGCAACAGCAGATGACACTACTAGCATACTACAGGCAAAGTCAATAAGAGATGAAGCAAATCTGAGGGGACATCTGGACAAAAGGAAGTGAGAACAGACTAAGCCTAATGATTAATACAGAGGGGAACGAAATGATCTGACAGACAATCAAAACATACATACAAATGCACAGCCATCTGAGATGTAGTCATGGATTATTCATAACATGGTTTACTAACCATGAAATAAGTATGTATTGTCAAGTGAAGGCTTTATTCCACACAGAGGCAGCAGAAGGTTTAAAGGGAGCAGAAAACAATCACATTTAGGTACGGATTCAGATATAACAAATCAGGAACTGTTAGTAAATTAATGTCTGGGGGATTTCCATGCTAACGCATGGCTTTGAAGGTTAAAGATTTTTGCCTTTGCTGCAAATTATTATTTGGAAGTGCAGAACCCATAGCCTGGAGTTTGAATACAGTGATAATGATGGCTTGCAACAAGAACCAAAGTCTTTCATTAAGTGACTTATTCAGGTTCATTCACATTTCTGGTTATACTGGAATCAAGGTTAGAGCCTTTAGAATCCTGCAGTGGAAAGCTAGTCACATGACAAGCAAAATATGTATGCTTTCATCGTAGAGTTGAATCATAGTCTGGATATACCAAAGTACTTTAGTTTTGCTGATGCACATGAGCTCTTCCAAGGAACTAAAGAATTCACAAATCACTATATGTCTATAAGCCTGCAAAAGCAAATGGAGATTACTGAAAGAAAAATCAAACTTGTTTGTTCAATCCTTGCCAACATGATGTTTCATTATTAAGAACATAAGAAGAGCCCTGCTGGGTCAGACCAACAATCCATCTAATCCAGCATCCAGTTTCACACAGTGGCCAACCAGATCATTTGGAGGGCCAACAACAGGGCTAAGACCTTCACCTTGTGTCCCTCCTGGCCCTGGGATTCAGAGGATTAGTGCCTGTGGACATTCCCTTCCATTGCCATGGCTAGTAGCCTCCATTAATCTATCCAATCCCCTATTAAAGCTGTTTATTCCTGTGGCCATCACTCCTCTGGCAGTAAATTCCACATCTGAATCACTCTTTCTGTAAAGTAGTTATTTCATTTTGTCTGTCATGAACCTACTTGCCATTCATTGGATACCCTCAAGATCTAGTATTTTGGGAGAGGGAGAAAAATTTCTCTTTGTCAACTTTCTCCACCCCATTCATAATTTTCTAAACCTCTATTGTGCCCCCCCTTAGTTGTCTCTTTTCTAAACTTAAAAGTCCCAGACTCTTTAGTCTTTTGTCATGGGGAAGGTACCATCTTGTTTGCCCTCCTCTGTTTGCCAGTTTGGTGTAGTGGTTAGGAGCATGGACTCTAATCTGGGAGAACCGGGTTTGATTCCCCACTCCTCCACTTGCACCTGCTGGATGACCTTGGGCAAGCCATAGCTCTGGAACAGCTGTTCTTGAAAAAGAGCAGTTTCTGTCAGCGCTCTCTCAGCCCCACCTGCCTCACAGGGTGTCTGTTGTGGGGAGGGGAGGGGAAGGGAAAGGAGTTTGTAAGCCGCTCTGAGACTCCTTTGGGTAGTGAAGGGTGGGGTATAAATGCAATCGCTTCCTTCCTTCTGTACTTTTTCCAGCTCTGCAATGTCATTTTTGGGATACAGTGACCACAACCGTACTTAGTATTCCAAATGAGGCAGCACTATAGATCCAACCAGGGGCATTACAATATCGGCCGTTTTATTCTCAGCCCCTTTCCTAATAATCTCTGACACAGAGAGTTTGCCTTTTTCACTGCTGCAGCACACTGGGGTTGACACTTTCTTTGAGTTATCCACTATACCCTCAAGATCTTTTTCCCTTTCAATCTCAACAAGTTCAGTATACCTGAAGCCTTTATTTGAAGTTGAGATTTTTTTTTCTCCCAGTGTGCATCACCTTACAGTTACCTACACTGAACTTCATTGGCCACATTGTCGCCCACTCACCAAGTTTGTGGAGGTCCTCCTGGAATTCATCACAGTAAGCCTTGGTTTTTGCAACCCTGAATAATTTGGTGTCATTTGCAAACTTGGCCACTAAACTACTCACCACCTAGTTCCAGATCATTTATGAATAAATTAAATAGTACCAGCTCCAGTACCAATCCTTGTGGTACTCCCACTGCTTACTTCCCTCCCTTGTGAAAATTGTAGATTTATCCCTACTCTTTGCTTCCTATCATTTAACCAGTTTTTAATCCACAAGAGAACCTGTTGTCTTATCCCATGACCACTAAGTTTACTCAGCAGTCTTTGGTGAGGCACCTTGTCAAAAGCCTTTTGAAAGTCCAAGTATATCATGTCTACTGGGTCACCATTGTCTACATGCTTGTTTACTTTCTGAAAAAGGTTAGTGAGGCAGGACTTACCTTTTGCAGAAGCCCTGCTGATTTTCCGTCAGCAGGCTTTGTCCCTCTATGTGCCTTATAATTTCTTTGCATGCCTAATTGGCAGGGAGCCTGCTTGGCAGGGCGGGCGGGATATAAATCAAAATAAATAAATACTAACTTACATGTCTTTTGCTAGAGCCTGTGGTCCCTCCTGTTCAGTCCACTGGGGCAGACCTTCCACTTTTTAAAAGAGGCCTCTTTACTTTCTATAGCTTCCTTGACTTGCATTGTTAATCACGCAGGCCTTCTTTTAGACCAAGGGTGTCAAACATAAGGCCCAGGGGCCAGAATCAGCCCATCCATGGCTCTTACCTGGCCCACAAGCAGCTGGTATGTATGGAAATGTAAAGTACTCCCCCTTTTATGATATCCCTTGGAAAAACCTTGTCTTTCATATGATTAAATACATTTATTGGGGCTTTTGTGGGTTCTCCAGTAAATCAATCGCCTTTACTTCTAGGAATCAATTGCTTTTGTTTGTATTTTGAGGAGAAAAATAATATTATTAATTGGGTTTGCCTGTGTCCTTTATAAAGTTTACATTTCTGGTACCTGGCATTACATTTTATGGCACACATGGCCCAGCCTGACAAAGTGACATTAATGTCAGATCCAGCCCTTGTAACAAATGAGTTTGACACCTCTGTTTTAGAGTTTCCAAGCTAATGAAATAAACAGTGTGATATAAAAGTGAATATTAGGAAAGTGGCCATCAGCAGAACCAGTATTGCAAGGAAATGAAAGGACTGAAGTTACACTGGTTAAAGAAGAAGTTGTACATGTTTTGGTGTCATCATAGGGGTCAGCTGTAACCCAAAGGCCTATTTACACAGCTCTATCATTGTACAGAAGTTATGGCACGTCTTCCTTCTCAGCATAGCTTGCCATTCAAGTACCTCTAGCATACTGAACGGTAGCAATAGCAGAAAGAATTGTGTACACCTTTTCCAGGAGGCATTTTTCAACAAGAAAACTCTCACATACATTTGTTGACTCATGAGCAAGGTTTTTAAAAAGCAGATATTTAACTGGATCAGGCTGGTAGTTACTTGTCATCCTGGGCTTGCTTAACAGTACAATGAAGTCAATTTCCAATTGTATGCTGACAGCTAAAATACATATAAAACAAAGCCACAAGTTGTTGCATTTATTTGAGTAAATATCTGGTAAATAAAGTCATTGATAAAACATTACAAAATTAAATACATTTTAAAAAGCTTGCCAGTATACATAAAGTTCACAAACATGTATTTTGTCTTTTAAAAAATAAAATTATGTTCAGAGCACCCTTGATATAAAATGCCAGACTAGCATCTACCAGCAGATGGTAGCTTGTGAAATGTTTTCCTGAAGAGTTAGGGGGTCCTGCTTTCCCAACTAAGAAGTCCCCCCTCTCCTGCCACCACCACCACCCTGGTCAAAACCGAAGGGGGATCTAACATTGATGGTTATAGACAAGTGATGAGGATCTGCAGTGCACCAAGCACACATTTGGTTTTCCAGCACTTGCATTTCCCCTTGCAAGAAACTCCCCTTAAACAGCACCAACCATCCACTGTCGCATCAGACCCGTAGGCAGTCGATAAATACAATCCTAACAGACCATGAGGTGAAGAGGAGATGATCTGGCTAAGCATCAAAGTCAATAAAGTAAGAACAAAGCCTACAAAATTAAGCCCTTAAAATCCCCCAGCTTGCTCATATGTTACTTTGTGAATGAAAGTATTCACCCCAATGCTTTAAATGCATTTAGAAACAGTGGCACCATTCACTTTAACAAACTGCATCCCTCCCCCACCCCCACCCCCACATCTGCTACAACTTCCATTTAAATGGTTGACTAGACCACATATCCCTTCCACTCATGTGAAGCAATGGTAATTCACTTGATAATTTATGTACATAAGCACAAGAATCTTGATACTCATGAGTTTGATGTACAACTTAAATGATTGAAATAACTGTAAACCCCCCCCCCCAAAAAAAAACATCCTCCCCAAGTAGTTCTACACACAATCCATCAGATAGGATTACCGCCTGGGACACTTAAATTGTCTCTATTTTGGCAGTTTCTACCCCCTTACTTGGGTCATCCTCAAGTAGTAAAAGCAGCATCCATAACATTGATAATCCATGATTTTTTAAAAATCTGACACTTAAAAAAAATCTTTAAAAACACAAAGTCAAATTCATTAAATGCCAGAAATGAAACAAACAAAAAAATAAAAATAAAATTGCTCATAAAGGTCAAGCTAAAATGGTGTTCTATTCAAAAGTCCCAGTTTCATGGTCACGTCTCTCAGGATGGCTCCTGCTCCAGCTATATACTCTTCTTTTGAGGAGGGCTCAGTTTCCTCATTCCTCTTATCCGAGATAGCAGTTCTTTGATAAAATCCTACAACACACAAGGCGCAGAAAGAAACATCAACAGAAGCAGTACTATCGGCAAACACACCTCCCCACAAACACAGCCCATTTTAACAAAGTCAAGCCTGGAGCCTGCATCTACATTTTCCAGGCACCCCTACTTCGTCCACAATGGGGGCTGACCTACAACAGATGAAGATAAGTGCATGCAGAACTAAGCCATAGTCTCCAAGCCTAATTCTTCAAAGACTCTCCATTCTTCAATGAATGCTAGTCCTGCATTCACATGTGTTTCTTTCTATTGGCAGCCTCAGTGAACTGCAGTTGCTGGTCATGTTCTACGAGTGTGAAGCCTGAGAAGGCTGCAGATGATCATAGAGAGAATCCTCTTCACCTCCTCATTGCCACTGCCTTGGGGCAGAAGATGGGTAACACCAATCCGCCTCTCCTCTGCCCCTGGAATGTTTCCAGGGCTGGGCACTTCTTGAGCAAAATACCTCTCTTTCTTCCACCACCATCCCTGTGGCAAGACAGGAAAATCACTCAGTTTCCCACTATCCCTGAAGGCAAGGGCCAAACTCCCTACAGGATTTCTTTCAGAAGCAAAGGAGAAACTTGTATGCATCTCCAGAATTTTCTCTCCGCTGGCAGCACTGAACACAATCTACCCACCCATCTACCAGGGATACTCCCCAGTAGAATACAGGAAGCATCAGGGGTCATTTCGTAGAAAAAGAGGTGCAGGAGCTCATTAGCATAACTCATTAGCATAACTTATTTGCATATGATACACCACCAGACATCACCGGAAGTAGGGCTGCCAAGTCAGCCCGGGGGGCGGGGGATCCCCCGCTAAAGGGGTTCCCGATCCGCTGGCCAGCATTTGACCGGCAGGGGGAACCCCACCCCCGACATCGCCCAGTGAGGACGACGTAATGATGTCACCAGAAGTGATGCAGCACGTTGGGGGGCGTTGCCAGGGCGACGCTCTGGCAACACCCCCAACATGCTGCGTCACTTCCGGTGATGTCGATGGGTGTGCGCGCAAAGCGCAAAGCAAAGCGCGCGCGCCAGAAGAAACTACTGGCGAGAGGAGGACTCCCCCCTGCCAGTGAGTTTTCAACACTTGGCAACCCTAACCGGAAGTATGTCAGAAGGCAAGAAAGAAAGAAGAGAGAGAGAGAGAAAGAAAGAGCTGGCAGAGAGGGGACAGCTACTAATCCAAGCCTCAGAAATATCACTACTGTGGGAGGATAGCTTCAGTGGTGGCTGGAGCCTTCAGAAGGCTGGTCGGAGGAACAAGGACCTTTCCAGGGGATGGGATATTTTGCTGCAGCCATGACACAAGCAGGCATTCCCCCGTGAGGGGCGGGGCTGGCAGCAACTCCCAGAGCTGAGTTCCCCCGAGCTCCTGCTCAAAATGACCCCTGAGAAGCATAGTTATGGGATTCCAAATGGGAACAGGTCTGTAAATATCAACATCCTGATATTTAACTGTAAGAGTGGGTGGTCCCTACCTTACCCATGTGGATTTCAACAGCATCACATTTAAAGCAAACCGCTGGTGCCCATACATACTGCCAATACAGGACTGTGTGCACTTGATCTACCAATCCTTTGTAGGTCAGCAATATACACGTAAGAACCAATGGCTTGATTTTAAAACAGGCTGTATGGAATCAGTGGGCAGAAGGAAATGAGGCCTAGTCAATCATTTGAAAAGAAGGTGTAGATGCAGTGGTGATGAGGACTAATACAGTCTGTCCAAAGGGGGGGGGGGGAATCATGCCCAGCTCTGTAACATCACCTTGGTTTTTGCCTTTGGCTTCTACACATACAGATGTTGGAGGTTGCTAATACAAATTATTGGATTTTAGATTGTTTTTAAAAGAAGTTCAAGTAACACATACTAAAAACCCTGCAAACAAAGGTGAAATCTATTTGAGCCACTGGTATTCTACCATCTGCCAAAGGTTTGGGGAGACTGAGGGCCTGGGCTCTCTCTAGCTAATGCAGAATTTGTGGAATGGAGACCTCAAAAGGCAAGGCAACCTTCCATCCCCATTCTGGGCTTGATCTGAACCACCACCACCACCACCACCACTAGTATGCCCTGCATATTTCCAGCTTCCATGTTAAAACCTCTAACACTTTCATCCATTCAGAGCTATCTGCTTCGCTGTGAAGTTTCAGCTAGCTCTATTTTTAGCTGGTTTACTGGAATGAAACAGAGTGCTTATTAATAGCATTAGGCATTAGTCATTATTTACAATCCCCAAACATTTCCTAGAGGTTTGTAAAGTCAAGGATTCTCTTTCTAGGCAATCCCTTTATGCTCCTTCTACCTGCATGCATCTCAGGAACTCCCACTAGGATACGCTCCAAGGTTATTTTAAAACACCAGTATTTACCATTGCTTTTGGAACTCGCCACAGTGACAAGGACATCTAGCAGTTATGCTAAGCACAGAATTTTCAAGTAGTTCACAAGATGACCTGTTTTGGCCACAACTGAACTTGCCTACAGAGGTTCGGTTACTCTCTTTGCCCTCTTCCCTACTGCCCCTTTATTTCCAGCCTTCATTCTTCTTGTGCTGCTATTTGAAAGGGTAGCAGTGATGAAATCTGGTGCAGGCTTATGCAAAGCAGCCATGCGTTATATTCAAAAGAGCAAAGCAGAAAAGGAGGCAATAGTAGGGGATGGTGGAACTGCAGGTACGAGAGGGTGGTAAGCAACAGAACACGGAGGACAAATGCAGACCCATGAATCCCCAACTGTTGTGCACTCCCTTAAGCATGCACACTAATGGCTCAGACAGATGTAACAACATTCATGCATTTCCATCCTTTTTTACTTTTGGCTCCGCGTTCCCTTCCCCACCCCTGCTGCACAGAGAGCATGGCAGCCGGCAAAACAGGGATTGATTGCTATCTGGACTGGTTGTTTTATTAGTGCATTGTAATAATTTTATCACATTGATTGCATTTTATCTGTTTTAATGCTGTAAATCGCCCAGAGCCTGCTTGCAGGGTTGGGCAAATCAGAAATCAGAAGTAGTAGTAGTAGTAGTAGTAGTAGTAGTAGTAGTAGTAGTCGTCTAAATTCAAACTGTAGGCCTGTACAGTAGGCTTGTGCCAAAGGGACGGGAGAGGTGACTTAACCCTGTAGTAGTAGTAGTAGTAGTAGTCGTCGTCGTCTAAATTCAGACTGTAGGCCTGTACAGTAGCCTTGTGCCAAAGGGACAGGAGAGGTAACTTAACCCTTCAATCTCTGCAGGTTTACAAATCAAAACCAGACCAGGCTATTTTGCTACTAAATGAAGATGGGTACCCCTTAAAGACTAAAAAAAAATGTGGTAGGGCAGGGCTTTTTTTTGTAGAAAAAGCCCAGCAGGAACTCATTAGCATAACAGGCCACACCCAGCAGCAGAAACTCATTAGCCTATTAGGTCACACTACTGACAGCACAGCTTATTAGCATATTAGGCCACACCCCCATGTTACCAGAAGAGTGGTCATCCAGCCACACCCACCTTTTGCTTCTTATTCTGTTTACCTTGTTTGTTCTCAAAACTTTTTTTGTAGCAGGAATTAATTTGCATGTTAGGCCACATACCCCTACTGTAGCCAATCCTAATGAGTTTCTGCTGTTGGGTGTGGCCTATTATGCTAATGAATTCCTGCTGGGTGTGGCCAATTCAGGAGCCAGCCAGAACTCTGTTCCTGTGCGTTCCTGCCCAAAAATAGCCCTGTGGTAGGGTATGAGCTTTTGTGAGTCACTGCTCACTTCTTCAGATTTTGTTACTAGCATTTTAAAAGAAAAACAATTAAGGACACATTTCCCCCTCTAAAATGCTAACTAAGTGGGGCAGCCAGTTTTGATTGTCAAAAGTAAGTGGAAGTTCCTTTTTCCTTCCCTACATGGCCCTGCGGCAAACTGAGGAAGCACAATCCTGAAATTTGCATTTTATAAACAGATGGGCCACATCCCTTTGAGTCTTAGTTGTTCTGGAAAAGTTTAGGAGTTCCACCACACTATTTTTGTTCTGTTTCAGTACTATCAACATTATGCAAATAGGAAACATTATGCAATCCTAGAACCAGAAGGTACAACTACTGGCTAGGGTAAGGCAGATCTAGGGAAGTTTTAATTCAGTTTAACATGGCATTTTTAAATGCACTTCTGTATCGGTTAAGATGTTCTTAATTTCACAAGACCTTTGGAATGAAGTAAATTGGAAACAAAATTGAGGACTCAGCCCTCGTGCGGAAACAGATTGCTGCATACCAGACAGCCATTTCCCATGCACTAGTGGAAAGTGGAAGATCCACATGCAATGAAAACCAAGCAGCATGTTCTGCATGCACAAGCTATTTCATACGGCTCGTGAGTCTCTTATACACCTGGTGTTCCACAACTAGCATACCTATGCAACTATAGCGCAAGCAATTTTATAGGCACGGCCCAGAGTGGCTATAGTCTCTTCCCATTATATGAGGGCTTATTCACTGAACTCCCAACTTCTCATGGAATTCTGCCCCAACTGCTTACTTTCTTTGCATACATCAACTGATTGACCAAACAGAAAGCCTCGAGGGTGTACTTCAAGTCAGCAAGTGCTGCCTGAGTGCTTTAGGAAGCCAGATATTCTGGTTAGCCTTCCAAGTGCTCTCTGGCTTGCAAAGTATGCCCTCTTCCCTAAATTGGCAGCACATGCTAGGGAAGTATTTTTAGCTGTTGGCCTACAACCAGTCAAGCTTACTTTCAAGATCATGGGGGTATATCAGAAACTTTGTTTCATTCCTTGCAAGCCATAAAGATGCACACTTTGCGGGTTATGGCAAGGCAGTTTTTTTAAAGGGGATGCTTTTGGAGGACCCTAATTACAATCCCGTGTCCTGAAATCTGTATGATTGGACCCAGTAGAGATAGACGGCTGCTGTGCAACAACCTGGCTCGCTTTATATTTTTAAACAGAAGTCATAATAAATTGTTACATTCTTCCTGCTGGAGCCACGTTACCTAGAAATAGTTCTCAGTTTGCAGATCTATACTACATAGGGTTGCCAAGTCGAGTCTATTTACCGGCGGGGGGGAGTTCTCCTTTGCCCGGGAGCTCCCCCGGAGCGCGCGCCCGGTGACGTCACCACGTTGGGGGTGTTGCCAGGGTGACGCTCTGGCAATCACCCCAAAACTCAATGGTACCATAGAGTTTTGGGGCGATTGCCAGAGCGTCACCCTGGCAACGCCCCCAACGTGATGACGTCACTTCCGGGTGACGTCATTACGTTGGGGAAGTCGTCCTGGCTGGACGACTTTGGGGGTGGGGTTTCCCCCACTGGCCGAATGCTGGCCGGCGGATCGGGAACCCCTGTAGCGGGGGATCCCCCGCCCCCCGGGCTGACTTGGCAGCCCTAATACTACAGCCATCGGCTTCTTGTATCTTACAAACTGCCAGTACAACGTCTTCCCATTTCTCCTGTTCCCATGGCGGCTTCCAAGAGCTCCGAAAAGTCGATGCTGTCCATGTGGACAAAAACCCATGAGCAATACTGGGGCTGCAGTGAGAGAGAGAGAAACTGAGGAATGCCATCCATCCTTGACTCGCTCCCAGGGGAGTTTCCACTGATGCAAGTTGCTGTTGGGCACAGTAGAGAAGTGGGGGGTGACGTGGCTCAGATCTCCTCCTTCACTGCAGTCTCCATTGCCCTGTGGCATTCTGAGCACATGCTCACACAACTCCCAGCATCAACTATTTGGAGGACTCAAGGACCTGGTGGGGACAAAGGAGGCAGCGCAATGTCAGTCATAACAAGGATTCAACAACTGTGAGGGGCAAGTCTGAAAGACCACCCAAGCACAAAATTAAGACAGCTATCCACTTCATTACCAACCCTAGCAGGATAAGTTGCTCAGTAACCTAAAAGCTTCTCTCTCTCTCTCTCTCTTTTTTTTAGAAAAACAGAAAGCTGTTTCCAGAAGTCTGATTATTGGATTACGTGGACTGCTTTTACCCATTTGCAGCTGTTATGTAAAGAAGGTTTTGAGTCAGAACAATGGGGCAGATCCTCCTGGAAAATCAACGTCCTGCTAAGCTGCATTTCTATTCATGTTACTGAATAAAAATACATTAAGTTATACATGAACAATCCTTCATCCCCTCCCACCTTAAACATTTTAAAAACGAACACTGAATTCACTGTACAGGGTACAAAACTTTACATCATGGCAACAGTAACATGTATAACTGAGAAACAGCAGGATTTCCTTTTTTCTAACTGGCAATATTAAATTTCAGCACATGGTAAAATCACTGGCGGTTAACATACATGTATGCCTGATCACCTGATTTTTTAAAAAAAATTTCAGGACATTTCTGTCAGCAGATTTGTTTTGCGCATGCATACATGCACCTATCCCCCAGCTCACTGCCACAGTGTGACATAATCAAGCTTCTAATGTTTAAAACAGGAAAAGGTATGTTACCTCTGTGGGTTTGTAGCAATCTACAAGCGCTTCCTGAAAGTCAAACAATAAGAGCATCAGTTCGGCAAAAAAAAGAGGAGGAAGGAGAACTGTTTTATCTAGCAACCGGTCACGTAGGGTTGCTCCTGCACCAGCTGGCAAATAAGCATCTTTTGAAGTCTGTGTTACTGTTTCACAGCATGGGGCTTTCAAAGACACAGGTACAACAGGCATCAGAACCGACAACTGCAATCAATGTTACAGTTCGTCATGTTTTAGAGGTAATTCAACAGTTAATTCTCCCTTGTCCAAAGTGTTTGAGGAAGTCAAGCTGTTCCTTCATCTGTCAGGGAAACAGGCGGTATTAAATGGAGACTGGGAAGTGGATACCTAGCACAGGTAAATTCTTGGCCAGCTTCAAGAATTGGGGGAATTGCCATGTTCATGCTACTAACATAGATGCAAGTCTTATATCAGCCTGCTGCACCGTTATTTGCTTCAGACTTAGAAGAAATAACTAACTGCTGGCTTCCCTTCTAAAACTTCTGAACCTGCATAACGAAAGGTGTGCACGCATGCACTCAAAGCCTAGGACGTTTTGTATCAAAAAAAGCATTCTGTGTGCAGGTGGCTTGTAAGCTACCAGACAGTGCAGTCAGAAATAAGTCACCAAGTTTTTAATGCTTCCCCAAATTTGAACACAGTCAAAGTTGAACTAACTTGCAATTTGAGCGCTCTCTCATCTTCATCAGCAGCGTCAAGAAGATCATCAATGTCGATCTCTACATCTGGCATCTCTTCCTCCTGCAAAAGAAGCAAGTTGAAATATTAGTCTACTGGGCTTTAGCCAGAATCAAAAAGCAGAATGATGGGTCAGTTTCTCTTGCATTCACCCCCCCCCCCCCCCGGCTTAGACCCCAGTTCAGATTTAGTCAGCTGATAGTTCTATGGATCAAAATGTGTCCCTTCCTCCCACCACAAGATTCAAATACTGTACAAGGGTTATGTGTGCTCCTTCCCCTCCACAGAGCTTCTATTTTCCCTTGCTTCTCCGTGTGAACCAACACTGAAGAAGTAACCTGTTTTGTCTACTGCATTTCAATGCCACACAAGCCACATTCCTCTCAACAACCCCGTTATAGCAGAAATTGATCAGCAAATCTAATTTTATCCATTTGATTATTCCTTATGAATCACTGGTAATCAAGTGCTAGCAACATTGTTTCAGACCCTGCATGGAAGAGTTTGAGCCTAGTGAGAGATCATAACAGCTAATTTTGTTGCCAGTGACACATGAAATGCAGTAAGTTTTAAACCTCCAAAGTACAAATTAAGGGACTAGCAATAGTCATTGGAACATTAACATTCATTACTTGTATAGCACTGCTTATGCTATACGAAGCTTCACAGAATACTGAGCAACACACAACTGTCATTACCCTGAGGAGTTTATGGTAGATAGCTGAGCATCACTGAAGGATCTAGGCACTGGCTTAGAAGTGATCTTCTGAAGTCTGTAGGGCAACACAGACGCAACTCCTTCAATCTTCTTCTCCCATCTACCTTTATGAGTTACCCAGCCAAGTTGAACCTGAGGGCACTTTTGGAATTTTGAAAAATGTTACATGGTCACCAGCACAAAATGGCTGCTTGAGGTAGGGTTATTAAAAAAAACCATTAGATTTCAAGCGAAATGCCATCCTCTTATGAAGACAACTGCTTCTATTCAAGACCCTCTGGATTTTACCCCCATGGCTCAAGCTCCAAAGACACATTATACTGGGGATTTGCTGCTTTACATGGTGTGACTTATATGTGGTTCCCTCCATTTCGTACCCTGGATCATAGCTATATTGCCTCTGATGCAATCTAGAGAAGCCCCTGTATCTACATGAAGATTACTCACAAATTAACCTTTCTATGATGTGGGAGGGTCTAGTAGTAAATTTACAATAGTAGAATGTCCACAATGTAGGCAGCTGTGAAACCCACACGAAATTAGCTCACATTCATGTTTTAAGGGAACTTTTAAAAATTTCTTTCTTTCCAAAAAAAAAAAAAAGAACAAAGGGGGAAACCTTAAAATCAAGCAACTAAGTAAAATTTTAAAAAGAAAAGAGAAAAAATACAAATACAAAACAAAATTACAAAAACAGTGGTGGCAAATCTACACATAAGTTTCTATATATGATTTCCAAATATCTAAAAATGAGTATATGCAGTTGCCATCTATATGCCATGTGTTCAAATGCTGATAGAGTTCTAAGGTCCTCAATCCATTGATTTACCAAAGGTGGACTTTTATCTTTCCACTGTTGTAATATGAGTCTTTTAGCTGTAGTAAGGGCATGGAGGGTCCATTTCCACTGACTGTCAGTTAGCCTCCAAGAGGGAGACAGTTTAAAAGTATATAAGAATCTTCCAAATTTAATGAATATTCTTTTTTTTAAAAAAAAACATTTTTATTGAAACAACAATGACAAAAAATAAAATATTTAATAGTTAGTGGGTATGTTGTATGTATTAATATCACAACTTAAAAAATTTACTGATTTTTCATTACTTTCTCTATGCAACTATATACATCTGCAACTAATCGTTTCACCATATCTGAAGATCTTTAACTTCATTTGATATTTCTTCATGTTGAAGCAAATATTCTAAAAATATATATCAATGAACATTCTAATACAAAATTCCTATGAGTAGTAACTTCTTCCAAGAAAGACTGAATGACTGGACATGCCCAAAGCATATGTGTAAGGGACACATCCTGTAAATTACAGTGCCAACAATTAGACACTTTACTCAGCTAAAAAGTTGCTGTGGTGTCCAGTATATTCTAAACATAATTTTTTGCTGAATAAGTCTCACTTTCTGCCTTGATTCAATTAAGAGTTTCCAGGAGCAAAGGGGATTCTAAGACACTTAATACAACAGGGACATATTTAGATAACAAACAATTGTAAGTATTGCCATTCTACAGAAGGTGACAAATCATATCTAGAACTCAGCTGAGGAAATGACAAAAACTCATCCTCAGAATATCTCAACTGATCCAATGTAAAAATCCCCTTATTCGTCCACGCCTTCTACAGAAAAAATCTCTTCCCAACTTTTAGATCTTGGTTGGCCAATAATGTTGATTTAGAATGTGAAAATGCATCAAATAGATATTGTCATGCCCTTATACGCCATTGTTTTCTAGTTGCAGAAACTGCTGGAGGAATGGGATCCACTCTAGCATTAAGTAGACCCTAATGCATTCCACTTAGAGAGGGGCACCAGACAAGAGGCCTCCAAAAGGGCCCAAGTTGGACAGTCCAACTGCAAGGAGAGATCTCAATAATTAGTACAAGTTAAGAAGTATGCCTGACGATATAAACTAAGATCAGGGAAATCAAATCCTCCTTCACTGAATGGAAGTTGCATCCTCTTTAAAGAAATCTGAGGCACTTCATTTTAAGGGAATTTGCAGATCAGCTGGTCATTAGCGTAGTCTTTGTCAATCCCTTTCTAAGCAACACAACAATCTCCCTGTGTACGAAACCAGGGGTGGGCAAACTGCGGCTCGTGGGCCACATGCGGCCCGCCACAGAGTTTTTTGCAGCCCGCCAAGACAGTCAGCCACGTGGTTTCTCAACAAGCAATCTCACTCCTGATTTCAAAAAAATTGTAGAAAAGTGTGATAGGGTACATTTGTCTCATTAAACTGATTCTAAAATTAAATGTGCTTGCAGCTATAGATGATATGAAATTAGCACAATAAATAAATTGAATAAAACCACCACTATTTTATTTAATTTATACGTATTGATTTTTATGATACGATTTATACCTTTTCTGAAATGCAGAGTTAACTAATGAATGCAATCATTTTAAAAGGTGCGGCCCTCCGCTAACCTCCGCTCCCACAAAGTGGCCCCCCGAGCCAAAACAATTGCCCGCCCCTGCACTAAACCATTAATATGCCCTCTTGCAAACTGGAGAATTGTAGCAAAAATACAGTAGGTTCTCAATGTCCACAACGGAATATTAACTCTGGAACAGTAACTGCATGCCTGTTGCAGCAAACCCGACATTCTCAGCACTGGAAAAACAATTAGTTGTGTATAACTTTCAATATAAGATGACTTCAACAGACACATGAAGTTGCCTTATACTGAATCAGACCATTGGTCAATCAACACCAGTATTGTCTACTCAGACTGGCAGCAAGTCTTCCAGAGCCTCAGGCAATGGTCTGCTGCCTGGAACTTTTAACAGGAGATGCCAGGGACTGAACCTGGGACCAAGAAAATGCTCTGCCACTGAGCCATGGCCCCTCCCATTAATACATAACCTGGACAGTGAACATGTGCTCAGGTTTGTTGTTGTTGTTTCAGTCCAGTGTGGAGTTGCTTTTACAAGATGAAGCTTTAAGAAAAAGTGAGTGAGTGCTCCAAAATCAATCAGAGCTATCATACATAAACTGACTAACATAAACACGATTTAATCCCAGAGTTCAGCAAGTGCTCAGACAGGGTTCAGGTACACCCATATATTGCAGGCTGCAGCTTTATTCGGATGACACAATAGATGCTTACTGCCTGTAGTGAGATAACCAACTTAGGTCACAATTAAAGCCTGATGAAAAGTCAAGTCTGCAAACACACCCCAGTTGAAGAATTCCTTTTCCACATCTGTCAGGTCAAAGCCCAACATGGGCTATCAGCCCACACTGATATTTCAAGTTGGTTTTACATAAATGTTCTAGAGCAGTCCCTATGGCTATACTGGCAGGTGCTATTTAACCAGGAGTGCTCTCAACAGGACAAGCTGCACATTACAAGCTTTTTGGGGACAGTACATATTTGTCCACATTAACATGAGCTCCAAGCATAGTCAGGCCTGCCCAGATGTTTAAAAAAGCAGTGTGGTTCAACAGACCTCCTGTCTACCCTCAGCAGATGCATACGCTACTCCTTGTTTTTGAGTGCAGGCCCGTAAATTGGCCGTTAAGGTTATTTATCTGAGCAGAGAAAGGGAGAGTCTCTTGGATGCAATCCAGCTGCTGCCGCCAAGCAAACTCTATTGCAGGGGAACGTCATATAAACTCAGTGGATGCAAACACAAGTTGTGCTGGTGGTCTGCACCCTGGATCTGCAAAACAAATTTATGTAATTGTACATAAAAAGCGTTTGTGCAGCTCTTGAACTAGCTTATCTTGTCACAGAGTCAGTCAACAGCTGTAACTTGTACACCTGCTCCGTAGCCACAAGCACTTGTTCAAGAGAGATAGCACCCTGGCAACACCAGCATGCAAGATTTGCTTGGAGGCCAGTCAAGCTTGATGGAAAGATGTTGCAAGTTGTAATTCTTGTGTCACTCTCAATGTCGGCCTCTGAAGTTAAGAAATACTAGTTTGTTCCATTTGTTAGCCATTTTTCATGCTAAGGACAAGCGGTCTGGCCATCCCCCTTTGTGCAAGCAGAAGTGCCCTTTTGCTTGCAGGAAAGGTCTTTGGAACCAACACAACGTATGACAACTCCATCCCTTTTGCAGTCACCTGCATTTCAGACCACTGATTCTAACCACTTAAGGCGGCAACAGTTCCTGGGGCTACTACTGAACTTCCTGCAGTTTCCCAGGTGGCCACAAACATTCCAAGCTCAAGAGCCTCCAGACATTGTCAGAAATGTTGACAGTAATTTCAGGTTGGTGCTTTGGTGCCTGCCTCAATTCTCCTCAACACAATATGAAGAAGAAGAAGAGTTGGATTTATACCCCGCCCTTCACTTGGGAGTCTCAGAGCAGCTTACATCTTGTTCCCTTCCTCTCCTTACAACAGACACCCTGTGAGGTAGGTGGGGCTGAGAGAGCTCTGAGGGAACTGTGACTGACCCAAGGTCACCCAGCTGGCTGCATGTGGAGGGGTGGGGAATCAAACCCAGTTCTCCAGATCAGAGTCTGCTCTCTTAACCACAACACCAAACTGGCTCAAATTTATAATAAGAATTTTTTTTGAGGGAGGCATTAGTAAAGTTTGCTGGTGTGATTGAGAAGTAAACAAGAAACAGGAGTTCTTGACAGTGAAAGAACTCTTAACTTTTAAGGCACGCGAAGGTGATACATCTGGGAATCTGTTAATTTTCCCTCCTTCATCATCATGCCCCTGAACCAATTCTCTCACATGCACACACCATTAACATTCACTCTCTTATCTGGCCTAGCCCACATTCACCACCAAGCTTCTTTTAGTTGAGTAAAATCTGGGCTGTTATAGAAAGTTAGCAATTCTTGCATATTTGGAGACTTACTCCCAGTAACACACAGTGCATTATCCACCACGTTAAACTTCTCAGGTGGAGTCTCCAGTGAGTAAGAGTGAGCAGAAGCTGGCAAGCAGGAAGATGAGCTGCAGGCTTGTCAGGATTCACAGCCAATAGATGGTGCAGAGCCAGCCCTGACTTAGCAGATCATTTCCAGCCCTCCAGTTATCACCCACACCCTTAGAGCACCACAGATGAAGGCTATGGCCAGAACTACAGGAGAGACATGCCTCCTAGCCCAATGCTAGCTGCTTAAGTAGTTGCAGGATTACTCCTGAGCAACTGGCTGAAAGCCTGACCCTTAAGCATATGGCTATAAAAACCAGCCAAGGGAGGCTGTTAGGTGTGGAAGCAACAAGTTGAAATCTTTCTAATGACTGCATTGGCACTTGCCTCAATCCTGTGAATCTTTAGACTGTTTCCTGACTCTGCCTTTGTCTTGTTCCTGAACCTGCTTGTGAGTATCTCTTGGATTTGTATGGACTGACCCTTGGACTAGACTCCTGACTGTGCATAACCTTGGACTGGCACTTCATTACACTTCTGGAGTTGGTGCTCTTGCCTTACTCACTCTGTGTTCTGACAGCTTGCCCTATGCTGTCACATGCTCACAATAGGGGGAAGTGATCCTTCTATTTCAGCACAGCTCCTGATTTTTACTTCCCAGTGTAAACATGAGCCCATTTTAAGGGGAAGTTTGCAACAGGAAACTCCACTCATGGCCTTGTGGATGTGACTTAGTAGTTTGTTCCATTCCTTACATCGGATTAAAGCTCTTTGATCAAATATCTTGAGCAGTCATGTGAGAAGAACAAAGTTCAAGTCCAGTAACACCTTTAGGCCCAACAAAGTTTAATTCTGCGTATAAGCTTTCATGAGCATGCACACTTCTTCAGATATATGTAACTCAATGTACTGTGCATGCACACGAAAGCTTATATGCAGAGTTCAGCTTTGTTGGTCTAAAAGGTGCCACTGGACTCGAACTTTTTTCTATTGCTTCAGACCAGCGTGACTACCCACCTGAATCTACCAGTCATGTGAGTAGTCATATTGTGACTTTACAGTGAATGGGTCTTTTCTATGGGGTTGGCCTAAAGTGGCACGCCTTGGGGGAGCCAAACCTTATGACAAATGAATGGTAATGTTTCTTCATTATTGTACACATTCCCTTCAGTGGGCCTTAAGTGTCAGGAAATGGGACACTGAAAACTGGAGGAGGTTGCCCAGTTCTCTACCTACATGTTTGAAAATACAGCAAATACTACCAGGACACTGTAAGTCTCCAGCATGACCTCTAGAACTTCTCACCACTCAGAACACATGTAACATTAAAACAGGGATTGCTGGTTGTAGAATGATATAAGTTGCTTTTGATCAACCCTGGGGAGAAAGTCAGGGTATACATGAAGTAAATAAACAAATTAATGGTGGTATTTATTTAAATGAATGTTTAGTTTTGTCATTCTCTTAACACATGTTCTGTCAGTGTAATTCTTATTTGACACAAGGAACTGGATGCTTATCTCTGGTCATTCCAAACACCTGTTGCATTTTAAGATGGTTACACAAAATGACAACTCTGTCCTCAGTGGGTGTGGCATGCTGGCAAACCCTCATAATAGCACATTTGCCAAATGTTATGAGGGGTTTAGTTTGTTTGTTTTAGAGTTTGCAAACAACTGTCTTCATTTGTGTCTGGCTGAGAAAGATCACTTCCACTTACCTCCACACTTCTATTAGCTGAGGGGAAATGAGCATCTCCCGCCACAATGGCCAATTAACTTTCCTTAGACTGCTTTGAGGCAGGAAGCCATTTTAGACATTCATTAATGACCTGTTTTGTGCTATAGCTTTAGGACATATGATGAGTACAAGTCTCATTTAATGAACTTAAACATGAATGAAATAAAAGTGCACACAGTGATAGTTGTGACACTGATTACTTTCAAATCGAGGTGCAAAGCAGCATTTGGAAGTTATGCAAGGCCAACCTATCTAGGCAAGGCTTAAGGTGAATTCTCTGAGCCCGCTGCTTCCGTTTTCATTTCTAACCACACACTGCTGGGTAATGTTCTCAAGAATGTTTTTATGGGCAATGGCTGATCTGGATGGGATGCAAATTTGTTTTTAGTCTAGGTTGAGATTTTATTTGATGTCTCTTGATTGTCATTTGCTTTGTGCTTTGATAGGGGTAAGATACATATTTATAAAATGTAAGTAATGAATGGCTTGGAAACCATCACAATTTATTGGAGGCACTAAGATTTCCATATGCAGAGCTTGACTTTCTCATCTCCCCACTCCCACTGCAGTTCCAATGCCTCCTCAATGCAACTCCTGCGGATGGGCAGCCCCCCAGGAAAAGCATGGGGGAGGAGCTGGAGACCTGCCACAAGACAGGGAATAGGTAAAAAATCACACCCAACTCCTTCTTCACCGAGCCCTATCAACTCACCATCTGAGAGAATTCACTGTGACTTCAAACTTCTGTCTGAGGCTGCTTTGGATAGAGAAATTTGCTTCCCTATTCTTCAGAGCAAGAGCTCTACACCCACTTGTGAAAGCCTCCAAGAAATTATGTGACCTGGCTTGGAAACCTCCTGTGCATGGAGGCTCTCACCCCTTCCTCTGCAGCACCATGAAAAGGACAGCAGACCCTCTGTCACTGTGACCCACAAACACTAGCAAGGAGCCCTTGTGGCTCTCATTCAAAGCCACAACACAGAGGGTTTTTTTCACGGACCAGCATCACTTATTTCTGCCTTCTACTCATAAAATCAGAGGTTTCATTTTGTACAAACATTCACTAAAAAAAAAAAATAACAGCCTGCCTTTTAGCCACCTTAATCCATCTTGAGTGCACACACAAGCAGAGGGATAAAACCAAAGAGAAGAGAGAAGAAAAGATTGGCTTTATACCCCGCCCTTCACTCACTTGGAGTCTCAGAGAGGCTGACAAACTCCTTTCCCTTCCCCTCCCCACAACAGACACCCTGTGAGGTAGGTGGGGCTGAGAGAGCGCTGAGAGAACTGTCCTTGAGAGAACAGCTGGTACAGAGCTATGGCTTGCCCAAGGTCATCCAGCCAGGTGCAAGTGGAGGAGTGGGGAATCAAACCCGGTTCTCCCAGATTAGAGTCCATGCACTTAACCACTACACCAAACTGGCTCTCAGAGTAGAGGAGGAGTAATACAGAGAATCATGAGGCTGCTGGGTTTCGGCTGTTTCCTTTGCCCAAAGAAGGCGTCTGCCTCGTCCCAGCTATCTGGTAAGACAGTACTTAAGCAACCAGAGTAAAGCAGGGGAATGAAAAAACAGTACAATTTAGCAGCGGGACATCTAGAATACTACATTCATGTCAGTTATAAAGCACTCTTCAGCATCAGGTGCCTGGTACTGTTTCAGAATCTGACAGAACTTCCAGCACCATTTTTTTTTAAATGTGGTGACTTTACACATGATAAGGATGTATAACTTGAAACTTATGCACCGTCTCTCTTCATTTTTCTTTTGCATAATGGGCAAATGGTGGGAGAAAAGTCTCTGTTTTCATTTAAATTTGTAAAGTTTTTTCCAGCACCGTGTCAGATTAAAGAATCTTTAAGCCTATACTAATTTCATAGGTGTTAACTTCTTTTAAATGAACTACTTACATTCAGGAAAGGACAACATGATCAAAAGAACTTAAGAGACAGGTTCTTTGATCAGATGCAACATCTAGAAGAAATGTTCATGTACTTCCCTTGGGAATCTTCTTTAAACCTGGTCAAGAGAACCAGATTTTCTATATTAGATCCACTTTCACAGAAGCTGGATTCTTTAGACAAACACTTTCTATCTTTAAGCAGCAAAGCACAAAAAGTGAAATGCCTTTTCCTGCGTAACACTAAAAATAGGGAATATTTGTGTATTGTTTCCAGCCTGCCTTTGGCAAAATTTTCATATGAAGCCTTCTTGACGAAGCTTAGGTTTGTTTTGATGATTTACTGGTATAAATCATATCACTGAACCCAGGCCTGTAGCCACGGGGGACATTTAGGGATTATGCCCCCCATGAATTGCCCCGTGCCCTCTCCCACGTTTCCTGGACTCCCAGGAGTCAGGAGAGAAAAAGGTGACCGGAACCTCTGAAACTCTGGACCCACAATGCGGCACTCCTGTTCCCATCCAGGCTCATTTCAAAGATGAACTTCGCGAGGCATCCTGTTGCCCCTCCCCCCACTGCTTCCTCTTCCTGTTGGTCTATGGGGCTCTGCTGCGGCCGGGGGCCCACTGTGGCCCACCCCCGCTGCTTCCTCCTCCCAGTTTTCCTCCTCACCTCACTCCTGGTTCCCTACAGCAGCAGCTCCAAGGGTGGTGGTTGTGGAAGTCATTGCCAACCCACTGATGTGGCTCCGCACCCACCTCTGCCTCTTCTTCACCTGCACCTACTTCGACGGGGAATTCAGCATCCACAAATTCAATCAGGGCACCAAGCAGGTGAGGCGTGAGTCAGCTGGCTGCTAGTGGGGGGGGGGAGACTCCTATTCCTAACATGCAAGAGCTGGTACTACTTCCGACCCCCAACAAGCCCCTCTCTTGATCATGAAGAATTTTATTTATTTATTTTTATTTTATTATTTTTATGATGTCAGATGTGACGTCATGCATCCCTGGTGCCCCCCCTTCCCCAAACCAGAAATTTTCTGGCTACGGGCCTGACTGAACCTCAACATGATGCAAGGTGGGCACACCATCTGTTGTTTTAATAACTTTTCGAAAGCCGGAGGGATGCCCCCCAACCTAACTGGTCTTTGTTGTAGTCAGGCTATAACAACTTATTTTCACTGGCAGGAACTTGGAATGGTGTTTCCAGCGGGGGCACAAAAGCAACAGGGATTAAGTGGCACTGGGCCACTTTGGAGGTCGAAGTGAAGCTGCAACTCCTCAGTTACAATTCCAACAGTACGCAACAAGGTTATGCCAGTGTCATCGGAGACCAGAAAGAGCGCCTTTACATCCTCATAATGCCATCAACTCATTTGTGTGTGCAATGCAGAGCGAATGTCAACAAGGGGAACAATCTATACTTCTGCGAAATAAGCCTTGTTTCCTTTTGTCACTGCAGCAGAGTTGTGTGTGTGTGCGTGCGCTTTAAGGCGCAGGTGTGTTTGTACACTAAAGAAAAGCAAAAGGCAAAGCAAGAAAGAAAGAACATGAAAAGCTGCGGCCGAGAACTGCAAACATAACCCCCACCTTAGCTGGACAAAGGGAATCAGTGCTGCTCTGGGCAACCTTTACAGAAGCCTCTCCTCTACACTAATTTTGTGGCTAGTCCTATAGGGGAAGATTAAGGAGTCTCACTCCGTTCTTCAAAGGGAGCAGGCTACAGAGATTTTTCTTTCCTACTTCAGTTCCAGCATCCCTCAGAAGCAAAATAAGGCTGCTTACTCCAGCTCGGCCACATACAAGAGCAGCTTCTCTTCAGCCAAAGGCTATGAAAGAGAAACAGTACAGGAACACATACCATCTCCCCCCGTCCTACCAATTGGGTTTATCTATAGACTGATTGCAAAGTACCAAGACACCAAACATAAGCCCATTACTCAAGCCTTAGCACATTATCAAACAAGGCTTTGAAAGCACCTGGCTATATATGAACACTCCATCCTGTAACACAAAATTCAGGCATTTGCAATACAACGCAGCATTCCAGCCAATGTAAGGTTCACAATTCATATCACTCATCGACTAAACCAAGAACCGCCTTAAGACTCCTAATGTGCAAAGACTCCAGTTGCAAAGAGTTAGAAAGAGAAGCCTTTCGCAGTGCAGTTTTACTTCAATCCTGTGTTCTTTCAGGATTTTTCTCTCTCTTAAACGTTCAACATCGCTTTGAAGTGAACAAATCTGCTTTGAAAATAAAGCATCATTATCATTTAAAGCCAGATATGCACTGCCCACATCGTCAAGTATATGAACAGTTTTGTATGCATTATGACAGCTGATCCACCCTTTCCCATACAGCACTGTTGTTCAAAGCTGCACTACTCAGAAAGTGTTTGAAAGCATGCGAGAAAAGTACTACTATATTACATAATCATGCTAAAGCAGCTTCTGACCGCTGAGGATTCCAAAGGCACCCTCAAGGCAGCTGCCAGAGACAAGCACGCCTTGATTTCATGGCGAGAGCCAATTCCCATCTTATGAAGCCCTCCTGTCCCACTCAGGGCTGTCGACATATGCTTCATGCTTGGAACTCAATTCCCATGTGTGTGCTGCTTGATTCAGATTAAGACAATGGCATGCAGGGAGAGGGGGATTAAGCCTTGCCTCCCCATACTTTAAATGGCTCTGGGGGACCACCACATGTCCTACTGGGGAAGCTTACTGTTGTTATCTGTACATGTACATTTCTCTTGCAAGGCAGGAAGTAGGGCTCCTTGGGGTTTTGTCAACCTGGGAAACTAGTATGGAAGGGCAGAGGCCCACACGCCATAGTCCCAGTCTGAATTGCGTCTGCACATGCCTGGAAATCAAGTTCTTAGCATGGAACCCCAGGCACACATCTATTCAACCACAACCACCATGTGGGGGACCACAAGGACATTAACAAGTGTGAATTGTCCTCAAGACAAAAGCTGCAGGCTTCACTACTCAAATTTCCCCTGAAAACTGAGAGGCGCATGGAGAGAGAAAAGACCAACACAGCACCTCCTATCTGCACTTTGAATGGAGTCAACTAGTAGTGACATTCCCTTCCATTATTGTAGGCAGGTTACAAGAAACTAATGGTTCTGGATTGGAAAGCTATGTTCTTAAACAGATGTGAACCCAGTGGTTCTCTGAAAATTCAACTACTTCTCATAGGAAACCTGTAATGTAGTATGTTCTGTGTAGCAACCAGCCTGCCATGTGCTCCCAGGTAATGGCGCCCGCTGCATGGCTAGAGCACATGGTCAGGCAGAGAGGGGGGCTTGAATCTGGAGGAACAATAGATGTCCAGATTCTAAGCCTCCACCAATGTGGGACCTAGGTTCTCCCTGGGGAGCCAATGCGGTCAAAGGCTCCTCCAGGGAACCTATGACAAACATGCGCATATGTTAAGCCCCTATCAGGTCTTTTGGGTGTGGCCGGAGGTGTGGCTCCGGCCAGCATATAATGAGGGCCCTGGAGCCCTGTAAGCATGCTTGATCTGACCATCTACTGGACATGCTGAATCACTCAATAAAGGCTTCATGATTTCGCCATTCCTGGTCTCCCAAGTCAAAACCTTTCTAAAGAGAGACAAACAGGCACACAGTCAAATACCTGCCATCTGGACCAGTGATGAAAATGCCAAGAGGTCTCAGGTTGATTTGCTTGCAAAACTGCAAATGGGCATCAGATGTCCTACAACATGCAATAATGCCAACGGCAAAAAGGTGGCAGCTTTATACAGTCATGAGATTTGAGCCATGATACGCTACAGGCTTTCATTTCAAGATGATGCAGGAAAACCTCCAGTGCTACTGCAGTTGTGACGCATGAACCAGTACTGTACTCGGTGAATAATTTAGCATAATTCATCAGCACTCCTTTGTACATCGCACAGATTCCCTTTCAGCACTTGAAAAAAAAAGAATATACTGACTAGACTGAGTTCCACTTGAAAAATAGGTGCTACTACCTGAGGGGAAGTAAAGGAAGGTTAAGGAAACAACGCACGAAAGTCTCTTCTCTTCTCCCTTGTATAACATGGGACAACTCCTAGATCAGTACACTAGGACTTGTACAAGGAATGCCTGAGGCTCTTCCTGCAGATAGTTCTGTGTTCCCTGCTGCTCTTCAGCTACAGTGGCGTACCTTGAAATATGATCTAGCACAGTTTTGTCCTGCCTTTCCTCCAAGAAGTATACATGGTTCTCTGATATTTTATCTTCATGAAAACCCTACGAAGTAGGCTTGGCTGAGAAGGTGACTGATCCAAGGTCAACCAATGAGCTTCACAGTAGAGTAGGGACGAATTCAGGCCTCCCAGATCCATGTCCAGCTGGCTCTCTAACACCCAATGCTTGGGACAAGGGCAATGGCCTTGCCTGGCTAGTGCTATCAAAGAAAGGAGACATGCCCAGGGGTCCATTGGGGCCGGAGCGAGTGGCCACTAGGGCAGCCAGGGGCCGAATCAGATTCTCTTTAAAAGCGACTGGAGGGAAGGGGGTTTGAGGGAGAGGCTCCAAACTTGCAGGGTAGCTGCTGGGGCCTCTCCTCGAAATACCCACCAAGTTTCAAGAAGATTGGACCATGGGGTCCAATTCTACAAGGCCCCAAACAGGTTGCCCCCATTCCCTCCATTGTTCTCTATGTCAGGAAAAAAGTAACATTTTTTCCCTCCATAGAGAACAATGGAGGGGATGGGACAACCTGTTTGGGGGCCCGTAGAATTGGACCCCATGGTCCAATCTTCTTAAAACTTGGTGGGTATTTCGAGGAGAGGCCCCAGCAGCTACCCTGCAAGTTTGGAGCCTCTCCCTCAAACCCCCTTTCTTCCAGCCCCTCATATACCCTATGAGTTTTTGCCATTGATTTCAATTGCCCATAGTGTATAATGGGGCTGAAACTGACATTCCCTTTCTGACACACTTCTGGTGATGTCAGGGGACGTGGCATATGCTAATGAGTTATGCTAATGAGCTCCTGCACCTCTTTTTCTACGAAAGGACCCCTGGACATGTCCCACTGTGCTCCATACTCCCCATCTAGATATAGTACCCCACTATTCTCCAAGACGTGAGGGTTAGTGTCTCTTAATGGACTTTGGACAGAAACTGTCCTCTTAGATAATGAAGCCTATTCACACACAAGTGTTCCAGGATATGAACACAGACAAACATATGAAATGGCCTTATTAAGTCCATCCTTAAGTCCATAGGTCCATCTGATCCAATGTTGTCTATTCCAAGCCTGCAACAACTGCTTATGCTATTTCCAAGACAACACTATGACTGAGCAGCTATACTTCAGTTGCTTTACAAATGGCTTGCTTCATGTCTTACAAGCCAAAACAAACAGCAAAATGCTGGCCACTACCTACCTTCTCCAATCTGCCTGTCCTGGACTCTGGAGTCAAATTATTCCTGCTTCTGCTAAGAGCCTGTGCATCTTGTGGCCTAACTAGTGGCCTGACTTGTGGCTCTACAAACACCCTGAATTAAAAATTCAGATTCCAAGCAATTCTAATTCCTGGCTGTCTCACCGCATTTGACTTCCTCATTCTAACCTTATGACGGTTCTGCAGAATTAACTTGCTGTTTCCTGCAATTATAAACAGTACTTCATTTGGTCTGAGCTGACAGGTTCAAAGCCGATACACCTGATTACAGTTGTTGCTGCTTCATGTAACTTAAAACTTCATAGCCCAAGGCTGTTATTCACACACTGGGAGCCAAGTCCGATCACTATATATATAAAGATTTAAATGCCTCTTGTTTGAAGGTCACAGATGTGGGGGGGGGGGTAGTTTTTTCTGTTCTACATAGGCTGCGTACTTCAGATGTGATGGGGCATCAGAATAACAAATTTAGAGTCCAGTGGCACATTTAAGACCAAAAAAGGTTTATTCAAGGTATGATGAAGAAGAAGAGATTAGATTTATACCCCGCCCTTCACTCACTTGGAGTCTCAGAGCGGCTTACAAACTCCTTTCCCTTCCCCTCCCCACAACAGACACCCTGTGAGGTAGGTGGGGCTGAGAGAGCTCTGAGAGAACTGTCCTTGAGAGAACAGCTGGGACAGAGCGATGGCTTGCCCAAGGTCATCCAGCAGGTGCAAGTGGAGGAGTGGGGAATCAAACCCGGTTCTCCCAGATTAGAGTCCGCACACTTAACCACTACACCAAACTGAGCTTTCGTGTGCAAGGCACACTTTTTCACATACATTGGAACAGTAAGTGAGGTTCAAACTAATAGACAGGGACTTAACAGTAAATTAACTTGTCACATGATGATGTTTAAGGTATGCAAAGCCAGAACTAAATAACAAACTATAAGATCAACAGTTGTAAAGCAATAAATATGTCAAAATAGCAGATAAATGTCTAAAGGTGTATTTTCTAATTGTGGGAAGCATCAGAATGACAGCTAGCCTGGGCAGCCAAGTAGCAACAGCAAAAAAAAAAAAAAAAAAGCAACTGAAGGGGGGCATCCTGACCTCTGCCCTGAAACTCTTATGGACTGTGACTTCAATGTTATTGAACAACAGGTTCTCTGGAGCATTAAGAGGACTGGAGGCACCAAGTTTCACGAACTCAAGAAGGGGGGGAGGAGTTTTCCCCTTCAGAGCTGGGTTCTTTTACTTTCACACTATTGCCTTTCTTGCACAAAATGGACAAATTCAAGGACAGCTGGTGGTGCTATTAGTACCCTCATAAGTCAGCAGGATGCAACAACAGCAAGAAGTCTAGTCAAGAGGCTGTAATTGGCTCGGACGCCCACCCGTCGAGAAGAGGGATGCTGGGCTGAAACAGAATAAGATTCTGCTAGGAGCACCTACCCCAGTGCTAGCATGCTCCTTTTATTCACCAACACTATGCAATGCCCTTTACACCTGAGAGCTTGTATTAGATGTGGCAGAGGGGACACACACACACACCCCGGATTAATAACCCCTTTCTAACCTACTCAGAATAAAAGCCATTCTAATATACCAGAGCAAGTTGTTTTGCTACATGCTGTTCTGTCACTGTTTTGGCTCAGTGCAACTTTACCATGTGGTGAACTAGACAGAGCAGATGGCCAATAAGCTCTACTAAACTGCCAAGGCCAACTACTTAAAAAACCTGAGCCAGATCTGAATTTTACACTCAAAAATCCCTGAAGAAAGCAGTCCCCTGCTAGTCTAGAATCGACACTATTAAGGCGGTAGGCAGTGGGTTTGTCTGAAGGCTACCATGTTAAAGTTCAGAGGCGTTCTCTGTTCCAAGTTCTCACACTTGCAATACAAGAAATGACAAAGAGATTTCCCCCGTCCATTTTGTGCTCAGAACACCAAGGAGCCAACCAACATGCACACTGTCCATAAGACTGAAAAACAGCTACAATTTCATCTTGCCACAAGATTTACTATCAGAGGAGGAGCAACAAAAGCACAAACATGTTCAAATTAACATGAGTATTTCTTCATATGTAGGCCAGTCAGTCAGAACCTTTATTTGGCAAGACGTATCCTTTTTCAGAGGGCTGCAGTGGCTCAAGTGGTTAAGACTCTGAACTGCAGACTGGAAGGTTGGGAGTTCAGCAGTTCGAGACCCGAGTGCTGCATGACGGAGTGAGCTCCCATCTCTGGTTCCAGCTCCTGCCAACCTAGCGGTTTGAAAGCAAGAAATTGCAAGTAGATAAATAGGTACCACTCTGGTGGGAAGGTAACAGCATACCATGTGCCTCGGCGTCTAGTCATGCTGGCCACATGACCATGGAAAGTGCTGGCTCTTCAGCTTGGAAACGGAGATGAGCACTGCATCCCTAGAGTCGGATTCGACTGGCTTTCGAGCAAGGGAAACCTTTACCTTTACTATCCTTTCTCAGACTGAACACATTTGTTTTTAAAATCCTGTATCAGAAACACACAAGACAACAGAAGTTCAGATTTTAAATGTAACATGATTTGAGCTAATCAAAAAAGTTCCCCAGAATTTTAATAAGCCATCATTGCTGGCAGAAGTGAGTACTATGTTTATAGCAATTACTCAATTACTAGTGGGGCACATGCACTAGTAGCACCACAAGTTTGTCATTGCTTGTTTAAGGGAAAGATGGACATGTGACAAAACTTTAGAGTGGGCCCATATTGAGGCTAAAAGTAGATTCTTAGATCCGAAGAAGTTGCTCTGGAGCACCTGCTTTCAGGCTAAAGTTTGGAAGATACCCAGCAGATGTATGATGTAGTGACCAGAGAATATGTAGTCCGATTCCTTTCCACACTACCTAAGAATACAACTGAATGAGACTACTAGACTATGCCACATAAAGAACACTTAATAATTTATTTACCAACAACGTTACTGCTTCAACTGGTCTTCTATAAGGGCATTAGAAATGTACTCATCACTCATGAGTCTACCAAGTGATACAATATTGATAGAGATTTTTCAGTCCGAAGGCATGCAAGAGCATATACTAGGAAAGTGCTTTTATAGAGAGAACAGAACTATAGTCTGTACCACTGAGTATGGTCTGTATTATCTATCATGTATGTATTATCCTGCTCTTACTGTATTATATTCTACTTTTAGGTTTCCATCTTCTGTACTGCTTGGTATAGCATGTCTAATACTTTTTTGCATTGTTTCTAATCCTAGTCCTATTGCATTGCTTATTAGATCTCATGCTATCGGACTGCATTGTTTCACACTGTGTAATCCGAAGTGAGAAAGGTGGGCTATAAATAAGGTATTTTGTTTTAGAAACCTAGTGGGGTTTTGGAATTCTTTTCACTGCTATTGTTCAGCTCTTATTCTCTTCCGTAACCCTCTGCTTTCTTTCTGCTTGATATTGACAGACACTGTTCTTCTACTTCTACCAACATAATGATAAAGGATAGCTAAAATGCACTGAAGAGGCGTTCCTTAACTAATATGCTATCTGCTACAGGGATGATATGAAACTATGACAAGCTAGAATATTCAGCATGACAACTTCTGTGCATGAGAAAAGCCTGAGTCTGTTAGCAGACCCCACTAGACTTCATAGATATCACATTCAAGGGAAGAACAAATGAGCTACATATGTAAATTCAAAGTATGCCACTAAGCAACACAGATGGGTCCAGTTTGACTGTAGTAAAAGATACCCTGAAAGTATGGGAAAAACAACAGCTTAAACTAATTAGGCTTTACTAGAGGTCATATGCCGATCACAATCAAGTCCTAGATGGCCTATGACCTTTACTAGTTAGTAGTTGCAGGCTGATGCCTAGATCTGGGAAGAGGCATCAAATGAGGACTAAAACAATCAGGGATCAGGAGCAGAGAGATGGGTTCAAGGTCTCCAGAGGTCCATTGCGGCAAAACCTGATCAAAGCAAAAGGAAGACAGGAACCAAGCCAAGATTATAGCTGAAGCTGACAATAAAGGTTGGAAAGCACTGCAACGTTCAGAGAAAGATGGAGAGAGATGGCTGCTTTTAAGAGGCTGCTCCCCAAATTACCAAGAACTGCTTCTTAACCTCAGCACTCAGATGCTAATACGAAGAACCTTTTGCACAGTATAGGAGGCTCCATTTCCATGTCCTGTGCCTTGAGCGATACACCTTCAGCCATTTTCTGGCTGCTTCTAAATATGAACAGAAAAAATTAACATTAGAAGCAGATCTTAACAAGAAACTGAATCAGTATTTGAATCGTTCAAAATAGGTGTAGAGAGCAAGGCAGGAATGCCTGTGGGAACTCTCCTTCCTTCCCTACCTCCAGTTCAAATGCAACAGGGCTTTGGCTATAGCTTAATTTTTATGTAACCACATTAATTTGGTTCAGGATTGTCATTCTACATTTCATCCTTGGCAATTCTATTATGGAGGCCAAAGATGAATAGAAACTGACAGAATGAAAATGCCCTCACAAAAGTGACTCTGATTTACTGCCTGGTGTTTTTAAAAGCACAAAACTTGATAGTGCACAATTATATTATAGTTTATCTAAATGCCAAGTATGAGCAGCAGAACCATACAGATAGCATGACCAAATGAGTTAATGAAAGCAGTTTGTTCTGTCTGGAATGGCACACAAAGCGCCGTTCAGAGACCTGAATGCTAAATCAGTGGACAAGACTAGTCGCCATTCCTGGGATGTTAAGACAACAGTGCATGAAACGATTTCTGTGTGAAAATCACAGCCATCACATGTGAAAAATCACACACAATTCTAGATTTGCCCACTACAGTGCTTCAGGGTTTTTTTCCTACCTGGGATGCAAAACAAAGAATCACTAGGAGGGGGCATTTTTCACAAGGAAGCACTATTACTAAAAACCCGAATTTTGACAGTAAATTGAAGCCGTAAATTCTTTCTCTGTTCAACTGCCTTCAGAAAACTCAGTCCAAACAGCATTTGGTTTAGGCCAGTTAGCCCTAAAATCCTCAGTGATAAGCAGAGGGCCTCCTAGTTATAGCATGGCTATTGGCTGCAACACTTGCACGCGCACGCACATGTGTGATATCAACAGAAGCAGCAATCCCCTCCTGCCGCCATTCCACTGTTGGAGAGCAAGGACACATGATTTGTTTTTTTTTAAAAAAAATATCCAAATTGTTGCAGTTTCAACTTAATGCAAGCTAGTGTATGAAGTAGCCATGAACTGGGTTCCCTGCGCTCCCAAGGGGTGGGGCCCAAGGATGCTTACATCCTTTCAATGCTTGATAGCTGTTTTATAAGGCTTTTGAAAACATTTCCCAAAAGAACTAAGAGATAAGTGTAAACAGCTCTTAATCCTAGCTACAGAACACACACGGGTATTTTCCAATGTTCAGGATAATGCTCACCCAAACACTGTGTTCTCAAACCCAGGATGCCCAATTCGTATATTATGCAAACCAAGCAATAAAAGCATCACAAACATTATGGATAAGTCTTTGTCCATCCATATCCTAATAATGTGTCAATCCGTACTAATGCTACTAACCTCACGAGTAACACATCAACCAGCAGTTCCTGGAGAAAAAAGTAAACCTTGACTTTATGCAGAGGTTTTACAGCCTCCTGATCTTCACTACAGATGGCAATTCAAAGGATCTGTATGTATTGTCGACACACGTATTGTCAACAGGCTCAGAAACCCAGAAATCTAACGTGCAGCTGATATATCTGCAAAAAGAGATGAAGCTGATTCAGTGGGCTGAACCCCTGCAGGAAACAGACCGGAAAGAACATTTAGAGCAGTAACTACAGAAGCTGGAAACCTTTCCTTTTTGGCAACGCTCCCATACCCTTAACAAGCTTGGATTTAATCCTGGCATGGAGATGGGAAGTTTCACCTGCTAAGTTTCTGCATGCTAGGCAACACTTTGGGTGCAGGAGTTCCACCAAAGCAATTACAGATAACCTAGTGAGGGAAGATTTCCACTAGATATAGAGATACTCATAACACTTGATACTCTTCTGTTTCTTACAGGTGAGAGATTTTGACTTTGAAAAGCAAAGGAAAGGCATGCCTCACCAAGGTGACCCATAGAACTATGTGAAACTCATATACTGGTGAGACATATCAGGATCAGGTCGAGATCTGGGACCCTCATAGGCAGCAAAAGAGACCAGTGTCCTTGTCTTTTCAAGACTAGCGCTAATTCATTTCTAGGCAGTCAAGAGGCCTAACAATGAATTTCAAGACCTGCAGTAGGGTGGTCAGCCTTTTTTGTTTGTTTGTTTTTGCTACTGAGAAGGCCAGGTCCTGCATGGGGGGGAAAAATGTTTGTTAGGTCAGAAAGCGAGGCAGATGAGCTAATTGGCACTCTGGGTGGCTACCCTCCTCCATCACCTCAAGTGAACCTGCAACTCAGAATTTCCAACAGCATTCTGAGGTGCTCAGTTGTGGTGTAATTTCAGATAGGAATGGGACCTGGCCAAATCAGAAGAACTGCATGGTCTCTCAGACCTGATTAGAACTCTTGAAACACGAAAGCACGAGTTGAGCCCATCTCATTTTCTGATGCTTAAGCAAGTAGTTACCCCTATCAGAGAAGGGCTGACGGAGGCAAAGGGTACAACTGCAGTTCTGATGCTAAAAGTGGAAGGGAGATTCCTGGGGTCTGCGGTCAGGCTAACCAGGCCTTATTGGGCTCCTCTGAACTTGTTATGACCTTGGTACCATAGCCAAGCCACAGATTGTTAACACTGTGCAGTATGAATGCCTATAAAACACTAAATTGGCACATGAGATTATGGAGGCAGCAGGCACCATTTGCAAAGTAAACTAGAGAGACTGCATCTGTGTTTCTTGGGCAAACCAGCCAGTCCAGAGCAGGACCTGGCCTTCTTTCCTTTTGTCAGCAGGCTGCCTGCCTGCCATTTGACATCTTTGACTGCACTGTTACTCTGGGGCACTCCCCAGATTGGTATCCTATGCCTCAGCTTGATTCCATACCATAAGGCAAAAAAGAATTTGCCACAAGGTCTCCAGAATTCCTGTAAGCAAGATGTGGCAGTCCTATTCTTGTTCAGAATACCCTGATGTCCCTACCTGACATGCGCTAACAAATACAGTACAGCTCAGAATGTTTTTTCAATAATCCAAGATTCCAAAAACAAAAGAATAATTCATTTTGCCATTCTAAACATGATGCTCATTGAATTCTAGTCTACAGCGGCAAACTCTGGAAAAAGCCAGAGAAATTGGTTTAAAATGGGAAGATCAAAAGCAAACATACCTAGTCTGGACCACCTGCAAGGTAAACCAGTTCACAAAGCAGCTCCTACAAAACCCAAAGCAACAATGTGCAACAGACAGCAGTATACAAATTACAGCAGAGAAGAAAGAGTGAAACGACTACAGAAGTTACTTAAATGAAGTCTCTGATTACAGGAAAATATTCTCTCACAGTTTTATCCCACCCTTTCTACAAGAAGTTCACATTGCAAGACAGTGTGGTATAGTGGTTAAAAGCCGTACACTCTAAACGGGAGAAATGGGTCTGATTCTCCACTCCTCTACATGAGGCCACTGGGTAACCCTGGGCCAGTCACAGTTCTCTCAGAACTCTCTCAGCCCCACCATGCCAGTGAGTTCTGGGCAACACTCTGGTATTTGGGCAAAAACTCTATAGTAAAATTGGCTTCCACCATAGAGTTTTTGCCCAAATACTAGAGTGTTACCCAGACGTCACTGGCGTGATGATGTCACTTCCTGTGCTATGCTGGCAACGTGGCCTAGGCTGCCTTATTTCTCCTGGGGGCAGGGCCCAGCAGCTGGGGATCCCAGCCTCCAACTGGGGCGGGGGGGGGGGATCTGGCAACCCTAAATGCTATATGCAAACCAAATACTATCTATTATCCAGGAGAAATTTTCTAGGTACGATTTATATTTCTTGCATATTGCAGCCCAACAAAGATAATATGGCTTGGCAAAAAAACAAAACTGTGTTTTCAACAGCATAAGGTACAGTTACTGCCAGATCATTATTAAGTACTTGCCTGGGAAGTAAACAGCAGATGCTTCACAGTAGCACAACAACTCAAAATTTAAAATGTAAGCATTTTACATATTTCAGGGGAGAACATTCATACATGGGGGCCGTCTGCCAGTGTGATGAACTGTGATTTTGGAGTTAAGGTGCTGACCATAGCCTGCCAGCTGTCATAGTAAATTATGGTTGGTGACAATGAGGAAGTGGAGGAGGGTCTCTCATGATCCCTTAGCTGCAACTCACTATTAGAATTACAGATTCTGAATGCAATGGCCACCATTCTGTTGTTTATGGAATATATGCATGATCTGTTAGCAAAGGTCAGATTGTGCTATTCAAGTTGTCCAATGACTTTCAACCATTCTATAGTTTTCGGTAGGACGTCCATATTCAAGTAGTTTCCGTTATTCATGTCTATTATCTTGGATTATTATATTTTTATGTATTTGCAGGTTACTGTTGCTGCCTTGGGTCTCGAGAGATAAGTAAAATAAATAAATTTAAGGCAGTATGTTACCTACCATCCATGACTGTATCAGACTACTCACAAAACTAGGTGCAACAACAACCAATACACCTCCCACCATGTATCTGGTTATTTATTTATCTATGTTATTCTTCACTTTATTCTTCACTTTATTTACATTATTGTTCACTTGGGCTCAAGGCATACTACACAGGAGGAGTCAATACAATCAACAGAATTGGACATTCAGTAAACAATGCAATAGGATTAAGGGTTGTAGAACTAGCCAGGTCTAAAAACAGAACTGAAACAAAGCATAAGTTTTAATATGACACATTAAATCATACAAAATTCCGTAGCAGGATCCTAGTTTCAGCTATACACTGCAGTATGGACCACAGTCCCTAACAATTTTCCAAGTAACTTGGTGAATCATATTGTACAATACAACTCTAGAATAATCAAGTTTTGCATAGTTTCCTATATCTTTTTTTATCTCTTTATACTGATCATCTTAGCCTGCAAATTTAATTCATTTCTAAAATAAAATTGCACTAAAAGAACATAACAAAGGTGAATTGTCAAGGACTAGATGAAAACAGATGTTTGAAATTGAAAACCGTCCTGTATGGGCACAATTTTATTTATGTATGTTAATTATACTGTATTTGCCTTGCCCATTGAGACTCAGGATGGATTACACAATGTAGCTCAAGTACAATCAAGAAGATGGGTTCTAAAAAAACCCAAAGTGTGACGGATTGCACTTAGGCTTAGAAGAGGCTTAGAAATGCTGTACCAACAACTAAAGCACTGTGAAGGGTTAATTCTTCACAAAGCCAGAGAGCCTTGAGTGACAGGCTGCTCCAGGCAATTTGATTGGTCAGCATCCACTGAGCAGAAAAAACTCTTGTGAAAGCTGAATGCTGTGGGAATTCAGTCAGATTCCTGCCTTAACTGAGAAGAGATGTGTACTGATGTTGCCCTGCAAGGCACTTATGCGCTCTTATAGACATAAAGTCTGTAAGTGTTAATAATGGACTGTGTTGCTAATTGTGTAAGAGGGACTGAGATGCAGTGTGACCAGATCGCGATGCCAGCTGTACATGCACGCAAGCTAACACCTAAGACGATGTGCCAGTGGTTCCTGAGGTCGCCAGCTCCCAGAGACGTCCCTTGACACAGAAACACATGCAGAAATAGCCACTCGCCATTGTGGCTTATACATGTGTTCCAGACGCCATCAGAGAAGCCCTTCTTCATCACGCAGGCAGCGCCCCCAACCTTTTCAGCCAGAAACCGGTTCTGCAGCCCTGAAAACAATAAGACTCATCAACACCACAAAAGAGCTAGCCAATGAGTCATTCTGGCCCTCCAGGTATCTCTGTCATAGATCAGGTAGAATTTAACATTACCCAACTCCTTAAGCCCCCTCCCCATTGCGGAAGAGACTTTTGGAGCAGACCACCAAGGGGCGGTCTCAAGGGAGGTGTCCAGTCAAGCCCTCCCCCAGAGCCCCCTAATAAAAGAGGACACACAGCAATGTGTTCTCTCTCTAGCTTCTCCTACCTCTAACCCTACCCTACCTCTAAGGCTCTTAGTTGCGCAGCCAGTCTCCACGTGTCGCTGCAGGTTCAGGAGCCGATCCTCAAATCCCCTCATAGCCTCCCCTTATTTTTCCAGCGGGAACTCAACATCTCTCCGGACAGGTGAATATCACCCTTGAAAGACACCAACAATAAACCTGCTAATGCGAATGTCTTTGCTCTAACTATTTTTCTTAGTTTCTGTGTAAGTGAATGAGTGATTGTTGTATTGTTTGCCTGAGAAAGATTCCTCAGTAAAGAAACTATTTTATTACTGAAGCCAGCCTCCTTGTCTATTTCTGGTGCTTCTGGAAGAGGCAGAACCTCTGTATATATTGGTGTTGTCCCTTTTTGCCTATTGCTATATTAATAATAATCTCTAATTCCCCAATACTATTGAGAAATCAAGGCAATAAAACTAACACTGTGACCGTCTTGGAAAAAGCCCTGACAGAAAATGGTTTAGTGCTTACAAAGTCAGATTTCAGCTGTGACCGAATACAGTCTGAATTCAGCATTAGCTGAGAGCAGTTTGAACACAGACAGAGAGCTGGGAGAAAGTTTGGCAAGGAGGTTTGAGTACTAGAATAATACTCCCATTCAGGCCGAAGGAAAGGGGATAGATCTTCTAGAGAGAGAAGAATCCCTATCCAGTCAAACAGGGAAAGTTATCTCTGAAGTGTATAGAGATCCATCATCTGGTGAAATTGCCTGTAGAGACCTAAAAGTCTGTTAACAACTCAAGAAGTGAGACAAGCAACAACAGTAGTCATACCAAAAAAAAGGAAGGGACTCTCAAGACCCCAAATCATACCGCCCAATATCTCTGCTTAATCAGGACATGAAATTGTTCACATCTATCCTAGCCAAACGCATCAATACATTTATACCACAATATAGTCATAGTAACCAAGCAGGGTTTATTCCTCACAGGGACTTAACAGACAACACCTTCAAGACGCTAAATATACTTCAGTATTGCAAAATACAAAAACAACCAATGGCCCTCCACTCCTTCGATGTCAAAAAAGCATTTGACACAGTCACATCCCCATATCTCTTTTCGGTCCCCAAACGAATGGGATTTGGTCCCAAATTCACAAATGCTATAGAGAGCCTCTATGCTCACCCGACAACAAATATCAAAGCAAACGGATCCATGTCCCAACCGCTGGCACTTGGGAAAGGGACTCGGCAGGGCTGCCCGCTCTCCCCATTGCTTTTTGCTACGACGGTAGAACCACTAGCTCAAGCAATAAGGACAAACCAACTCATCACAGGAGTGAAAATCAAAGATTCTGAGTACAAAATAACACTATTCGATGATGACATGCTGCTTTACCTGACACACCCATCAAACTCAATTCCTGCTCTCCTTCAAACCTTGAACTCATTTGGAACACTATCAGGCCTACACATTAACGATACAAAATCACAAATACTATCAGTACATATTCAGGAAAAGGAGCACTCTAAACTTACACAACTTTTTAAATTTTACTGGGTCTCTGACCATTTACCATACCTGGAAATCAAAATTCCTGTGGACCTCTCCAAACTGATACAGCTTAGTCACAACACTATCCATGCTGATGTATGCAGCTCCATGCTCAAATGGAACAAGCTAAATCTGCCCTGGTTAGAAAGGTACAGCCTAATAAAATAGTTTCTTCAACCAAAATACTTCTTCATGTTTAGAACTCTCCCCATTGCTATCCCAGCAACTTCTCTGAAGTGCTGGCAAAACACCTTAAAAGACTTTTTGTGGGCTGGGAAAAAAGCCAGAATAGGACTACATACCTTAAGAGCCAGTTTGGTATAGTGGTTGAGTGCGCGGACTCTAATCTGGGAGAACCGGGTTTGATTCCCCACTCCTCCACTTGCACCTGGCTGGATGACCTTGGGCAAGCCATAGCTCTGTACCAGCTGTTCCCTCAAGGACAGCTTGGGAAAGAGCTCTCTCAGCCCCACCTACCTCACAGGGTGTCTGTTGTGGGGAGGGGAAGGGAAAGGAGTTTGTAAGCTGCTCTGAGACTCTTAAGTGAGTGAAGGGTGGGATATAAATCCAATCTCTTCTCTTCTTCTTCTTCTTAAGAAGACCCAAATCAAAGGGAGGCTTTGGACTTCCAGACTTAGCTGCATATTACAAAGCCACGCTTTTGGCAAACATAGTCAAACTACAAAGACTGTCCCCCTCACCAGATAGGATCAAAATATGCTCTGACATTTTGCAACCTTGTTCCATTGATTCTCTACTATGGGACACAAAACCTCTCTCAGTGCTTACCCGAGAAAACAACTCTTTTTTGCACCCAACGCTCAACTTCTGGAGGTCAAAACGCAAACATATAATACCTGAAATTTCCAGATACTCTGTGTTCACAAGTCAACCCTGGTTCACCAGTGCAGTTGACAAAAATTACTTGCACTAATGGAAGGAGGCTAAGTTAACACGTCTTTGCGACGTAGCAAACAAAATAGGCCTACTGAGCAAAGCAGACCTAGAGTATAGACTCAAGCTACCAATTCCATGGTTTTTATACCTCTCTTTACAACATGTCACTAGCCAACTAAAAATTACCTCAATCTTAGCTCAGCCGCACACTGAATTCGAATTAATACTTAAACTCTTTGAAAACCATAACAAAGGTTTAATATCAGCAGCATCTATATTCTAACTCTGAGAGGGGTTTTTTTCTGTGTGGATACTTGTATCTGCCGAAAGAGAGCTCACTCTCCCCCAGCAGCTTTTCCTACATAGTCAGGCCCCTTCCTCGGTCTACAGAAAAATTCGAAAAGTTAAAAGAAAACTTCTGGGACAGTTGAATTCCCCCCAATACCTCTTGAAATGGCATCAGCTCCAGACATCAACTGTGAGAGATTAGAACATTTGGGGGAGGGGCAGGCTTCTAACTGTTTTTGTCAGTAAAAGGCAGGGTTTTTACTGGCAGCAGTCTAGGGTTGCCAAGTACCGCCCCTGGCAACCACCAGCAGATCCAGATCCAGGCTGGGAAACTCCTGGAGATTCGGGGGTGGAGCCTGGGGAGGACAGGGACCTCAGTGAGGTACAATGCCATAAACTCCACCCTCCAAAGCATCCATTTTCTCCATGGAAAGTTATCTCTGTAGTCTGGAGATCAGCAGTAACTCCAGGGGATCCCCAGGTCCCACCTGGGGCTGGCATCCCTAGTCAGCACCCTCTGTGTGACTTGATACCATTTGCATGACTTAATTAGGCCCAGCTGCTTTGCTACTGTTCAGCAGCAGCCATCCTATGAAAGCCATTGTGATGTAACAGTTAGAGCTTCAGACTGGGATCTGCAAGACCCAGGTTCACACCCCCATCTTGCAGTGTAAGCTGACTGGGAGCTTTTGAACCAGTCACATACTTTCAGCCTAACCAACCTCACAGGGTTGTTGTGCAGATAACAAGGAGGAAATAATAATGTAAGCTGCTTTAGTCCCCACTGTGGAGAAAGACTGTAATTTTCTAGGTAGAGGCTGCAAGGGAGGGGGTGGAGATGGAAAGCTGAAGACAGATAAAGGTAGGTTGGCTGTTGAGTGGGAAGGAAATGGGGTTGCCAACTCCAGGTTGGGAAATTCCTGGACTTTTGAGAGGTGGAGCCTGGGGAGGGTGGGATTTGAGGAGGGACTGCAGACCAGTATAATGCCATAGACTCCACCCTCCAAACCAGCCATTTCCTTCACTTGAACTACCATTGCCAGCCTCCAGACGGGCTGGAGAGCACCCAGAATTACAACTGTTGTCCAGGTGACAGAGATCAGTTCCCCTGGATAAAATGGCTGCTTTGGAGGGTTACTGAGGCTGCTTGCCTCCCCAAGCCTCACTGTCTCAAGGCTCCATCCCCAAATCTCCAGGAATTTTTCAACCTGGAGCTGGCAGCCCTAAGGTGAATTGATCTCTGCAGCTGGGAGAGCCATTGTGATTCCCAGAGCACTGCCACTGCTGCTGTGGGAGGAGAGGAAACAGGCACGAGGCTGGGAGAGTGATGGGGGCAGAAAGAGAGAGTGATAGAGTGGGGGAGCAGAAAGAGTGATGGAGTGGGGGGGCAGAAAGAGAGAGAAAGTGATGAGGTGGGGAGGCAGAAAAACAAAGAGAATGATGACTGGTCAGAAAGATAGAGGAAGTAACATACATGGAGGACAGAGAGAAAGAAAGAAAGGGGGGCAGAAGGGAGAAAGTATGAGAGAGGTAGGGGAAGAAGGGAGGAAGCAAAGTTGTGAGGAATGGGATAACCATCCTGCAAGTTTCTTGCAGGTCTCCACTTGTATCAACTACTGCTAAGTGACAATCAATCTCGCCCACTGTCATATCAAGAAGCGTGGCAAAAGGATTGCTCCCTGACTCTAGATGACAACACTTTGTCAGATCTCTGGACCTCCAAAACTGGCTATCCTTCCTCCCTACCGTTAGAGCTACAGGAATTTAAAATCATGACTAGATGGTACCTTACGCCCCAAAAACTATCGCACATGAGCAACACCAAATCCCACAGCTGTTGGAAGGGCTGTCAACAGATGGGCACATTTGCCCACTGTTGGTGGCAATGTGAAGCAATTCATTCTTTTTGGGAAATGATCAGAGATAAAATTAAAGAGATCACTACAATAGATATACCTATCAGCTCAGAAAATCTTTCTTGGATTGTGGCCACAACATATTAAATACCATAGATACAAAAAATCTTTAGATGTTATGATTTTTACAGCAAGAACATCCATAGCTACCTGCTGGAAAGATCCTGAGCCCCCTACAATCCATCTCTGGTACCACAAATTGTGGGATCAGTTCCTAATGGACTATGTTACAAACAAACTGAACAATGCTTCTAAATCCCCAATAGATTCTACATTTATGTCAAAATGGGATCCAATACTGGAGTTTCTAACAAAAGATGACTTTGTACCTCCTAGTTGGTCTGACTTTCAGAAGTGGTTGTGAGCACTAGTTTCCTCTACAAGAGATCAAATGTGTACAATTCCTGGACATAACTTTTCCTGAAATAGCGGTGCACTTTTCTTAATATTTTATCTTAAACTATGTCTTTGCATTAAAAAGACAAATGCCTTGCTATGCCTTTGTCTATCAATTAACACTTGGCTATCCAGATTTCGGAGCTTTCACACTGTTATTTTAGGTAATGTTGCTGTTAAACACACTTTTACTCACTTGTAGTTGTAACTTTGGGTATTACACTTCTTACGGTTGTATTCACAGTTTTTCAATTTGAAGTTATTGTACAATTAATGTTTCTACTGACAATCTATATACCATGCTATGTTAATGTTCTCAATAAAAAAGAAATTACAAATTTAAAAAAAAACCCTCAAGAAGTGTATTGGTGTTCCAAGAGAAGGGTCTTGGGTACTGGAAAGAGGGTATCAGCCTTCTGAGCTCCAAAAGAGTCAGTGGTTGTACAAATAAAGTGTATTAGAATGTTTAGGAAAACACTGAATAATTTAAGAACTTCTCATTAGCCTGCTATATAAGAACAAAAGCCTGTGCTTGTACTAATTTTTCCTCAGTATTTTCAACCTCTGATTTCACCTGATCTTTCCCCTCGATGTTAAATAAAACCATTTTGTTATGTTTGAATTTTAAAAACATCTCAAGTGCCATTTTCAAGGATTTATGTTAAAAAGTAATCCTATTTCTTCCCTCAGGTTCCTGGGCTGAACAAATAGCCATTATATCTTACTGACACAGGGTGAGACAGCCAAGGTTTCTTCAGGGAAGAAGAATACGTGTTACCTTATATACGTGTTTCTTCAGGGAAGAAGAATGACGTGTTAAGTCAGTGAGGGGATAGAAAAACTGAGGGAAAATCTAGCCTCTGAGGCAGGGAAGAGGATAGGGTCCATCATACAAAGCAATAAGATCTGGATTGCAGAAAACTGAAAACAAGCAGACGTCTGAAAACAGAGGTGAAACAAAGCTGAAATGAAGCATTTAACATGACATATTAAATTATGCAGAAATTATATAGTAGGATCATACTTACATCAACAATACATACTATACACAGTAGTGTATAGGGTTGCCAGGTCCCCTCACAGTTCCAGCGGGGGATTTGGGGGGAGTTCCAGGGTGGGCATGGACACCAACAAGCCCCGCCCTCAAACTGTGGCTACCCACAGCCACCCATCTCCCTCCCCTCCTGCAGAGATTTAAAGGGCTTCAGCTGATCGGCGGGGAGCAGCAAGTAAGGTAGCATTGGAGGCCTGAATCCCAAGCAGCAAATCACCACTGGGAAATCAACCCCGTGCACCACGGCCCCCACCCTGCTGGCAAAAAGACCCTTCAAAGGGTCTTTTTGCCAGCAGACCTGTGGCTGGTGACAGCCCCTCTCCCTCCCTGCTGAAAGATTTAAAGGGCCCTCCAGCTGATCGGTGGGCCATGTGCTCCCCACTGATCAGCTGAAGCCCTTTAAATCTCTGCAGGAGGGGAGGAAGAGGGGTGGCTGTGGCTTGAGTGTGGGGCTTCCCCCCACCGGCCAACTGGCCAGCAGTGGATTGAAACTCCCAGAAGCAGGAGAATCCCTGCCGGGGCCTGGTAGCTGGCAACCCTAGTAGCGTAGTCTACAATGATGTGGCTAATGTTAACCCTACTAAAGAGCAGATGGATAACAGCTTGCTTGTCCTCTTGTCATTATGGCTCAGTCCATCTTACTTGACAAAGGGAGTAGTGATGTGCCGTCATGATGATAGATGGGCTTCAAGGTCAGGAAGTGGCTTTGTTCAGGTTTCTACCAGAGTCAGAAGGGGCAACTTTCCTACCAGCCTGTGGGAAGGCACAAGAGGGTATCTTTATATAAAGAAAGCTCAACTCTATAGGCAGAAGAGAACAAAGAGGGATCAAAAAGAACAAAACTAAGGACTAGCTGAATCCCTTCAAGGGTGATCCCTAACCTTTTTCAGCTTATTGGTAGCTTTGGAATCCTGACACAGCACAGTGGGCGCAGCCACAAAATGGCTGCCATCAAAGAGGCGCTGCAAGAGTTGTAGCCAGCCACACAATGGCTACCACAGCCTTCCATCAGTCACACAGTGCTCTGGTGGCAGCTGCTTAGGGTTGCCAGCCTCCAGGAGACCTCCTGGAATTATAACTGATCTCCAGATGACAGAGATCAGTTCCCCAGGGTTGCCAGCTCCAGACTGGAAAATACCTGGAGATTTGGGAGTGGAGCCTTGAGGAGGGTGGGGTTTGGGGAGGGGAGGGACTTCAATGGAATATAATGCCATAGACGCCACCTTCCAAAGTGGCCATTTTCTCCAGATGAACTTATCTCTGTCTCCTGGAAATCAGTTGTAATAGCAGGAGATCTCCAGCCACCACCTGGAGATTGGCAACCCTTGTTCCCTTGGTTAAAATGGCTGCTTTGGAGAGTAGACTCAATGACATTATAGCCTCCTGAAGCCCCTCTCCTCCTCAAACCCCACCCTTTCCAGGTTCCACCTCCATACTTCCCAGAATTTTTTAACCCAGAGCTAGCAAGCCTACGCCTGCTGCCAAATCAATGTTTTAAAAATTTTGCCAAAGCCAATAAAATCTCCAATGGCCAATCAGAAGCCTCGCTGAGCAAAAGCCACATTTGGCCCCCACCCACTTTCCAAAAACATTTGGTGGGTACCAATGCTCCCTCTAAGCTGTGGAGTCTTGTGAGCAAAAATTCTACTTAGCGATCTACTGGCATTAAAGTTGTGAGTGAACAATTTGGCTACTGCATCAATCAGTTGGCTCTGGAGCCATCCTTCCTGAGCTAAGACAAAAATGTGTGAGCCAGAGGCTAAAATAGTGTGAGCTGGCTCACACTAACTCAGCATAGAGGGAACACTGGGTACCATGTTGGGGACCCCCTGCAATAGGGGTTATTAGTCAACTAGTTAGTTTCACTTGTAGTCTCTGCACTTCCCCTAAGGGTCCAGACCTGTCTGCTGTAAGTGATGCCCACAAAATACAGACGACCATATACAGCAATAAACACATTAATGCTGCTGCCATTATAGGAAGCAACAAAGCCCAGGGACCTGCTGTTAAACTGGTCACTTGAAGCCTGCACAGAAGCAGGTTGAGAGTACAAAGGAGGCTGAATCCATTTCTCTGTTACACAGTTACTCCCTTAACATTTAAAGCAAAAGCCTGCCACAAAAGTAATCCCACTGAGATAGTCTGAGAAGATATTTCAACAGGCAGCACTGATTGTGCTGTCACTCTGTGAAAATTAAGTCCCCACGCATTAGCAATACACTTTCAATGAATGTTTATACTTGACCATGAAGTGTAGTCCAGGAGTGACAGCAAACATAAAAACAGGAGTATCCCAATTCTGTGTCTATTCAATGGGACACAACCAAGAATGGATGCTATCCTGATTTTATAGACAAGAATTCCCTGATTCTCCAAAGCACCTCAGATTTTACCAATGCATACTGGCAAGCAGAGGTGCATGTGGAAGTCAGAGACACCACAGTGACCTTCACACTGGTTACATTTTCAATGACATGACATTCATAGTGACCTTAGAAAGTCTGAGTCCTAAGGATGTGATTCTAGGTGTCTTCCAGGGTATATCCTGCCCGTTAATTTACCAATACCGTATTTGTTTTGCAGAAATTTCACTAACCTTTACTGAAGCTCTGCAGTGTATTGCAGTGCACAGAGAAGCCTATATAAAAAGGTCAAACCTTTGCTAAAACCACCCTGACTCAGAATATGTGAAGACTTTGTTGCCCTTTCGGTCATACCTGAAGTCAGAAGTTATGAGACATTTACAGAAGATTTCTGGAAAGTTTTGCTGCCATAGCTAGTCTATTGTCTTAACAGAACCTGAGCGGAGAAAAGAATGTGATGAGTCCACTTAGGAGCTCAAGTGGAATCTAATATTAGCTTCTATTTGGCATACTTTGAGCAAGCACAGAGATTATGGAATTCTGCCCCCAGTGACACAAGCTGCCATTAGCGGTTTATAGGCTGGCTGAAACAAGGCTGTTTCTGAGTGCCTCTTTTGTAAATGACTATTGAGTCCATGATTCTATCAAGTGGCGTGCTACAGTTCTTATTTCTGCTTGCTCTGTTTCTCACCTGGTTATTTCCATACTGTTTCCTTTTACGATACATGAAATATTTTTGATTATTGTATGCTACTCTGTTGGTCTTTGAAAGGCAAGCTGCTGACCAGTTCCAGTGGTCATGGGAAAACAGAGCCCAGAACTATGAGGAGAGGAGATCTTGTCACACAGCGTGGAAAGACAGATAAAGGACAGCTGCAGAGGATGTTCTCATCCAAAGGGCAAAGGCTAAGAAACAAGAAGATGCAGGGAGACATGAGGGCACATTAAACCTGCTCTCTTCCAAATCAGATCCAGCTTGCATATACCCTATGATGGTTTGGCCTAGTGTAGGGGGGAAAGTTGCCAGCACCTGCATCTCAGTGGTATACCAACATAGTGGTGCCCCTTGTATATTACCCTAAGGCAACTCCTTGAGTGATGTGGGGGGGCGGTAATTCCCCCCAGACCCAGTAAGGCCATTTCGACTGCCTTTTAGGAACTCTGAGTTGAGCTGGGGATTGGTTATGTTGGGTTGATGGTAGTTCCAGATTCTGTTGGGCCTTCAGTTTTATTTCTTGCCTTCTAAGACATCTGGGGATAATAAGGGTTGCTTTAAAAAAAAAAGGATTATGTAGCTGTTTCCAGTGGTAGTGCAAGCCGCTTTGGAAGTCTCAATGAGACAGACTTTTAAAAAAAAAGTTTACCTGAAGGACACAAACAAATTGTAAAAGCAAACACTTCCATATGAAGGATCCATTCATGCCAGCACCTACAGGATCTGAACTAGAATCAGTGCTATAACTTGGGAGTCAAAGGCAAACTATGAAGTGGCTAAATTTGAAGTAGGCTCCAAAATCTCCACAGAGATTACTGAAATCTATCAAGGCAGCTTCAAGTTATATGACTTGGTAATAGAATGGCACATTAGATTCAAGCTACTGCATACTGGAAAGATTGCAGGGTTATTTTTCCCCCTTTTTCTTTTCTTTTTTTACATATATTCATAATTCTGTCCCCACTTGACAATGATGAAGCTGTTAAGAGTAAATATCATTTTGGATTGTAAGAATACTGCACCATCCCTAAAATGCATCCAAATTGCTAGCTGTCATATAGCTACACTGGTCTTCCTGTAAATGCCCTAAGAGATAACAATCACTTTGCTTGCCGATTCTTTGCTTAAATGCCCCCTCTCTGGAATGCAGTGCAATCTGAAGAACTGTTTCTTCCTTTCATCCTCTCATCTAAATGCAAGTGAGATTCTGAGCTGTAGTTTTATAAGGATAGTAGGTTTTCAGCTAGAATGTACAACAATACTTTGAAGTTTAAAGGATACTTCTGTTACCCAGGGGAGAACAATGGCCTGAAAGGCCAGAATTAGAGTAGAGCAGGAACTAGTTGGACAAAGTGAACCCAGTACATAGTAGTTAATGACTCTTACATTTTTGTTATGACTGTTCTAACAAGGCTACTTCTGTTTCCCCGCTCTTAGATGTACACCTTAATGTGGTGGTGGGGTGTCGGGGAAGCTGAGAGGGTCACTAGCAAAGCACGAAACAGTTTCAAGAAGTCCTTAATCATATGGATACATGAGCCAATCTACACCATGGGCAGGCTGGGAGGGGGGGAGGAAGCTCGCCTCCACAAAAGGATAAAGGAAAGGAGAAGAAGCCATCTTCCCTGAGCTGGACTGGACTGACCAAAATGGGGAGCAGCCCATCAACCCACCAGGTGGCTATAATGTCCAGTCTGCTCCAATTTACACATTAGGCATGTATGGTAAGCCCAGCAAAGGGCTATCAAGGCAAGTGAGAAGCGGAGGTGGTTTGCTGTTGCCTTTCTCTGCAGGGTTTTCCTTGGTGGTCTCCCATTCAGGTTATCAACCCTGCTTAACTTCTGAGATCTGATGAGACTGGGATGTACCAGGCCATCTTTCCTCCTGATCTACACATTGCATAGTGGGAAAACTAGGGGTCAGGTTGGAGTGGGAAGAAAAAAACAGCCTTGGAAAAGGGCCCTGCCCACAGGGTGCCTAGGCCCCACTGCTACAAAGCAGGGGGGGAAGCCAAACAGCCCTGCAGCCCTGCTGGCCAGGGGGGTCGGGCATATCCCAAGGGGGGGGGGGGTGCAGGCCACCAGCTACTGGGAAATTCACCCATGGCTATAATGGCCAATTTGCCCTGCTGAGGTAGTTTATTCATTTTAAGTGATCATTGGGTAAATGTGAGGGGCCTGAACAAGCGACCCTTGTAACAAGAACGTGGTCGTTAAGGGGTACATTTTGCAATGCTCCAGAACATGGTCTTTGAATCCTTACTCACTAAGTCTGCATAAGGTGATACAATTCTGAATTTCAGACTGCTCGCGCAGGGGGAAGGACCCATCTGAAAACATCTAAGAAAGGGGACACTGTATCCCGTCATCATGGAGAAGAGTTCATAGTCGTCTTCTCCACAAAGTGCTAGTTTGACTACATGCAAGTCATTTTCTGTATGGAAGCACAGCATCATTGTTTGCACTGGTGGGATACAACCCTGCTGCTATTCTAAATCATTCCTATATTCCACAAATGATTCCCAGAAAGAGTGAAGGGGGGGCTGATATTTAAATCCATACCAATGGATGGTCAGTGGTCAGTATTGTGAGAGTCCTACACAGTCAGTCACCAACAAGTGTCCTGAAACAGGAATGCTTTATTGAGAAAGGTCTGCTATGGTCATCTACACTTCGTGTTAGTAATGGCTGACACAGCTTGAAGCAGGACAATTATACAGAATTCAAAAAGGGTCTGGTAAGGAAATGCAGCCAATCACCAAGCTAAATAAAAGGTGCTCAAAATACTGATTTACTGTTCCCAGGAAAAAAAGCGGGAAGCATTAGAGTCAGATAGGAGAAGAGATACATAGGCCGGCACCAGCAGTCTCCCAAGGTCAGAGCAGCTAGGAGAGCAATAAGCAAGCCATGAGAAATATAACATTCCACAGACCCGACGTCAAGAGTGTACTCATCCCACCTCCCAGGCAGGAGATGGCAGCATTAGCTGACAAGTATGCCCTGCAAACAACTGTGCCACTTAATGTCAATCACATGGATTTCACAATTGTTGTCTTATGATCAAAGGTAAGTAGCGAGGTGAATTGTCTAGGTTGTATAAAGTTAAAAAAAAAAAATTAAGTTCATTCTACTAAACTGAATTGGGTGCTTAATGAAGTTACCCACTATAACGGCTAGACAAAAGCTCTTCGTCACGACTACTTTGCACTGTTTTGGAAAAGTTCTCTTACCTAAACAAGTGACTCATCTTCAGTTTCTGAAAATGTTACCACACCCTTCTACACAATAGCAAAAAAGTAACTCCTCGAAATATAAGCAGCACAGATTTTTAAAAGGTCACATGATCTTAATACCTCTGTAACAGAACACTAAGACGTTCCATTCCTCCCACGCACAGCCAGATTAGGAAGCTCCTAGAGCCCTGGAAAAAAGAATTCCGAGTGGCTCATATGCTCTGGATCAGGTTGAAGGATGGAACACACAAGAGGCTGCCTTATACTGAATCAGACCATCGGCCCATCAAAGTCAGTGTTGTCTACTCAGACTGGCAGCAACTCTCCAGGTCTTTCACATCAGCCTCTCTAGGCTAAGGTCTTTCACATCACCTACTGCCTGCATAGCCTGGTCCTTTTAATTGGAAAGGTTGGGGATTGAACCCGGAACCTTCTGCATGCCAAGCAGATGCTCTACCACCGAGCCACAGCCCCCTCCCCTGAACCTAGTCAGTCAATGCAAGAACATGGTTTGAACATGTACTTCCAGACCCCTTCAGAGAAGCACTTCTTCATCACACAGGCAACCCCCGTCCCAACCTTCTCGGCTAAGAGGGCACAAAAGACTCTTTCCTGCCTTCTGTGAACAATAGACTCGGCCAGCTACGAAACTGGTTCTGCAGCCCTGAGACATTAAGAGCTATTAGTGAAACAAAAGGTTTGGCCGATGAGTCATATCGGCCCTCTAGGTGTCTCTGTCACAGTTCAGGTAGAGTTTAACATTGCCCAACTCCTTAAGCCCCCTCCCCATTGCAGAAGTGGCTTTTGGAGCAGACCACCAAGGGGTGGTCTCAAGGGAGGTGGCCAGTAAAGCCCTCCCCCAAAGCCCCCCTAATAAAAAGAGCTACCCTGCCATGTGGTCACTCTCTCTCCTTGCCTTTAGACTAACCCTGCCCTATCTTGCAGACTCTGGCGTAGCTAACCAAGAGTCTTTCCATGTGTTCTGCTGGTTCAGTTCATGATCCCCAATTCCCTGTAAACTCTATTATTTTTCCAGCTGGGATCGCATCATCTCTCCAGACAGGTAATTATTGCCCTTGACATGGATACCATGTCAGCATGTAAGCAGTGAATGCCGTGCAAGGTAACAGCCAGTCAGACAGATCAACTTGATCTAAATGATAGCTACAAGTCACGTGACTGGAAGGACTGCATCCGACTATAGGAGGTGCTACATGACTCAGCATCTCCATTCTGACTGGACATAGAATTGTATATATTCTGGACTGTTCCTACCTGTGTATGCCAGTGTGTGCATCAGGTTGCCTGGTGAAGCATTTTGTCGGAGAATTTGCAATAAAGGACTGTGTATGTATAGATGCTGTAAATAAATTGTAAATTGCTTTGCACCAGACTTGGGTGTGCGCAGGACATCATTATTTGCACACCGTCATACCAACAATTTACCTGCTACTGCAAACATCTCTGCTCTATCTATTTTTCCTAGTTTCTGTATAATTGCATGAGTGAGTGTTGTATTGTTTGCCTTACAAAGATTCTTCAGTAAAGGAATCATTTTATTACTGAAGCCAGCCTCCTTGTCTATTTCTGGTGCTTCTGGAAGAGGTGGGACCTCTGTATATATTGGTGTTGATTCCTTTTGCCTATTGCCATATTTATAATAAGCTCCACTTCCCCAACATTATTGAGAAATCAAGGCAATCAGGCTAACATTATGCAAGTCGGGTGACAGCAAACTGCCTGGTGGTTGCTGCTGGGCCTGACTCCAATGACTCCTCCCTCAAAGGCCTAAAGAGCCCTGGAAAGGGTCCTCCCCACTGCCTATTTCTGACTGAAACCAGGCCTGGAATGCTGGCAAAACTGTTATAGCTGCCTAGCAACAGCCACAGAGAGAAGGCTTCTGTTTCTTAAAGCTACAGGCACTCTTTTTATCATTTTGGGGGGGGTTATTCCTCCAGTTCTATTTAAAAAATTTTTAGATTCAGATTCTTTTGCAAACCTGGGATGTTTCCTAGGTTCATATAAAAATCTGCCTTGTCTGTTCATGACTCCAATTTCTGAGTTTAGTTACCCTCAGATTTGGCTGCGTTGAGAATTAGCAATATCGATGATGTTGCTGTAGTGCAGATAGCACTCTATTGCACACCCCATGAGGCCATCTCTCTTGAAGCTGAAGGTCTAATCGGAGCCTGCTCCCATGTTCAAAAATGTCCTATGGGATTGAGGCTGACAGATTAAGAACTTCACACAGCTCCAATTTACAGCTCCTCCTGAGATCTAACAGCCAGCCAGGTATAAATACAGTTGATATTCATGTTTTATTAATACTCTGCCACATCTAAAAATGTGGTGCTTAAGGTCTCAAGCACCCAAATGTAAGTATACGTAACATACTTGTCAACAAATTCAACATTTAAATCATGTTATTATTATTATTTAAGTATCTGTAGACTGAATTACAGGTAAGTAATTTCTATTTTTGACATCCTTGGGGGCATTTTATCTACTTTATCTATGGCAAAGATCTACTTTTCTGGATATCGTGCAGCAGAAGCTTGTTGTACTAGACCTCCATTTCTCAAGCTGCCCTAGTTCATCATTAAAATGAGAATGTGATCAATGGCTACAGCTTTATAAATATCAGAAAATTCATAGTTTCATTTTCATGGACTGGAATTTGCACTTTCTTTGACACGCTGCTTCCAGCTGTCACTTTATGCATAGTTCTCAGTATCGTGGTGAATGTATCATCATATTTTATTTATTTATTAATTTGGTTTCTATCCCACACTCCCTGCAAGCAGCACAAAGTAAAGCATGGATTACAGCCATTACAGTACACAGTCGCTTCATGGTGGCACGGGACCTACCCTCAGCATCACATTAGGATAGAAGGAGACACATGAATCAGCGCACGCAAGAAAGTAATCTTAATGCCTCTGCAACCAAACAACTAAGACATTCTTTCCATGCAGAGCCTGAACAGAAAGGTCAACAAACCCCACCACTTTGAATTACCTCAGAGAGGGTACGTTAATTGTGTACATCAACTGAACATGCAAAATCTTCTAAATGCTGCAAAGCTCACTGCTTCTGCAGCATCTGAACCAGGCCTGTACGTAACCATGGCAACCAAGTCAATTCTGAGGTCCCCTATGCACAGTACAGAGTGACACGGCAGGTGACCCTGGGAAATTCACCCATTGAAGCAGGTGGACGTACAACTTCATTCATGCTAGCCAAAGTCTGCCTCAGTCCATATGAATCCATAATATTAAATAAGGGCTACATACATATCAGTGACGGTCAAACAATCCTACGTTCAATTTGCAATCTGATTGCAAATTGTTAGCAATACCTGTAACTTGACATTGTTCTAAACTGCATTGCAAATGTTTTGCATACATGGGATCTTGCACTGCTTTCCCAGGGTTCACTGGGCCATAGAAAAGGGGAGATTAATTTCCTCAAGTGCTGCTTCCTTGTTAGGGTGTATGCGGTAGAGGAGAACAGCTTCATGACTTGTCTCTTTAGTACTGCAGCCTTGCCCATTTTGCCATTCTGGTTCCTAAAGTGGAATATTTTGTACAATGGACTGAAAACAGCTTGCCCATTCTCACACTGTAGTCTGGGAACTGTAGGTTAATCCAGAAAATACTGAGTATGCACCAATGTGACAAATGCCACCAACTGTATACATGCACCAGTAGCTCATATCCTTAAAATGTAGCCAAGTTAAAATTATGCATGGCCTTCCCATGATATCCCTGGAGCAAGCCCAGCAACTGAACACACTGAGAATGAGCCAACAGCAGGTATTCAGCCAAACACCATTCCGAACGCCATCAACTGCAGACAGAAAGCCAATAGAGTATCGGCTTAAAAACAAAATGGGCACTGTAAGAGGGAAAATTCAGTTTTGCTGTATTTCAGGCTTCAAACAGAACTCACTAGCAGATATAATCCAGTGGTCCTGGGCTCAGAAGATGCAGCCGATTCCTGAATTTCACCTACAATATCAACTGCATGAAATGGAAATCAACTGCATCAAATGGATGCAGATGTGCTGTGTGGGCAGGAAGGTAAAAGACACTGACTCCTCGCTGGGGAGCAATCAGGGACTGCAGAAGTTTGTCAAGATGAAAGTGCTGCGACAGATTTGACTACAGGATGCAGGAATAATTATAGTACAGTGTAATTATTATACTTATTAACCACAGGTTGAAGGCATCAATACTAATGTACTTCAGAATGTTCAAGTCAACTTTCAGATTTTACTTCCCAACTAACCATGCAGAGGTTCCCTATTGATCTGCACCCTGACCACATGACAGGTTGTGAGAGTCCTACAGAGTCAGTCACCAACAAGCGTCCTTAAAGAAAAGGTAGTCTTTATTGAGAAAGGTCTGTTGTGGTCATCTACATGTCCTGTGTCAGTAATAGTTAGAACAATCCCTGGGCAGGGCAATTATGCAGAATTCAAACAGGATCTCGCAAAGGAATGCAACCAATCATATAAATCAAGCAAAAGGCGCCCAAAATACTGGCTTCAGGTTTTCAGGGAAACAAGGGGGAAGATACATAACCAGACACCAACAGTCCTCCAAGGTCAAGCAGTGAGCGATAAGCAAGCCATGAGAAACAAAACATAACATTCCATGCACCCAATGTCACAGAGTAACTCATACCACCTCCTGTTAAGGGGATGGCAGCATTAGCTGACATAGGCAAGCTTTGTAGTTAGCAAGGCTTGCTTTCCTAACACATGTGGGGATATCCTGCAGAAAAGTACCTGCTTTGGGGAAGGTTTACCCCAAATTCTCAGCGGTGAGCTATATCACTCCACTAAGGGTGCGTGTTATTTTTGCTTCACCATGCTGCCAAGAAAACTGCCTGTTTAAGTATACAAACTGATAGGGAAGTTTTCAATCAGCTCAAGGCTCCTGTATTCCAATACACTACAGATGAAGACCCTCCCTATAGCCAAACAGCCCAAAAGTATGTGAGCAGAAGTCTAAAGATGCATGTGCTATTCACTAATTGTATCTTTTCTCTACAGCGTAAAAAAAAAAAGCAGGCATGATATCAATAAGGACAGCTGATGAACAATCAAGGTCCCATTTTCCCCAAACTCTGGATTACAGCCAAAGAGGTCACTGAAAAGGGAGTAGTGGGGCTGAAAATCCCCAGTGGCTACAGGCCAATTGCAAGTGACAAAGATGTAGCAAAATGGGGCTTCCAGTTTGGAGAGTGCCCTATAACATTCTACTCCTTTGTAGAGAGTGGCTGAGTTTAAAACTTTTATTTGATATAATGGACAACTGCAGTCCTTTATACTTTTTTTTTTTTACAAAGATGCCTCTCCATCCTTGCCATGCCATTTTCTAAATACTATAGGAGGAAATGTATGCTTTAACCAGATGTAGAGTTTGATCTAGGAGTAATCATGAAGTTGAGGAAGTAGCTCTGATTAAGAGGCTGTCAATGTATCAGGCAATGCTTCTTCGTTGCATCAGGCAATGCCTACACCCATATGGAAAATCTCACCAGCAATCCCTACCAACGGCGAACAGTTTGTTCAGCATGGAGCACCATATGGATTGCAGTATGAGTAGGATGGTGACATCTAGTTTGCCTATTTCAAGCTTTGGGTTGTTAACATGATTTCCAACAGGGCAGATGCCAAACTCCAGTTCACAGACAAGTTGCCTTCACCCCACTGCATCCTTTGGCTTCAGAAGTGATCCTCAAATGTTGTATAGGCTGGAAAAAGGAACTCTGCCCTCTATAACCATGCAGTTGTCAAGCATAGCACAGCATACCTGAAGAGCAGATTATATAATTAGTGGAACGACAGTTTCTTAGGCTTCCATCATGAACTAGGATCACATCACAAAATGGAACCCAGGTTCGGGATTGAGGATTTTTAGCTGAAGGAGTTATGCAGAACCTTCTCAGCAGCTTCCACTAAACAAGTAACAGAGGAACAAGACCACAGATGTTGTAACTACCAATAACTGTCCACAGTTCTGACCTCATCGACATGAAACTACCACGTCCCTGTTACTACCCAAAGAACAAAAATCAAGGAAAGTCACCGTCCAAAGAACATAGATAAGAAACAGATTACACAATTTACAAAAAACTGGTCAAATCCAAAGAAGAATTAAATTTCTTGTAAACTGTGTAATCTGTTTCTTATCTATATTTATTCCCCAGCGGGTCTTAATTCTTCTTTGGATTTGACCAGTTTCTTGTAAATTTTGTAATCTGTTTTTTGTCTATGTTTATTGGCTAGCAAACTGTGGTCTTCATGTGGGGTGCGGTCCATGACAAGGCTATCTTATGTCACTTTAAGAACATTACTGATTTGTGTATTTAAGCAACGTAATGTTCCACACCTGACAAGGCATTAGCAATCTTTGTATGCCCATGACTTACTTACATTTCATCTCTTCTTCTTGAAGAATATGTAATTTTTTTGAAGTTATATAGGTGCGTGTTCTTGTTGAGTCTGTGATTTATATGTATAGCTAATGAACTTTCTTGTGGATTCTTTGTGTAATTCCTTATACAATCATGTGTTAGTAACTGATTCATGTTGTATCCCTCTTGCAGAAGTCGTGTCAATGGCTCTGATTAATTTCATACACAAGAATTCTGGAGACATCCTGTATGTATAAAATATTTTTAATCTCTTATGTAAAACTTTCATATAATTTTTGTACAAGTTTGTGAGTACTTCACACATGCCCTTTTGTATATTTTCACAAGGATCTTATGGTCTACGTTCAGATGAAGTTTCCTTCAAAACGAAGATCCATTTCAGAGACTTTCATCAACTGTTTATCTGGACCATTTTTCTAATAATAATTATGCACTATCTCTTTAATATTTGAATTATAGAAATTTGATTGAATATAGTGTTTTTTGTACAGTTTCTTTGCATTGCAGTACCCAAAGAACAGCTGTCAATCACTGTTATGTGGGAGAGTGAAACAGTACTTAGCTACCATCAGTAGGTAGTAAAGGGCTAGCAGCAGAAACAACACCATATACTATGCCATTAGTAAGCCATTCTAGGTAAAGGTAAAGGTAAAAGTTTCCCTTGCTTGAAAGCCAGTTGAATATGATTCTAGGGATGTGGTGCTCATCTCCATATCCAAGCCGAAGAGCCAGTGCTGTCCAAAGAGGTTTCCGTGGTAATGTGGCCGGCATGACTAGACACTGAGGTGCACGGAACGCTGTTACTTTCCCACCAAAGCGGTACCTATTTATCTACTTGCAATTTCTTGCTTTCGAACTGCTAGGTTGGCAGGAGCTGAGGCCAGAGACGGGAGCTCACTCCGTCATGCAGCACTCGGGTCTCGAACTGCTGAGCTATCAACCTACCGGTTTGCAGTTCAGTGTCTTAACTACTATGCACCAAACTTGGTAGCATCATCTGCTCTCCATTCCAATACCATGCCTAGCCTCTGGGAACATGAAACCCATGACTGAGGGGGGAAGATGCACTGGGATTCTGGATATATCCCTTTCAAAACCAGTTTGGTTTAGTGGTTAAGTGCATGGACTCTAATCTGGGAGAACTGGGTTTAATTCACCACTCCTCCACATGCAGCTGCTGGGGGACCTTGGGTCAGCCACAGTTCTCATTGAGTTGTTCTCTCAAGCAATTCTCTAAGAGTTCTCTCAGCCCCACTTACTTCACAGGGTGTCTGTTGAGGGGAGAGGAAGGGAAGGACATTGTAAAATGCTCTGATACTCCATGTGAAGGGCTGGGTACAAATCCAATCTCTTCTCCTTCTCCTTCAAAGATACCTGTAATGTGCAAGCCCTCCTTCTATAATATGAAGACTTTTCTAAAGCAGCAGCAAAATAAAGGTAAACTGGATTTTATGAAATTTTTAAAAGAGAATTAATGAGCCACATGGAAGTATTGATAATTGGCTCTTCCTTGTATTGCACTAAAGATGTAACTGCCACGGTCATGTGATTCCCTCCCATCTGCCAGCGTAACAAACCCCAGTGTACATGAGAAGAATCTAGGAAATCGCTGACATGGGGAGGGGCCATATCACGGGATCATCCCACATGGTCTGGAGCTTTTCAAGTGATTCTAGTGGCATCCGAGGTCATACCAGAGCAACTTCCATCACGCCAACAGGGTAATGGGAGAAAAGACTTGTTCTCTATACAACAGGATTCATTTTCTACTTTAAATAATGGACAATGCAAGCCAAGTAGGTAAATACTCTGGTGTTCTCATACAACAGTCCATTATCTGCCTTAAAAGTGACACAGAGAGATACCTTCTAGTGCAGCATGATATAGAACAGAGATAAAAATTCAGGAAATTTTGAAGTCATGTGAGAAAATAAGAAATTTGGGGAGGAAAACTGAAACATACGCAATACTTTCCCCCCTATCACACGGATTTAACAACATGAAATGCATTACTTATAACTTAGTCAACATAAAATTGTACTATTTGACATATTTATGGAATTTCAGAATACAAATATTTTCCTTTTGTATAAGAAAAATTTCAAGTATACCAATTCTTGAGAAAGCATTGCATACTGCTGCACCCTATGCTACCATAGCATATGTATCTCTAATTCTTGCCATCTGACAGGTAGGAAAAAATAGATTTGAAGTTAGAAAACAAATTATGTAGTATATTGCTGGGACAGAACTCTCATAAAGTCACAACAGGTAGGACTGCTGGCATGTTTGGATATTAAGCTAAGCTTTATAACATTTTATAACACTGAACATTAAACACACTATAGCATATTGTTGCCACCATTATTTATATTTAAACAAAAAAAATCTTAATATTGTGTGTCTACAGTGTAAGTTTTTTTCCCAGTGGTCCCCAAAATGTCCCAGTTTTTCAAGTAAAAAAATTGAGAAGATCTTAAGATTTTTTTCATCTGTACATTTGGAATAAATGAAATGTTTTGTTTAAAAAAGGTTTTTCCTCACTCAATAGGAGTTTAGTGGAGGGACTAAAGAGGCCACAGAATGCATGGGCTGCACATTTCCTCTCGTCCTAATTGACAGAATCTGTCCAGAAGTTTTCATCTGCAAAAAGGGCAGAGTTCCTTTTGGGACAGGGGCTCCTCCAAATTTTCCATTGGAAAAATGGGGGGGTGTGCTCAGAAAAAAAGTGACTTCCCCCAACGTTTCCCTTTTTCCTGGATCCTCACATCTCTAGAGTAGCTATTAAAATGTCAGACTAGATCTCGGGTGGCTTCAGTTCAAATCCCCACTCTGCCATGGAAGCTCACCAGGTGCCAATCATATACCCTCAGCCTAACCTGCCTCACAGGGTTGATTTAAAGATAAAATGGAGGAGAAAAGAGTTGCAAATCCACTTTGTGGAGAACACTGGGATAAATAAATAAAACCAGTAGCCACAAAAAGATCTCAAAGCATGTGAACTGAACAGTAGGAGTATATAAGTTCAAGTTTGGTGCGTAACTCCAAGCCAGTGCACAGACATTCACAAAACAATCTACACTGGTGCCATTTCCATGCCACTGATCCAGAAAGCATTATTTCAACCCAAATAATGAGGAATTTCAATTGGTGCAACTAAACCATTTGGCTTGTTGCAGCAGGTCTCCAGTCATTATTCATTCCTGTGTTGGCAGGAGAGTGCTAAGAGCCCAAATAACCGCTGATTTTGGCTTTGAGATCAAACAGATCCATTCCTAACATATGCTTGTAAGATATAAAAGCCCCACTTCCGCCTTGAAAAACACTGGGTAAAACCACCAAATTAAAAAGCTTCCTTTAGCTCCACCATCATATCTTAAAAACAGAAAGTAACTTGTTAGAAAAGCCGAAGTCAAAGAAAGTACAATACTTCTACACTCCGTGGTTTCTACAGAAGACAGTCACACACACATGTTTAGCTTTGGTTGGATCATGCCCATTAGCTTTAAACATCTATACATCCACTGATGGGAAGTTAATTAAGTAACCCAGGTGCAATATAAAAACAATGCATTTTTAACTAGGGGATCAATATGTATAGAGACAAGAAGCAGAAGCCAGCATGCTTTCTGATCATGTTGGGAAAGCCTGGGTTCCTTCCATCTTTACTCTTCAGATGACCCACTGCAGATACTGACTTCCCCATCATTTTGCCCCTTTCCCATACTTCCAGTGGGCGGTCTGCTTAAAGCAGTGTTTGTAAAATTATGTACTTAGCCACATAAAAAAAATAATCACACAGCGCTTCTGGGAAAAGGAAAGTCATAACTTTACAGCTGAAAAACTGCTCTGAAGAGAGCCAGGGAGTTCTTCTGATGGCACAGGTACCCCATCTTATCAGCACAATGCCCTCCAGTTAAACATGGCAAGTATTCTTTTTCCTGAATTCTATTCAGGAGAAGTGCTTATAAGAGATAATGTGTCGGGTGAGCTTTCTAGAGCAGAGCAGCTTCAGCTTCCACTTCTGTGAGCATCTGTGCACACCCTCATTGACTCTTGCTTCCCAAATGTAGACAAACAGAGCTTCCTCCTGGCCACTGCAATATCATCTCCCCAGGCTTGAAAAGCATCACAGATGTTAAGAGACATACATATCTCAGGACATTATCACCAACAGTGCCACAAATCTCCTTCTGTCTCAGACAAGTTTTGTATCAGAATCAAGCACAGAGGGGGAAGGAAACTGCACACAGGAAAAAGGCTTGGTGAGACCAATAAGCTATACCCAAAGGGGCAGTTCAATGGAAAGACACGCTCTTGAGACGCATTCCTCCATTGCCACCCACCACAATGCATGAAGGCAACTGTCCAATAAAAGAAAGAAGGTAAGTGATCTCAGTGTTCTATTTCTCGTCATCATGATGTGGTTTGAGTGTCTGAGTTGGGTTTGAAATTCAAAGTTCAAATCCCCTCTCTACTATGGAAGATTGCTGAGTGACCTTGGGCCATGCTGAGTGACCTTGGGCCAATCACATGTACTCAGTCTAACCTAACTCACAGGGTCATTGTGAGGATATAATAGAGGAGAGGAGAATGCTGTAAGCTGCTTTGGGCCACCAATGGGAAGAAAGGCAAGGGATAAATGAAATAAACAAACAAATGTTCCAGAGGGACTCGATGAGAAGCATAGTTTGCCTAGATTATGAGTGGTATCCTGCTGCGAAGACTCCTTCCAACATCCCATTACTAGCTACAAAAGTATGAAAACTTTCTTATTCTCTGTCACTTGTCTACTATAATATTAGATTTTGCTTGCAAGCACTTCCATGACAGGAGCTGACCTACACACCTAATTTCTACTTGACCTTGTTTAAGAATACAGGAAGCAAGTCACCCTGCAGCCAGCCCAGCTCCTCAAACACACCAGCGAGCAACAACAAACAACAGCAAGCCACCATGGTGAAAATTGTGACTGTCAAAACCAAAGCCTACACTGACCAAAAGCCAGGCACCAGCAGCCTCCACAAGTGGGTAAAGGTGTTCCAGGGCAATGCCAACTACACAGAGAATTTCATCCAGAGCGTTATCTCCATGATCAGGCCACCTTGGTGGTAGGTGGAGATGGCACGTTTTACATGAAGGAAGGCTGTCCAGCTGATCATCCGCATCGCTGCCAACAATGGCAATTTAGTAACTGGACAGAATGGAATTCTATTTACCCCTGATGTATCCTGCATTATTAGAAAAATCAAAGCTATTGGTGGCATAATTTTGACAGCAAGTCACAACCCTGGTGGACCCAATGGAGATTTTGGCATTAAATTCAATACTTCAAATGGAGAGCCTGCTCCTGAAGGGATTATGGATAAAAATTTTCCAGATTAACAAGATTACTGAAGAGTATGCCATATATCTAGATCGGCAAGTATACTTTGGTACCATCGGAAAGCAGCAATTTGACTTGGAGAACAAGTTTAAACCATTCACAGTTGAAATTGTGGACTCGGTAGAAGCTTATGCCAATACGTTCAGGAATATTTTCAATTTTAGTGCACTAAAGAACTACTCTCAGGACAAAACCGTCTAAAGATTCCCATAGATGCGATGCATGGAGTTGTTGCCCTTATGTAAAAAAGATTCTTTGTGAAGAACCTGGAGCACCCGCAAATTCTGCTGCGAACTGCAAACCTCTTGAAGATTTCAGTGGCCCCCATCCAGACCCAAACTTAACTTATGCTGCTGACTTGGTTCAGACCATGAAGACTGGCAAGTACGATTTGGAGCTGCCTTTGATGGAGATGGGAATCACGACATGATGATACTTGGAAAACATGGATTCTTTGTGAACCCTTCAAACTGTGGCTGCTACTGCTGCAAATATTTTCAGTGTTCCTTATTTACAACAAGCAGGAGTCTGGGGGTTTGCCTGAAGCATGCCTGCTAGTGGAGCAATTGACGTGGTGGCCAAAGCTACAAAGATTGCTTTGTATGGAACTCCAACAGGTCGGAAGTTCATTGGAAATCTGATGGACGCAAGCAAATTATCTCTATGTGGAGAGAAATACAGGAAGCGTTTTAGTGCATTTGGGGCTCAGAAACCAACTCCATGTGATTTCAGGTTCTCATCAGAGCCAGTTTGGTGTAGTGGTTAAGTGCGCGGACTCTAATCTGGGAGAACCGGGTTTGATTCCCCACTCCTCCACTTGCACCTGGCTGGATGACCTTGGGCAAGCCATAGCTCTGTACCAGCTGTTCCCTCAGGGACACTTGTCTCAGAGCTCTCTGAGCCCCACCTACCTCACAGGGTGTCTCTTGGTGGGAGGGGAAGAGAAAAGGAGTTTGTAACCCGCTCTGAGACTCCCTTGGGGAGTGGAGGGCGGGGTATAAATCCAATCTCTTCTTCTTCTTCTTCATCTGGTTTCAGTATATATACTGTATACACATCAATCTAATTGCCCCCTTTTTCAGTAATTAAATTGCATTCCTACTGCAGGAACTAACCATCCTGAAATCACTTCCTTCTGCTTTATCATATCCATTACTTTTGTTAAAAATACTGAAGAGTTCCCTGAATAATGAATAATTTATGTCCTAAAGATAGAAAGCTCTGTCATCCCACACACATCAGGTTTCAAGGTTTTTAAAGTAACACACACACACACCATGAAGAATGCTTTTAAAGCCACTGTTCAATACTCTTCTCTTGAAGTACTGACAGATTCAACTCCCTGCCCCATTCCTCCGTTTACAAGCTTTTTTGCCGACTACAATAACTTGGCCCACTGTACTCATAGTTTCCAGAAGTCAGACACACTGTCAATTACACATTGAGACTTAACTAAGTACTTCATAAAACTCCCATTTTGCAGATCACACATTTCACAAGCCAAGAAGACAAATATCTAAACTGAGATTCAGGAAGGCAATCATACAATTAACAGTCAATTTTGGTTTGCATCGTGCATTTACCTTCCCAAACACGGCCACCAGGAATCACTGATGCACCTACAAAGAGACTTATTTAAAATGGCAACAGGTATAGCCATGTCACAGCAATTACCCATAGAAGTCAAAGACAGTTTTAGAACATTGCTCTAAGCAAACACCCCCAGCATGGTGCCTAGAGGACTATGGCACTTACCAAGAAGTTTCCTGGTGCCCCCCTTGGTTCTCAAGTCTTGGGATAAAACCCAAAGAGTCTTCAACCGAACAAAAAGCCCAAAGGGCTTCAGGTCACCCCTTGGTGTGGTGGTTAAGAGCAGGAAACTCTAATCTGGAGAACTGGGTTTGATTCCCCACTCCTCCACATGAAGCCAGCTGGGTGCCTTTGGGTCAGTCACAGTTCTCTCAGAGCTCTCTCAGTCCCAACTACCTCACAGAGTGTCTGTTGTGGGGAGAGGAAGGGAAGGCGATTGTAAGCCACTCTGAGACTCCTTCAGGTAGTGAAGGGTGGGGTATAAAACCAACTCTTCTTCTTCTTCTTCTATAAGCTAACTGTCCAGGGTGCTGAGCTCCTCAGGGGCAGGTATGTCTCAGCTGGTTCCCTCCACTTCGTTCTAAACATGCTTATGTCTCTGGATTGGGAAACTTGTCCCTGTGGCTGCGCAAAGTGCAAACCCCCTTTCTTTGGGCACCTAAGTCAAGAAACATCTCCCCCCAGAAGCAGAGAGCCAATTCTAACTTCCCTCTGCTTCCTCAGTTTAAGAGGTGTTTCAGAAGATTTCTGGAGGCATGGCCTTTGCATCTGCCCATTTGAAAGCAGCTGCTTCAGCTGTAAAATGACACACAACCTGGAGCCTCCAAACACTGCAGAACAGGTCACATTCTCATGGCAGCCATCTTGTTGCAGTGCCCACTAACCTACTTCAAAATTCCGATGGCACCTGCAGCTATGCAAAGCTGAGGACAGCTGAGCTATGCTATAACATAAACCATTCGCTGTGAACTGTTTTCTTCTTCCATAACTGGAAAGTTATTCTTCACCTTTTTAAAACAGGAAACTGCAAGAGAATGGAGAGAAACATGAACATGTATTTCTCCTTCCAAAACTAGCATACAGTTTGTGACAAAGCCCATTCGTTCATGATCCACAAAGCCGACACTTTCTATATACATTATCAGTCATATGGATTAAGGGATCAACATGGTTACTTCTAATGCCAACATCACTGGCTTTCAAAACTCAACTACACATACATGGAAAGTAACTACATTGACTGATAGCTATGTGACTATTACATCAATTTCTCAAACAATGTAGAAACCACCATGCAGAAGAAGATTCTATACCTTTAAGGTGCCCAGTTCTCAACCATCTCTGGTCTCTATTTATGCAACAGCCCTAACTGTACTGCAAGTCGTCATGGATCATCCATCAGCCAAAGCCTTCCCATTGTGCATACCAATTACACCCATTAGCAGTGAATGTATGCGACCCATCTGCTTCACACTTTGTCTAGCTCATCCCAGGGTGAGCCATTCATCCATCAGAATGTTCTCTCATTCCTGTCCTTGGCGAAGAGACAGATGAAGGTTCAGGGACACCAAGAAAACTGCCTAAGGCCAATGCCATCCTCCCACACACAGCTCTGAAGAGAGAAGCAACTGCACCTGGCCAAACCAGGACTGCCAGAGGATTGCCTGGGGTTCATTTCACAATAGGGTTAGACCGGAAGGACTGCTTTCTTGGAACAAAACTGAATTCTAAGTACAACAGGCTGTACTAATTTTACAAGTATCAACAAGGTCTTCCAAGGGAACTTGACATCCCCTTCCGTTAGAAGGGGCGACAACCCAGCCAGCTCATGTATCTTTGCAATTCTGCATTATATCCCAAAGCAGGTTACTTTGTATACCAATAGATTAGAATAAACCAGGTAATTGGAAGAGGCAGGAACATTCTTTGCAAGCTGTCAAAGGTTACGGGGGGGGGGGGGGGGTGTTTCGCCCCTTCTTGGTGTAAGGAACTTGCATTCTCACCTGCCCATTTATAACAATGGAGAAACAATTCTACCAAGTGGCAATTCTACCAAAAGAGTATTTCCATACTCTTTAGAAAATGGTGTGGCTTTAAAATAATACATTTACATGTTATAGAACAGTTAACACAATAGTTTTAACTGCTTAGCAACTATCACTTGGTGGGTGGACTCACTGTTAACACTGTACTTCTTTGTACAGACTGCAACCTGCCAGTGTGTTACTCCATAGACGGCGACCATTCAAACAAACCTTCAGCAAAGGTACAATGGAATGGGAGAACTTTACCTACTAACTGTTCTGGACAGAAAGTTATAAATAATTCATGGTTTGCAAAGCTAGCTTTAAAAAAAATGCCTTCAAGCTGTTAAACTTTAGAAATACTCACTTTTGCCCTCCCATATTCCTCAGTGCAAATTCACATTACTTGTTAATGCTGCATTTAAGTGATAGTGCTTATCATTGTAAGTTCATATATTATCATAGCATATATATCATACAAGCTTACTGTGGAATACAGCATATGAATGATTCAGTGCCAAACACTATCCGTTAATTGCAGAGTTAACTAATAATCGTCCGGTGTCCAATTTGCCATACTTGGGCAAATTAATTGGGAGGGCGGTGGCAGTGCAGTTACAGGGCTACCTGGATGAAGCTTCGGTCTTAGACCCCTTCCAGTCCGGCTTTCGCCCAGGCCATGGGACAGAGACTGTGCTGGTCGCCCTTACTGATGACATCTGGAGGCATCTGGATCAGGGCGGCGTGGCGGCATTGCTGTTGTTAGACCTGTCAGCAGCGTTCGACATGGTCGATCATCAGCTGCTGACCCGTCGCCTTGCCGACGTGGGGATACAGGGGTGGGCCCTGCAATGGCTCGCTTCCTTTCTCCAAGGTTGGGGACAAAGGATGGTGCTAGGGAAGCAACAATCTATGAGGCATCCACTTGATTGTGGAGTGCCTCAAGGGTCGGCGCTCTCCCCAATGCTGTTTAACATCTATATGCGCCCCCTTGCCCAGACTGCCCGGAGGTATGGGCTGGGGTGTCATCAGTATGCTGATGACACTCAGCTCCATCTGATGTTGGGTGGCCGGTCAGGATCCAGCCCAGAAGATCTGAACTGGGCATTGCAGGCCATGGCAGGATGGCTTAGACTGAGCAGGCTGAAATTGAAACCGGTGAAGACAGAGGTCCTGTGCCTGGGTCGGAGTGGTCTGGGGGGGGTCCAGCCCCCAACCTTTGGCGGGGTCCCGTTGGTGCCCACGTCGGTGGTTAGGAATCTAGGAGTGCTCCTGGATCCCTCCTTAACTATGGAGGCCCAGGTAGCAGCCACTGCTAAGTCAGCATTTTACCATCTGCGGCTGGCTCGGCGGTTGGTTCCATTCCTCGATCGCAACGACCTGGCCACAGTGATCCATGCGACGGTCACCTCAAGATTGGACTACTGTAACGCTCTCTACATGGGGTTGCCCTTGTCGCAAACCCGGAAGCTGCAGCTGGTGCAGAACATCGCGGCCAGGTTACTGATGGATCTCCCTAAACAGGATCACATCCGGCCTGTCCTGGCGGCACTGCACTGGCTGCCTATAGCATACCAAATTCGCTTCAAGATGCTGGTGCTTACCTTTAAAGCCCTATATGGCCAGGGTCCAACATACCTGAGGGACCGCCTTGCCCCACATATGCCCCAGAGAGCACTTCGGTCGGGATCTCAACAACGACTCTCAGTCCCGGGGGTGAGAGAAGCCAGGCTCGCTGGCACTAGGGCTCGGGCCTTTTCGGTGGCGGCTCTGACCTGGTGGAATGAGCTCCCGGAGGAGATCAGGGCCCTGTGGGACCTTATGCAGTTCTGTAGGGCCTGTAAGACGGAGCTCTTCCGCCAGGCTTTCGATTAGGAGCCGCCGCCACCACCCACCTATACCATCAACCATCTCCATTGTCATCTGAGATGAGGGCTGGCCCAAAGGAATCCACACTAGGTCACATAGAGAAACTGCAGTACGCCATCTGGACATAAATTGACTACCATCACTGCGAGCACTTTAGTGGAATTTATTGAATTGTTTAATGATGTTTTAACTGTTTTAACTGTTTGTTTTAACCTGGCGCTGCACCACTTTGTAAGCTGCCCTTGCGGGGAGGGCGGGGTAAAAATGTTAAAATATATATATATATATATATATATATATATAAATAATGTGGAATTGCACTGAAGTAGATGCAAGGAAGAAAACAGGAATGGGAAAAGAATAAAAATTTTCATAGCCAGCTTCCTAGACCATAAGTTTCGACATACCAAAATTCAAAGACTCTTGAATTCTGACCAACTATGGCATTTCAAAATTGTGCAAGTCATTCTGAAAGCTATTTAATAACTATGAGGCATTCATTCAATTTTGTACATTTTCATTCTCACAAGCACAGCATATCCTCAGGCAGCCTTAAGACTGTTCGACCCATGATACAGTGAAATGAGAAGAAAAATACACTTGATCTTTCTCATTGATGTAACAAAAGTGAATTTGCTGAACATTCAAATCCCATTAGGCAAATGGGTTTTCCCCACTGTTGAGAAGCAAGGAAACTGAATTCTGCCTGCAGGTTTTACACATTCCTGATCTATGCACCACAACTACGGCTCACAAGCGACAATAGCATTTATATATGTCTGAGTCATGTCATCTTAGTTAAAATAGTTTCAAAATATACAACTGTTCCCATAAACAAGTCCTTACGTGTACAGTGTTCAGTTTATGTTTTAGTTTGTTTTAATATTCCTACACTTTAACAGTAGAATGGATCATCATAAATTGAGAATACATGGCTAGAAAAGGCACACCACAATTAAAGAAAGGAGAGGCACCATTCTTCCCCCCCCCAATCCGCCCCCCCCCCCAAATAAAAGGTCCTTTATTTTGTACAGGTTGGAAACTCACTCAGTTACATGAATGAATCCTCAATTCAGAATGAATGAATCCCAACAGGATAGCAGCCAAAGACACTCTCTAGCAGCAATGTTTAAGCAGTAAAGCTTTTTGAGTATTTTATTATCATTATATATAAAAGCCAATTCCCAATACTGAGTTATTTAAAGAAACATATAAAGGAAACTAGAACTAGACAGGAGGAGAAAGCAGTGCATAAAAGGCTATATTTCCTCTACCTCACAAGCCACCACAATATAGAACCAGGCTCAATGAGGCCAAAATGGACGTTACACTGCAGTAACACTCATCTTCTCATTCATCAGTTCATTTTAGAAGAAGAAGAAGAAGAAGAGATTGGATTTATATCCCACCCTTCACTCACTTGGAGTCTCAGAGCGGCTTACAAACGCCTTTCCCTTCCCCTCCCCACAACAGGCACCCTGTGAGGTAGGTGGGGCTGAGAGAGCTCTTTCCCAAGCTGTCCTTGAGAGAACAGCTGGTACAGAGCTATGGCTTGCCCAAGGTCATCCAGCCAGGTGCAAGTGGAGGAGTGGGGAATCAAACCCGGTTCTCCCAGATTACAGTCCGCACACTTAACCACTACACCAAACTGGCTCCCATCTTTTCATCTGTTCTCACACATATTGTGTGGGAAGTTTAGAGGAGAGGAGCTGCTTAACCCTTTCTACTCCAGTCATTTTTCCGTGCTCAGATTCCTTACAGCTGTTCACAGTTATTAATATAATTTCCCCAATATGCCAGAACACCAGTTGGAATGAGTACATGATTTTGAACATAAAAATGACTGGAGAGGAAAGGTTAAGCAAACCTGCCCTGTGCTCAGCTTGCAGCCTGGCCATGTCTTCTCTTCACTTGAGAATCGTCTTCAGACACGCTTGCATGCATCTCATGTTAACATCCCATGTGGACTTTGGAGTTAACAACCACAAGCCAGATTTTTTTCTTGGGGGGGGGGGGAATGAAGAAGCAAGTTCACCCACACTCACATTTCATGTCCAGTCTGTGATCAGCAATTGGGGGACAAATGCCCTCAATCGTTAAGAGCCGGGGGAAGGCTTGTGAAGATTTGCAGTGGTGGTCTCAAGCCAAAGGACCACTCCATCTCCTCCTCCATACCTCTCACTTTGCTCTCTCCCATTCTTAAGAACATAAGAGAAGCCAATTTTGGATCAGGCCAGTGGCCCATCCAGTCCAACACTCTGTCACACAGTGGCCAAAAACACCAGGTGCCCTCAGGAGGTCCAGCAGCGGGGCCAGGACACTAGAAGCCCTCCCACTGTCCCCCCCCATCAAGCACCAAGAATACAGAGCATCACTTGCCCCAGACTGAGAGTTCCTATCTATACTTTGTGGCTAACAGCCACTGATGGACCTCTGCTCCAGATGTTCATCTAATTCCCTCTTGAAGCTGTCCATGCTTGTAGCCGCCACCACCTCCTGTGGCAGTGAATTCCACATGTTAATCACTCTTTGGGTGAAGGAGTGCTTCCTTTTATCTGTTCTAACCCCACTGCTCACCAATTTCAGGGAGTGCCCACGAGTTCCTGTACTGTGAGAAAGGGAGAAAAGGACTTCCTTCTCTTCTCTTTCTTCTCTTCCGATCTGCTCCCTTGACTTCCCCCAGGTCACCCTCATTCTCCAGCTCCTCTTATTGCATCCTTCTCCTAATGCAGCACTACAGCCACGGGCAGGTTGCAGTCTATACTGGCAGGTTACAGTTCATACAGAAAAGAGCAGTAATATCAAGAGAGTACAGGGACTAGCCGGGCACAGTAAAGCTGTGACACAGGGAAGACACCTCCAACCCCTCTATCCTAGTTTGTTAAGGGAGACGGTGTTAAACGTCATCCCAGCCCCAAAGGAAATCCCCGGGGTTGCAGAGACTGGAGAAAGTTTGGCCTTGAAACTCAGATCAGAAGACACAGGAAGCCCACTTCCCCTTCTTCCCATCTCAGATTGGGAAGACGAGTGAAGGCAAAGTGTCAGCAAATCAACCACTAAACTTCTATAACTCTAAACCTGTCCGAGAATGCTTGAGAAGTGAGGAGGCAAAGGAGAACAGCTGAAGCTACCTTGCTCACCCCCAAACCATTACCATCAAGGTTCACACAGGTAACTTACTTAATCTAGTGGCGCTTACCAAGTTAGTGAGTGCCACTGAATCACAATTTTATATTTTATTCGCAACTAAGGAAAACTAACATACAGACTTCACACTACTGTCTTGTAGGATTACAAAATATAAGTGCAAGAGTGTCATAAGGCCAAATCTACATCTGACTTTCCTGCTGGAATCATTCTAGTTTCAAAAACACCCATCTATACCTGTTTCTAGTTTCAAACCATGCTTGTTCTAGTTTTAAAATCAGTCTACATTCGTTAATTGCCCTCTTGTGGTCAAGCTAGCATTACACTGCTTTAAACAGATGCTGTTGCTTACTGCTCTTCAGACCCAGGGGGAAAAAACCAAAGTGAAATTTGAAACCAGTGTGAAATGAGTGTAGGAAAAGACAGCAGTCAAACTACTTCAGAGGAGAGGTGTAGATTTGAGAGAAGTTGAACAGCTATTCATCCACCCATTTTTATCCTGTGCTGCCTCCACGGAGCTCAGGGCAGCGGCACTTTAGGCTCTCTCCACCATTTCTATCCTTCCAGCTGCCCTGTGAGGTAAAATAGGCTGAAAGAGAATGACAGTCCCAAGGTCACCCAGTGACCTTCATAGCTGAGTGGGTATGTGAACCCACCATTACATGACAATGGTGACTCCACAGAAAGATGACAAAATTACCAAGAGAATACACAGATTTGCTTCCTCCACTTTTAGCACTGATGTTTAACGCAGCTACAGGAACCACTAATGGAACCAATCATAGGAATTTTTTTTGTTCTCTGTCAGTTCCCAGTTAGGCAAGCCTACAGGTCACTGGAATGTACTACTTACAGAGTCAGTGCAAGTGTATTGTCTAGCCTAGGGCTGAAATAGCCATAAAATGGCAGCCATGTTTGTTTATTGACATCCACCTGGCTAATGTAGAAAGCAGAGGCAAGATTCTTACTTAAAAAGCAGCATTCAGGTGTGGGGAATCATATCATCTCTGTTGCTTCAGTGACTTTTCTCCCCAAGCCAGCTCAGATATCCAGTGCGGGCAATTAGGGAAGTAAAGTATTTGAAGCAATGTACTAAAAGTCAAGGGGCAGGAGGGTCCACACGGAAGACATAAAATAAAATTGTCCCCTTCAAGTCCAGTTAAGCCCTCCTTAAAATAGTAAACCTGTACTTGAAATATACCAGTTGATAAAGTACGGTGGGCCTCACATGCTAGAATATTCAGCACCCCTCCCCCTCACAAAAGAGATTCCCTCACGCAGGAAATTATGATAATCGTGAAGAAGGATTCTTGTCATCTAGGAAGTAAAATGCAAGGGTTTGAAGGTGGCAGGGGTGAAACAGCATCCAGTCACAAGAGCACCCCCCCCTATTGTTTTAATGGACCCTGCAGCCCAAACACAGGTTCACCACCTCAGTGAGAAGCAGGCCTCTGACATTAACTATTCGGCAGCTGCCAGAACTAAATAATCCTGGGTTTATAACAGACAAAAGCCATTTCTCTAGCTTGCTGTTTAAAGAGAAGCAAACCTACCATAACAGACAAAGTCGCAGGAACAGAAGTCCCCAAGGGCACGTTTAGAACCTGTTTAATGCAGCGGAAATCAAGCATTTGTTCTTCCCATCACTCTTTCTTTCAGAGTGGGCGGAGGAGTGCACTGTTTGCTAACCTGATGAGCATCTGAATGATTCTCTTTGGTTCCAGCCCCAGCTAATCGACCTCCACTGAAGTTGACTCTTGCTTTGAGCACTGTTCCCATGCAACAGCCTCTGCTCTTTCAACAGAAAGATTCCCAGCATGTAAGAAAATAAACCAGATTCTCATTTAAACTTGCCTATGCACACAAGCCTGGACACATTCCACCCCAAACCGTCTCTTTAGAAACACTGAAATCTAACCCCCTCCCCAAGGGCTCTGATCCCTTTTCTTCCAAGTAGGCTAGAGAGAAGATTAAGATAGGCAACATTCAGCCAAGGCTATCTGCTTATCAAAGCATTCGGCCCCATGGACTCCAGTTACAATGCAAAGGTAACAAACTGGGAAATGACAGCTACAATCTTCTCCATTTTACACATTTATCAAGTCCTGAGACTCCATTTAGCCTTAACTAACCATGGATTCTTAAAACCAATTAAATCTAATTGCCACCTAAACCTGTGGTTTGCCATCACACAGAGAGATTACAAAGCAGACAGATCAGCTTACGAGATGTCTATAATTATCAACAGTATGCAACATCATAAGTGTCAAAGCCAACGAGAACAGCGAAGAAAACGTTCATCGCCCTGGCAAATCACAGCTTCTCAGCATGCAGGGCGAAGGATTTCAGCTAAGCTGCTGTAGGCAGAACCGCCACAGTGTAATACCTGGTCACATGATACAGAGGAGACCCTGCATGCAGGGAACACTGAGAAACCCTTCCATCACAAAACATCTAGAGATCTCTGGAGGACTGGCAGCTTGCCCCTTAATAAAAGGTGTTGTGCAGTCCACTCTAGGAGATTCCCCCTTCTTCCTTTCCGGAGGGGGGGGGGGAGAGACAAAACACACACACAGCTGCTGGCAAAGAAGCAGGGGGTGGGGAGCCCAAATAGCGGGAATGACATTTGGAGGTGCTTATGCCTCCCACTCAACCAAGGCGATCCTCATAATTCCTTGGCCAGGTAACTGCAGTTTCAGAGCAAATCTCGTGTGTGTCTGTGTGTGTGTGTACGCGTACACACTATGAAGAAACACAGCGCTTAGCGAAGAGGCACGAAAGAGGATCTTAGGGAACTCTGCCTCGGATGCCTCTAAAATACAAGACAATGCGAAATTACACTACTGTAATGAAGGTACTCAGCGCTGCCTGGATAAACTGGGTGATAAGGGGTGTGGTCTCGCGCGCCTCGATCGGGCGTCTTTTTCAGATTTCGGAGCTGCACAACCTGACCCCAGGAGATGCGGGGGGGGGGGGGGGGGGGGACAGCTTCCCAGGAACCAGCTCCCGCCCCGCTAAGCGCCGACAGCGGCTACCTCGCAGCCGTAGAGCTGCCCGAGCTGTTCCACGATCCACTCCTCCAGCACCAGCCTTTTCCGCAGCTCTTTGCGATCGTATTTGACCGTCACTTTGCCCTGCTGATGGCGCCGCTGTTGCTGCTGAACTTGCACCACCGCTGCCGCCGCCGCCGGGGCGACCGAATCCTCCCGGGAAGAGCCGCCGCCGCCGCGGGGACTCTGGAAGAAAACCCGGTTCCCGCCGCCTCCACCAGTGGCCGCGGCCGCCGGCTCACTCCCCCCGGTAGCCACCGACATGCTCCGTTTCAATTCCCTCGCGGGGAAAGCCTCCAGAGGTCGCTTGTTGCCGCGGCTCCCGCCCTCTCCCCGCCACCGCCGTGCAGGAGCCGAGGGGCCAGAGTACTTGCACCTGCGGTTTGCAACCTCTCATTGCATTGCACACTCTCCGCCGGCTCCGCGGAGAAGGGAGGGGGAGGAGCCTCCAGCGGGAGCCTAGGAAAGGGGGCGGAGACAGCGCCTTAAAGACGCCGCTCGGCCTCTGCCGGACGCCAGTCCCCCGGTTTTGCGTTTCCCCCCTTCTCAGGGGTCCTCTGCAATGTTCCCTCTAAGCTGTGGAGTCATGTGAGCAAAAGTTCTACTTTGCGATGTACTGGCATTAAAGTTGGCTACTGCATAAATCAATTTGCGCTGGAGCCATCCTTCCTGAGCTTAGACAAAAATGTGTGAACAGGAGGCTAAAAAACTGTGAGCCAGCTCACACTAACTCAGCTTAGAGGGAACGCTCGTCTTCTGTTATCTGCCGCACTAGCGCTTCCTCATACGCATCCGGGACTCAGCCCCAGGGGGCGAAGGGGGACATGCACGGGAGGAGGTCGTGAACGGACTGAACAGTCAGAATTCGTCCCCTGAAGCTTTGCCCAGTAGGCAAAACTTCCATGTGCAAAAGCTTCACGCATTAAACTTTCTTCTGGTGTGATGCTTCTTCTAAAACAAACGAAAATCATATCAGGAGAAAGGTGGGTGCCACCACCACATATTGCCAGTTCCTTTGGCTGCAGTGGCATTCCTCAGAAGATCACATCGCACTGGTGCAAGAGTTTTGCTGCAGGCGCAGGAATAAACCTGGCAATTCTGAGCCCCATCATGTTTCTTTGTTTGTTTGTACTTAAAAATAAGGCGATGATACTCCTACAAAGTGCTTTGAAGTACTCTATAGCCACCATCGATACCCACTGTTGTCTGATGGATGGAACTGTGTTGGGTTTAAACTTGAAAGGAATATCTGGCTTCAGACTCCTGATCATCCTTGAATCCCTTGGGATAATCTGAGAAAGTCAGCCTTGCTGAGAAAGACAGGGTCACAGTGTCCAAGCATCATTCAAGGTACTGCTTTTGAAACAGCACCATCAATTGCTTAAGGTCCAACAGAGACTATCACACAGTAATCTCTACAACTAACTGGAGAGGCCCACTTGAGATAGGGTTGCCAGCCTCTGGGTGGTGGCTGGAATCTCCTGGAATTACTCCTGAGATCAGTTCAGTTGGAGAAAATGGCTGCTTTGGAAGGTGAACTGTATGGCACTGCAGCCCATTGAAATCCCTCCCCTTCCTTCACCAAACTCTGCCCTCTTCAGGCTCCACCTCCAAAATTTCCGGGGATTCCCCAAAATCTCCGGGGATTTCCTAACCCAGAGCTGGCAACCCTAATTTGGGAATATCCTTAGACAGCAAGAAAGTGCATAGTGTTCCCTTGAAAACTTGCCAAATTATCTTTTGGCACTGTTGAAAGACCAGCCTGAGGTGACTTTTGTAAGTAAGATTATGTGGGATTTTAACATCTGAAGTGTCTTCCTTTTTACTTCTTTTGTCATTACATCCTCAGCCTTCAGAATGGGGAGATGTCTAAGCATAAATAGTACCTAGAAAAGGTGCTGGGGGACAGGAAATCAGCATTCCATAGGTATGCCAATATGAAAAAGATAAAGTCAAAATTAGATGTTGTGATCTTAATGAGTTCCTGGCCAGTACTATAACTGCTTATTTGAGGAAGAGTTAAGCTTCCTCAAGTGCTGAAGGATGCTAAAGTTCACCCCACTCTTTAAAAAGTCTGAATAAACATTGACCAACTGGGGACAGGCATCCAGCTTTCCTTTAGGATGACTGAACATGTGGTAGCTGGACAAATCCAGGCTCTTCTAGATGGTACATTTATTCTGATCCTTCTCAGTCTGGCTTTCAGCCTAGCTGTGGAATGAAGAGCTTTAGTAGCCGTAATGACTAACAGGCAAGTAAGTACCTCTCTGCTGATATTGATCAGCTTCTCAGCACCTTTTGACATTCTTTCATCACTTATAATAACTATTAGGTTTGCTGGTGAGGGCATGCCAGTGGCTTTGCTCCTTGTCTGATGCACAGGTAATTGTTGGAAAATCTGTCTCAATAACATGGGAATTAGTGGGTTCCATAGCAATTGATGTTATCCACAGTATTGCTCAATGCCTGTAGGAAGTTGCTGAGTGTCGTCAACCAGAGCTTTGAGGTTTTATTTATTTAAAACGTTTTTATGCTGCCTTTCCACCCCAACAGGGTCCCCAAGGTTGCAAATATCAAAAAATTAAAAGAGCATTTAAAATGAAGTATATATAAAATAATTCAATAAAAACTTATAAATGTACATGGCACCAAAACCAGGACGAGAGGCAACAGCAGTTATTGGGGGCATATCAAACAAAACTCAAAAAGTCTTAGCTGACTGGCAGAAGACCACAATAAAGGGAGACAGATGAATCACCCAGGGGAGGGGAGTCAGAAGATTTGGCATCATGACCAAGGAGATGCTTTCTTGGGTTGCCAGCAGCGTTCCCTCTAAGCTGAGTTAGTGTGAGCTAGCTCACCGTTTTTTTAGCCTCCGGCTCACACATTTTTGCCTTAGCTCAGGAAGGATGGCTCCAGAGCAAACTAACTTATGCAGAAGCCAAATCACTTGCTCACAACTTTAATGCCAGTAGCTCACAAAGTAGGATTTTTGTTCACAAGACTCCACAGCGTAGAGGGAGCATTGGTTGCCAGCCGTCTAGCTTCAGATGGTGGGGCAACCCAAAGCAGGACCTCTGATGATGACCAGAGTGGACAGGTACGTGATATGGGAGAAGGCAAAGGCTAGGTGTCAGCAATGTATTGCATTATATCCACACTCTGCAGAATGTCTAATATGCTATGCTCATTCATATTTAGTAATCCTATTACATTGCTCATTAGATGTCTCCTCATTCAATTGGCTATCTAGGTCAGGGTTGTATCGTCCTACACTGTGCTTAGTATATGTCTTTTCATATGTACCTGTTGTGTACTAAGACCGCGGTCGCCTGGCCTCTCGCAATGGCGACCGCCACGTGATCAGCGCACAAGGTCAGAATTTACCTGAGCTTCGGCCAGGTAGAACAATAGCCAGTTGGATCCTGAGCGACCACCAATTACATGCCTAGGTCTCCCGCTGGGGGACCTATGAACTGCAACCACGGACTTAAGGTCCTATCAGGACTTGGGGGTGAGGTCAGGGCATTGTCTCTGGCCGGCATAAAAAGAGGGCTCTGAGCCTGGGGTTTCCATGTTCCATCTGACCCTCAATAAAGGGCTTTGCTATGAAATCACTACCACTCGCCTCCCGACTCCAATACTTTCCAGTACCGATGTTGACTTATACTGTGTAATCTGCTTTGTGCCTCCGTGAAAAAGACAGCCTATAAATACTATAAATATAGTGATGACAGCTAGCCAGCTCTTTTTTATTATACTTTTTAAAAACAATAATAAAATGCATTCAGAAGGTTGAATAGTGAGCATTTGTTAACAAAAGAGGAGGAAAGGATAGCGTTCAATAAAAAATATCTCCCAATAATATCACCATTGAGATACATTCTAAGGTAGAGTTGTCGAACTCATTTGTTACGAGGGCCAGATCTGACATAAATGTCACTTTGCCAGGCCAGATCATATATGCCATAAAATGCAACATGAGGTACCAGAGATACAAATTTTATAAAGGTGATTTCAGATGCCAAATGGCAATAGGCTTGATTGGATTAGGTGTGATATGCAGCAGCATAGTAGGCTTGGAGATATCATTACTGGTAATGAGACAGGAAACCTAGGTCTCGGTTTGGTCCAGGAAGGTTCAGTCCAGGTGGACACAAAGAAAGTCCAAAGAAGTGAGCAGTGACTCACGAAAGCTCATATCCTGCCACAAATTTTGTTAGTCTTCATGGTGCTACTGGACTCTTATTCTTTCTACAGCTATAAGAAACAACAACATTCAAAAACCAGTGGGGGACATTTTAACCTTTCAGGACATTCAGTTGCTGACCTAAGAGTAGTTGTTCTCTTACAAAGGAGTTTCAAAGGGAGATTAGAAAGAGAGACTGATAAATTGCAACTGATAATGAACCTCAATGCATCCTCCTGGGCTGAATGGAGGCCTAGGTTTCTTCTCTCTTTACCAATGGCTGCTATTGTTATTTGGCATCTGAAATCACTTCATTCTCCAATATATATGGACAAGTGAAGCAGTGACTCACAAAAGCTCATGCTCTGCCACAAATTCTGATAGACATTAAAGTGCTACTGGACTCTTGTTCCCTTCCACTAATAAAGATTGCAAGCTGTGCTGTTAGGTTTCTTTGATTATTGTTTTTTTCATCTGCTAGAACTGGAAAGGGGGATCTCTCCAAATGAAATAATGTGTTGCTTTCAGACTGGACAAAATCCACTCACTGCTAATGATGATAATAAAAAGTGTAAAAAGCGGGGGGGGGGGTGTTTAAATGAAGAAAGGTAGCCAGTGAGGTGGGAGGGGAGAGAGGGAACCATAAATGTATTTTTAAATACTTAAGCCATCTCTTCCAGTTATTAACCCATGGAATCCAATCCAAGTGTTACAATTCCTACTCAGGGTCTTTTTGAAAGAAAATCCCAGATAGGCAAAGAGAAATCTAATCTTTTCTTTAAAAAACAAACAAAACCTTTTCAGAATAAGCCAAAATAATTTCCCTTTAATTCCTTTTATCCCAGATGCATCTCTTTCCTATCCCCCTTCCTCTGTGTGTGTGTGAGAGAGAGAGAGAGAGAGAGAGATCAGGTCTCAAAGTAAATAGCAGACCAGGGCTTGTCAGAGGAATCTCCCTCCCCCCCCCCTTTCTCTCTCTAAAGAAGTGTGCATGCACAGGAAAGCTTATACCTGGAATAAAACTGTGTTAATCTTGACTGTTAGCACTGTAGCCTGTTTATGGAAAGGTAGGAATCTTCATCTTAAAGAGTTTTTGAGAAGGGTGCAAAACTTTTCTTCTTTAGCTGGCTTGCTGCAGATGAATCTGTGGCAGGACTTTTAAAATGAATTCATATATAAACATCAAAGTAACGGATTGTTTTTAGTGTGCAAGGTGTATTGTTTGGTTTTGTTACTTTGGCCTTTCGGAAAAAGCAGCTCAAAACTTAAAAAAACATGTAATTCACCCTAAGACTCTGTCTAAGGTGAATGAAATGGAATACTTATTTTTAATGGAATACTTTCTAGGACTCTGCCTAGAAAAAAAGGGGGTGGGTTATGGACAAAATGTCACTTCCTTCAATTCCATGTACGTGGTGATGAAGTGAGATTATTCAGTGATGAGGAGAAAAAACTCTATGTCTGTAGTCACACTGGCGGCTTGGCACGGTGTGGTGGCACCTCAAATTGTACCGGTTTAAAGTGTAGTGGAGCATTTCATCCAAACCGCACACCCTATGGCGGTTTACCGCGCAGCCAGCCCATGGGGGAGCATCCACATTAGTGTTGCACTTCAACCACGGGACGAGGTATAAGGATGGGATTTATTTAAATGCAGGCAGATGGACGTGCTTATGTGTGCATATGCATATATGGGCAGCAACTTTAAAAAAAAAACAGTGACAGAAAGGGGTCTGCAAGTTCAGACACCCCTTCTGGGTTCCTTTCGCTGCAAGAGAGTGCAGACATAGGAAAACCCAGAGAGGAACTGCAAACAATCTGATAATACCGGACTTTCCTGGTATCTGTTTATGCCACTTCCATTGTGGAACAGCACATTGTGGAACTGCCAACCACTGCGCCGTGGGAGGAAGATGTTCTTCATCTGGAGGGGCCCATTTATTCCTTTCAGGTAACGCCACTATATCACCACAAACTGTGTATGTGATCGCAGCCTGAATGTATGCTGAGAGGCTAACTCTTTTTACTTCCAGGGTTTTCAGAACAGTAAGGCAATTAATTAGGTCCAGGCTTTGGGGCACAAGTCTACAGTCTCTGCTCATGGGCTCAGCAATTGCAGGGGGGGGGTGAGCTGTAATAAGACCATCAGGGGTCATTTCAAGCAGGAGCTAGGGAGAGCTCAGCTCTGGGAGTTGGTGCCAGCCCCCCCCCCCGGGCGGGGGAATGCCTGCTTGTGTCATGGCTGCAGCAAAATGACCCCATCCCTTGGAAAGGTCCTTGTTCCTCTGACCAGCCTTCTGAAGGCTTCAGCCACCACTGAAGCTATCCTCCCAGAATAGTGGTATTTCTGAGGCTTGGATTAGTAACTGTCCCCTCTCTGCCATTTATCTTTCTTTCTTTCTTTCTTTCTTTCTTTCTTTCTTTCTTTCTTTCTTCCTTCCTTCCTTCCTTCCTTCCTTCCTTCCGTCCATCCGTCCGTCCGTCCTTCCTTCCTTCCTTCCAACATACTTCCAGTGATGTCAGGTGGTGTAGCATATGCAAATAAGTTATGCTAATGAGTTATGCTAATGAGCTCCTGCACCTCTTTTTCTACAAAATGACCCCTGAAGACCATTAAGTTCAGAGTCTAACATTATTTATCTTCACCACTGTTTCTAAACAAAAGTTTCAGGGTATAAACTAAGCCCTAAAGATCCTTTTCAGTTCTGCCTCATGTTGTTGTTGTTAAGTCACTTGGAGGGGTTTTTTTGTGTAATTGTATTGGGCAAACCCCTTATTTTGACAGGTGTTCACCAACAGTAGTTTAACACTGGCAAGACCATGAAACATGAGTGGGCAAGTGTGATTTCCTCTTCCTGTATTCAATCTGAATTTAGCACTCAGTGACAGTAAACAGAGATACTACATCTATGAATAATTCATGATTTAAAAGGGAAAGAGCAACCAATGAAAGATGACACCAGCAGGAGTGCCAATGGGCAGGCAAGGGACAAAGCAAAGTGAACATATGAAGCTACCTTACACACAGCTAAAACTGTGGTCCACATACCCATTATGATGGACAGTAGCTCTCCAGAGTCTCAAGCACAGGTCTCTCTCCTCCATTGTACTCATGTTCTTTGTAACTAGAGAACGGACCTAGACCTCATACAGGCCAAGTATGTGCTCCACAGATTAACTATTATTGACAGTCGCAGTTAATCTGATGGTAAAACAGTTAGATCTTCTTCCACTAGCATGTACTTTTTCATGGAATCAGGCAAACTGATCCAATTAAAATATATCTTAAAACCTTAATGAAACAGTCATAGTGGACAAAAGATATATCTGAAGAATAAAGCTGAACATAATATGCTAATACAATTTATTCTAGAGACTGTGTTATTTGGAAGCCTGGAGTTCTGTTGAAGCTTATAGGAGTTCCACAACAATGGCAGACACACTGTTCTGAAGAATTTTCACTGAAAACTGTGCTCCATGTATCCCTAGCTTCAGCGGTGAGGTGAATAGCCACTGCCCCATTCTTCACCTGGCTCACACAGGTAGAAGGGTAATAGGTTGAGGTGTCCACAAACTCAGGAATAATAAACAAGGAAACAGTATGTGGCCTGGACAGGTAGAATCCAGGCAAGTGTACCTACAGAGATTACAGTATGTGGAACCAGCACTGGTGGGATCCCAGCTAAAGACTTTTATATCCCCACCCTTTCAGTCACCAGAACAGGAGCTCTGGTCCTGCCCAGATTTAAAGTGTTATGCTGTCTGCCCAAGTGCCTCCCTCTAAACATCTGAGGTGCTTGGTGGCACAGCTGTAGTGAGGCTTGTGGGAAGGATCCTCCTTTTCTTAGTCATCATCCCAGGCTGAAACTGGTCTAGGGCAGGTATTGACAGCAACTAGGCACAGCAGCTGAGCCTTTTCCATTGTGTCCCTGTGCCAATGAAATGTAATCTTCTACCTGATGTCCTTTTGGTGCCAGGTTAAGACCTTTTCCAGTTGGTTTGGAGGGTGTATTTTTCATGGGTTTTCATTCTTGCCCCGACCTTGTTTTTGTTTCTGGCCTGTTTGTTGCAAATTAATTTATATCAGAGGTTCTTTCATCTCTTTTTCTTTTTCTTTTTTTAACAGTTTATTTATGATTTTATACAATGAAATCAAAATATATAACATACATAGACAAAATTCTTCCATGATGGCAACGGTATCATTTCAGCTGAATGCATAGTATTGCTGTGAGTCTATCTCTCTAGCTTAATATTTAACCAATTATAAACTCTGGACCATCTTTTCCATTATACTTCTTCATTTGTGCCTTGCCAAATAGTATTTAGTCTATCCATTTCAGCTATCTCCAACAATTTATATATTATATCTTCTCTTGGGGGGATTTTCTCTAACTTCCAGTTTTTGGCTATTAAAATTCTGGCTGTAGTTAGTATATATGTTAGTAAATAAAGATCTGCCCAAGTATAACCATCTGGAATCATATTCAGCAGGAATATTTCTGGTAAAATTGGTAGATTGACAGGGGTCATTTCGAGCAGGAGCTTGGGGGTGCTCAGTTCCGGGAGTTGGTGCAGCCCCCCCCCCCAGCGGGGAAGGCCTACTTGTGTCATGGCTGCAACAAAATGACCCCATCCCCTGGAAGGGTCCTGGTTCCTCCAACCAGCCTTCTGAAGGTTTCAGCCGCCACTGAAGCTGTCCTCCCAGAATAGTGGTATTTCTGAGGTTTGGATGAGTAACTGTCCCCTCTCTGCCAGCTCTCTCTCTTTCTTGCCTTCTGTCAGGTGGTTTAGCATATGCAAATAAGTTATGCTAAGGAGTTATGCTAATGAGCTCCTGCGCCTCTTTTTCTACGAAATGACCCCTGTAGATTGATATTCAGTATTTCTAAGATGATCTTACGATCTTTTCTGTTTTTTCTTCCAGGCTTCCTGATTTATAAACCAGCCCCCTAGGTAGGCTTTAAAAGCATCCCAAACTATTTCAACTGATACTTCTGTTTGTATATTCCTTTAAAAAAAAACCTTGATTTCCAGTTTTGTTTCCCCCCCCCCAAAAAAAATTGGTCTTTTAATAGCTCTATGTTCATAGTCCATCTAGGTCTTTTTTTGAAATTCTTGAAGGGTTATCATTAGAGGGCTGTGGTCTGCAAATGTGTTTGGCAGTATTTCTGTTTCGAAGAGTTCAAGCATCATTGATGTTGAGATCCAGGCCATGTCCAATCTAGACTAAGAATTATGTCTTGCTGAGTAATCTGTATAATCTTTTTTGCTTATGTTTCTGGTTCTCCAAGTATCTACTATACTAAGTTCTTCCGCCATTTGTGGGAAGGATTTAGAGAGAGTATTTCCTGTTTTTTCCTTTTTTGCTTGGGTTTTCCTTTCCATTTTTGGGTCAAATACAGCATTGTAGTCACCTATAAGACAAATGGCATCAAAATCCTTGGCAGCTATGGCTTCTCGTAACTCAGTGAAGAAGCTTTCTTGGTTTTAGTTAAGTGCATATATATTTACAATTAAAGTTTTTTTCTTTTGTCTCCAAGTTGAGATTGCTAGGATCCTTCTATCATCTGAAGCAAATTGGAATTCTGGGAATTCTGATATTAGCTAATCTATTTGTCCTGCTGTTGTTTTTTGCCTATTCTTATACAGTTTTCATTGGCATTCTTTTTTCAGTTGTTGAAAACCACCTCATCCATTTTAATTAAAATTAAAAGCAAAAAAAACCACACAAAAATATTAAATATATATAAAGCAGTTACTCTGCTATTGCCAAACTCCCCCCCCCCCCAATATGTATCTCTATCAAAGGGCAAAATCCACTAGGAAATTATCTTGCATTCATTGTGAGTTAATTTCAGCAGAGCTTTACACAGGATAACTTTCTGGTAGCTTGAGCCTTTACAGTAGTGGAGAATCCCAAAAGGGAAACAATCAGAGCCAAGACAATCTCATCTTCCAACTAGACAGACACAAAGCAATAATGAAATGCCTGTAGATGCAGATGATGGAACACAATGAGAGATCATTTTGTCATTGTTAAAACTGGATTCTAATGAATGGAACATTAAGACCAACGTCCCAGATAAGGCAATGTACTTTGTTAACAAGAATGACATTTAATAATGAGGATACTGCAAAAATAATTAGAAATAACCTCAAAACTGCTTTTTAAAATGGGCTTTCTTTAAACCTCCTATGTATTTTGTAGGAATTTAGAACAAAACAAACCCTTCATGGAACATCATGTTTGTTAATCTGAAAAAGATAAGCTACTCTGAAAAAGCATCATTTTTAGACAGAGGACAGACCGTGGTTGTCTAGAAAAACTACAGCATATCCTAATCTGCCACTTAAAGCTGAACTGCTTAGTGGTATAATAGCTGACATCATTAATGCCCACGTCCCATTAATATGCATTTATAAACATTCACTCAAACAGATGTAGTGAAATATTAGGCAGGGCTAATATGAAATTAATGGATCCATTGCTTTTCTCTTTCCGTTGAGTAGTTCCACTAATTAATTTTGTTTCAAAACGCCAGCCAGTGAACCCAACCAAAACGCTGGCAAATCGAGTGAGCCACAGAGGTGCCTAAAAGACAAGGCTCTGTCAAAGCCTCTCCTGTTTGTTTCTGTTAGGGAAGAGGACATTAAGGAGCCTTTTGGCCCAGACGGGGGTAAGTCAGTATTGCAGCACTTCTGCTCAGTTGAAAATATGGATCTTCTTAAAATTAGTGGCCATTTAAATTACGCATTTATAAGCTTGACTAAATGGGAGCTTCCCCCTCAGCCAATTTTGCAAGGAGGAAAGAACACCAAGCAAAAGGTGACTTTTAATGTGGAAGAGGTTATAGTGCTGTCTGTGGATTCTGCAAACTGGGCTGACTCTGCTCACATGAAGCGGCCTTATACCGAATCAGACCCTTGGTCCATCAAGGTCAGCATTGTCTACTCAACAGCAGCTCTCCAGGGTCTTTCACATCACCTACAACCTGATCAGTACTGAGGGTGCCAGGGATTGAACCTGGGGATTGAACCAAGCAGGTTTTCTACCACTGAGCCATGCCCCCCTGCCCTCAGTCCCCAGCCTGTATAGTTAAAAGTGATGGTTTTAAGAATGAATTTAATAGAATCAGGTTTTTTAAAAAGGAAAATAGAACAAAGATCAGGGCTATTTTGGGGCAGGAATGCACAGGAACGGAGTTCTGACTGGCTTCTGAGTTGGCCACGCCTACAGCCTCCCCCCCCCCCCCGGTTCCCCAGGTGACTCACAAGCCGTTGGGCACCCGGGGAAGCCAAGCTGATCCAGGGAGGGAAGGCAGTTTAAACTGCTTTCCCTCCTTGGGTTCCTCAGACCTGGGGAAGCCGACCGAGAAACTGCCTTCCTTCTCTCGGGTTCCCCAGGTGCCCCACAAGCCGCGGGGCACCTGAGGAAGTTGATCCTAGGAGGAACTGTGCTGTCAGGGGTGTGGCCTAATATGCTAATATGTTTCTGCTGTTGGGTGTGGCCTATTATGCTAATGAGTTCCTGCTGGGCTTTTTCTACAAAAAAAGCCCTGACAATGATAATTGTGCACATCCCTACCAAATATCACATTCTGGCCCGGTCTAGTTGACACCTCCTCACGAATAGCTATGCTCATTAGGAGGCAAGAAACCATCTCTGTATTCTTGCAAGGAGGGTGACAGCAAGAGACATCCCCGCCACCAGCAAAGCTGGCTGTACCTTATGCTAAAGGTTAAAACTGTGGGGGGGGGGGATAAAGCCCGGAAGTCAGGGTACCCCACGGTCATGTTCCAGGCCACCCAAGTTGCCAGAGACGCACCGGTGGGTTTTTCCATGTATGGCCTTCAGCAGTGATAAAGAGCTGCAGGAACAGGGGTTAGAGCAGTGAAAGACAAGGATTCCAACCCCAAAGAATTATAGCATTGAAGGAGAAGGGGAGAGAATCAGCCACTGAGAGACAGCAATCTGAAGCAGGTCTTCTCAAAATTCCACTATGGCCTATTCAATGGGACTTACTCCCAGGAAAGTGCTCTTAGGATTGTGCTGTGTGTGAGTGTCCTCTTGGGGACACTGGCCACTTGGTGGACTATGGGAGCACTGGGTCTCTCCTTGATGTGGGGGAGAATTTTTTGCAGTAATCAACAAAACCTCCTGCAGTGGGGCAGCTAATGTGAAGCTCTTGGGAGGGGGGGTGTTATTTGGGTCTGCAGCTGGGCCAGAGGACTGCAGAAGTGCGTTTGCTCCAAATGGGGGGGTGGGTGCCATAGTTTGCCCAGGTCCTAGGCTACTACAAACCCTCTGGCCAGCCCTGCCAGTTATTACTCCCCACAACAATTAGTATTCTGAGGTACACTGCTCTGAACATGGATGCTCCATTTAGCCATCAGGGCTAATCAGTGGTTCATTCTATGGGACACAAGTGGATTTACCGTGAAGAATAGCAGCTAGAGATATTCCGCTCTTTCTTCTTCCTCTCTCCATTCCACCAAGAAAGAGCCAAATATCTCTAGACTATCATGCTGATCCAGACAATAGTAGTGCCAAATGAAAGGGCAGACTCTCTCCTGGCTTCCATTTCCTTTAGGCTTGATCTGCCTTGTTCAGGATCCCTGTTTGCTGTCGTTGCACTTAGCACCCACCAGCATTCTGGAAAGAATGCTGTAATAATCGTTGTGCGGGTATCAGTGCTAAAGCTTTCTCCTTGCTCATTAAATCAAAGGGTTAACTCGCTTCTCTGTAAAGACAGTGAGGCTCAAGGGCACGCCAAAAATCAATATGACCAGAGCCATTCATATTCTAATTGTCCGTCACTGCTGTGCTGTTTTTAAAAACCTTTTTGCATTATTGATTTCTCACCTTCCTCCCTGTAAAAAGAAAAGATTTCCACATCTTTATACATGAAACAAAGTATATTTGGCTACCTGCAGGGACACAGATGGTATGGTCACAGGAAACTGGATTTTTTTTTTCATGGTTGCAGTGGGCAGGGTAGTACAGAATATATGTGGACCACTTCTGATACATGATATCGGACAAGAGGGGCCCAGAAAGATTTTCAGTGGGTAGAAAACTTCAGAATAATGCTCCTTGCCTCTCCTTCTTTTGCATACCAGTATGCCATTCCTTCATGCACCAGTCTTCTCAGTCACAACATTTTTTAAATACATTGAATGCAATTGAATTATTTGTTGCAAATGTGCTTCTTGTATTGGGGTTTTTAAATAGATTAAATTCTAAGACTCATGCTCAGCCATGTTCCGGGCTTCACCCTTCTGATGTACACATACAAAATCTCATCTTATAGTCATAAAAGCAGTTATGTAAGTTCAGCACAGAAACCCCTTTCCAATCTTGGGAACCCCAACCTAAGCTTAACACAAACCCTGTTAGAACTCATCCCATTAGGGTTGCCAGCCTCCAGGTGGGGCCTGGGGATCTCCCGCTTTTACAACTGATCTCCAGCTGACAGAGATCAGCTCCCCTGGAGAAAATGGCTGCTTTGGAGGGTGGACTCTATGGCATAGTACCATGCTGAGGCCCCTTCCCTCCCCAAACCCCACCTTCTCCCACATCCACCCCCAAAGTCCCCAGGTATTTTCTGACCCGGACTTGGCAAACCTACATCCCATGCATGCTCAGCATGTTCTCTGTGTGATGTTTTATCTGTGATGATCCATTCACATTTGCCAGTAATCACTTGCTGTTCCTTTCATCAAATACATTTCTCATAGAGAAATTTTAGGCTGCTGCCTAGAGCAGACCCTTAAGGAAGAGCGCCACACTGGCCTGCTGCCCCGCCCCTCCCTCGCTGAGAGCAGCAGCTGGGCACACATGGAGAGGGGCTGGACTGAGCCAAGCTGCCTCCCAGCCTCCCCCAGCCTGGCCCGGCCACTCCTCTGGCTGCCCTCTTGGGTGCCCCAGCACTCCACTTGGCTCAGGTTGCTGCGCCTGGCCGCCCCCTCCACCTCCTTCTGCACTCGCTTCGGGACCGAGGCTGCTGGGCCAGCTGTCCAGGCTCCCCAACCATAGCCGCCCTATGGCAGCTGGCAGCCCCACGCTTGGTGAGCCCCCGGTGCCACAGTCAACAAAGAACCGCCTGCCTGCACCTTCTCCAGCAGTGCTCCGTCACCCAGGCCAGACAATAAGAGCTTCCTCTGGGCGCGCTATGGGGAGATGAAGTGGCTGGTGCAGGGTGAGTCCCGCCAGCAGGGTGTTGCCAGCTCTCAGGTGGGAAATTCCTGGAACAAGGCGCAGGTAGGAGCATCTCAGGCGCCTCTGAAGCTTGAACACCAAGATTTCGCATGGTCCCCATTTCCATTCCAGGGGCTCCGCGCAGCCTGGCTAGGCACACCGGGGGGGGGGGGGGGGAAGAGGCCTCACCTAGTGTGCAAACAAACCTGGGGCCAGCCCTGAAAATACATGTGAGAATGAGTTTTATTTCAAATAAGCAAAATTGACGTGACATGCATGTGTGTTCCTTAGTTGCTCAGTGCTTGATGTTAATCTTGACTATATCAGCTGACATCACTGGAGAATATTGTGTTCGTGTCTGTGTTGTTAGATTTGTAATGTCTCATTTACACCTGCTAGATGTATGGTAGCCATGAAGTGTTGTACATGCACATGGCCCACTGAGTCCTTGAATTCCTGCACTAAGCAACCTGTTGTTTCTTTTTGTGTGTGTAGCCCTCATAAAACGTTATGCTCTGATCACAACTATTTTCTCGCCCTTTTCTCACAGCAAGTTAGTGGTCCTAGGTGTCCTCTCTGCCATTTTCCCTTGCCTTTCTGTTGCAAACTGGGTTCAACGCATGGAAAGGCTGGATATGATCAGCGTGATGATCAGCTCATGGTTTATTGGTACACAACAACACACAACTACCGGCTGAAGCAGCCAACTGTATACAGCCCCCTGAGACACACCCATAGTCCTATTGGAGGGTTTGGATCTCCCACCAAAGTTCCTATTGGTGAAATCTAGGAGGTCCAGGATCCTTGGCCCCTATTGTTCCCTGGAGCCAAGCTCAGACTGCATGTCGCCGGCGCCTGGTGGCGGTCAGCAGACATAACACTTTCCATAGTATCTGATACTTGGTTATCCCTTTGCTTCTCCTCCAGAACAAGACAAAGTTGTGCACTAGGGAGGCAATGGTAAACAATCCTGATCAATGCTTCCTCTAAGCTGTGGAGTCTTGTGAGCCAAAATTCTACTTTGTGAGCTACTGGCATTAAAGTTGTGAGTGAGCCATTTGGCTGCTGCGTAAATTAGTTTGCTCTGAGCTAAGGCTAAAAAACTGTGAGCTAGCTCACACTAATTCATCTTAGACGGAACATAGATCCTGACCCACTTGCTCCTGCAGGAAAAGTGCCCACCTATTCAAGGCTGTGCAGTTACAACCCAGAAGAAAGCCTTGCATGGGTATTTTGGAAAAATATGCCTGAGTTTTGGTTTCAGTGATATTCTGTTTTGAGAAAGTGGTTCCTACTTGAAAAAGCCGTGCCAGGCAAAAAGTGGAACAACATTGCTAGTGTGCCTGTAGGAGGACTTCATTGGGAGTGCAGTCTTAGGATATCAGTGTTGCGGTCCGGTTGTTTAGTTTCACCTTGGAACATGGCTTCTGTTTCTGAGAATTGAAGACACCCAAGCACCTTCAACAGAGTGACTTATGAGCCTTTGATGGACTGTGGGAACATCTGGGGGGTTTTGCCCTATGATTTGAGCATTTGATCTTTAATATTGTTGGTATACGAATAGCTGTGGAATTTGTATTTCTGAATTGTGCCTATGATATAAAATTAGTTTTAGTAGCTTAATTATCTTTCTTTAGGTGAAAACAGGGTTTTTTACATGCAGTTGTTTTGCTGGTTACAATTTCAATGTGTGTCTCACTGTGTTTTGTGTTATCCTAGGATCCAGAGCAGGAGCACGAGTACAGATCATTTCAGTTCATTCATTCCTCTTTGTCAGCCGTTTCAGTTCCCCTGTGGCTGGCCTCAGGTCTTTTAATGTCCCTGTGCTAGAACAAGCAGGCAATCTAATTTTGCCACATAGCAGGTGGAGATGGAGGAGTGGGCAATGAGACTAGAAGTGGGATGAAAGAAATCATGGCTGCATCTTCTTGTCACTGTTGTCAAAGAGGCCCCAGGGCTCTCTGGGTTGTGGTCTGGCAGTCTGCAGCATCAGGGAATTCACTTCTATCACTGGACATTCTATCCTTCTTTGTGCATGGATCTGAAATGTTAGAAGAACACACTTTAGCTTCTGCAATAGATTCTGTGCAGCTGTAAAACTTTTGTGTCAGCATTCTTGGGCAGGTTAATGTGAACCCAGCCGATTAGTACAGGCATAATCAAGATTCTGGGAAAGTCATTTGACAGCATGTACATTCTTGTCTGGAACATGATGTTTCATTGGCAGAGAAGGTATAGAGCCTCTCTGGTTGGGTGGTATGCCTTGTTTTGTGAAGGAACACAAGTAACAGAAGAAAAGCTGCTCTGGCAGAGCATACTAGAGGAGGCAGTCCTGCAGGTATGCGGGTCCCAGGGCATTAAGGGCTTTGTAGGTAATATTTAAAACCTTATATTGAACCTGGTAACTGATTGGTAGCCAACAGAGCAACTGCAGACTGGGCGTGACATGCATGTTCCACCTAGCACCCTACAGTAACCAGGCTGTGGTATTCTGTACCAACTGGAATTTCCCAGTTTTGAAGTACAGGCCATCCATTTCACAAGTTCAGCGTGTTTAATGGTGCTTTTTAAAAATCTACAATTAAAACTTGAATCAATTAACTGTACCCATTAATCCATTCAAGTCTGTAGCCTTGATCCAATGAACAAGTCAGAATATATATATTTTTCATTACTGTTTTCCTTGCTGAGCAAGTCCCCGTACACTTCTGGATGGAGGGTGAGGCAGCTAATGCAGGCTGTGTTTCCTTTCAACGTTACCTCTGTTTTGCTTTTAACCTCTGAGATGATTAACAACTAAGCCATCGAGCAGTTTCAATAAGTCTAAAAATGTACCAGAGAGACTTGTTACCTAGAATGCAATCACTATCCAAGGAAACCAGATGCCTCTCTTCAGCTGTACACTCTTGTTATACAGGATTCCCCCCCCCCCCTTTTGCGTGTGTTTGGCAGATTCTGCTAGCAGCTGAAAAAATCTGGAAGATTTAGTACCCAGCAACAAAAGCAGCCTATCAGAAGACTTGCTGTTGCCTGAAGACACAGGCAATGGAACAGAACAAGATGGTGTGTAAAGGAGAAGATAGTTTGAAAACAAAAACATAAGGATTTGGGGAACGTAGGCTGCTACAGAAACTATTCTTGGTCTTAGTTGCAGGTGAATGAAAAATAGTAGCAGTGTTTCTAGCTTAGCAAGTTCTGCAATTAGTTCCCCTTTCATACGGTAGGTAAAGCCACACTTCCCCCCCCCAATTAGACCACATACAGTTAGTGAAAGTATCTAAAGCGAGCTAATTCACGTTATGTACAGAACAAGAATAAGGCAGGCAACCCGATCTGTCTCGTCTGCTGCTCCCACCAGCGCAAAGTAAAAATGCTGCCATCACCAGTCTGTTTTATCTGTAATTTTTTCCTGTAATTTATGCTGCTTTAACTGATGTTCTAATTGTTTTATGATATCTTAACCGTGTTAGCCGCCTTGAGCCAGCTTGTCCGGCAAGGTGGGATATAAATCTAAATAATAAATAAATAAATAAATAAATAAATAAATAAATAAATAATCAATATCCTCAGGAGCATCTCAGTACAAAAAGAGAAGATGCAACGAATGCTTATTTTGCAGCAAATGCCCACCTCTCCCACCCATCATGATATTCTTCCTTAGCCACTGCAAAAAGTAATGCACCAATCAGCTTTTGACAATAATGATTGCTTATTTTTTGTGTAGCGCCATCAATATCCATGGAACATGTGATGCTGAACATATGCAGGGCTCTCAGCATTGTAAACCATTCCCTTCCTTCCATGCCAAGGCTAGTCAGGTTTACAGGAATGCAGAACAGCAGATTCCCCTTCTGACATTTTGGCCTTGAGTCTGTCTTATAAGCAAAGTACAAAGTACATGGCTGTGGGGTACAAATACGGCACTAATGACAACAATTTATTAATCCATATAAATAATGGTAAGGTAACAAACAATATTGTAAACGTGTTTCACACCATCAAAAAATGTAAAAAGGTTCCCCTCCTCAAGCGTGACATATCAAGTGTAGCCACTGCACATATTTTTTTCAGTGGGAAAGGATCCTAAGGCCATGACAATTCACTTCACAACTCTATATTCAAACCAGATGCGTAAGGCAGCAATAAATCCAGTTCATCTCTCCTCTCTCAGATAAGATGAGTTTATAACTCCGCTCTCAGATAAGATGGATAGGTTGCCAGCTCCATTCCCGTTTCAAGTAGATCTTCATCAGAATTTACTGATGGACTTTCTTTGGAATTGTAACACTAGTAATTCTTGCTATTATACATTTTAAATGCTGTAATTGTTGGTTTGATAGTTGGCAATATAGGTATTTTGTTTTTAAATAAGAGTAGCTCCGATGAAGATCAACTCAAAACGGGAAGAGAGCTGGCAACCCATCTCATCTTATCTGAAAGAGGAGTTGTGAACTGGATTTAGTACTGCCTTGCTTGTCTAATTTGAACGAGGAGTTGTGAACTGAATTGTCAAGGCCTTAGGGTTCTCTCCCACTGGAAGAAATATGTGAAATTGCTACACTTGATGTGTCATGCTTGAGGAGGGGGTCCTTTTAATTTTGATGGATTGAAACACATGCACATTATTGTTGGTTATCTTACAATAATTATTTATATGTATTAATAAATTGCTTTGTACTTTCTTTACAGGTTTGCTTGTGGCTGAGTTACTGCCTTTATTGTTAGGGTACTTTTGTTAGTCTTTAAGGTGCTACTTGATTCTTGCTCTTTTCTGCTGCTACAGACTAACACAGCTACACATCTTGATCTAAGCACTGTTTCAAGTGAGTTCCCACATCTATGAGTCTGGCTGTACACCCAAGCCCTGACACATGTCAGGCATGTCATGGATTTGAGCCCACAGTCAGTCTCTCGCTCTCTCTTGCAAATAGTGCCATTTGTTTCTGCTGCTCACCTTTTGCCCCTTCTGATGCTTTGTTACAAGTGTCACGAAGTGATTCCTCGTGCAATGTAGATTTCAAAATTTGTCTACGATTCAAGTTTGCTGCATTTCCGTATTCAACAGGCTAGTTGTGCTCTTTCCCCCAAGTCAGCCTTAGTGGCTGACACAACTACTACATCCTGAATTACTACATGAGTTTGATAGTTGATTGTTGATCGTTTCAAGGATTGACAGAGACCAGCAGCTTTTTTTCTCCAGTGCTTTCATCTGTCACACTGCCACCAACTACTGCCAGTTTCCAATCTACCGTTCCTCAGTAAGGTGGTTGAGAGAGTGGAGGCTGAACAGTTCCAGGCTTTCTTGGAGGAAGCATCCATCCTTGGCCCATTCCAGTTTCATTTCCACCCTCGCCATGGAGATGGCGCTGGTCACCTTTGTGGATGACCTCCAGAGACATCTGGATCGAGGTAGGTCAGCGCTGCTGTTGCTATTAGACCTAACAGCAGCGTTCAACACAGTCAATTACAATCTTATGACCCACCACCTCACCAACATAGGGGTACAGGGGACTGCCCTGCAGTGGTTTTCCTCCTTTCTCCACGGTCAGGAACAGATGGTGAGAGGGTTTTCCTGCGATATCCACTGGATGTGGAGTACTGCAGGGGGCAATCCTCTCACCAATGTTATTTAACATCTATATGCACCCCCTTGCCCAGCTGGTCCAGAGGTTTGTGCTGGGTTGCCATCAATATGCTGATGACACCCATTATTGGACGGCTGTCCCGGCTCCACCCCTGAGAACTTGGACAGAACATTAGAAGCTGTGACTGGGTGGTTACAGCAGAGTTGGTTGAAACTTAATCCAGTGAAGACAGAGGTCCTGTACCTAAGCCGGTGGGGGGGGGAGGCTGGATCGGGGATCAGACTCTCTGTCTTTAACCATTAATGCCGGTTCAGAGAGTGAGGGGCTTAGGGGTGGTCCTGGATGCCTCAGTTTCAATAGAGGCCCAGGTCACCGCTGTTGTCCGGTCTGCCTTTTACCATCTTTGGCAGATCAGGCAACTGGTTCCCTATCTCTCCCCCCAGGACTTGGCTACAGCGACTCATGCAAAGGTCACTTCCAGACTTGACTGCTGTAACTTGCTTAACATGGGCTTACCCTTGAAGCTGATCCAGAAACTTCAACTAGTGCAAAATGCGGTGGCCTGTTTGTTGACTGGGTCGTTTGTCTGGGCACACATTCAGCCAGTGCTGTGCAGATTGAACTAGCTTCCTACTGAGTACCAGATTCATTTCAAGGTGTTGGTACTGACCTTCAAAGCCCTGTGTGGCCAGGGAACAACATATCTGAAGGACCACCTTTCCCCATATATGTGTTGGAGAGCCTTGCGCTTTTTATGCCCTGGCCCTGACCTGGTGGAACATGCTCCCATTGGAGATCAGGGCCCTGTGGAACCTATTACAGGTCTGCAGGGCCTGTGAAATGGAGCTGTTCCACCAGGCCTTTGGGAGAGGCGGCAGGCGTCCAGTTATTCCATCTATTGTCCTCCCATGCTGAAACCTTCCATCTGAAACCTTCCATCTTCAAATGGCCCATCAGCTGAAGACCCATAGTTTGGTCTGTGGCCTAGTGACTCATTTTTGTGGCTACCATATTAAACCGTGTAATGATTTCATGTTTTGGTGTGTGTGTTTCTTTAAATGTTTAGTTTGACTGCAGTAATGTAAGAAGAATGATAGAGGGAGACAAGTGTGATGTGATTTGCTAATGACTGAGAGTGTGGGAGGAAAGATGTTTCTGAGGTGATTCAGCGTTCTGTGTTCTTGAAGAGACGAGTGTGGAGAGTTTTTGTGAGAGTCTGTATGGCAGAAGAAGCAGTTTGAGTCTATTCTATGTGACTAACACAAACAGTTTAGCCTGTGTGGCTATAAGCAAAACAGTTCAGCCTGTGTGGCTAAGAGAGACAAACAGTTCAGCCTGTGTGGCTGTATATGAGAGATAGAGAGATAAGCCAGTCAGAGTCGAGTTTTGGTGTTTGAGTGATTGCGTATGACACCAAGCTTTGTATATTTTCTTTCTTCAACAACAGTTCAAAAATACCCAGAAACCTATTTTGTTCTTTTATAAATAAATCCTTATTTGTTAAAACTTATCCTAGCAATCAGATCAGTCCTTCTTTCTTTCTTTTTAATTTTTATTCAATTTATTTCAATTTTTCCATAAAAACAGGACCAAACAACCATGATTAACATAACTTTGAAACAGTTGGGTAAGACTTGCTAACTTTGCCATAAACAGAGTATTAACCATAAGATTACATTGCCTTATATACATTTCACTCATTGCAATTTAAAAGTACAGTAGATTCTGGTAATACTTATTATTAGGAATGAGAAAAAAAACCCCTTCAATTAGATAAGATACTATTGGAGACCAAATAGCTTGAAAAAGCTTTTGTTGTCCATTGACAGTGCTGTTGTTTCCCGTTGGGGTAATTTTGCTGTGCACAAAGTGTTCCCATAACTTATTCTGCCAAAATTGGATAGTTGGGCCAGAAGTGTCTCTCCATTTCTGTGCAATGCAGATTCTGGCAGTCGCTATTAAGGTTTGCACTAAAGTATTTTTGCTAGTTTTTGGGTATGTCAAACCAGGTGTCTAACAGGAACGTTTACTCATGGAAGGATAAGTGGAGTCCCGTAATTAGGCTGATCTGTGTAGAAATTTGTTTCCAGAAGTCATTTATTATTGTGCAGTGCCACCAGCAATGGATGTAATCTGCTACTAGGCCACATTTCTTCCAGCAATGCTTTTGTAATATTGGATTAATTCTGTGTAGCCTTGCCGGGGGCAAGTACCAGCGGTGCAGGACTTTAAAAGAGTTAAACCTGATGCTAAAAATTTTGAAGGTGATGTTTGAGGATTTCAGGATACGATCCCAAACGGTTTGTTGTAGACGGTCTTGACAGTCCTGTTGCCATAATGATCATGTCCTAGGAGAGACTGGTTTTGAGGCTGACAGCACTACCTTATACAACTTCGAGAAGAAGAAAAAAAGATCAGCCCTTCTTCAGGGCCACATAGTCCTCTGAAGCACCCAGACACTGGGTCATTCTACCAAAATAGAGTTGGAATTTTTAATTCCTGGTAGCAGCAGAAATCTACTAAGTTCATGTACACAGAGGGTGTTTTAAAGGAGAAACATTCTCCCCAATAAGCAAGGACATCACAAACCGCTGTGCCATCTGTTTTGTTCAGGGCTTTTTTTGTAGAAAAAGCCCAGCAGGAACTCATTAGCATAATAGGCAACACTCAACAGCAGAAATGTATTAGCATATTAGGCCCTGACCGCGCAGCTCCCTCCCAGGATCAGCTTCCCCAGGTGCCCTGCAAGTGAAAACAGTGCAGGGCACATGGGGAACCCGAAGGAAGGAAGGCAGTTTCTGGATTGGCTTCCCCAGCCATCCTGCAGCTGTGGGCACCTGGGGAACCTGAGGATCAGCTTGGCTGGATCGACTTGGCTTCCCTGGATCGACTTGGCTTCCCCAAGCACCCCATGGCTTGTGAGGCCCCTGGGGAACCTGAGGGGGAGCTGTAGGCGTGGCCAACTTGGAAGCCAGCCGGAACTCCGTTCCTGTGCGTTCCTGCCCAAAAATAGCCCTGGTTTGGTTTATAGCTCAGTTTAAATTTGTTTTAATTATTTATTATGGATGGGTTTTATGAAGTGTTTTTACTGTGAAATGTTTTAACTTTTGTTGTCATCTACTCTTGAGTCCATTTGCAGGGAGGGTAGAATATAAGCCAAAACAAACCAATAAATAAAAGAAATAATTGTAAATGTATGAAACTATGAGCAAGGGTGGGTAAGAATGTTGTCCATCAGCAGCGATATTACAGTATTAGCCAATAGGGCACCTACATTGTGCCACTACTACACTTAACTGCCCTCGGAAACTAAAAGGCATGCGAACTTGGGTGTGTTTGCCTCCTAGTGACCAAATATTGTGTTTTCAACAGTTGGAAAAGAATAGCTGAGGATCCATTTACAGAAGCATTGCAAGACAGTGGACTGCTATGCCCACTCACTCCCATAGTTGAATGCTGTTGATTTCAGAAGGGCTGAAACAGACTTGGAAATATAGAAAGTAATTAAATCTGTCACAGGAAATTGAACAAAAGAATCCCAGAAAAATGTTGGTGTCTTTATTTATTTAGAAAAATTATATGCCACTATCTCCATCAGCTAGTAGGGAAAATGAGCACAGGATGAGGGACTTGGGCCATGTGACAAGACAGGCTGAAAAAGTGAAGCTAGTCCCCAACTTTAGCATTCCTAGATACGTCCAAAAGTATAATTGCAATCTGGTCAATTTAAGTAGATAAGGCATCAGATCAGTGCAGAACAAAGAGGACTTCAGTTGAATGATGATGACAAACATCAAATTCCCTAAACCTGAATAGGAAAACATTTCATTTTATTTGCTTCAGTTATACCATTTTCATTGCTGATGAAATTGGAATAATGCAACTGTTTAACAAGAGTAAGACCCACTGAGTCATTCTTTTTTCATGAGGAAATATACATGTTTTCAGGAGATAAGCCTAGAGAAACTCCTCTCATATTAATCGGAATGATATAACATTTGGAGATGTGTTGTGACTATAGCTCATTCTCATACAATCAGAGTCACAAGAACATGATAGTAGTTAATGACCAAAAATCCCCTTTATTTCAAAGGGCTCTAGGATGTCAAGACTGCTCAGAGGATTTATTATTGTTGCATTTACTCAGGGCTCATTTCGTAGCAGGAGCTCCTTTGCATATTAGGCCACACACCCCTAATGTAGCCAATCCTCCAAGAGCTTACAGAGCTCTTCTTACAGGGGCTACTGTAAGCTCTTGGAGGACTGGCTACGTCAGGGGTGTGTGGCCTAATATGCAGAGGAGCTCCTGCTAAGAAATGAGCTCTGCATTTACTTACTATACCCAAGTGGTCAATTTCATTTTCAGAAATAAGTCAAATAGCATCAAGATTCCATGTTCCTTCTTCTTCTTCTTCTTTTATATTTCCAAAGGTTGGTTCCTAGATGGACTTTGGTAACTTAGAACTTCAGCAGTCCTGTTGTAACTAAGACTTGCCAAAGTCACACTTTACGCAGCATGTGTGTCACGTCGGCATTGGTGTTTGTAGCCGTAAATACCATAAAGTGGAAACACTGGGGAACCCCGACACATGTGTAAGCGCGCATCCCCATTTCAGTCTCATATGTGTACCCCACTTTCCTGAGTGGTGCTCTACAGAGTGGCAGCACTAGATGAGTTTTCATTTCCTTGCAGAAACTACTGGAGGCTTATGGCAGCTTCGCAAAAACTGTTTAATCACAAGCCTATGTCTGAATGAACTCATCCAACAGATAGCAGAGTGGACTCAAAAGAAGCAACCACACCCAAAGGTTCTCCACCGTCAGCCAGTTCACAGTTTCCTCCTGTTTTCTCTGTCTCAGATTGAATTCAGATCTACCTCTCTGTGTTCCTCCCAAAGCTCTGATTGGCCTCACGTACCAAAAGCTGGAGAAAGGTTCTCTAGCCCATTAACAGTGTGACACTAAACAATGTTATACCCTTCTAAGCCCAATTATTTCAAAGGTGCTTAGCTTGGAGTAACTCTGCATAGAGTTGCATTGTTACAGTACCATCACAAACAGAGTTACATGTCAACTGAAATCAACAGACCTGGACTGCAGTAACTATGCATAGGATTGCACTGTTAGGCTACAATCCAAGGTACCCTGACTAGGGAATCAGAGCCATGGGATTTATGAGTAAACATGTTCAGGATTGTGCTGAAAGGATCATTAAAATTCTCTTACGGCAAGCACAGTGCTTGGGGAACACTGGATTAAAATAATTCCCTAATTTAACAACAAATTTGCCCTTCAAAATCCAGATCAGGAGTCGTTTGTGACCCCCAGATTTCCGTATTGCATTCTGAATGTGGTTTGATCCAAAAAGATGATCACTTTTGCCCTCCCTGCTGTAGTTTCTTAAATGAGAGAAGCTTCTTCCTTTCCCAATGACTTCCCCAGGGCTCTTTTTGTAGAAAAAACCCAGCAGGAACTCATTAGCATATTAAGCCACACCCCTGATAGTACAGCTCATTAACATATTAGGCCACACCTGATGTTACCAGAAGTGGGGTCATCCAGCCACATCCACCTTTTGCTTCTATTTGTTTACCTTGTTTGTTGCCAAAACAATTTTGACAAAACCAATAAAAACTTTATTTTCTGTCCCATCTATACAAAATCTTTCCTGAACCAATATCTTATGTCCAGCAATTATTCCCACACTGGATTGGAATCAATTCCTAAAGGTTAGGTTCCCATGGAAATCAGCTTGCCTTCCTGCAGAACTAGTACACTGAATATGAATTTTTAGGGTTACCAACCTACAGGTGGAGTCTGGAGATCTCCTGGAATTACAACTGAGCTCCACACTACAGAGATCAGGTCAATGGCTGCTTTGGAAAGTGGAGTCCATGGCATCATGCCCCTCCTTCCCTCAAACCCCACCCTCCTCAGGCTCCACTCCCAAATCTCCAGGGATTTCCTCAACCTGGAGTTGGCAACCCTAGTTCACTGGCAGAACAACCCAAGGAGCCAGTTTGGTGTAGTGGTTAAGTGCGCTGACTCTAATCTGGGAGAACCGGGTTTGATTCCCCACTCCTCCACTTGCACCTGCTGGATGACCTTGAGCAAACCATAGCTCTGTACCAGCTGTTCTCCCAAGGACAGTTGTCTCAGAGTTCTCTCAGCCCCACCTACTGCACAGGGTGTCTGTTGTCGGGAGGAGAAGGGAAAGGAGTTTGTAAGCCGCTCTGAGACTCCCTTGGGTAGTGAAGGGTGGGGTATAAATCCAATCTCCTCTTCTTCGAGGTTTGTGGATGCACTGGACGGGAGTAGTTTGTGGGCTATTTTATTCAAGATTCAAAATTTTATTCAAGGTATAAGATTTCATGTGCCACCCATACTTCTTCAGATGAAACCACACTTCTTCAGATGGAAGCAGTGTGCATGCACACAAAAGCTTATACCTTGGATGAAACTTTGGACTCCCATTTTGTTCTGCTGGTTCAGACCAATACAGCTACCCACCTGAATTATTACACTATAACATTTTTACAAGCAATTATGTACCAGTGAAGTGGTTATCATGCAGAGTCTGTCCCACAGGTAAAATGATCCTGTGAAAAGGTGGGCTTTACCACATCAAAGTATCACTACCATCACAAGATCACCAATCATTGGAAGTCAGCTCCTCAGAAGCAGAAATCTATCTTATTAGGAGGTTTAAGAACATCAACTTTGCTCACCTATTAAAGGCAGATGTCAGCCCAGTGGTAGGAGAAGAGGGACAATCATCTTCTTCAGAAACTCTGCCCACTTTTAAATTTCACAAAACAGGCAATCTCCACAGTGCTGCTGACCATACTCGTTTTTAGTTACAACTCTGTTTCTCTGCAGATGTCCCCCAAAGTCCCCCATGCAACAGTCAAGTGTTCTGCCAACACACAACAACACACAACAATAAAGCTACTTTTTCAGATGTTTTCTCTTGCATGGCAGTTAGCACCAAACCACTTTAATACAGACTTTAGACACACATATATTTGCAAGCCATTCCCAACAAGACACAACAATGAACTAGTTAACACTCAGGCTTCAAACTTACTTTTCTTAAACAGAAGATGCCATGAGAAAACTAAAGAGATTCTCAAAAATTAAAGATATTGTCAAAAGCAGCATTTCCTGGGCTCTCTGCTGTTTTACATCCCTCCCCTTTTCCAACAATTTTTTTTTACAAAAACACAAAGAACAAAATGGAACAACAAGGAAGGAAGGAAGGAAGGAAGGAAGGAAGGAAGGAAGGAAGGAAGGAAGGAAGGAAGGAAAAGAAAAAAAGAAAAAAAGAAAAGGGAAGGGGAGGGGAGGGAGGGAGGGAGGAAGGAAGGAAATCTTAGGATGCTTCCATAATAACATTTTTCACCAGTACTGACACCATTCATTCATTACTCATATTTTCCTGAGAATTCAGACAACATTCCTCGCAACCACTGCTGCATTCCTGCATTGTTGCTGTTGTCATTCCCTTATTCTTAAAGTTCTGGTTTGAGGCAATTTTCAGGGCTTCTTTTGCAACAGCAGCATAAAGCTTTCAGGTGTGACTTGACAGAGTACTTGGTTCAGAGTAGTGAATGGTCCAGGTGGAGATGGGATGCAGTCCTACCTTTCTGAGTTACATGCTCACTTGCCCTGCCTTTGGTATATAATTCTTGGAGGAATGGCTTGTCAGTTATACCTCTACACTGAAGTCTATTTAAAACATAGTTCTCATTTCTGAAAGGAAGTCAGTTTTTATAGCCCCCTTCCTTGCAATTCAAAGAGTCATCTTGACCTTCAGGACTTGTTCGTACTACTTCTAATTTGTGACATTGATTTGATCCTCTAATGTAGACTGAAACAAGTTTTGTCATGGGATTTATATCCAGGATTACCAACAGCCTGGAGAAAATGCCCTGTCCCTTTAATAGAGGCTTGATGAGATGCTATTTACCTTCGTGCCATAGAAAGCTTTAACTCCCCATTTCTACACATTAAGCCTTTACATGATTGGGGAGGGGAGGAGAGGGGGAGAGGGAGAGGGAGAGAAAGAGAGAAAGAGAGAGAAAGAGAGAAAGAGAGAAAGAGAGAAAGAGAGAAAGAGAGAAAGAGAGAGAGAGAGAGAGAGAAAGAGAGAAAGAGAGAGAGAGAAAGAGAGAAAGAGAGAAAGAGAGAAAGAGAGAAAGAGAGAGAGAAAGAGAGAAAGAGAGAAAGAGAGAAAGAGAGAAAGAAAGAAAGAAGAGAAAGAAAGAAAGAAAGAAAGAAAGAAAGAAAGAAAGAAAGAAAGAAAGAAAGAAAGAAAGAAAGAAGGAGGAGGAAAAGAAACAGAAAGAGAGAGGGGGGGGAGAGAGAGAGACAGAGAGACAGAGAGACAGAGAGACAGAAAGACAGAAAGACAGAAAGAAGAGGAGGCTCTTAGGGGCAGCAGGGAGAGTGTAGGCGTGGCAACAAGGCCCATGGAGAGAGCTGTGACAGCTGGCCCCTTCCCCACAGCTCTTTGCTCTTAAAGGGAAAGCTCCCTTTGAGTGCAGGGAGCCGGGAGGCCTTTCCTGCCAGCTGGCCGGCTGGAGGGCGGGTAGGGGTGGGGGGGCTCGGATGCTAGCCGGAACACTGTTCCGGTGCGTTCCAGCCCAAAAAGAGCCCTGGTCTCCCCCTTCACAGCTGCTTTAATGTACATAATGCACTGGAACAACGTTTGAGTCCAGTTTCACCTTTAAGACCAACAAAGTTTTATTCAAAGTGTAAGCTTTCGTGTGCAAAGCTTACATTTTGAATAAAATTTTGTTGGTCTTAAAGGTGCCAGTGGACTCAAACTTTGTCCTGCTGCTTCAGACCAACACAGCTACCCACCTGAATAATGTACTAAAAAACTTTAAAGTAGGTTCCCTTGCCTTCTTGGGAGAGCTCTCGCAGTAAACAAATGCTCTCAAACCCTTTTGTTATGAAAACTTTTGCTAATTTTGCTAATTTTGCTAATGAACTGGATTAGGTGATGGCTGAGGGTCAGGTGTTGTTCTATAATGGATGGTGGGGGACACATCTCTATGTTGTTAGACCTGACAGTGCTGTCTGATTTGCTAGCCACTTTGGCTGTAGCAGTTGAGCTATGCCTTGCATTTTCTGAAATCCTTCACACTATTGATCTTCATCAGACCCCCTATCATAGCATATTTGCATATGTGGTTGTGTTGCTTTTGAATGCTGGTTTCTGCCAGTACTCCCTGCTGCACATAATTGAGATTGAGCTGAACTATTCCCACACTCACCCACACAGAGAGACAGATTCGTTGTGTTTTTAGTAAGCCTAAAGCATCCTTGGCTGTTTTATAAACCATGCTGAACACAGTTTTCCATATGAAAGATGGTTTCCTCATTTTAAAGCTGTCAGTTTGGCATTCCTTTCTAATACCATCAAAGAGATTTTACCTTTAGTGTGTTTGGGGGCGGGGGTCCAGGCAAACCGCAGTGTTCATGTGGTATTTTATAAAATACCATCTCACTGCATCACGATTGCAGTTGCATCTGACACCTGCATGGTTGAGAACGAACATTTGTCCTTCCCATTTTAAAGCAGAGATAAAGTGCAAGTACAGAATACGTAGCGTTTTAGCACATGCCACCTTTGCACCCAACAAGCTTAGTGTGGTGGGTATAATTGATTTTACCATCACGACAACCCTGCAAGGTAAGACTGAGTCAACACAGCTGGCCCAAGGTCATCCAGTGATCTTCAGTGCTTTGATCCCGGGTCTTCCGAGTCCTGATCTACTGCACCAGATGGGAATCTCCCCTCTGATTTACAATTGGGATTGTGCTGTTTCCTTCATCTGTAGCTCACATGTAAAATCTATTTTGACCAGGATTTACGCTTGGTTTTCAAAGTGGCTGTCTCGCATTCTATCCCACTTTATGAAGATTTTCATCAGAGGGTTTTTTGTGTTTTTTTTGGCTGTGGATCAGTTGTTACCTGTTTGTTCCTTCCTCCTGTGCTAGCGTTCACTTTGCAAAGTCGACATTCACCTTTTCTGCAGGTGCCTGCTACGCTTTGGCTGCACTTCCCTGTCATAGTTGAATTCTGTTTCTGCCTAAAGCAACTGACAAATCAAAAGATAAACCCTTCAAGTAAATTGTTTTTTCTACTCGCTGTTTGCTTTTTAAACAAAATTTGAAGGATTTCTCCCAGGTCCGATTCTTTAGTGTGCTTGTCTTCTGTACTATGTGGTGTCTACCTAATGCTGTGCAGTCGATTATGCAGTCTCTGGGCAGGGAAACAAGCTCCACCGCCAGCCAGCCAGCCAGCCTCTTCTCCCCCCTCCTCACACATACACAGACACACACAAACAATATGTTATTTTATTTTATCATACACTGGATTTCTTTCTAAACACCACTACTAAAAGAGCACACTCCCCTGAAGCAGCAACTCAGAGTCTCTCCTGCACTTTCCCCTCTGATTTTATCCAGTCTATGGAGAAGGTTATGGAAGGGAGGGGGGATTTTTTGTCTGCAAATTCAATTTGCACTCAAGGCCAAAGGAAGCTATAGAGGTGATCCAAAAAAGTAAAAGGACACTGAACCCTCACAGTATTTTATAGAAACGAATTGTGTGCACTTGTATGGTTTACAAAGACACTTCCCAAATGCGGGCTGGCATGTTCATAATCACAAGGAGGGGGGATGTGTAGTTATTTTTCCTATTTGGCATAAGTGGAGCACTTGAGTCTAAGACTGCCCCATTTCTTTCAAGGTTGGGCTCTTCTTTGTAGTGAATTGTAGCGCAGCTGATAACAGTGATGTAAAAGGCCGAAGGCAGCATCAGTAAGCTGAAGGAAGAGCAGTCCTTTGTCCTACTGCTCTTAGCTTTCCCCTTTCGTGTGCAATAGAGAAGTTGGCTCAGCTGTTATATATCCTACCCTTCCCCCAAGGAGAGTGGTCTTTGGAATACTATTAAAATAGAATTTAAAACATTATCAATTAAAATCAGACCAAGAATCACTGGAGAGCCAGTTTGGTGTAGTGGTTAGGAGCGCAGACTTTAATCTGGGAGAACTAGGTTTGCTTCCCCACTCCTCCACTTGCGGCTGCTGGTGTGACCTTGGGTCAGCTATAAGTTCTTTCAGAGCTGTTATCTCAAGGGCAGCTCTCGCTCTCTCAGCCCCACTTACCTCACAGGGTGTCTGTTGCGGGGAGGGGAAGGGAGAGGAGTTTGTAAACTGGGTAGTGAAGGGCAGGGTATAAATCCAATCTCCTCCTCCTCCTCTTCTTCTAATAAAAAGAGCCCATAAAAATCATAACTAAATCTCTGATGACATAAATAACCGACCGACAGCTAAAACAAAGGAAATTTAGACTTCTGAGGGGACACAGTTTCAAGGGTAAGATGGCACCACAGAGACAACCTTATCACTGGTCACCATCCACCTCGTCTTCATTCAGGTCATGGCACACACGGGAAAAGACCTCTTCTGGAGATTTGGATTGCTTCATTGCGGGAGAATTAATGGTTCTGCTCTGGTTGCTGCTGCAAATGCAAAGGAATCCTCCGTGGCCATGGAGCCTCCTCGCAAACTGACTCCGTGCTTTCCTCTCCTTTCTGGGTAGGAGGTGGCAAGTTATAGAGGGAAAGTGGCAGGTGCTTAATCATTCCTTCACAGGCTGCTTTTCATCAAAACTTGCTGCCTATAAGACAGCCAAGCCAGGACGCATAGCTCTTTGACAATTTCAGTAAATGAATGAAACAACCTGACAAAAGAAAAACCAGCTAGACTTGAACAGGCATTCCATTTTATCCCGGTTCCCTGTGACCTGGACTTTTTCAGCCCTTCTAGAAGGCTTACAACTCTTACAGGTGTGCTGCATGCCTAGAGAGCAGCAAAGTGCCCTACTCTGTCACTTATGTATTAATACTTTCTATGTAGGGATGCCAGCCTCCAGGCGGGACCTGGGGATCCCCCAGAATTACAGCTCAACTACAGAGATTAGTTCCCCAGGAGAAAATGGATGCTTTGGAGGGTGACTCTATGGCATTGTCCCCCACTGAAGTCACTGTCCTCCCCAGGCTCCATCCCCAAATCTCCAGGAGTTTCCCAACTTGGATCTGGCAAAAAAAAACCATTCTCTGCTGGTGGCCAGGGGGGACCTGGCAACCCTATCTGGTCTCCTGGAGAAAATGGCTACTCTGGAGGGTGGACTGTATGGCATTATATCCTGCTGAGGTCCCTTCCCTCTCCAAACCCCACCCTTCCCAGGTTGCACCCCTCCAGATCTCCAGGCATTTCCCAACCCAGAGTTGGCAACCCTACTTCTATGAGTCTCCAGCCAGCAAGTCTTTAAAGCGGTTCCTAAAGTGTGCACAAACAACCAAGCCACTGTTCCCACCCACCCCCCAGATTCCAGATGTACATTTTGTTAGATATTGTAACTGTGCATGCAAGAGGATCTGGAAGGGAAAGGGTTATGAGAATTCTTTCACTCAGGTGCACTTGGCAGTTGGCCCCACCCTCTAACTGGTTAGATGTTGAGGCTCTTTGGCTGTTACTTGCCTTCTATTTCAACTTATACAGGACCTCTCTTCTTCTCTCTCTTACCTTGGCTTCAAGCTGTAGCAAGTTCACCTAGACCGATTTCCCACGAGGCGCTGCTCCAGTGTCAGTCTTCCCTTTGCCCCAATTGCGTGCTTTAATTTCCCACTATTTGCCCTGTGCCGCATTTTGACCCGCGGCTTTGCCCGAATTCCCCTGCAGCTTCAGTGATTCCGTTTTCTGAGGATCACTGAAGCTGTGGGGGAATTCGGGCGAAGCCACTGGTCAAAATGCGGTGTGGGACAAATAGTGAGAAATTCAAGCATGCAATCGGGGCAAAGGGAAGAACGATGCCAGAGCAGAGCAGCGCCTCGTGGGAAATCGGTCCTACTTTTGAAGTAAAACTGTCCACAAATTAAATGTACCTACATGTAAGATGGGTTTCTATTTCTGTAAGTAAAATTTCTTTATTTTGTTACCATTGGAGCCAGGTCATCTTTGTAACTTGTTTGAACAGCATTTTCCCCTTAACCGGTAAACGTGGAGGATTGAGGATACTGCATAAAGCTTCTGTGCTCCCAATGCAATTGATTTATTTTTTTTACTTTTAACCCAATACATTTAACCTTGCAGATATACATTTGGGAGGAAAATGCAGGAGAGGAAAGGCTAAGCATTCCCTTTCACTGCTTCTCTTCAAATCACCCTTTTGTTATTTTGCAACAAAAGACAACCTCTCAGAATCTTGTTACATGCTTCCAAAGTAATGTATGGATGGATGATCAGTTAAATACACCAGTAAGATCATGTCCGCAATACCCTGTTACATTTTATTTAATTTCACTTTTGTTCTTCACTGTTCTCAGAAATTTTATGATAAACACTGAATTTGCACAATTGCTCCCATACTTTACACTGATCAATATGACTCAGTGCTTGGGGGTGGGGGGAGCAGAAGGGAATCCTAGAAATAGGGTTGTGAAATAGTCAGATTTCAGGATTGGGCAGCAACCAGAGATAATGGGTTAGATTGAGACTAAATTTTCCACCATTGGAACAGGGCTTTCCTGCCCACTGATCTCCACAAAATGATGCTCCTGGGAGACAGGGGGACCCTGCTGAAGGGGGATTTGCAGTGTGAAGGAGAAACTGGAACAAACTGCCTGTTTAGTCTGGATCCAGCCCTTGGTTTCCAATACAAAGTGAATTTAGCAAAATGCAGAGGAGAATGAGTGCACATGCATGATGGCACACCTTAACTTAAAAGGCAAATATTTATGTTTTGTATTTATTAAAGTGTTCGTAGCCCATCTTTCTCCCAACACCAAAACTGGACCCAAGGGAGAACCAATAAAAGGTCAAATAGTCATGGAGAAGCGACAGAATACTGGCCAGTCTGAGGAACAGGAGACTTCTGTTATGATCATCTCACCAAGTTTGTGCCTAATGGAATCAAGAAGTAGAGCATGAACTCCAGCAGATTGCAGGATATGGAACAGGCTGTGGAACAGGCTTCATGTAAATATCAACAGCAAACCATGTGCAAAACTATTGGGCAGGAGGACACATATCCTGATCTTGCCCTGCAACTCTGCACCAATACAGAAGATCAATCCAGTTAAAGGATGGCATTATAGGGAATAGCTGAAAATGAAAAAGAACTCTACGAACTGTTTTATAGATAAAAGCATTTGCTGGTGAAGGTGACAGAAGTTAAAGTACAATGGCATTTATAGAGTGTGCTGAAGCCAGAGGTTCAATGGATTGTGTCCCCATTGTGATATCAGAGGATTCCTACATTGAAAACGTATCAAAAATTTACTTGCCCTCCATTCTCAGTCCCAAATTAAGCTCTTTCAGTACAACTGGATTAATCATTCATATTTCCACTAAGCTAATAATCAATAACGTGTCTAAGCCACAGGTCTGTCATTCCACTTCATCACTCAGCAATTAATTAATATGGAAAAAATAGGCATCAGCATTTATCTGATATTAACTACAAACACCAGTCTATCAGAGAGCAGTAAACTGCTGCCACCTTCTGAACAAAGCCTAAAATTACTCTTTATAGCAAATTCTCTGCTTGCAGTTTAATAGTATGTAATTAAAATTAAATCTGGGTGACAAAGCCTTTTCCTTGAGGATTAAAATGGTTAATTTGATTATGTATTATTAAATGCCAAGCTCTAATAGAGAAGCAGTCTTCCTTGACAACAGTCCTGGTTCCTTAGGCTGCTTGGTGGTGACCCAATGAGCTTCCCATACTCTGGGCTGCTCTTGGGAAACATGATCAGCCCATTCCCAAGGGCTGCTGTGGTGATGGCAGGTATTTGCCTCCATAATAGATGTACCACTCTTCAGATCCCTGTGGATATTCGTCAAGTGCCTGTCTGCAAGGCACAGACCACATAGTGAGCACGTGAGAGACCATAGCAACCCTGACAGCACCTACCAATCAGGCAGTGGCGCCCAATGATGTTCCTCTGAGTGGCACACACAGGTGCAGCCAATCACTGCCTGCTGATCCGGCCACTGCTCCTCACTGCCAGTGTCATCCCCCCCCCCCACAGAGTGCCAGAGGACATGGAGGAAAAACCTAGTGACAGCGCAACGCTAACAAAGGCACGTGATCTGAATGTTCCCCCAACAGCCCACAGAGGAAGTGCATCCACTCAGCAGACAGTCCATCCATCTGTCCCCCCTGGCAAAGATCTGAATGGCATCAAAAGTGCTGCTCAAACACAAGCATCCCTTCTCCAAGTCACATACCCCATTTCCCTGAAAAAGAAAACATGAAGAGGGCAGAAAAACACCAAACTCAAACTCACAGCCCCCCCACCTAAGCCTAAAACCCTAACCACTTGGCTAAAAAAAAAGCAGATTTGAAGGAGGGAGTGATATCTGGCATTAGGCACCCCACTGCAACCATGATGTCACTAGGGATGGGTATGAACTGGTTCACGAACTAAAGTTTTGTCCTGTTAGTGGTTCCATAACTGAAGTTCATCCCAGATCAACCGGCATGAACTTTCCACAAACTTTCAAGCAATTCATGGCAGTTAATGCCAGTTTGTGAAAGGATACATTTCCAGACAGACTGTCTCTGCTCAAACAAAATGTTTACCAGGGGGCAGAATTCTCCAGCTTTAGAAACATCAATAGGTTCCCTGTGCATTCAATATGTGTAGCTTGCACTTTTGAACCTGTGCCTGATATTTCCTCAAAAAGTACTTTCTTGGAGGCATCTTGGGAGGGGGCATAACTTGGTTGCCCAAAGTCCAATCCTCACCAAACTTCGAGGACATGTAGAAGAGCATCAGGGGGAAGTCCCCTGTGAATTTGATATTTCTATCTTGCACAGAGTCCATTTTATACTCTCCTGAACATCCTGAACTTGCGCCTGTGATTTCCCCATAAATTATTTTCCTGGGGGTACCTTCTTTGGGGGGGGGGGACATTTCTCAAACCCCATAAATCCAATCCTCCCCAAACTTGGAGGGCAGGTAGAGGAGAGTCAGCCAGAATTCCCTTGTGAGTTTGGTGTCTCTAGCATGCTGGAAGCCCATTCTACTGTGTCATGAACCTCACAAACTGAACCAGTTCATTTGGCACCTAAAAATTTGTGACAGATCATGGTTTGCAAACTGGGCATGCCACAAACCACGAACCGAACCACATTTTCCCAGCTCATACCCATCCCTAGATGTCACCACTAGCTACATGGGGCCAGGCAGATAACACTGCAAAGTAGGATTGCCAATTCTGGCTTGGGAAATTCCTGGAGATTTGGGGGAGGGGGGAGTTTGGGGATGAGAAGAAGCTCAGCAGCAAAGTAAAGACATGGAGTCTGCTCTCTGAAGCTGCCATTTCCTCCAAGGGGATCTCTGTAGCCTGGAGATAGGTTGGACCACCTGCTCCCCATGCAAGCTGCATGCACTATCCAGCAGAGTGCATGAATGGGAAGGGGAAGGAGCAGCAGAGGGGTGGCCATGTCACTGTTGAAGAGGGGAGCTGCAACACATGAAAGTTCATAGTGAACTATGTGTCCTCAGCCTTTAAGGCTGTGTTACATTTTGCAGCTAAACAAAACAGTGGTCCAATGGGACTACGGTGAAAGATAACACTGATCCCAGCATGAGCTTCCCTGAGTCAGGGCACGATGGGGAAATCACAGAAGGGGGCAGACAATCACATGCTGTGAATGGGGTGGGTGGAGAGGAGCAGGAAGCAAGTCTTCTCAGCTTAACAACAAGCCATCAGGGAGAGAGAGCTGTAAAGCATGCCAGACTTTATTGAACAGTTGCAGGGAAATAGTAACAAGCTATTTGGTACAGCCCCCTGTGCCTTTGCAAGCTGCTCTGGGAAGACATGCCCATAAGGGAAGTGGACTTTACAGACCAATGGCTGTGCTGGAGCTGTGCTGGAATGGATGGGATGGCAGCCCCATGGCAGAGGGGCCAAATCCGTACTTGTCACTGCAGCCATTTCATATTGCTCAGGGAGAGTCATCTTCCCAGCTGTCCTCCCTGTTGAGGCCCACCATCAAAGAGAGAAATATACAATGATGACAAACAGGACAATAGGCATGGCCACTACAGCCCATTGTGGGCCGGTGTGTGCTGGTGGGCCTTCAGCAGAGTCTGTGGTTCCCCTCCCAGGGGGGGTCCATTTGTTGGGGGTACCTCCCTTGCATGCCACAGCCATCCAAACAAGATGTAGAAAACAATGCAAGAGGAACACACTGTGTAAGAACACCAAGGTCCAAAATGCTAAAGAGCACCACACTTGTATAGACCATGATAAAGAACTACATATATATCAAAGACAATGCAAAACGTAGGTGATATACATTTTAAATGTTAGGACATGTAGTAAAATGTGATGCCTATGTGTACATTACAAAATCAGAGCACAACAGAGCACGTAACACGGAACAATATATATTGTGGGATGTGTGAACAGTGTGTGACAGGAATCCAGTACTGCATCCTGTTTGAAATTTCTTCCACCAATAGAGCACAAAATCAAAGCGAAAATGCTGCAGCAAGTAATGATTTTCTAATGCACCAGTGGTTCCAGATGTTTAGAGTCCATGCTTTGTGGGAGTGAGCCTGAATATTCAGCATCCGTGCTGATTCTAATCAGAGACTGGTGACCCAGGCACAGAAATTTTATCTTATTTCAATTGTGTGCCCTAACATGGCACAGCAGCAAGAGGACATTACACCAGCATAGTTCTGGAATTTGCCAGCATATCTTCTAGATACAGTGGCAAAGCAGCTGGTCTGCTGCCTGAGCACCACGACTGCACTCTTAATCACTACGTGTGAGCTTTGCTGTCAGAATTGGATAGGGGTGAGAGCCACGGGGTGAGAGAGGAAGGCAGACTCGAATCTGGAGAACCAGGTTTGATTCCCCACTCCTCCACAAGGAGCCAGCTGGGTGCCCTTGGGCCAGTCACAGTTCTCTCAGAGCTCTCTCAGCCCCACCTACCTCACAAGGTGTCTGTTGTGGGGAGGGGAAGGGAAAGGAGTTTGTAAACTGCTCTGAGATTCTGAGTGAAGGGTGGGGCATAAATCCAATCTCTTCTCTTCTTGTGTGCAGCTTTTTTAGGCTGTTTCTGATTTTCAAGAAGAATCTGCATATATTTTATTCCTGTTTTATGTATTGTTTTCTGCCTTTGGTCCCAGTTGGTTAGGGTGAAAGATGGGTTTCCAGTGTTCTTTTCCTATCCAGGAAGGCATTTGGCTTTTCTATAATGTGTTAATATGTAACATGTACTGTAATATGGCCTTTTCTAAATGTGTGGTTTTAATTTTTATTTAATTCATGTATTACAATATTTATAGTTTTCCTTTTCCAACACCAAAGCAGGACCCAAATCAAGCAACGTTAATTAAAAACAATAACATACCAATAAATGCAGTGGGAAATCTTTAAAAAAATTTAAAATACCATCACCATGGCCTCAGAAAAGGTGTTTCTCTACCCCACCCCTATCCCACCCCCACAAACCCTAGGCATATTTTCTCTCAAGGGGCCATAAACAGCATAGATTTGTAGCCTCTCTATAACACCAGAAAGCTGACAAGTCTTCCTTACTTTGTGCAGGAAACTGTTCCATAACACAGAAGTCACCACTAAGAAGGCTCTTGTGTAGACTGTAGCCAAGAGCATCATGGCCAGGGGAGGGATGGGGGGAGCAGGAGCTGGCTACTGCAATGAAGCTGCCACACAAGTTTATACCGGGAGAGGTGATCCTTTGGGTATGTTAGAGTACTCACTCAAGCACCTGTTCTCAGGTACATTCAGCAGAAATGACCCGGCTCAAAACATCAGCCCTTTATTTGCAAGGAGACAACTTCAGTTGGCATACAAACACTGGAAACTGGAACTACTTGAGCTCCACTCCATTGAAATACACTGCAGTTCAAAAAAAGTTGCACAGAAAATGTGAAATGGATTTTCCATTAAGGTTTCTGGGCCCAGATAGACTACTCTGGGACTGGAATGACAGCCCCCAGAGTGGAATTCCATTCCCAGGATGCAGCTGCTACTCCCAGGGACCATTACAACATTGGACATTTTATTTTCAATCCCTTTCCTAGTAATTCCTAATATGGAGTTTGCCTTTTTAATGACTACTGCTCACTGGGTTTTCATCAGACTTTCCACTACAACCCTAAAATCTCTTTCAGTCTGTCAATTCAGACCCCTGATCTTTTAAATCTGGATTTTTTTTGTGCCAGTATGCATCATTTTACATTTACCCACATTGAACTTCATTTGTCATTGTTGCCTGCCCACTCACCCAGTTTAGAGAGATCCTCATGTAGCTCTTCACAATTCACCTTGGTTTACACCAGCCTGAATAATTTGGTACTGCCTGCAAATTTGGCTACTATACTGCACAGCCCTAATTCCAAATAATTTGTGAACAAATTAAAAAAGCAAAGGTTCCAATACAAATCCTTATGGGACCCCACTGCTCATTTTCCTCAATAGCAAGAACTGTCCATTTATTCCTACTCTCTGCAGCCTTCTATTTAACCAATGTTTAATCCATAAGAGGACCATCCTCTTATCCCATGATTGCTAAGCTTGAAACTATCAGCAGTTCTTAGTGAGACACCTTGTCAAAGGCCTTGTGAAAGTCCAGGTATCTGATGACTACTGGATCACCCTTATCCATATGTTTATTAACCTGCTCAGTAACTCCAAATGTTGGTGAGGCAGGCCAGAAACCATGGCTGAGGACAGATTGGCCGTCTCGGCCGCTCTGCCTCCGCTTCAGAAGCGGTGGCAGAGCGTCCGTTCAGACGGCCGCATCTGCCCCCAGGAGGCGGCCCGGACGTGTTGCGTCCGGCGCCGCGCTCCTTGCGCACCAGCTGAGCACCACTTTAAAGTGGTGCTTGGCTGGTGCGGTGCGCCCCACGCGCGCGTTCCACCCGCCAAAGCGGGTGTGAACGCGTGTGGGCAGGGGCGGCCGCACGGCGTTCGCCCGCCACTCCAGGAAGCCGCCCGCAGTCTGAACGCTGCGGGCGGCTTCCTTCCGGCGGCGTGGGAATTTCCCCCGCCCCATTCTGCCGCGCCGGGGAGGCGCGGCAGAATGCAGGTTTGTCTTCAGCCCATGCTGATTTTCCCTCAGTAGGCTTTGTTCCTCAATGTGCTTAATATTCTCTCTTTAATAATAGTTTCTGCTAATCTACCTGGAACAGACATCAGGCTAAATGTCTAGTAATTCCCCCTGGAATTATTATTATTACTTATTATTAATAATATCATCAATTGAAGTGTTAACTGAAATAAACCCAGGTGGTTTACCAATACTCCATAGATTATTAATTTTGTTTCATATATTTTTATCCTGTCCTTTGTCCAAGGAGATCAGGGCAGTCTATATATCAATATCCCCTCTTCCATTTTATCCTAACAACAACCCTGTGATGCAAGTTAGAACAAAAGAGAATGACTGCCCCAAGGTCACCCAGTGAACTTCATGGTAAAGTGGTGGTTTGAACCTGAGTCTCCCTGATCCTCATCTGACACTCTTTAACTACTGCACCACACTTCATCTACCCTAGGTTAAAAAAAGCACAGTTCCTTTCTCCTTGAGCTCAGTTGACATGTGTGTACATAAGGCTTATCAGCCAACTCCAGTGATGACCCCCACTGTGCTAGTAAAGCTTGCTTTTCCCCCCCTAATATCTATATATCTAATTCCCAAGTACCCTCCCCCGTGCGGATACCTAAATCCATGGGGGGGGGCACTTGGGGGTGGGGTTTCTACACACGGGGGGCACTCCCCCCATGTGCAGAAAAATCCTAAATGTTTAAAAAACTTTTCAGGGGATCTTTAAATCCCCCGAAAAGTTAAAGCGTTCTTTGCGCGTGTGCAGAGAACGCTGTGGCCGCTGTAGGGGAGGGGGTGGGAAGCAGCGTGACGAGGACTCGCTGCCGCCATTTGCGGGGGGGAGGGAGGGAAGAGCCTCGGCGGGCAGGTCTCTATGCCCCCACCGCCGTTTTGAAAGCAGGGGGGGGGGAAGCCTCAGTGGACGGCGGGTGTCCCTGCTGCCGCTGCCGTTTTGAAGGCGGGGGGAAGCCTCGGCAAGCAGCAGTCTCCCTGCCGCCACCACCTTACGGGGGGGGAGCCTCGGCGGGCGGCTGTAGAGGCTCGGCACGCTGAGGCCCGCCAGGAGTCTCTGGGGGGGGAAGGGGGCGAGCGGCGGGCCCAGCAAGAGCCGCCGAGGCCCGCCGGGAGTCTCGGGGGGGGGAGGGGGCAGAGGAAGGGGGGAAGGGGGCAGAGGAAGGAGGAGCAGCTGTCAGCTTCTCCCCCCCGCGAATATCGCGGGGGCCCCCTTGTAATCTTCTAATCATTTGAAATCTCACAACGATATTCTCTTTGTATACGTTTAAAATTTAACAAGCAAGGATATGCAACTTAACCATGGATGGGAAGAGGAAAGAGAGCCATCTGATCAATGATTACTCAAGTCATCAAGAATGCTGATGGAGCCCTAGAGAACACTGATTTTGCTGGTCCGATGCTTACAAGGTTGTTTTAAGCTCAAAGGGGAAGCAGATAATAGGCATGAATTGTTTCAGTGTGCATTATGGGAACAAAGGTTGCTGTAATGTGAACATTAGGAACAGAGAGCTGTTGAACTTGGGCTTGCAATACAGGGGTTCAGATACCTGCTTGGCCCACAAAAGTCAAGGTGCTGCAGCACATGGCAGAGCCAGGGTGCCACAGTGGTTAGCATGAAAGACTAGGTGAGGAAACCCGCGTTCAAATAACCACTTGCCATGAAACTGACTGTGTGACCTTGCACCAGGCTTTCTCTGTAAGCCTCACCTGTGAGGATAAAATGGAGGAGCAGAGAACCCGGGTATGCTATCCTCTGTGGAGGAAGGGTGGGATAAAAACGAACTGTATCAATCCTTTTTCTCTGCTGTCTCATATGGTTCTGAGAGGATTGTGCCACTCTCATCTCCATTCAAGAAGGTGGGATATAAGTAAGAGGACGGAATAAGCTTTTTGGCCTAAGTAGCTGTCCATTTTTTTCCAAATGAGATGGCTTCAAAAGTAATTCAAGGGGATATGTGTTTCAAATTTTGCCATTATTTTAAATATATTATTTATTTAAAATATATAACCTGAATTGTTTTAAATATATAACCCGATACAATAAACTCTAAGTCACAAGAAGAACCTTGAAGGAAGAAAGGGCTTGAGAGATTGAAGGGGGGGGGGGGGGTGTTTCAGTCAACGTAAAGGAACCAGCATGGCAGAAAGGACAAGATACCAATCATGGGAGCAGGAGACTAAATGAGTCTTAAAAGATCTTGGACAGAACAGTTATCAAGAAGGGATATTATGGCATATAAGGACAAAGCGGCCTTACAGATCTATTAGTGCTTTTCAACAGACACAGAAGGGTGTTAAAATAGCAACGACATAGCTATGACTGTTATGTTTCAAGTCTCTCTGCTCATTACTTGCTGCCATTGTGAAGCGTGTTGCAGCACTGAAGGGCAAAAGGGCCTCCTGGTTTTGTATTCGATCATGAAAGAAAGGCTGAAACAGTGGCAGTATGACATTTGTGGCTTGCTTTCAGAAATTTGTGTACACACTGACTCAGTCACATCGTTTTATTGTTTATTTATGGGCTTGTTCAATCTAATGAATATTTAACGAAGCTATATATAAATAAATGCACTGTTTTTATTAACCTAAGAAAAGCACAAACTCATCTAGGAAGAAATCTGGTATTTTCCCCAAGGGGCAGAAAAGCTGGTAAGTCACTGACCTTTCCATATTTTTAACTAGGGCCCTGCTTGCACACTCAGTAACTACATATTTTAAATGGTGTAACAGAAGGTGGCCATACAAACAATTCAGTAGTAATTACCACTGATTTAATTCCCAGCCTTATCAGCGATCGAGCACGTGGTAACATTTGTTTATACATTTACTTAAATATTCATACATTCCATTTTCCCCACACGGCTTCAAGGCTCCTGTGTTTCAACTCCAGGACAACTCTAGCGATGGACAGGTTAACAGCCAAAATACCCGACACCAACCAATCCCATCGCTGAACGAGCGGATGTTTAATTGCTCTCTGCGTCTTCTTTGCTCCGGCCAGCAGCCATTCTCGCTCCAAAGGGCTCGCCCGACCAATACGCGGCACTCAGCTCATCCTCCGGACCCGTCTCATTAGCACGCTCACGTGACCTGAGGGACCGCCGGGGGAACAAAGGCAGCTCCAGCAACAAAAGCCAGCGCCGCCGGAGGAGGCGGGCGTCCGGGCGGCTGGGCGGGGCCTCCTCGTGACCTCGCCCCCTTCCGAACGTGGGCGGCGACCGGCGAAAGCGGAAGCGCGTGGGCGTGGCCGAGGGCTTGGAGCTGTCCGCCGCCCGGCGGTGCTGACCGAAGTCGGCTTCTTCCTGCGGCGCCCCAGCTGGCGCGGGAGGAGCCATGGCGCGCCCACCACCGCCTCCCCTGGGACGGCGCATGTAGCGGCGGCAGCGCCTTCCGTCCGCCGCCCTCCTCTCGCTCGCTCGCTCGCTCGCTCCCTCCCCGGCCTGGGCCTGGCGCCATGACTGAGCGGGCCCCCGCCGGGCTCCCCGCGCGGCTCCTGCGGCTGCTGCTCCTGCTGGCGCTGCTGCCGGGGTCGCCGTCTGCCGAGAGGAGGTCGCCGGCGGGCCCGGGCGTGGAGTCGCTGCTGGAGGAGTTCCGCCGCCAGCTGCAGCAGGAGCAGGATCCTCTGAGAGGCGGCCGCGAGCGGGCGGAGGCGGCGGGACGCTGCCGCGGGGCAGGCGACCTTGCGGGCAGCGGCGGGAGCTTCTTCTCGACCAGGCCCGACGCCATCATCCGCACCAAGGACTCCATCGCGGCCGGCGCCACCTTCCTGGGCTCGCCGGGCGCTGTGGCCGGCCTGCGGCAGTGCTTGGACGCCTGCTGCGCCGAACCGCGCTGCACCTTGGCCGTCTTGCAGCAGCAGCAGCCGCCGCCGCCCCGCTGCTATCTCTTCAACTGCACGCACCGCGGCCGCTCCGTCTGCCTCTTCTCCCCGCAGCGCGGCTACCACAGCTACTCCCTGGAGCCCGGCAGCAGCAGCCCTCCAGGCCTCGGTAAGAGAAGGCGCTGCCGTCGAGCCACTTTTTTGCTTAATGGCTTTAAAAGCCACGGTCGCTCGGGAGACGGGAGGGCGCTTGGCAGGTGCACGGAAGATCTCCTCCGGTCTTGCTTTACATTCCTGACATTCAGACTTTAGGCACCCTTAGCCTCGTTCACACATTAGTTTCCCACTTGTGGCCCTCCGCATAGATGCTTTTGCTGGCAAGGTGCGTTCCCATGCACTTTTGAAGGAACGTGGGAAAGTGTTTGTAATGTGCATCTGCCCTGCCCTGGATGGTCCAGGCTAGCCCAGTCTCATCAGAACTCAGAAACTAAGCTGGGTTTGTACTTACTTGTTCTTGGGTGATAGGAAGTCCACGGGTTGCTACACAAGAGGAAGGCAATGGCAAACCGGCATCTCTTGCCTTGAAAACCCTGCAGGGTCAACATAAGTGGGCTGTGAGTTGATGGCGCTTTCCACCGCTAATGTACACCCAAACCCTGCTGATAAGCTTCAGACCACCTAGACTCTTAACAGTAGTCCAGTGGGGATTGCAAGTCTGGGAGCTGTATAAACTGCAGTGCAGGAGAAATAAGGTTCTTTTGCAAGACAGCAACTTTGCTTACTGCACAATTAACACTCTCTGACTTGAAAAGCTGCAGTCTGGATGCTCTTGTTAAGACTGATTATTTTCTTTGCAGGCTGGAAATGGATCTGTAGTCATCAGAATAAAATAGGTTATTAACACATAGGAAAGCTTCCTCATACTGAGTCGTGCCACTTGTTCATTTATCCAGGTTTGATTTATTCTGGCAGCAATTCTGCAGGACTTTTTTTGTCCTGCTACTTGAGACTCTTTAATTGGACATTTCATGGGTTGAGCCCAGGATTTTAGAATGGGGGGAGCAAACTATAATTTTGCATGGCTTTGCTCAGCCAACTTTGAAAAGGGTTTTCAGTGGCATACCAAAAATACCATACATTCTGTTGAGAAACCGTTTCACCACAATGACACTTTCAAGCTCAGACCTGAAAATCTGCAGACTCCATAGAAACACAAGACCAACGTGTATGATCAGTAGCATTACATGTCATGGAAGAGCTCAGTGTTAGCTATTTCAGAAAATCCATTTTGATCATGTGATAGCCTGGAACCTGGCTCAGAGACTGCCCAGGCCAGCATTTCTAGTTCTGGGAGAGGGACGGTGCTGGTATGAGAACTCTCCATGTCGGGCACCAGAATTATTTGCTGCTGCATGTTTATAGTTGTTATCACATGGAAACCATTTCCAGTGCAATCTGTATAGCATAAGTGAATCATACTGTAAACTTAAGCTATTTAAGTAAAGCAAAATGTGTGGGGAAGACACAGGATGGATGGGGAGAGGGCATTGGTTGTGGTGGAAGAGCTGTTGGCTGTTACAGTAGAGCTTCACCCAAGCACCACCACCTCAAGCACTTCCTGCTCTGGCCGAGGTGCCAGTTGAGAGGGTGTGGCTGGGCATAAGCCATCTGGGGTTTGCCATGGGTGGAGACAGCACCCACTTGGCCTACATTGGAAGTTGGGCATACAAGATGGAGAGGGACGGGGCCCAGCTCTTGGGGTCAGCCTTGAAGGAGGGGGCCTTGAGCACCATGGGGCTAGACGAGGGCACAGACATGGGGGACTCAGGCTGCAACATCCCTTCTAACATTTTGGAAGCATAGAATGGTTTATTTGGTTGCCATACTGTTTCTGTAGAGCAGCACACTACCAGAACAATGCTAATAGTATTACATACGTCTCTCTGAGATACTCCTTCACCAGGCTGATACACCCATTACAAGGGATTGTTGAACTGTTTTGTTATTGGGGAGTTGGCTTTCTTCATTTCAGAAGCATGAGAAAAGCCATAAAAGTATATCAAGGAGCAAAAACTCTTTGCTTTGAATAAATACATATTCTGTTTTCTTTCAATAATGAAATAATCTTACTTTATTTAGAAAATGATGACCCTCCTGTCAGCAAAGCAGGGAAAGACATTGTGCTTCAGTTGCCTGTAGACTGGGTGATTCTGGATGGCCGAGAAAGTTTTGATGACCATGGAATCATTCAGTATGAATGGACTTTGCTGCAAGGTGCCCCTTCAGTTGCTATGAAGGTAACTAAAGTTTTGCACTTCAAGTTCAAGTCAACCTGTGTGGGTACTGGTATCGTAGAAATAGATATACTAAGGTTTCATTGTGCAATCAGATGAAAGGAGAACAAGAAGTTACTGTGGTCTGATATTCAGCTCTTGAAACCTGAAAAGACTGGGAGTGTTATAGAATAATATATAATGTACTACATATAACACTGAGATACGCGTATACACACTAATTCTTAATATACCAAAGAAATAAATTATAATTAATTACAACCAGGGCTATTTTTGGGCAGGGACGCACAGGAACGGAGTTCCGGCTGGCTTCCGAGTTGGCCACACCTACAGCCTCCCCCCCCCGGGTTCCCCAGGTGTCTCACAAGCTGTGGGGAGCCTGGGGAAGCCAAGCTGATCCAGGGAGGGAAGGCACCCCGCAGCTGCAGGGCACCTGGGGAAGCCGATCCAGAAACTGCCTTCCTTCCCTTGGTTTCCCATGCACCCCGCAAACTACAGGGAACCTGGGGAAGCTGATCCTGAGAGGGAGCTGTGCTGTCAGGGATGTGGCCTAATATGCTAATGAGTTTCGCTGTTGGGTGTGGCCTATTATGCTAATGAGTCCCTGCTGGGCTTTTTCTACCAAAAAAGCCCTGATTACAACTACTATATTGTAGTTATGGACTAGCATGTATCATAAGTTTCATGAGTATATTTAATAGTTCTCATACTCCTCTGTTTAACTTGCATAGCAAGGATGTTTGAAATGGTTTCATACTGAGTTCGTAAAACTGATCTTCCTGAAAAGTATCCATACAAGCTTTGAAAAAAAAAAGACCATATCAGTCAGAAAAAAACCCACTTCTTAAATAGAGGGAAGATTTGTGGGTTAGTGGCTTAACTCAAAGGTTCCTTTTACATATATTTTATTCAAAACCATTGCATCTTTTTAAGTTAGAAAAAAACAATTAGAGGAATTTATTTCACTGTGTGCCTAGTAATTTGCTCAATTTAGGGAGGGATTTACTGTTCGATGGATACTTCTGTAGTACATAAATGGACTTATGCCCAAATCACATATGCAAGTATGGGGGTGGGGAGGATATTTTGCCAAGAATCAGCTTCTCCTCACTGTGTTGCAAGCGGCTCGTGAAGCCTGCTGGATTTTAAACAGTTGCTTGCACTGAAGCATGGAATGCTGCTGCCCTAGGGAAACAAAAGCCCTGCACTGAGAGCTCCTAGTCAAACATTCCTGGTTAGGCTTTTGTCTGTGGTGCCACTGCCAGCATAATGCCATTGTGTGTATTTTCACACACTAGCCTAGAAGCCTCATGTTTAAAGCACTTGTCTCATCTGTAGCAGTTCCCAGAATCAGCCATTTAGCATGGTAAAACTGTACACTGGTGCATGTAGTGTAACAGTTTCTTCTTTGAAATTTGGTTACTGTCTGTAAAATGGGGTGGGGGGGTTAGCCCCATATCTGAAACTGACCATTTCACTTTGAAACTAGTGATTTTTTTTCTTGTAATAATAATCAGCTAAAGAAAAGTAGATCTGTTAGATGAAAATATATATCAAAGAAACTGTGAATGGCCATGCAAGATACTAAAACTAGACATCTTTTTTTTTCTTGTTTGACCAATGGAGCATTCCATACACACAATTTTTATTCTTGTACATCATGTCTACATCCAGGTGCAAAATCAAATCATGGTTTATAATTATGAGAATGAGCCACCAAAGATGGTTGGGCTCACATGCTCCCTTTTCCCCTCCCAAAGCCACTTAATTGAAGACTTCTATATTCTCAACAAACCAAAATGTGTTGTTTCATTTAAATCGGACAACACAATAAACTACAGTTAGTTTTGCTTGCCTGCAAATTAGGAATCCAAACCAACATTTAATCTTGGTTAGGAATTCCTAATCTGTGACCAAAAGAACAAACCTAAATTGTTGTGGGAGGGTTGCTGTGTTGGTCTGCAGTAGAAAAGCTAGATTAAAGTCCAGTAGCACCTTAGAGAGACTGACAAGATCTTTGGTCTCTTTTTTGACAGTCAAAGCTGTCAGGTATAATTATTCTGTTTGTTTAATCCAATGTCCCTCTATGGTTTGTTGAAGACTTCCTGGTCAGCTGTTGATGAGCTGCACAGGGCAGGGGGTTAAGTCTGAGAGGACTTCAAGGGCTTGTTTCCATAACAAAAAAAGCCTGCTGTGTGTCATTGTATTATGCAACCGTAGACAATGGTGTGCTTCATAGAAGGGGGAAGGCATGAAGCCAGCCATAAAGCTACAGATTGTCCCTATTGTTTTGTCTGCATCTGCCAATTTTACTAGCTAGAACTCAATTAACTACTGATTATATTGAGCCACAGTAATATTACTGGCTCACCTGCTGTGCATTAAGCAGTTGCTGACTTTCTGTTGCTGGTTCCATTGTTAATAATTTTGTATGTTTGAACAAGATAAAAGTCAGCTGCCATATTTCTCAAGTCAACTTATTTCAAAAGACGAGTGAAAACGTCTGCCTTATCAGACTGCCCTTGCTACTCTGTGGAAGAAAAGGTCATGCTTATTGAGGCCAGGTGAAATTTGACTGAAGGACGACTTTGCTTGTTGAATGATTTGCATGCCCATGAAGCAACTGAACTCTGTGGCAAGTGGTATTTTGTTACTCTGGAAATTTGTTATCTAGTTTGATCCAACAGCCGAACAAACAAAATAGTTCCACAACCGACTTACAAGCAGGAAAAAGAGAAGGAAAAATCCTTCAAAGATCATTCCCTTCCACAGTGCAATGCTAAACAGGACTACTCAGAAGTCTACCCCTTGAAGGCTACGCACTGGGGAGTAGAAGCGCACTGTTATTCATTTAATTTATTTCGACGTTGCCTTGTAGCCATAAGGTTCCCAACTCAGTACAGAAGATTAAAATACATTGTTACATTTTTTTAAAAGTGAAAATCAGTGAAACTAATAAAACAGTGACAATATTAAAATAATAATTTTTTTTTACACTAAAAAGTAAACTTTCTGCATAAAACTGTGTACAGAGACTCTCATCTGAGATTTATAGAACAAGATTCTATGGGCTATCTTATTTGGCATTACATCTGTTCTTATTATAATGCAGGCATATAAATTCACTCCACTTCATAAAATTTGCTGGTGAAGGTTTGGCTCCATCTGGACGGTACAAGCCTTCCCCTTCTGTGGCAGAGACAGGGACAAGGGAAAAGCCACATGGGACTTGTGCAGGAACTACAGAGACCTAGGCTTGAGGAGCGGACACAGACATTAACAGTACTCCATGGGAGTTTAGTTACCCAAAGGTGGAGGTGCGCCTTTAGTTTGCAGTCATTAGCAGAGAAACCAACAAGCCAGGCAGCAAAAGAAGAATGAGGCCTGGCTCATATATTCCACCGGGTTACTGATGAAATAGCATTTGGGAGGGTCGATGCTTGTGAGCTAGGCTATTTCGGTGAGCACCTGGTTATGTGGAGAACCTCTCGTGTGATTTCCTCCCACTTTTTAAAAAAGGGCACACAATTTGGTTGTACCCTTTAGTAGCGATAAGAGGGAGAAACTATATCATGTCCTAATACATGCAGAAAATGTCCAAAAATTAATGTTTGAAATACTTCAGTACCACAACAGTGTCTTACACTTCAGATTACCATTTACCCTTCACACATCTCTGTGTGCTTTTAAACTGTTCGTGTGCATGTATTGTTTAACTTGCTGGATGCTTACAATGTTTTGTCCTTGCAGCTTTTGTGGTTGAGTTTGCTCCGCTGAGGCTGGGTATAAATGTTTTAAATAAATGAATAAAATTTGAAAAATTTATTATAGGCAAGTGTGAAGAAGCCAGGAAAGTCACCATCAATTGCAAAGGTTGTTTTTTTTTAAAAGTAATCAGTGATTACTACGATTGTGTATGAGACCTCACTGTTTATTTTTTTTTTGTACTTGGCCGCTGCTGATATACACTCTCAGTCAAGAAGGAATAAGTGTAAATGAGCCAGTAGCAGGTAGAATTCCCTTCCTGGATGTGTTCACCGGGTGCTATCTCTTAACAGATGCCTGATGCACCTGAGGAAGTGAGCTTTGACTCGCAACATTTTTTACTGGAATAAATGCTAGTGCCACTGGACTCCTGTTGAATTTATATGACATCTCCATTAGATATCCAGCAAAACCTTCCCCCCCAGAGTTTCAGGGTTGGCTTGCTTGGAGTGGGGTGGCCTGATTCACTTGAAGGTTTTCTGCTAACTATTCCTGATGCCAAGCTTAACTTGCTGCTTTAAACTGCACTTTGCAGTTGGCTTTATTGTTAATTGATTTTTGATTCTGTTTTCTCCTGTAGTTTTCTCTGTTAATGCTAACGTTGTTATGTCGTGGGGAGGCCAGGCCTTGGCTTTGTTCCAACAAAGTTCTGAACTGTTTTGGTACCAGCAGCCATTGTGGGGTTATTAAAGTTTTCAGTTTTATCAGGGCTTTTTTTGTAGAAAAAGCCCAGCAGGAACCCATTAGCATAATAGGCTACACCCAACAGCAGAAACTCATTAGCATATTAGGCCACACCACTGACAGCACAGCTTATTAGCATATTCGGCCACACCCCCCATGTTACCAGAAGAGTGGTCATCCAGCCGCACCCACCTTTTGCTTCTTATTGTGTTTACCTTGTTTGCTGTCAAAACCCAGGGCTTCTCTTGTAGCAGGAACTTCTTTGCATGTTAGGCCACACACCCCTACTGTAGCCAGTCCTAATGAGTTTCTGCTGTTGGGTGTGGCCTATTATGCTGATAAGTTCCTGCGGGTGTGGCCAACTCAGGAGCCAGCCGGAACTCCATTCCTGTGCGTTCCTGCCCAAATATAGCCCTGAGTTTTATGAACCGTTGCAAGCCACCTTGATGGTCAGGAAGAACAGCATAAAATGTTTTAGATAAATGCTGTTGCACACTGAAAGGGTAATCATCTCTCCAAGATACTGAGGTTGTTTCTTCATGGTCTGATTGTGGTTCAACAGAGTATGCAGTACACTAGGAGCTCATGGCCTTTCTGAAATATTTCTCTTCTGGGGCTGTGTTGCTTGCCACAAGAGTCCTGCCAGTGGGAGGACACCGGCCAAGTGTGTTGCTGTTAATCAGGCTTCTAGGGTTGCCAGCTCTGGGTTGGGAAATACCTGAAGATTTTGGGGGTGGAGCCTGGGGAGGGCGGGGTTTGAGGAGGGGAAGGACCTCAGCAGGGTATAATGTCATACAGTCCACCTTCCAAAGCAGCCATTTTCTCCAAGGGAACTGATCTTGGTCGTCCGGGGATCAACTGTAATAGCAGGAGCTCTCCAGGTCCCACTTGGAGGTTGGCAGCCCTGTAGGCTTCCACCCCTACTTCTGTTCCTGGCTTTTCACTTCTCTTGCCTATAGAACTGCCCTCTTACCATTTGCTTCTCAGCCACTGGGTCATCTTTTGGATCCATGCAAGGGGCGTTGATCTGCCCAGTAAATCATGGATGTCTAGCTCATCCCTGCAAATGCATTCCTGCCAGTTAAGAAGATGGATCGTTATGCATTTTGCTTCATTAGGTGAAAACTGGAATAATCTGTTTGAACCGGATCAAGAAGCAGTTAAGCAACAGACAAACATTTGCTTCTCTTCACACAAATATATTTTGGCTGATGTGTCAGTGCCTTAAGAGTTGAACTTGACCAATGAATGTTCTGGTTTCTTTGGATCAGGAACCTCAGCCAGGAACTGTGAAGCTCTTTCATTTGCAAGAGGGAACCTACATTTTGCAGCTGACTGTGACTGACACTGTGGGCCAGAGGAGCTCAGATAATGTCTCGGTGACAGTGATTCCCATGGTGCCCTCTGCATTAGGTGAGAAAACTGGAAATAATAGTTTTGCAACAGCATGGTGTCTGTCAATCACTCTGAAGGGTAGATGGGGATAAGACTGCCTACGGTTGTGACTAAAATCAGCAGTATATGTTCATAAACCCACAAAATGGAGCATAAGCAGAGTTTGTGCCATGTAATTTGACTGAATTTGCTTTTTTTTCAGAGTACAAAGTTTGTTTTTTACTTGTACAGATTTTACTTCCTTTTAAAGAGATGACTCATTCATCAATTTTATATTATTCTTACAGTGAAAATAATTATGGACTAGAAAGAGGCTTTGTCACTCATGACAAGTTTGGAAGACGGCATAATCTGAATAGCTTCCGATGTTAATTGTTACTGTTTTGTGGTATTTTATTGTGTCTTATTATGGCTGGCTGTGAACTGCCTTGAATTTTGTTAGACTGGATAGAAATGCTTTAAAATGCATGAATTAATCTAAATGTCAGTTTAGTGGTTTCAGTTCTCTTGTAAACTGGTCTTCTCATAGGTTGTACGGGGGTTTGTTCACGCTACCAGTTCCTCTGCGACGACGGCTGCTGCATCGATATCACCTACGCCTGCGATGGAGAGGAGCAGTGTCCTGATGGGTCTGATGAAGTCTTTTGTCAGAAACGTGAGTGACGAGCTCATTCGGTTTGTGTTAACACAATGCTTTACTTACACTAGCTCAGAAGCCTTATGGGTAATTATGACAGGGAGCAGCCACAGATCATTGCGAGAGTTCACATGGTGTCTGCAAAAGGTCCCGAGTCCAGTCTGTGCTATGGTACGGCAGGCTCGACAGGCTTCCATGTTTTTTCCCGGATGACAGATTTACACAGGTGGCTGGACCCAAGGAGATTTCCTTTCCAAACCTCATTCCTCTACCCAGCTGTGGTTCTTCTGGAGGAAAGTCAGACATGTAATTTTAGCTCTCCCACAGTGCTGTCCTAAGTAGAGCAACACCCTTCTAAAGATGTGACTTAAAAGGGTGTAAATTTGTTTGGAACTACACTGCAAGTAACTAAACTGTGTGTGTGTGTGTGTAATTGCTCAGGTGCTCCCCTTTAGCCATTGGTTTTCAGTCAAACCGATGCTGGAAGTTATATGTCCAGGGAAAGTTTTCTAAATTTCTTCTTAATGATCCGTTCAGATCAGTGGGATAATTCTTGGGGTACAAAAAGATGACATAACCAGACAGGGCAAATAAATAAAAATCTAGTTTTCACTTAGCGTATAAAAGATGCTGATTACAAAAGAGATCAAAATATACTGAGCAACAGCTGAAATAATAGTATGGAATAAATGCATCCTGTTATTCGAAACCTTTACCTTATGATTGGGTTCATCAATGTGTGTGTGTGTATGAGAGACAGAGAAGTACTGTCAAGTCACTTCTAACATATGGTGTCCCCAAGATTTAATTATCTCCAAAACATCCCATCATCAGTAGTCTTGCTGAGGTCTTGCAAACTGAGAGCTGTGGCTTGCTTTGTTAAGGCAGTCCGTCTCATGTTGGGTCTTCCTCTTTTCCTCCTGCCTTCAGCTTTCCCTACCTTTTGATCTTGGTCTCCAGCCACTCATCCTTATGCTCAGGGCTCTTTTTGTAGAAAAAGCTCAGCAGGAACTCATTAGCATATTAGGCCACACCCATGACAGCACAGCTCTTTAACATATTAGGCCACACCCAATGTTCCCAGAAGTGTGGTCATCCAGCCACACCCACCTTTTGCTTCTTATTTTGTTTACCTTGTTGACAAAACCAATAAAAATATTATTTTCTGTCCCATCTATACAAAATCTTGCCTGAACCAATAATCTTATGTCCAACAATTATTCCCACACTGGATTGGAATCAATTCCTAAAGGTTAGGTTCCCATGGAAATCAGCTTGCCTTTCTGCAGAACTAGCACGCTGAATATGATTTTTTAGGGTTGCCAACCTACAGGTGGGGTCTGGAGATCTCCTGGAATTACAACTGAGCTCCAAACTAAAGAGATCAGGTCAATGGCTGCTTTGGAAAGTGGAGTCCATGGCATTATGCCTTGCTTAGGTCCCTCCTTCCCCTAAACTCCACCCTCCACTCCCAAATCTCCAGGGATTTCCTCAACCTGGAGTTGGCAACCCTAGTTCACTGGCAGAAAAACCCAAGTAGCCAGTTTGGTGTAGTGGTTAAGTGCGCAGATTCTAATCTGGGAGAACCAGGTTTGATTCCCCACTCCCCCCCTTGTACCTGCTGAATGACCTTGGGCAAGCTATAGTTCTGTACCAGCTGTTGTCTCAGAGCTCTCTCAGCCCCACCTACCTCACAGAATGTCTGTTGTGGGGAGGGGAAGGGAAAGGAGTTTGTAAGACGCTCTGAGACTCCCTTAGGTAGTGAAGGGCGGGGTATAAATCCAATCTCTTCTTCTTCTAGGTTTGTGGATGCACTGGACGGGAGTAGTTTGTGGACTATTTTATTCAAGGTACAAAATTTTATTCAAGGTATAAGATTTCATGTGCCACCCACACTTCTTCTGATGGAAGAAGGGTGCATGCACACAAAAGCTTATACTTTGGATGAAACTTTGGACTCTAACTTTGTTCTGCTGCTTCAGACCAACACGGCTACTCACCTGAATTATTACACTGTAATACTTTTTACAAGCAATTATGTACCAGTGGAGTGGTTACCATGTAGAGTCTGTCCCACAGGTAAAATGATCCTGTGAAAAGGTGGGCTTTACCACATCAAAGTATCACTACCATCACAAGATCACCAATCGTTGGAAGTCAACTCCTCAGAAGCAGAAATCTCTCTTATTAGGAGGTTTAAGAACATCAGTTTTGCTGGCCCATTAAAGGCAGATGTCAGCCCAGTGGCAGGAGAAGAGGGACAATCATCTTCATCAGAAACTCTGCCCACTTTTTAAATTTCACAAAACAGGCAATCTCCAAAGTGCTGCTGACCATGCTCATTTTTAGTCACAACTCCGTTTCTCTGCAGATGTCCCCCAAATTCCCCCATGCAACAGTCAAGTGTTCTGCCAACACACACAACAATGAAGCTACTTTTTCAGATGTTTTCTCTTGCATGGCAGTAAGCACCAAACCACTTTAATACAGACTTTAGAGACACATATATTTGCAAGCCATTTCCAACAAGACACAACAATGAACTCAGGCTTCAAACTTACTTTTCTTTTCTTTTTTGTAAATAAATTTTTATTATTTTCAAACATTTTAACGTATTTTCCTCATACAAACCTTTTTTCCATATTATATCCATTATTTGTTCTATTGTATAATCTTATTATAATCTTGTATTGGTGGTTTCCCATCACATCTGAAGCATATCACATTTTCATCTTTAACCAATCTTTGAATACATATATATGTTTTACATTTCTGGTAACGACTTAAACCTCTTTAAAATAGTTACACATTATATAGATTCTTACTTTCTTATACAAATCTAAAAATATCTTCTTTATCTAATTATCATTTATACATTCATATATTTCTAGTTCCTTTTACTATTATATCCATGTATAGATGTAATTTTTCATGTCCCAATATTGTTTCAAATCTTTCCAATCTTCCAAAAAAGTTTCTGAGTACATATTATTCAATTTTCTTGTCCATTTGTCCATTTCCGCCATGTACAACAATTTTTTCATCCATTCCGACACCTCCAGTATTTTTTCATTTTTCCAATTTTGCGCGTACGCCATTCTAGCCATTGTAATCATATACCAAACTAACGTCCTTTTTTTAACATTTATCTCTTCTAGTTTAAGTCCAAGCAATAACATTTCAGGCAATTTCTTAAATGTACATTTCAAAAAATTTTCCATTTCTGTATGTATCATAGACCAATAGGTCTTTGCTTTATCACAAGTCCACCACATATGGTAAAAAGAACCTTCTTTTTTTTTACATTTCCAACATTTGTTTGACATATTTTGATTAATATTTGCAATTTTTTTGGTGTCATATACCATCTGTACATCATTTTAAAACAATTTTCTTTTAAGTTATAACATGTAGAAATACTCATAGCATTTTTCCATAAAAATTCCCAAGATGACATTTCAATATCTTTGTTAAAATATATTGCCCATTTTACCATTTGTTCCTTCACCATTTCATCTCAAACTTACTTTTCTTAAGCAGAAGATGCCATGAGAAAACTAAAGTGATTCTCAAAAATTAAAGATATTGTCAAAAGCAGCATTTCCTGGGCTCTCTGCTTTTTTACATCCCGCCCCTTTTCAATCATTTTTTTTTATAAAAACACAAAGAACAAAATGAAAAAGGAAGGAAGGGGAGAGACATAAAGAAAGAAAGGTATGTGGGGGAGAGAAAGAGAAGGAAGGAAGGAAGGAAGGAAGGAAGGAAGGAAGGAAGGAAAGAAAGAAAGAAAGAAAGAAAGAAAGAAAGAAAGGTAGGTGAGGGGAGAGAGAGAGAAGGAAGGAAGGAAGGTGGGGGAGAGGGAGGGAGAAAGAAAGAAATGTAGGGGAGAGAGCAAGAAAAGTAGGTGGGAGAGAGAGAGAGAGAAAGAAAGAAAGAAAAAGATAGATAGGGGAGTGAGAGAAAGGAAGGAAGGTGGAGGAGTGAGAAAGAGAGAAAGGACGGTGGAGGGAGAGAGAGAAAGAAAGAAAAAGAAAGGAAGGAAGGAAGAAAGGTGGGGACAGAGAGAGAGAGAGAGAGAAAGACAGAAAGAAAGGTAGGGGGGAGAGAGAGAGAGAGAAGGAAAAGAGATGGGGGAGGCACTTACCGGAGCAGAGAGAGCGACGTGACGTCGGCAAGCCAAATGCAGAGTCAGGCCTTTCAGTGCAAAGAGCCTAGCCCTGTGCTTAATCTCTGGGCGGGGCTTTCTCCTGCTGGCTCTCTGCACTTAAAGGGAAAGCGCCAGGTGGGGCTTTTTCCTGCTGGCTCTCTGCAGGAACTTTCCCTTTAAGTGTAAACAGCTCAGGCCAGGCAGGGAGGGGGCGGGGCAGTCTCGGACGCCAGCCAGAACAGCATTCTGGTGCGTTCCTGCTGAAAAAGAGCCCTGTTTATGCTTAAGAATCCTTTCTAGCTCCTTTATGGCTGACTTTCCCAGTCTCAATCTCTTTCTGATTTCTTTGTTGCAATCTCCCTTTTGGCTGATGATGGAGCCAAGGAATAGAAACTCTTGAACAATTTCAGTTTCTTCATTGTTAGCCTTAAAGTTGTGCAGTTCCCCAGCAGTCATTACTTTTGTCTTCTTGATGTTCAGCTGTAATCCTGCTTTAGCACTGTCTGCTTTAACCAACATCAGTAGTCGTTTCAAGTAGTCTTCACTATTTTCTGCCAGTAATGGGGTGTCATCTGCATATCTAAGACTGCTAATGTTCTTTCCACCAATTTTCACTTCACCTAAATCTAATCCAGCTTTCCTTATGATATGATCTGCATATAGATCGAAGAGATAGGGAGATAAAATACATCTTTGTCTGACACCTTTGCCAATTGAAAATGATTTTGTGGCACACCCATTTCTTTTAAAACCAACTGTAATTTTTCATGATCCACACAGGCAAAATCTTTGCTGCAGTCTTTGAAACACAAGCTAATTTTCTTCTGAAATTCTCTCATATGCTCTAGTAATGAAGCTTAGAAGCTTAGAAGTAATGGGTTTAGAAGGGCAGAGCTCAGCCAAGCCAGCCATTAGTATATCAAAGCCTTTTCTGCCAGAGCCAGCAACCCAGTGTGATAAACAATTCATTATCTTTGTTACTAAGGTCATAGCCCAAAGGCACTCTGCACATGCACAGATGCATTGCTTCCTTAGATCCAAAAAGAAGGAAAGAGAGACAACATCACTACCATGTGATAAAATGGCTGTATTCTACCATGCCCTAAATAATCTTTTTTCTTCTCCCCTCCTTTTTTGCAGCTAATATCCAATGAGAAATGACTACCATCAGAGTAAAAAAGACGCTTTGTACATGCTCAGAGGCATTGTTTCCTTAAATTGTGGCAAATGCAAAACACTGGCATGTGTGTGTGTTTAGTGGCAGGCACTTTTGATGGGATTATCATCGTCCCAACCAACAGAAAATGCAATTTGCAGAAAGGTTGAGAAATGGAGACTTGTCACTACACCAGCCCTGGCATTGCTGATTTCCTGTTTGGAGGAGGGTTGTCACATGTCAGAGGAGACAGTGCTGCTGATTGTCTCTTGAGGATTGTGTGTGCAGTGCAGAGTGTGGGTTTCCCACCCAGGTGCTGAAAGCAGGGTGCCCATTTGTGCAGACGGAAAGGGAGAGCCGTCTGTTTATCTATATAAACTTTCTTCAGGCATTTCCTCCTTGTGCATGGTTTCCTGTTGTTAGTAAAATCCTGATTTTTTCCTAAACTAATGATATCTTGTGTTTGCTTCAATTTCCAACTGTTTAGTGAATTCTGGACAGAAGTCGATTACGCACACAGCTATGAGCTTTAGCCAGCAACATGCCACAGGGCTGATGAAAGATGCTGACGAGGAACTCTCCTTAGAAATCACCCGGAAACCTCCTGTAAGCCATCACATACCTGATGCAGGCCAGACCAACCAATCACCCTCTCAGGGAACAAAGGGAGCAAAACCTGCTGGGGTTTTGCCAGGTAAGACTAACCACGTGAGACGCCTTGAATCATTCATTGCCCTCAGACTAGTACATAGGTCTATGCCAAGATTTATAATCTAACTGCCTACGGCATCGCTATTAAGCCACTGCAGGATTAAGATGCCACTTTTTAAAAATGTTTGTAGCATTTTGCGCTAAGCTCCCATCATTCAAAAACTTTGCACATCCAGGTAGTCTTGCCACCTGTTTCTTCAAGGAGCTGTTCCTTATTTATTTCTTTCAGACATAGTTACAGAAGCAAAACAACAAAATGGCCAAAAGCAACTTTAATTAAATCTATAAACAGGAAGACAGAGTCTTAAGATAGCCCTGGTAATGCTCCGATCTGGCAACACACCATTTTCTTACCGTTTCAAAATATGTTTCTTATTTTGGAGCTCTTGTGGGGCAGTCCTACCTCTGGATGATCAAACCTTGTAGAATTCAACACCAAGGACAACCAGTGTCTATGTAGAAAGTATTCCTTAGCTGGTATAATTTGAGAGGCCTCCATCTTTTCCAATGCGAGAGGCTGGAGAATATACCAAGCAGATGACCATTCCACCCCATGTTCTACCACAGTTTTCACTCCCTGACTGCCCCAGGGAGTAGTAAAAACCTCCTTGCCATTTGGCAGGAGTTTATAGGCAATCAGAGGCAGAGAGTTCACCCTGCAGCACCTTGGTTCCCTGAAAGCCAGAAGTGGCTCATGGGGAATATCTCAACCCCACCACTGGGTGCTGCAGAAGGAGGAGGGGAAGACAGCACTATGGCTGCAGCACTGTGTCGGTGTGCAGCTAATGAGTGAGTGGTGAGAGGAACCCGATGCTGGCAAGTGACATCATCACCTCACGCTTGTGCCAGGTTCCACTAGCCATTCAGTACCTGTGCACCTGTGCAGTGCTGCTCCCATGGCCAAAGCAGCTCTGCCGCCACCTCTCAGTGCCCCCTTGCAACAGTGCCACCTTCCCCTCCCTCTTCATTGGTACTAGTGGTGGTGGGTGGAATATTCCCTGCAGGCCACCTCGCAAGCCACTGCTGTTCAAAGCTAAGAGACTCAACATCTTCAGACAAACAGCTGGATTTCACAGCTGGATCAATACTGAACTCCAGTGATAACAGTAATATAATGAAGCTACAGTCCTGTGTTTGCTTATTTCAGAGTGAGTCCATTTAATTCAGTGGGATTTACTTCTGAATTAGGCTGTGAAAAATACATCGCTTGAATCACCCACCTCTTGTAGTATTCCCCCCCCCCCTTACTTTTTGCTGTGATTCAGGTAATAACATAAAGTATACCCTTAGAAACACAATTCACCTTGTTGGTACATATGGAGATTTGCAGTCTAATCTCCTGTCTCTTTAAATTTCTCTAAGTAGGAGGGGGCAAGTTAGATTCTAATCTAGAGAACCCAGTATGATTCCCCACTCCTCCACAAGAAGCCAGATAGGTGACCTTGGGCCAGTCACAGTTCTCTTAGAACTCTCTCAGCCTCACCTGCCTCACAGAGTGTGTTGTGGGGAGAGGAAGGGAAGTTGATTGTAAGCCACTCTGAGACTCCAAGTGAAGGGCTGAGTATAAATCCAACTCTTTTTCTTCTTATTATTGGCACCAGAACTGATGTAGGGTCATTTAAAACTTTCCTTTGCCCCCCACTTTGCTGCTTTCTCCATGAGGAGGGGGACCTTGAACCCCTTCCTCCAGCACCCAGTCTAACCCTAGGCATTTAAAGACCAGACCTCATTTTTTTTGTAATTAGATTATAATAACCGGAGAGCGGAGGGGCTAAGTTTGAAATTATCTTAGATTCCTCCCCTCCTGCCTTCCCCTTCCAGCTGCTTAAGACCTGCCAAATGGTGCCAAAGTACATACAGTAGAATCTTGCCTGTGGGGATGGCACCGGCAGTTTTTCCAGGGCAAAATAATTAGTATACAGAGTGCTCTACGGAGCATTTGTTTCTTTGTTTAGAATGTTTCTATGCTGCCTCTTCAGAATCCTGTTCAAGAGGGACTTCCAGTTCAAAATCACAATATTAAAGCACAAGCCATTGGACATGAGAAGCATAAAAAGTATCCATAGAACAGGGTACCGTCAAAAAGCTGATAAAATATAAGCCTTAATTAAAAAACCTGGGTAAAAAGAAAAGATAATTCTTAACAATGATGGGCAGGAATGGGTAAATTATGAGATGAAAATAACGAGACAAATGATAGTTTTTGATGTTTACTGGTGTCAGGAAGGTTTACTGGTGTCTGTCAAAAAGTAAATGCAGGGGTCATTTTGTAGAAAAAGAGGTGCAGGAGCTCATTAGCATAAGTAATTAAAACGTTACTTTTTCCCACTATAGAGAACAATAGAGGGAATGGGGGCAACCTGTTTGGGGGCCCGTAGAATTGGACCCCATGGTCCAAACTTCTTGAAACTTGGTGGGTATTTCGGGGAGAGGCTCCAGCAGCTACCCTGCAAGTTTGGAGCCTCTCCCTCAAACCCCCTCCCCTCCAGCCACTTTTAAAGCCACCAGCAAATTTCGGTGGCAATTCTGATTCGGCCTGTGGCTGCCCTAGTGCCCACTACTGGGCTGGCGGAGCTCTGCTCCGCCTCACTCCAGCCCCAAATGACCCCTGGGTAAATGTCCTAATTTCTATGAAGACGAAACTCATGAATGTTGATATTTATAGGTAATTCTAAAGATTTTTACTAACCAGCAAGAAATATAATGTAATTCTGACATTTGTTAACATTTACCAAGTGATCATTTCCATCTTTTACTGGTAAAACGACAACGTTTACAGTGGCAGGTTTGTAAATGACAAAAGAAGCCTTTTGGGATGAGCATTCTGGATATTTTCTTATAAACCACAAGTGCATTTCGCTGCCTAGAATCTTAGGAATGACCGGTAAATATCAAAACATACAAATCTTCTGTTATTATAACACTGAACATAGATTTAAAATGTCACTGTTATTTTAATACTATAAATATTATTGACAGGGACAAACAGCCTAATCTTAATCTTTTCAGCAATTTGTGGTGGCCTGCAATGTGGCCTGAGCAAGGTGGCCTGCAATGGCAGACTATCTCCTCTGTCACATGGAAAGGCTACATTTTATAGAACTGCTACATTTTATTTCTTACATTTCCCCACAATAATGTTTCCCAATGTAGATTATTTATTTTTCTATATTTATTTAGATATTGATATCCTGCTTTTCTCCCCAGTAGGGACCCAAACTGTCTCACAGCATCATTCTACCCTCCTCCATTTTATATTAACAACAACAATATGATAAGTAAGGCTTAGAGAGACTGTCCCAAGGTCACCCAGCAAGTTTCCATGGCAGAATGGGGATTCAAATGTGGCTTTCCCAGATCCTAGTCCAACTCTCTATCCTCTAGACCACTCTTGTGATAGTCATATTTACACTGGAAAAGATTTGGATTAAGATTTTTAGCTTCAGGGCATATCACATTTAACACTGTAAAATGGTTGAAAAGCCAATTTCATTTCTGCCTGTTGCTATGAAAATCATTCAAAGCAGCATGTGTCAAAATGAAGATGTAAGAACATGAAAGAATGTATTAACAGAAAAATTGACAAAAAAATGTAGGTCAACCATTATCTCACTCCAATTCTCAGCATGATTGGACTCTTTATATAACATGGGAATAGAGATCGGGTCAGGGACTGAAAAGAAGTCCAGTATGTAGTTTGCCTTTCAAAAATCCTCTCATGAGCTTCTGTGTAGATGGGTGGGAAACTGACACAAAGAGAGGGGTTTTGTTCAGATTTCTGCAATCCCAGTCCTATTACATTGCTTAATAGATGTCTGATCCTATTGATTGCATTAATTTATTCTGGGTACTCTGCTGACTCTTCATGAGAAAGGTGAATTATAAATAACACAGGAACAAACAAGAGTCTAAATGTGTGGATGAGACGATGATGTAGAAAGGAAATTTTCAAGTTTGTTAGGCACCGGGGATGCTTTTTGGAACAAGAGGGAGCTGTACAAAAGCAGGTAGAGAAAGAAGTACTTTTCTCCCTCTCTCACAGTACAAGAACTTGTGGGCACTCAATGAAATTGCTGAGCAGTTGGGTTAGAATGGATAAGAGGAAGTACTTCTGTACCCAAAGAGTGATTAACATGTGGAATTCACTGCCACAGGAGGTGGTGGTGTGTGGCTATAAGCATGGACAGCTTCAAGAGGGAATTAGATGGACATATGGAGCAAAGGTCCATCAGTGGCTATTAGCCACAAGGTATAGATAGGAACTCTGTCTGGGCCAAGTGATGCTCTGTCTTCTTGGTGCTTAAGGTGGGGGGGCAACAGTGAGAGGGCTTCTAGTGTCCTGGCCCCACTGGTGGACCTCCTGATGGCACCTGGTGTTTTTGGCCACTGTGTGACAGAGTGTTGGACTGTATGGGCCATTGGCCTGATCCAGCATTGGCTTCTCTTATGTTCTTAACATAAGATAAAGTTTAAAAAATTTATCTGGGAGAGCTCTGGGGAAGGAGGACGGAAGATTGACTGGCCTGGTCAGTAGATTCTTGCAGATGTATTGACAAATCATGGACTTGTAGGGAGCCATAAGGAGGGTTAATGTACTGGTACATGCGATGCCTGGTTTAAAAGGGGAGGAAAAGCCCTCTTTGCAGGGAGGGATTCCCAGTATACACTGGCTTGGCAGGACCCAGTCAGATCCAGAGATGGACCTGGAAACCCTCTAGTCTGAGAGGAGGGGACAAATGAGCCAGGCAGGTGTATTGGTTAGAGTGTCGGACCAGGAGCTAGGAGACCCAGGTTCAGATCCCTAGAATGCCATGGAAGCTTGCTAGGTGACCTCGGCCCAGTCACACACTCCAAAGCCTAACAGGGTTTTTTTGAGGATAAAGTGGAGGAGAGAATAATGACGCAAGCCACTTTGGGACCTCATGGGGGTAAAAGGTGGGGTATACATGAAATGAAATACCAGCTGGAGAGAAGCTGCAGACACTGAGGCTGAGGACAGACTGGCAATGTAAAGCGGGACAGCCCCACGTTGGAAGTGGAAGAAGGGAGCGCGTTCAGACATGCACATCTGTCCGTCGGCTCCATTTCGCACTTACCCGTCTCCCACTCGCTTTCCATCCGCTTTAACAGGACACCGGGAGAAACCGGTGTCCAGGGGCCGTCTTGCGCTTGCCTCCCGCTTCCAGGCAGTGTGAACCAGAAGAAGGCAGGAGGCAAGCGGAGGCGGCAATGTGAACGTGGCGTTTTGCCAGTTTGCACATGTGTGCACGTACGCACATGCGCAAATTGCCGAAACAGCCCTATCACGAGCTGCGGAGGCTGGCCCACGTGGGGCCACTCTGCAGCAGTCTGAACGCTCCGTATCGGCACCGTTGCGCAATACACCGGCCGGTGCGAACGGCCAGCCCCGGGGAGTTTTTCCCCCACAGCAGTTTCCTCCGCATTCATCTCGCTCCAGATTGCCAGTCTGTCCTCAGCCTGACAGTTATCCAGTTTGGGTCCATTTGGAGGTGAAGGCACTGGAGACACAGCATTTTTTTTAGTAAAAAAGAGCACAGGTGGAGGCACAGAGGCCCTCCTGTAGGGCAGCAAATTCACTACATCATATCAGTTTGAGAGTGAGAGAGAGAGAGATTCACAAGGTGTTTCTGCTAGCTTCAGCAGAGTCTTGTCTGTCTGTCCTCTGTCTTTCCAGCATCTCCCTTGCTTTTTTTCCACAGATACCCATCTTCTTAAAGCATGTGTATCCTACATATGGCCCACAAGCCGAATGTAGGTGGCCTGACCCAAGGGTGCAGGCCAACTGAGATTTTTAGCCAAAAAAATCATCTATTAAGGTTTACTTCCACTACAATTACATCATGAAACCAGGACATTGTGAAGAATTACTGACTGAGGGGAAATGGGTAGGAATAAAGCCTCCAATGTGCTTAACTTATGTTTGAATCACATCCAGTATTTGTACACCAAGTTTGGAGCCTCTTGACTCTGACATTCAGGGATGATGTTACCAAGTCTGAGTTGTTTCGTAGCTAAGTTTGGGGGTGGATGCACCATGCATAGCCTCACTACTGAGAAAACCTGGACATTCCTGTCTATAGAAAGGATATCTATAATCTCTGAGACACATTTATAACTCCTATTTTCATGAAGAATGGATTGGTCTCCAGTGATCACTGTCCAAGCCAGCAACTAGGGCTACCTCTTTGGTTTTACCGTTATAAGATTTTTGTTTAAAAGTAGGGAAATGTTGTTATGGAACACGTTGTGCATCAGTTTGAGGGTGGAATTACATGATATGGTCAGTGTCGTGCTGCTACCAAAACTGGACATGTGTCAAGTTCCCCATCTCTGTCCATTTTGTTACACATAGGGATGGGCACGAACCAGAAAAATTTGGTTCATGGTGTGCCCCATCGCAAACCACGAACCTTCACAAACTTTTAGCTGCATCACAAATGGGTTTGGTTCATGAAGTGGTAGAATCCCCCCCATTGTGCTAGATACATCAGACTTGCAGAGGATCTCCGGCTAACTCTTCTCTACCTGCCCTCCAAGTTTGGTGAAGATTCGATATACGGGATCTGAGTTACAGCCCCCCAAAGATGGTGTCCCCAGAAAGCACTTTCCTGGGGGCTTCTTCTTTGGGACGGCCATAAATCAGACCCTGTAAATCCAATTTTCACCTACTTTGGAGAGCAGGTAGAGGAGAGTCAGTCAGAGATCACCTATGAGTTTGGTGTCTCTAGCTTGCATGGTATCTGTTCTATACACTCCTGAACCTGTGCCTGTCAAAATGACCGCAGTGGTTGTTTGAACAGATGCAGGTTCCGGAGGGTACAGAATGGATGCTGTGCGAGCTAGAGACACCAAACTTGGAGGTCATGTAGAGGGGCATCCAGGGGAGATATGCCACAGGTTTAGTGTCTCTATCTTGCACAGGATCCATTCTATACACTGCTGAAGCTCCTGAACCAGCACCTGTCAAAATGGCCGAGGCAAGAGTGTATAGAACAGATCATGTGCAAGCTAGAGACATTTATGTCACCAAGGACCTCCACTGGATGCTCCTCTACATGCCCTCCAAGTTGGTGTTTTGAAGTTATGTAAACATTTTGATTGAGCGGAGACAATCTGTCTGGAACTGTCTCTCCTCCCAAACCAGCACAGACCTCAACCAGCAGCTTGAAAGTTCATGGAATGTTCATGCCAGGCAACCTGCCATGAACTTGACTTTGCGATGCACAAACCGGCCAAAATTCATTGCAAACTTTAGTTTGTGAGCTGGTTTGTGCCCATCCCTAGTTACATAACTTATCCCATGCCCTAACATCATCCCATTTTGTGTTCTTGCTGCCAGTGGACAATGAGGTGAAGTGGGAGCAAGGTAAGTAATCTCCTGTGTTGGGGAGGGGCAGAAGAGAAGGAAAGCTTGACATGGGCAAGATAGATGGGTGGTAATCATCTATCAAATGTACCCTGTAGTTTTAGCCTTAAAGCAGCCTCTAATACTTTGTTTTCTTTTGAGTAGCCAGTTATGGATACAAAGGCTGAGAACTTAGCACAGACTCCTTGTGAAGCAAAACTTTTTTGTTGTTGTTCACTATTTGTGTGGATTTTTATAGGAATGTTATATCACTTTTATAGAGCATTCTGGGAGCACATAAGGAATTATTTTATCCTTATAGATGTATATTATAGTTGTGCTATCATTCATACAACATCCAAGACAATACACAGTTCTTGAAATGTAGTGGCTTCTGAGGTAACTCAGCAGTAAACATTTTGCTGTGTACATTCGGACCATACATGTCAAGGGAAACCTGGGTGCTTCTAATTGGAAATTTGCCAAACTTAACCCATCTACAGGGATATAATTATTTTGTTTCTGATAGGAATGTCTCCACATAAAGCATTTCTTTACAACATCTGAGAAAAGCAAGGAGCTTTCCCCATAATCATGCCATCTAAATGTGAACATGTGTACCCTTAATTTTAGCTACCGGTAGTAATAGTTTTACACTCCGATCTGACTAGGATCTCTAGTGCATTGTAACAGTTTGTTTACAGCATTTTGTTGGCTCAACAAATTATCTGGCAAACACTGCAGCAGTAGCAGTTGTCGACGCCCACAGCCATGGCAATCTGTTTCTTACAGCCAAAATGCCTGCTAGTGAGCATAAGTGCTCTCTACAAAGGTACCAAACACTGCATTAAAAGCGGTGTTATAAAACACCTGCCTTTGTTGGCATCTTAGGCCAGTGTTCCATTGAAATTAACTTTTAGCCTAGAAATTATATGCAAAACACACAATCATATTTTGTTTTTGAGAAGTTTGTGCGTGTAAGTGGGCTTAGAAGGGTATCACTGTGTTTAGGAATGTACAGGTACTGTCTTCCTTATTCCTAGCCAGCTGCAGGATTGGCATCTTGTTTTCTCAGCTTTGCTCTTTACACATTAGCATTCTCAGGTTTTGTTCATTAACTTTGTTTTTGTTTTGTGGTCATCTAATTGCGTTGTACTATGCCACAGTTAGATCAGTAAAATAAACAAACTTAATTTAAGCATTTCTTTCACCACCACCCCTTTCTAAAAGACAGTCGGCTTCCAGACGAGTTCCTTTTTTGAAAAAGCAACCAGCTCTGAATCTAATGTGTGCTTTCATTACTGAAATCAGGTAGAACATGAACAGATTTGCTATAGTGCAAATTATCTTGAAGTTACTGAACTAAGATAATCGATATTTTTTTCCAGTCTCTAGAACCTCAGGGAAAGATCCAGATGCTAAGAATGAAAATGACATTGTGGTACTAAAGAGTGCTCAGACTGGAAAGAGCCACCCAGTTCCAGAAACAGGTAATTGTGTTGCTGTGTTTTTAGACATTTTCGTTTTCAGAGAGCTGGATTTATGAATGAGATAGCACTTAATTTTTTTGAACTCTAAACATGACATTGAAAAAATAAATCCCACCTCTCTAATACTAAAATCATGGGGTCAAACTAGTGGAGATGATGGGAGATGAGTAATGTAGCTTATCTTAGGTTCAGGTTTTTTAAATTGGCTTTAAACTGTCATAAGAATGATGACGAGATGATACAAAAATGACTTGAATCTTGTGTGCCCATTAAAAAAAACTGCCCTGTTTGCTCCCCCCCCCCCCCCCGGCCCATTTCAAGCTGGGAAAATGGCATTGGATGGAGCCTTAAATCCAATCTGTTTATGCACTGAGGTCCCAATCCAAATCAGACTAAGTTCTCCACACAGAACTCCCAGAATATGTCTGCTCACTAGGGTTGCCAGGTCCAATAGTTGTGCCAGCACTGGAGGGACTTTCCAGAAGTGGGGAGGAGCATTGCGACATGCATACGTAAATACAAAGTGATGTAGGTATGTTAGGGATGTTGGGGGGTGATGCTCTGGGTTTTGGGCAAAACTCTATGGTAGAATTCACTTCAAATCATAGAGTTTTGCCCGAAAAACAGAGTGTTGCCCCCCCCCCGACATCCCCAACATGCCTACATCACTTCCGGTTTTCGTAGGCATGTCGCGATGACTTCCGGGTTCCTGCCAGTAAGAGAGGGGGGTTGGGGAGAGTGCCCAAATTCAGAAGACCCCTGCCCTCACCAAGCAGTTTGGCGACCTTACAGTCCACCCTGTGGACTTTGTAACATGGAAACTAGTCTTCGTACATGGAAGGCATCCAACAAGATGTGGAACCACTTTCCGCAAAGCGAGAATCCTCCTCTGTTAACCTGCTGTTATTCACTGTATAGTATGGGGGCAGCCTTTCATACCGGAGAGGTCTGGGTAGCCCATTATTGTTTTAAAATGGTTAGCTTTGATTTCTTACTTTCTTGAGGAGTTCCACTATTGACAATCCTTGACTTCTTTTTCTAGGTGCTGTTCTCCCGCTGGCTTTAGGGTTGGCCATCACCGCTTTGCTGCTGCTCATGGTAGCTTGCCGATTGCACTTAGTGAAACAGAAACTGAAGAAAGCTCGGCCCATTATGTCTGAGGAATCAGATTACCTCATAAATGGGATGTATCTCTAAAGCAGGATTCAGGTTGCTTCCTTGCCTTCCTCAAGCTTTTCCCCAAACAGTGTGCCTCTTGCATTTAAAAAAAACAACAACTCATGTTTAGAAGCTACCACCTTCAAAACAGTTATTTTAAGAACTATGGTAGAGTTATTTAAGGAGCTGTAGCTTCCTCTGCCACAGCTACAGGAGTATCCTGTGCTTGGTGAAGGGGGCAAGTCTGTCATGCTATACTCTGTGTCAGTTGCAATCCCAGAGAAACACCTTACTGCCATATTTCAGGTGTGCAGCGTGGCACTGATGGAGCTGGCTTCGTGGTGAGTAAAATGCCTTTAGGACTTGTAAACGTGTTGCTCTCAGACCTGCCCTGTGGTATGAGATAGCAACACGGCAGCACCACTTCTGGTTAGTGTTTATCACTGGCAGTGCATGGCTGAACCATTATTCTGATGGCCTGAATTCTCATACAATGCCAGTGTGATGCCACAGGGTCAGGACATTTTGCAGTGGTGCAGGGATCACATCAGATCTTAAAACGTCCCTTCTCTGGAGTATTTCCTTACGGGGTCAATTATGTGAGAAACAACAAATTTAGCAGATAGATGGGATAGATCATGTAAATCAGTGCTGTGTAATAAAAAAACAAACAAACCACCATTTCTGGATCTGAATAGGTTCAATTATGAATATGTTTTCCCTTGTAGAAATTTATTGCAATTGTGAGAAACAGCAGACAATTTAGGCTTGGAGCTCCCTTTGTCACCCAGCCCAACACTGTATGCCTGAAAGTGTTCCAGAGTCATAGTGAGTTAGGAACGAGACACAATTGTGTAGTTGTGTTACAAGGCCTGCCATGTGCTTCTCAGTGCTGACAGCCTCTGCTAGACTGTAAAGCTGTGTAGATACTGCTACTGGACAATTTAAGGAAAACCTGCACCGTGCCATCTCAGCTCAAGATAGTGGAGAACTTTGTTGCTACAATTTTCCATCTTTGGCTCATCTGCATAATAGGGTTTCATATCCCATGTTTTAAAAATGTCTTTTCTTTCTCACTTGAACAAAAGGTGAGAATGCCATCATGCTGCTCTAGACAGTGTGTTGTACTCAGCGGACCACTTTGGACCTACCCTAGTGCTTGTGCCAGATGTGCTCCCATCTAAGGCAAGGGTTTTCAGCTCCCTGGAGAAAAAAAGGATCCTGTCCCTTTAACAGAAGCTTAATGGGTTGTTGTTTGCTAGGCAATGTTACTCACCCCCATGCCATGAAAAGCTTTAGCTGCCCTTTCCCACATCTTAAGTCTCTATTAAAGGAACAGGACGTTGTTCTGTAGATTCGTTGGCAACCTCAGGCTTCAGCCCCCTTATTCTTCTCCTGCCCCCTATATTTTTTTCATAACACAGCTGTAGCAGATGTTAGAGGGTGGCCAGCATTAGGGACTGGATTTACCCTTTCTTGTAAATGTCCACAAAAGTTCCTAGTTGGGTTTCTCCCGCCCCCCCCAGCTCTGCAATCTACACAAGTTATTTATGGCACATCAATAGTGGGGGGGGGGGGGGGAGAGTGACTGCCTCAGCCAATTTCTAGAAGTTTCTCTGCCTACATATTTGGAGGCAATTCTTACTCATCACAAGCAAATCACTATATATAATCGTGGATCTGCCCCATTAAAGTGTCAGTCTTAAGGTGCAAGATTGATTCTGACAAGTCACCCCTATTATTGCTAACTGTTGCTTCTGCCCATGGGCTTTCCATGGAACACTGATACAACACTGCCTATTTCCACAAAGTTCCAATGGTTCTTGCTAACTTGACCTTCCCTTGATCTTGCAAACTTCTTGAGCTTCAGTATAGCGGCGCCAATTAACATTCAATGTACAACTGAAGCGTATGACGTGTTATTCTGTAAAGCTGTGTACTATATGTCTTAGTTATAGTATGTGAACTCTCCTCCTTATCTTGTATGTGTTACAAACCTGCTACCAATCAATGCAGCAAAGGCATGCAATTTTTGATATGTCTTTCTTATCAGAATCCTATCACAGACAACCGAAATTACTAATGTCCCTGTCTGATTATGTAAAATAAGAGATAATAAACTTATTTTATTCTTAGTAACTTGCACAGTGTTTATTTTCAGTAAAAATGGCAATCTACGTCGTGATCACCAGTAAATTATAAGGAACTGGGCTCAGCACTGTTGCAAAAATCAGTCAGTACATGGAGCTTTGCTCGCTGTAATGGTAAACTTGGTCTGAGCTATTTCACTTCAGATTGCAGAATACTCCCCACCCCAAAAAATCCTTCATGTAAAAAAATTGCATGTCACAGAGAAGGCTAGGCTAGAACACTTCTTCCTAATATTTAGCTTTCTGGATACATTTTTTAATGGAGATTGCCAGTGCTCAATCAGAAGCTATGGGTGGGCAAAAGCCCTACCTGGCCTCATCCTAACACTTGGTGGGTGCCACGGCACCCACAGGCACCACACTAGAGACCCCTGTCTTTGTGTAATCCTGGCTGGTTTCCCAGAGACACTCTCCGAGGCTACAAAGCAACAAAATCAGCATTCTTAAAGGCTAGCCTGGGTATGAGTAGCTGTCCTAGAGCTGAATCCTAGTTTCAAAAAGTAACAATAGTTCAAGTAGGCTGTAATTTCGTACAATGTCGGAAGTGAGCCACTGGCAACTTGAAATGGCAAGCATGAATTCTTAATCAAAAGTGAGGCTTCAATCAGAGAAAGCTGACCTATACATTAATTTACGTAATCCCCCACAATTCATTTGAAGTGCTGCTGTTCAGACTAAAGTTTCCTGCTTCAGTGAAAACTAGGTCTTTGTGCAGTATGAAAGTTTGTGCAGTATGAAAGTTACAAGTCTACTGCTTACAACTTTGTATCATTAGGGTTTTTTTAAAAAACAACAACACACACCTGTTCTCTAATATTATAGTGATGACTGCAATAAATAGATTGTGACGATTCACAGTGTGCACTTAACAGCTACATGCAGCTTATGACTGTGGGTTGTCTTGTTCATTCCCCAAAGCGCAATGTACCCTTCTACTTTCAAAAATAACAAACAACTTACTGCGGAAGAGGCCCAGTGTTCAGGGAAAAAGCCCAAATGCATGCAGATCAAGCTTTAAAATTTCTTTCCTTGTGCATTGTTGTTTTTTGGGGCGGGGGGGAGATTTTCACTACAGATTCAACCTTCACATATTACTTTTAGATTCTTCTGTGAGAACTGGGCAGTGACCAGTGATGGTGCAGAAGAAAGTCTGAGTCCAGTGGCACCCTTAAGACCAACAAATTTTTATTTAAGTCGCATGCTTTCATGTGCACACACACTCCTTCAGATGCAGTGATGATGCAATCAGCAATGTCACTGTAAATGAATGGGCCTTTGTTTTTCTTTCCATCATGTTCTTTTTACCAGGGCTCATTTCGTAGCAGGAGCTCCTTTGCATATTAGGCCACACACCCCTAATGTAGCCAATCCTCCAAGAGCTTACAGAGCTCTTCTTACAGGGGCTACTGTAAGCTCTTGGACGATTGGCTATATCAGGGGTGTGTGGCCTGACATGCAGAGGAGCTCCTGCTACGAAATGAGCCCTGCTTCTTACTACACATGCATAATAAAGCCGTCCTTGCTAGTGCCTGTAAAATGACTTCCTTCCCATAGATGTAGACTATGGGGGGGCTCAAGCCACCCCCGAAATTTCCCGGGGGGGGGGCTCAGCTACCCGTCAAAACGGAGCGCCTGCCACTGCGCCTCCCCAGGCCCTTCCGAGGCCCGCCAGCTGCTGCTGCCTCTCCCCCCCCCCCCCGCCTGGCCACTCCTCCATCCTTCCCTCTCCCTCTTTTCCGGGCGAAATGCCCAGCATGGTGGTCACCACGCCGGGCATTTCGCCCAGAAAAGAGGGAGGGAGAGGGAAGGAGTGGCCGGGGGGGGGGGGAGAGGCACCGGCAGCAGCGACTGGTAGGCCTCGGAAGGGCCTGGGGAGGTGCGGTGGTTTCCCGGGGGGGGGGGAGAACATCGCCCCAGCGCGCACATGCGCTAAAGAGCCCCCCCCCCCGGAATTTATAAAACTCTATGCCCCTGTCCCTTCCTGCTGTCCTTGCTTAAATGGTGGAGGGGAATCTGCGTGTGGAGTGAGCCCTAGTTCTTCCCACAGCTGTCCTATGTCACACTCCTTACTTCAGTAGCTCCCATCACTAAAGCAGCCTCAGGCAAAGATAGGGCCATGGGCATGTGTGTGTGTGTGTGCGTGTGTACTGCTTCACACACATGCTCCCCCTGGCCAGCTGTCTGTAGCCCAGTCAGGAGTGTCTGGCTTATTTTCTGGATGAGCAGTCTCAGGATGAGCCTGGGTGAGATCTTTAACCACAGTCTGAGATCTTTAAAGGGAAAAGATCTTTTATTTACTAAGCTACAATCTCAGTTCACTGCAACAGAAAGGCACAGGAAAATTGTATCAGAATACTACAATGTGTAACCGAACCAAGAAATTGTACATAAGAGACTTAAGTTCTACAGTCACTGGTGTTACCTTGGCATTCCCTTCCCTGGAATTAATGCAGCCCTGCAGGAACTTTGAAAACAGAGGCTGTTCAAGACAGACTTCATATCATTGTTCCCTGGTCCTTGGCTTGCACACTTCTGACTAGGGTTGCCAGGTCTGGGTTGGAAAATACCTGGAGACTGTAGGGATGGAGCCAGGAGAGGGAGGGGTTTGGGGAGGGGAAGGGCCTCAGCATGGTACAATGCCATAGAGTCCACCCATCAAAGCAGCCATTTTCTCCAGGGGAGCTGATCTCTATCAAGCTGGAGATCAGTTGTAAAAGCAGGAGATCCCCAGGAGGCTGGTGACCCTACTTCTGACAAGGTGTCCAGACCTTTCCCCCCTTCCTGTCCCAGCATGAAACTGGAATTGGATTCTGTTGGCAGAGTAATTAACACAGCAACACAGTACAACCTGATTAAAGAGCAGATAAAGGATTTTTTTAGGAACTAACATGCTCATTAGGCAGAGGTCATTTCGTAGAAAAAGAGGTGCAGGAGCTCATTAGCACACCTGCTACTGGCATAGCTCATTAGCATATGCCACGCCCCCTAACAGCACCAGAAGTGACATCACCCAGGCAGGCTGCCTGGGGAAGCAAAAAGGAGGGGGGGGAGGCATCTTCAAAAGCCTCCCCTTCCCTTCCCCAGCCGGCCTGCCAAGGGGGGGGGGTGTGGAAGCTAAGAGAGAAGGGGTTTAAAGTTTAAACCCATCTTGCTTCACTTCCCCTCCTCCATGCCTTGGCAGGCCGGCTGGGGAAGGGAAGGGGGGGCTTTTGAAGATGCCTCCCCCCCTCCTTTTTGCTTCCCCAGGCAGCCTGCCAAGGCAGGGAGGGGGGGAAGCGAAGAGAAAAGGGATTTAAAGTTTAAACCCCTTCTCTCAAAAGTCGTGCCGCAGTGGGCGGGCAGAGGAAGCCAGGAGGAGGCATTTAAATGCCTCTCTGCACCCTCCCCAGCCCTTCCTCACTCGCTCACCTTGGCGAGTGAGCGAGGAATGGTGCTGGGGGGGCTCTGTGGGGCTTTTTTCTCTCTAGAGTCGTGCTGCAGCTGTGGCGCTACTCTAGAGAGGAGTGCGAGGTGGGGCTTGCCAGCACCATTTGTGCCGGCTCCTGAGCTCCTGGAGCAGTGCTCCAGCAGGCTCTGGCCCTAAATGACTCCGGCCCATTGATAGGAAAGAGGAGAGACAGAGATAGGTTCCTAACTACATCTCTAGCTGAGAGAGGAGCCTGAAGAGAAACATTTCCAAGAAGTGGGAAACTGTCCTAAGAGTAGCAGTGTGGAGGCAGACAAGGAGTGACACTTAACAGGAGAGTGCTATCTTCAGTATCCTATCTAATTGTCTTCTTGCTGCCCCCTTCAGGGTCTTCTTTTCTCCTTTGTACATCAGATACTGTCTTTTCCAGCAAGTCCCATGCACACTGCTCTGTGCCTTTTCTCCAAGCAAATTGGGGTGTATGTGCAAAAATCTTTATGGTGCAACACAGGAGATCCAAATAGCCATCTAGCTTTCCCCAACCTGGCAGGTAGCCAAATTGTCATCTCTATCCTACCTACTTGTCTCCATAATGGAAATCAATCTCCTCTGCAAACTAAGGAGGTTTGTTGCTTTATATTGCACAAAATATTGCCCTGAGATCAGAGCCTCTGTGTTATCACTATCCTATCAGAATCTACCCAGATAAAAGTTACAGTTCACACTTTCAGGCAGTGATCCTTAACATGGGTCCTGGGGCTGTGAGAGTGCCCACCAGCGTGCTTCCTAGCACCTACTTCCTTCTTAAGCCTTGAGAATAAACTGCAAAGCATACAGGGATCAAAATAGGAAGCTTTGGGTCACTTCTTACCAGCTAACAAAGCACCAAGTTCATCATAGGCAGGTATGTCACAGCTGAATACCCTCGGCTTGGCCATACATACAGATTTTCTTATGTCTCTGAATTTAGCAACCTTGCCCTGACCAAACCGGAAGCAAACCCTTCCATTCTTGGAAACACACACCAACATGCATCTCATATCTTGTCTCCTTGGAAGTATCTCAGAAGATCCTAGAAGTTATCACCTTTATGTTTTCAAATAGCATCCATTTGGAAGTAGCCGCCTCAAGTATTAGACGTTGGCTTTGAACCTTCCAGCATTTTGTGGAACCTCACTTATTGTCCATGCTTCTATTATGGCAGTCAATTTTTGGTGGCATCCACTGCCCTTTCTCAAATTTCCAAAAGTGTCTGCAGGCTTGACAAGGTTGGTAAATCTTGTTTTAAAATATCAGCCCCACCCTGAGTGGCTTCTTATGTGCCTTCCAGAAACAGCATAACAATTCTATTTAAATTACCCCTTTGTGGCAAGGAAGAGCAAGGTATTTATTAATTTTAAAAGGGGGATTTATGACTGTTTTCTCCAAGTAATTGAGAAAGAATGGGTTAGGAATTAAGCCACCAACTTTTAAAAAGGGGCCAGGGTAAGTCTTGGGAGGGAGCTAAAAGCAGCCATCTCTCATGCTCACAGCCTCACTTGTTTATGTACATTACATTAAGTATAACAAAAACATGATCTATTAAGTACTCTGAATATTTTAAAGCACCACAAAAATGTCATCAGTGCACTTCTGTACTAATGGCATCTCTATTTTAATTTAGAGTATATTCGGATACGTTCAAACAGATTGAAAAATGATAAAACAGAGCCACATGAACTGACAAATTTTTCACACTTGGAAAAGTGTGGCGCAATCGTAGTATGATCCGGAAGCTGCGGCTGGTGCAGAATGCTGCGGCGCGGCTGCTGTTGGGCCTCCCTAGGGGGGAGCATATACAGCCCGCCTTAAGGACTCTGCACTGGCTGCCAATAGCATACCAGATAAGGTTTAAGGTGCTGGTGCTTACCTATAAAGCCCTATATGGCCTGGGACCTGTCTACCTGAAGGACCGCCTCTCTCCATATGCTCCCCAGCGAGCACTACGGTCTGGGACCCAACACCGTCTGGCCATTCCCGGATTGAAAGAGGCGCGGTTGGCTACAACACGGGCTAGGGCTTTTTCTGTGGCGGCCCCGTACTGGTGGAATGAGCTCCCGGAGAACATCAGGGCCCTGCGGGATTTGGTGCAGTTCCGCAGGGCCTGTAAAACGGAGCTCTTCCACCAGGCTTTCAGATAGGGGCCGCCCAGGGTAAATCATCTTAGCCCTGGCCCAGTTCCACCTGCCAACCCGTCTATTGGCATTACCAACTGCCTGCCCATTTGTTAGCACTGCTTACAGAGATCTATGGGAATGTTCCTCAGACCCACTGTGGACTGGAATGCCGCCAAGCTTGTATGAAATAGTATTTTAATGTTTACAATAGTATTTTAATGTTTAATGTATGATTTTAATATTGATATGTTATTTTAAAAATGCTGTGAGCCGCTCTGAGCCTGCCTTTTGGTGGAAAGAGCGGGATATAAATCTAAGAAATAAAATAAAATAAAATATAAATAAATACGACAAGTCCTCAAATGCATTTGGTGGGCATGGTTTTACAAATCTTAAAGAAAAGTTTCAAAATGGTAGATTATTGTTGTGATAAAGGAACAACCTCACACTATTTTTGTTTCTTTTTAGAAGACTACATGGATTCTCTTGTTCCTATGGTAAGGGTTGTTATGCAATCATCTTTTGTTGAACTATAATGAATAAAGCCCTTGAGAAATGGTTACAGGACTATAAAGGCAGCACGGGGAAGGGAAAGGGATCTATAAAAGCCGCTAAGAGAGAATTCTGTGCAGCTACAATTGTGTCTGCGAGCTCACGCCCAGCCCAATTATTTAGAACAATACGGCCTTTGACTGCTGTGCCACAAGGCAGGCCAAATGCTAGGAATTGGACACTGGCTGTGAGGCTTCTGCAAGCTTTTTTGCAGATAAAGTCGTCACTCCGCCGCAATCTCCCTGCCACATTTGAGACAGTGAGCAAACTCGAGACCTCGTGCATGTCTTCGAGTCAGATTATGGATCATTTCAGCCTGCTTAGCCTAGAGGAAGTCGACAAATTGCTCTTGGCTGTATGCCCTACCACATGCTGTTTAGACCCATGCCAATTGTGGCTAGTTAAAGCTGGCCGTGATGGGTTTCGAGGTGCCCTAATGGAGATTATCAACAAGTCCCTTGTTGAGGGACTGTTCCCTAGGGCAATCAAAGAAGCAGTGGTTCACTCTCTCTTGAAAAAACCATCCTTGGACCCCGCCGAATTGGCAAATTACTGGCCGATCTCCAACCTGCCCTATCTGGGCAAGATAATAGAGAGGGCTGAGGCAACACAGCTACAGGGCTTTTTGGATGACACTTCCATTTTAGATCCCTTCCAGTCTGGTTTTCACCCAGCCCATGGGACAGAGACAGCACTGGTCGCCCTCACGGACGACCTCCAGAGGCATTTGGATCAGGGCAGATCGGCAGTGCTGTTGTTGTTGGACCTGCCGGCAGTGTTCCACACGGTTGACCATCAGCTACTGATTCACTGCCTTGCTAACAGGGGAGTTCAGGGGTCCGCCTTACAAAGGCTCGTCTCCTTTCTCCGAGGTCAGGGACAAAGGGTGGCACTAGGGAAACAGCTGTCCCAAAGGCATCCACTGATTTGTGGATTTCCCTGATGCTATTTAACATCTATATGCACTCCTTTGCCAAGATTGCCTGGAGGCATGGGATGGGACGTCACCAGTATGCAGATGACACCCAGCTCTATCTGTTGTTGGGCGGCCAGTCTGACTCTAAATCGGAAGATCTGGACCGGGCATTACAAGCTGTGGCTGGATGGCTGAGCCTGCTGAAACTGAATCCGATGAAGACGGAGGTCCTAGGCCTGAGCCAGGGTGGCCCAAGGGTAGGGATCCCACTCCTGACCTTTGATGGGGCACCACTGGTGCCAGTGCCAGAGGTTAGGAGTTTGGGAGTGCTCCTGGATGCCTCCCTAACTGGAGGGCCGGGTAGCAGCCACTGCCAAGTTGGCCTTTTACCATCTTCGGCTAATTAGGCAGTTGGTTCCCTTCCTCGAACGCAACGACTTGGCAACAGTGATCCATGCGATGGTCACCTCGAGGCTGGACTACTGTAATGCTCTCTACATGGGGCTGCCCTTGTTGCAAATCCAGAAGTTGCAGCTAGTGCAAAATGCAGCAGCCAGGCTTTTGATGGGCCTCCCCATGCAGGAGCACCTCCAGCCTGTGCTGAAGACATTGCACTGCCTGCCGATGGCATTCTGAATTCACTTCAAGGTGCTGGCTCTTACCTTTAAAGCCCTATATGGTCAGGGGCCGACAACCGCCTTTCCCCATATGTACCCCAGCAAGCATTGTGTCCAGGGTCCCAAAACCGATTGACCCTCCTAGGCCCGAAAGAAGTTAAAACTGGCCACAACCAGGGCCAGGGCCTTCTTGGTGACGGCTCCATACTGGTGGAATGAGCTCCCAGAGGAGATCAGGGCCCTGTGGGACCTGATGCAGTTCTGCAAGGCCTGCAAGACAGAGCTCTTCCACCAGGCCTTTGGTTAAGGAGCCACCACCACCAAGTACACCATCACTAACATCATTAATTATAATGAATGAGAATTATAGAGCCCATTCCCTGGTTTCGTTTACAGCTAGCGCCAGTGCCTGTTGCATATATATGCGATCATGATCAAGGAGCTGAGAAACATAGCAGACTGTAGAACATATTAATATGATTGTACCACCATCTTTAAGTATTCGTATCTATTTAGCTAGCACTTTATGACTGTGGATTGTTTCAAACTAGTTTTATTTATGTTTACAATTGCTTATTTATATTTTATCCTCTGTAAGCCACCCTGAGTCTGCCTCGGCAGGGAGGGCAGGATATAAATTGAACAAACAAACAGATGATACCAGAGACCCTATAAAACAAATAGCAATTGTTTAGCAGCTGTTTTTGGATTTTAACAGATACTTCCTATGACATTACAGAAACACAACAGAAGAAAAATGTTTCTTGTATAACCCAATGTGGACAGTGAGTGCTTTCACTTCTCTGAAAAATAATCATCTGTATAAATCTGCTACCCAGATATCTCCCCAGTGAAGCAACACTTGGAACTTCTTTTTGTTTTTAATTTTATTTGGCAAAGCAGCACTGCATAATCTGTTCAACGATTAGGACATAGCTTACACAGTATTTGTTATATTAAATCCAGATACATCAGTTCTGCAAGTCAGCTAGAAAACAATACTGAACTATGAATCTCTAAATTAATCTAAAAGTTAAAGGAAGGGGAAACTATGTCAGTTATGTCCATCCTGAACAGCAAACTATACATCAAGTTCTGTCACTTCTGTTGCCCTGAAGTTTATATACACGTCTGGTATTTAAAGGGAAAAGCAGCTGATTGTGTATACTACATGCTAGTCTATGACACCACGCTGAAAGCTTTGAAGAGGAACTTCATCTCACTTTAGTAGCATCTAAGAGACAGCTGAACACAAAGAATCTTTGAGTGCACATGTAGTGTCAGAAAGTGCAGCTAAGCAGTTGGATGGAGGAACACTGGAGCTGAAACAAGTGTTCAAAAATGCTTCCCAATCAAAAATACAAAGGTAGCCAATTGCAGGTCTATTTGCAGATATCCTTCATTTCTTTGAACAGGTGAAAATAAGGGCATGTTGGGAAAAAAAACATTACCCAAATTTAAACTTTCCATCAGTTGTTTTCCAAACTTGCATTAAACCACTACAAAATAAAATTAAAGAACAACACACTTTTCCATGCTGATAACAGTGTAACAAAGTCCAAAACAAGCTGCAATGCTGTTGGTTTTGAAAAAGCTTTTTTAGAATTGGGAGATGAGCAGTCCACTGTTAACACAATGTTTGGGTCAGGTGACGTAGCTTTTACAATTCATCCCTGCAAAAAGAAAACAGAATTATAAAGCCCAGTCTTCCAGTTCACTGCTTAAAACTGAACTCATCTTCAGATGCACAACAAAAGTACAACAGTCTGTTCAGGATGTTCATTTAAGCCAAAAAGAATCACAAACATCAGAGCAAAATAGTTTTTATGAAACAGGAACTCCTACCCCTACATTAAATGATGTCTCACTTTGTTTCAATGACGTATCAGTTAAAAAGCTATTGACTTAAAAATTACATGGCTTGGTTTGAAAAAAAGGAGTGTTCTGCGTAGATCATTTGCAATTATGGTCCAGTTGTTCTTGGTACCTCCACAAAACAATGAAAATAGCAAAAGCCAATTTCAACGTTAGACTTTATTTAATGTCTAGTAGCAGTCTAGATCTTGGTCTTTTCCATTTGTTCTGTTCACCTGTCTGTAGGCTGAACTAGACACTAAATATATTGAATCCTAAGTAGGAGAAAGCAACAGGAAGAGGGAACCTTATGCAGTTCCGCAGGGCTTGCAAGGCAGAGATGTTCTGCCAGGCATTTGGTTGAGGACAGTGACGGTTACCATCTTGGCTGGCACTCCCTCCCTCCTAGTTCCCCCGCTCCCACTTATCCCCTTACGAGACAGCAACACAGTTGTAATTGGAGGTACCGACGCCATCTGAATACTGCAAACCATGAATTATTTTAATTAGCTTTTAAATTGTTAGTATTGTTTGGTTATACGTTTTTATTATGTTGTTATTGTTGTTCATCGCTCAGAGCAGAGTATGGACTGAGCAGTTTATAAATCCAAATTATATAAATATATACCAAATATAAATATATATGGTGGCTCCATACTGGTGGAATAAGCTCCCGGAAGAGATCAGGGCCCTGCAGGATCTTTTACAGTTCCACAGGGCCTGCGAGACGGAGCTCTTCCACCAGTCCTTCAACGAGGAGCCGCCCTCACCACTACCACTAACATCTGTGGTTATCAGCCGCCCTCAGCTTTGAGATCCAGCACACCATCGCGTAACATCAGAGAACTGAGTTGGAAATTGTCTGCTGTTACATTATATAGCACACCATCTTAATCAGTGATGGAATGATTATTGTAACAACTACTAGCACTTTATGATTATCTGATTGTTTTAAAAGTATTTTAATTGTTTTATGTGGATTTAGTGGTACTTGGTACCGATCAATGTAAGCCGCCCTGAGCCTGTTCACGGGGAGGGCGGGATACAAATGGAACTAATAAATAAATAAATACCAGCCCCAGCAGCTGCTTATTGTTTTTTTCTAGAAGGAGGGGACAAACAAGGTGATTTACACTTTTAGGTCAACTAAAAAGGTGAATAAAGAGGTGGATTCAGAACTGAGGACTTCAAGTCACTGCTAAATTAAACTTGTGTAGTAGGTTTGAGTAATATATTTCATCTGAGCCACAAATTGGAAAGGGCAGCATTCCATGCTTCTGCTCTTCAAGAATGAGGCAAAGACTCCAAAGCAGTTGGCCCAATAGAAGCATTATGCAAATGATAAAAATACTTGCTAGTTTCAGCTTTCTTAACAGATATCAGCTCAGTACTATATATGAGCTATACCACAGGTTTGCAACCAAGGACAAAGATCCATATACTGAATGCAGGTAACGGCTTCTTCAGTCAGAGCAATTAGTCAGAATTATATTGTGTTTTGCCCAGCATTTTGCAGGGATGTTATGGTTAGTCATAGTACAAATAGATGCAAAACAGCCAGATCCCAAAGCACTTGCATTTGCAGCATGGAATGGCAACATGCACCACTGAACTCTAAAATGCATATGTGCACAGAAGCTTGTGGAATATGTGCATTTGGAATTCAGTGAAAAGCTGGAATGGGGAGAAGCACCACTCAAGAAGGTATTATGCAGGAACTGTGCTTTCAGTGAGTACTGACTCACCACCTAGATTCCTATTCAAGACCATGACTGAATGATCAGTACATTATCTGCTTCAAGGTTTTATGGTTTGTGGGAATCAAATACACGGAAACATGTCAGATTCTCCCCCTTCCAAAATCCTGTGCAGATGTACTTTAAAATGCTGATGTTACCAATATCTGATGTTTTAGGAATCACTGAGCTGGTCAGCTGACAATACTACCAATATGTAAAACAAAAGAAATGCCTGCAGTGATTTGATAAAAGAACAACGCACTGTTTATTATAGTAGGATCTCCATCCAGGTATGCTGCAGTTAAAATTTTGACACCCCCACCACTGCAAAATTCAGACAAGCTGCAGCAAGGGTCAGAATTCTAAGTGCAGCTATAATAAGAAATGCAAAGACGACAGTGACTGAAGTTCATTAAAATCCGTGAGACGGTGTATGGAAAACTACACATTGCAGCTTTGTAATATATAGGCAAACAAGGCACCAAATAATGCAAGATGCTTTGCCAAGTGCCCCCAGCACACTATAGGAATATTCTGTGTTTATTACATGGCTTATGTGCAGTGAGCTAAGCATCCTCCCCCCCCCCCCCCCCCCGCAACTAATGACAGAACAGACATACCCTACCAAACACATGGTTACAGGACTACAATAGAGAATAGCCATGGAGTTCATTAAGGGAAAGAGGTAGCTGTCACAGATTGGGGGATCTGCACACCAAATAAGGGAGAGCTGCTGCAAAGGAAGATAGAGAAAAACGGGGGAAAGAGAAACATAACTCAGGATGCTATCTAGGGGAAAGCAGCAGCAGCATGGATTGTTGAGACATAATGATCATTGTCCTGTAGGCTCGTGGGTTTGTTGCTCAGAAAACTCTTGCAGTTTCCTTTTGTAACACATTTCAAAAGTACCACTTTGCATAAGCAGTATGTTATAGAAACCAGGAAACATTAACATAAGATTATTTTGTTTCCTAATTAGTAGGCTTGCGCTGGCTTCATAACAGTTTAAGTTTTACATACACTATAATGGTAAATATAGTTACATTTTAGTTTGTGAGCTCTGATATTAGACTTTTGATTGCTGATGCTTACATGGACTGATTTTTGCAATCATTCTGTGATGACAGCCATTGTCTATCTCCATCATACAGTGTTGCAAAAATTACGATGTGTTAAGAGAAAACAATCATGTGAATTGGCTTACATCCAACTTCTCTCATGACAAGATGCCCCTGTACATGTATATGGAGACATGGCTTGATCCCTACAAGCATAAGGAGGACCACAGAAAATTAACTGAAGCATACGCATAAAAACGACAGCAATATTACACGCTTCCGTTCTTTATTAGAGCTATCAAGTACTATTTTCTACAACGGCAGTTGGTTTGCTTTCCCCGGAAGTGTTAGCTGACATTTTCGTAACTGGACCTCTTCCAGGTTTCTGATCATTCTACAACGTTTCATTAATATCTGTAATCACAGAAGTTGCATGATTTAGCCATCTTCAGCAGGAGCCACTAATTAAACCATTTTTAGACTGAACTGCTGTTTGAAGTCTTTCAGTAAGACTGTTTTAAATTCCACCACGACCAAATTATCACAAGACTCCAATCTAAACCCAAAAAATTAGCTTAAGAATTAGGCTTCTCAGAAAACAAGACTTCTATTATATTACACCACTTTTCCTTACTAAATGCAATTCTTTAATCTGCAATGAGAAAAGAGAAAAAAATACCAAAGCAGCTTCACAGGTAACTTATCAGGAGTATCACCTCTTCGCTCATGTCAACTCTTCCTTCTTCTTGCTATTATTACCATCAGTACTTGCCCTCCTGTACGATGGTAAGGCCAAGATGCCAGCCCTTGCCCAAGACCAGCCACTAAGATACAGCCACATGTTTAGCTTCCTCCACACTTCTCTGCACTGTAGCCCAAACACAGAACTCTCAAATTGTCCCTTCTAGCTTCATAGCATCTCTAAGACTAGAAGGGAGAAGGAGAGCACCGTGTGTCTGTTGCCTATTATTTCTAAAGACGAAAGGACACAGGACGTATGGCAGCTGTGTATGTAGCTATATGCCTACTATCAGCACTGTCACCATTATGGAGCAATGAGCATGCGCACATTCACAGCGAGCTAACTGTTCCTTTTCACAGGTAACTGACATGAGTACTAAATTACAAGGCTGCATTAAATCTACTTTCAAAGGATTTGGTAAAGACAGGTATCAGACAATAAGAGTATAGTATGAGAAGGGAACCTGAAAGGACTCACGGGGGGGGGGGGGAGGGGTGTCCATTTTCTGCTGTATCCTCTTCCTCACACTATTTCTTCATTTTGTCCTCCCAGCAGCCCCCATTTCCTCTCTTCTTTCCCTGCGTCTTTTTTGCCTTTCACTGAGCCACCATAGTTTCTTTTATCTGCCCCTACCCCCTGCTCTTCAGCTTCATTATTTTCTTCATTTATACCCCACACTTTTCTTCACAATACGCACCCATAGAAGCTTACAGCATTCTCCTCGCCTCCATTTTATCCTCACAACAACCGTGTGAGGTAAGTCAGGTTGAAAGGCAGTGACTGGCCCAAGGTCACCTGGCAAACTTCCATGGCAAAATGGGGATTTAAACCTGGGTCTCCCAGATCTTAGCTGGATACTCTATCCACTACACTACACTGGCTGGCAGCTTTCCCTTTCTCAAAACTCAGGTACTGCTATTATTATTTGGGAGAGGGGTTAACATACCCATGTAGGGTTTTTTTAATGGATTTCAGATTTATCTGCAAACCAAGGGCAATTTTTCTCAGGTTTGTAAAAAGATTTGTATTGTCTGTTCATGTCTCCAGTCTCTGGATTTAAGTATCCACAGGCAGAGCCATATTGAGACCTGGACCATTTCCGCAGTACTGAAATTCCCTGCATTGAAGTTTTTAAAACAGCATGTTATGTGAAATTTTCTGCAGATTTTTCCTCACCAGGCGCAAACCCAAAGTTTTATCCTTCTTACTGAGCATTTTTGGAACTTGCTAAAACGGGGGATTCCAAAAACGCAGGGTGAGGAGGAGAAAACTTTCGGTTTGTGCCTGGTAAGGAAAAATCTGTGGAAAATGTCACATAACGCGCAGTTTTTTAAATGTCAATGTGGGGAATTTAACTACTGTGGAAATGGTCCTGCAGCAATTTATAGGGCATCTCTATTTCCCCTCCACCATTATCTTATCTTTCTCTTCCCGGAAAGCCCCCATAGCCTCTCATTTTTTCCTGCTTCCTTCTCTCCTTCCCACCCACCAGCTGACCTACCTTTATGTGCCCCCTATCTTCAAGCTTTCCCTCTTTCCATTCCCCTGGCACCCTCTCCTGGGAAAAATTCTGTGATTCCAGCTGTTGGACTGGGCTAGGTCCAGCTGCACAGCAGAGAATGTGCAAGGATTTGTGGGTGGTACCTCACTTTTCCCTGCAATCCCTCCCCCACCATTTCCTCTCTTCCTACTCCTGGCAGCCCCCATAGCCTTATCTTTCCCTTCATCCTTATTTCCCATCACACCCACAAACCAACCTTTTATCTGCACCCCATTTTTATTATTTATTTGCTTCATTTATACCCTGTCTTTCTCCAAAGTGTGGACCCAAAGCAGTCTACATCATTTTTCTCTCCTCCATTTTATCCCCAACAATCCAGTGATATAGGTTAGGCTGAGAGTGTGACTGGTCCAAATTCACCTAGTAAGCACCATGGTAGAGTGAGAATTTGAACCTGTGTCTCCTATATCCTAGTCTGAAACTCTTTAACCACAGCTCCACACTGGCTTTCATGTGGTGGCTAATGCTGAACAGTAGCAAGCAGCTTGGCCTGGATGACATGCAAGTCAGGTGGTAGCAAGTAGCCCAGTAGCTGCTGGCAGGCCTTGCCCTATAAGTCTCCCTCAAAGGCCAAAACAGCCCAGGAAAGGGCCCTATCCCCTCCTCCTGCCTTTTATAGACAGGAATCAATGTTTGAAGGATGGCAATACTGTTGTGGTTTCCTAGCAACTCCCACAATGACAACTGAGATCTTCCTTCTCAAAAATATAGACCCTGCTATTATTATTTAGGAGGGAATTTAGATTTTTCTGTAAATCTGGGGCTTTTCTCAGGTTTATGGAAAGATCTGTCTTGTCTGTCCACAGCCCCAGTCTTGGATTTAAGTATCCACAGATGGAGCTCACACTGAGAATTAGATATATTTATTATGCAATTACATAACAACTTGGTTAATAGAATGCAGACCTCTGAACAGAAGCAAGCTTTCTGTACCAGCTTTGGTAGGAAGTAATTCATTCATAAGACATTTGCATTCTATATGACAGTTCAATAGCACTCCCAGAATATAATGGGGCTTCAGCAGAAGGCTGTCAAACAAAATTAATCAGTTTATTTTTGCAAAGACATTTCTACAATTGTCACTGTTATAAATTTAAGTTGAACACAATTTTATAATATGTCAAAGTGAAATGGCATTTGAAGAGTACATTGAGCATATGTGCACTCTTATCAATGAAGCCAGTACACCCTTTTATTCAAACAGCATAGTGTGACTGGAGGCTTAACAGATCTGCTTGCTAATGATCAGTACACTTTTAGACCTGACCACTCAGTTTGCTTTGAACTACAAACCATCATCATGCTGCGAGCTTTGGTTTCTCTCAAGGTAAATTATTCAGAACAGCTGAGAACTGATGGATTATTGAACTAGGGAAAGCGTAATCTTGGGGAGGGGGGAATCACTGTAGAACACAAAGGCAGAATCTTTTGAATAATGTAAACAAGCATTTGGCTTGTGTCGCTTTCCTAGAAATTATGTTGGGGCCCAGAACAGTTTCTAACTCTCTACTGCCTGAACTGCTATCAGTGGTGCATTACTTTGATAAAAGTAACATTGAGGTAAAATGAGGTCCTCTTCCATAGTATTTCACCTACCAAAACCTAACCAAACGAAACAGCGATAAAGAGATTTAAATCTAGGAAACATCGCAGCCTCTAAATGGAGGCAATATTTTTAAATACTGCTACAAAACTTCAAGAAGCCATAAATAATGAAATAAAGTGCAATCCATGCATTTTTAAGCATTTAATGCAAAATGCTTGAGAACTTCCTTATGGTGATGTAACAATGTAACAGGTTGCTTTTGGTGGTACAGCAAAGCAGAAAGCAGCAACAGCAAATGCAGCCTTGGTAAGCTGCCCTCTTAACAATCAAAGACCCTTTCACCTTGTATGTGTAAGTGTGTGGAAGAAGAAAGTCGAACAGAAAATCACTTCCACCTTGACCACTGCTTCTCCTTATCTGTTAAAGGCACATATATTACTCCCATCAGAGGCTTCATTTTGACACTGCCATCTTCTAGCTTATCATACTGTTCCAGCATCTGGTTTCCTCCAGCAGGCCCAACAGGTAATATTAGCCTTCCACCAGGCTTCAACTGATCTATAAGCTGTAATTTTAAAAAATGGTTAATTTTTCAGTAAATATATTTTCTTGAGAGGCTTGTTCAAGGTCACTTTGGCAATATTTTATTGTTCGTCATAATAAACAATGAGACAAATGGAATATTAGTGAATACCAGTGTTCAAGTGCTCAGCAATGAGCAGTCCTGAATCAGAAAAGCTTTCAGTCATTTTTAACTACACAACATAATACAGGGAAAAGCTCTGATCCAACAAGGGAGATCCCCATGCGGAAATAAACTTGTGTACGTGCAGATAATGTGGCTGCAAAGTTGCAGTTATTAACTTTTTATTCCTTGAGCTGCCCCTTGCTCCCCTCACCTCTACAAAATTGCTGCTGAGGTTCAGGGGACTCTTAAGAACCATATGCCACATGACATTGGGAGAGGCCACTAAAAAGGGAATAGGTCAAAATCATGCCCCTCCCATATCTTGCACTTGTGTTGTGTTCAGGGAGCTTTCTCAACTTGGATTCAAGTACGTGGGGCACGGGTTTCTGCTAATTCCTCCTTCTTGCTGCAGCCTCCTGTGCCACACAGTATACTATTTCTGAGGGTCACCGTAGCAGTAGTTGGGGGGCACAAGAAAATGATGAAAAAAAGATGGGGACAATCTCCTTCTGTCAGCTCCATTCATGGGAGCTTGTATCTAACCCATTATATAAGACTGCAACAGATAAATCTGCGGGTCTTGATTTAACACAGCAAGTTCAGATCACAGCATGTTTTGTTCCTGCTCTCAACCTCATAACAATGTGAGGGAGAAAAAGGACAGCTTCAGTGGCAGTTTAATATTTATACTTTTTTCACCGTACCACTGAAATACAATACTGTCTCAACCGACAATACAGGATTCCTTTTGATCATCCACATTATCTCTCTACCAGGGATGACCAGCCGAAACACACCATTCCTAACTCAGTAAGCAGATAAGCTCTATATTTCCAGTTCCTACAGTTCTTGGAAACATGAGCTCAAACTGACATAAAAATCTAGTATACCAAAATCAAGTACTTCAATTGAGTAAATAAAATCCAGTTAATATAAACCCAGCTAGAGAACCCACCATTCATAGCAGGTTTAAACTACCCTGCCTGCCATTATAATTTTAAAACATATTTAAAAATGCATCACGTACAAACAAAAGTCACTTACTGCTTGGGGTACAACTGGTGCGGCAGCGCCTACATGAATAGCATCATATGGAGCTTCTTCTGGATATCCCATTCTTCCATCCCCCACTGAAAGAAAAAAAAGGTTAATGGACAGTGACCAGCTGTCTTAAAAATATTATTGGTAGTTTGATTAAGGACTGGATTCATAGCTGAAATTCTAAACTTATCATTTTGCACATTGCTGGAAAGGACACAACTATCCCACTACATTGCAATGGTATCCTCACCAGCCATTTCTACTAGGAATGAGTAACATGTATTCAAAGAAACGGATGGTCAATGAATATAGGCAGAAGCGCTTCTCTAAGTCAGATGTATTGGTGCTGCTTTAGAAAAGGAAAGATACTTTCAGTATAGCCTTACCCAATATGCAGTACTGCACACCTGTAAGGATTGGGATGCTGCTATCACAATATTTTTGGAATATTAAAAATGATGATATTCTACAATAGTTCGATATCACATAAGCCACTCTGGCTTTCAAAATATGCAACTGACAGGGGTCTTAGCATCTTCACAGCCAGTCTGAAATCACAATGGAATTTTAGCCATTGCAATACATGCCCTCTGCATTATATCAATTAATATGCAATTGTAATCTATATTCCAAGAGTTTACACGTTTCAGGAAATATTGTTGATCCTGCATTTGGATTAAGAACTAGTTATTGCTAGGCAACCAACGATTAGATTATCAAACACTTATGTGGATGCAGGTCCCACTGACTTCAGTGAAACCTAAGTAAGCCACGATACAGTCTTTTGGATCTACATAACTACTACAGTGCTAATCATGACTCATGCTACCACCACAGAGATGAAGTCAATTCACTGAGAAGGGGGGAAGCGGGGGACTAGGAGTGTGCATTTGGGTCTGCCCAAGCTGAAAATTTATCCGAAGAATACCTTACTAATATTTTGGGGGTAGATTACAGCATCCCAAATGTCTCTGAGTTTTCTCAGGAAACCAGGAAAAAATCCCCCCACCAATCCCAAATATATTCAGGAATTACCAGACAGATCTAAAAACAGTGGAAAACAGCTGTTTGTTGGGCTTCTACTGCTGTCCCTTTAAAGTTTAAAGGGACTGCAGGAGACAGGATCGGCTGTGCCAGTGGGGAGCAGACTGTTCCTGCCTGTTCGGCTTGGGGCTGCCAGGAACAGACTGCTCCCCGCAGGTTCCTGGGGCTCGCTTCTTCTGTAGCCCGGTTTAAACTGGACTACAGAAGAAGCAAGCCCAGCCAGGATCTTCTGTGCCATTGGGAGCAATGTGCTCCGTGAGCCACAGCAGCTCCTGGGGCTTCCTTCTCCTTCAGCCTGGTTTAAACCAAACGGCAGGAGAAGCGAGCCCAGCTATGTTCCCTGCTGGCTCAGCTTTGTGCTGGTTTTTTTTTTTTTAATCTGTATTTTTCTTCTTAGGTCTACTGGACCTGAAAAAAAAAATCAGGATTTCCAAAACATCCCAGTTCTGAATACCATACTGGTACTGGGATCCAGGATTTTTTGGAAGTCCTGAAATTTTTTCAGGTCCAATATTTTTGGTAATGAAGTAGAAACAGTACACCTTTTAGTCCCCTGTAGACCTGAACCGAAAAATACTGGTTAAAAATTTTTTGCACACCTCTACAGGGGACTAAAAGGTGTACTGTTTCTACTTCATTACCAAAAATCTCTGCGTTTCTGTATTATCAGTTTTGACTGGTACACATTTAAGCCAGCTACCCAAGTTCTGTGACCCCAAACCCTGGACAGCCATACATGAGGACAGACCCTACATTTCTCTGTCCCTGCACTTGCCAGAGCTGTGCAACAGACTGTGTATGGAACAGCTTTGCCATTCAGATGCCATAATGAGGAAGGACCTGTACAGGTGAATAAGGCTAAGGCTGAATGTAGGAGGATTATATTATTCCTGCCAACATCTTTCCACCCAAATCCAATGAACTCTTTGCTCAGGAAAATGAACTGTAAAACCAGGGCACAAGATTGGAACCTGAGCAAATTTAAATGAAAGTTGTGCTGTAATGGAGTTAAGATAAAAGGCAGGTTCTTCTGTAAACTGAACAAAACAACAAAAACTCTTTGAGGCATCTTAAAAACTAATACATTTATTGAGAGCCAACATGGGTGTTGTGGTGTAAGAGCTGGACTAGGAGCTGGAAAACCCAGATCTGAATACACACTCTAACCATGGAAGCTTATAGAGTGGACCTTGGGCCATTCACATGCTCTCATCCTAACCCATCTCAGAGGGATGTTGTAAGGAGAAAATGGAAAAAGGGAGAATGATGTAAGCAGGGATGGGCATGAACCAGGTCGGTACATGGTTCATTTTGAACTGGTTCGTTTGGTCGCATCATTCCCAAATCCAAAAATGAACTGCCTTTTTCCTGTGAAGGTTCGTTAAAGCAGTTCATTCTCCAAACAGCCTGGCGCCAATTCAATCAATTCCTAGTGGGCATCGCTACGGGTGGACGAGCCCTAGAAACACCCCTAGCAGTTGTCCATAACTTGACTGGCAGCTCTGGGAGCCAACCACGGACCAGATTGTGTATATCGGAGGTGGCCAAACTTGCTTAACGTAGAGCCGCACAGAATAAACATCAGATGTTTGAGAGCCACATGACGTGAATATTACACATGTTTTTATTGAAAAATATGCAAATTTGCTTTTTATTAACATTAAATGAGACTGCCGCACCCTGACTCAGGTGCTTTCACTTTGCAGCAGGAAGAGAGAGGAGTTAGTCATTGTGTGAGAGAGAGTTAGGAAGACTTGCTTGCTGCGTGGCTGATTTAAGGGGAGGCTAGAGCTGAGCTTACCTGGGGTAATCTGTTTTGTGGGGCTATAAGTCAGACATCCCAAATCCAATCTTAGCCAAACTTGGAGGGTGGGTGGAGGAGAGCCTGCTGAAGACTCCCTGTGAGTTTGCCATCTTTAGCTCACAAGGGGGCTGTTCTACCACCTCCCGAACTCACAAAACAGTTCAGGAAATGGGAAAAGTTTGTGAAAGTTTATGGTTCGTGTAATCAAACGAACCATGAACCATCATTTCCCCAGTTCGTATCCATCCCTACTTGTAAGCCATTTTTGGTCCCCAAATCAATGTGCTATAAGCTTTCATGAGCCATAAGGTGCTCTGTACAGCTGGCACATATGCAATACTTGAGCATCTGGCAAAGTGGGTTCTGGCTCACAAAAGCTCATGCCAATTTTTTAATTTTAATTATATAGTTATACCCTGTTTTCTCCCCTGGAGGGAGAAGACATTATCCTTCCCTCCTCTATTTTATCCTCATAACCTTCCAGTGAGGTAGATCAGGCCAAGCAACAGTCAGTGGAGATCTGAATGCGGGTCTCCCAGATCCTAGTCTGACTACATCACAGCTGGTTTCCTCAGTCTTTTAAGGTGGCAGTGCATTCTTTATTATTTTTGCTACAGTATATTAACATGGTTACCCCTCTGGAATGTGTACACTTGACACCAGGTCTTATGGCTTCAAGTTGTCCATACTACAAAATTAGACGTCTACATCAAGCAACCATAATTCTATGCTTCTTAATATACTCTACTACTCACCAATCAGCTTCACTCTTCCTGAAGACTGCAATGAAGGATCATCTTTTCTGACATTATTTATTGAGTCATCTACCAATTCTTTGATATGATCAATTCCTACAACTCGTCCTTTGGGACCAACCTGTAACAAAAATCAATTGATGTACTGAGTTACCAAACCTTACTTTTTCAGTAAGTTACAAGGAATGAGCTACAAAAAGATATAACCTAATGCAGGGGCAGGAGATCTATTAGTCTGTTTCTCATATGTAACCAGCAAGACCATTATACCTAGGGGTGTGCTGGTAAGTTTTTCATTCTCCGGGGGGGCGGGGTGAGTGTGTGTGTATGTGTATAACTTTATTATAAATTTTACTGATATAAAGGACAGGTAGCACACATTACAGGCTCAAGTGGTTAAGACACTGAACTGCAGACTGGAAGTTCAGCAGTTCGAGACCTGAGTGCTGCATGACGGCGTGAGCTGCTGTCCCAGCTCCTGCCAACCTTGTAGTTTGAAAGCAAGAAATTGCAAGTAGATGAATAGGTACTACTTTGGTGGGGAGGTAACAGCATTCCGTGAGCCTTGGTGTCTAATCATGCTGGCCACATGACCACGGAAACATCTTTGGACAGCGCTGGCTCTTCGGCTTCGAAACAGAGATGAGCACCGCATCTCAAGAGTCAGATTAAACTGGCTTTCGAGCAAGGGAAACCTTTACCTTTACTAGCACACAATGAATAATAAAATGTCCAATACTGTTCAAACATGGTCTAAGAAGGCCTTCTGTGACCTGGTTCTTTCTTCTGCCTCACCCTTTACCGACTACAACTGGTCTGTGACATCAAAAGTTGTATTTATTTATATAAAACATTTTTATGCCATCTTTCCACCTGATCAGGGTCCTCAAGACAGTGAAAATAAAAACATTAAAACACTTGAAGTTAAAAAGAGCATTTAAAATGATAAAATAACAAGAAATGGGGACCTACGATACTAGCGGGGGGAGCTCCACATGGAGGAGGAGGAGGAAGCAGCTGCAGGTGAGCCTTCTCCCTTTCTCCCCTGCCACTGAGAGCAAAGCCCACATGGCTCCCAGTCGCCAGGCCTGTCAAGCCTTCTCCCTCACTCCCTATGGTGCCGCTAGGCTCGCCAAGCCTCCCCCTGGCACCGATGGCAAGGCCCAGGCCCTCCAAGCCTTTTCCCCCACCCCACCCCCGGCACTGACAGTGAGGCCCAGGCCAGCCAAACCTTCTCCCCTAACACCCCGACACCGACAGCGAGCCCCGGGCCCACCAAGCCTTCTCCCTCACCCCACCCCAGCACCAACGGTGAGGCCCATGCAGTTCCCAGCTGCTGGGCCGCCAAGCCTTCTCCCCCATCCCCCCAGCACCGACAGCGAGGCCCAGGCCCGCCAAGCCTTCTCCCCCCCCCCCCGGCACCAACAGCGAGGCCTAGGCCTGCCAAGCCTTCTCCCCCACCCCCGGCACCAACAGCGAGGTCTGGGCTCACCAAACCTCTCCCAGCCCCTGGCAGTGATGGCAAGGCCCGGGCCCACCAAGCCTTCTCCCCACCACCAACGGCGAGGCCCAGGCCTGTCAAGCCTTCTCCCCCACCCCCTGGCACCAATGGCAAAGCCTGCGCAGATTCCAGCCACCGGGCCACCAAGCCTTCTCTCCTGCCCCCTCCCGCCCCGCAATGGCGGGGAGGCACAGTTTCTAGAGCGTTCTCTGCGCATGTGCAGGGAATGCTTTTACTTTGGGGGGGGATTTAAGTATTCCCTCTATAGTTTTTTTCTACATTTCAGATTTTTCTGCACATCTGGGGAGTGCCCCAAGTGTGCAGAAAAATCTCTTTGCCCCCTAGGTGCCCCAGATGTGCGGATTTAGATATCCACACACAGAGGGGACCTTGGCTATTAGATATATAGATTATAAAATAATTCAATATTTCATATTAAAAATAATTCAGTAAACCACACAAACAAACATATCTATTCCACAATATGTATCCAACAAGGCACAAAACCAGTGTTCAGCAAATTAACAGAGATTCTCTAATGGAGCAATCTTGAGCCAGTCTAATCAAAGTCTCATGACTATCAACCTATGTGCTCCTTTACTTCAAAATAAGATTTAAAAAAAATTCTATAACATTTCTTCACTCCTTGAATAAAGAAAAATTCATGTTTCTAGCCAAAACAGAGCACATAACAACAGTATTAAAACCCGAGCTTAGATCAAAGACCTTGCATTTATTTATTTTAAACATCACTCTTTTCTCCCCAGTGGGGTCCAAAGCAGATTACAGTATTATTCTTTCGCCTCCCATTTTATCTTAACAGCAACTGGGTAGGGTAAGGTAGGGTAGGTTCAGAAACAATGACTGGACAAGCGGACACTCCAACCTGGGTCTCCCAGATCACCAACTGTAAAGCAGGAAATTCCTGTTGCTCAGGAACACAAGTTTCTTTGGAGTTTGGGGGGAGGGGATGCCCAGCATGTATTTACAACCAACACATTTATTGTCAAAAATTTGTATTTTCTCAACACAAAACACTTACCATATTGCTATGAAGTAGTCCTACCACTCCTGCAGCAAAACTGTTAATGATGAAATTATGTTTTCCTTTGTAATAACACCTAACTTATGCTACTGCATTTGCCCACATTCATTCATTCGTCCTTCCCTTATCTCTTGTCTGTTTTAAACTGTAAGCTCCTATTCTAAAGGGGAGAAATCTGTGTGGGTTGCTGCTTTAAGCACCCTGCCCCCCCCGGGTCAGGAGAAGAGTAGAAGAGAGGCACAGGCACCCAACTCCACCCTGAGGCCAGAGGGGTTGACGAGGAGAAACACGGGTGCAGCAGCCCCTGGATTCACTTTGCTGACATGTGCCCAGTGCCACGGGCAAGAACGAGCACCCAGCTTTGCCCTATTCTGGCCCACCCCTGGAAAGAAGAATACAGCAGCACCTGCTTTCTCTCCAGCCCTCCATCAGTGAGAGGAACAAGGGGGCAGGAGCTGTTTCCAGGTCTATTTATTTATTTTATTTTTAATCGCCACTCACACAAAGGGTCTTGTGGTGACTTACAACATTAAAACCAAATAACAAATATAAAATAGTAACATTAAAATATCAAAATGTGGCTATCACCATACCACTATTAAAACAGCCCAAACACGTGGTTACCCTCCAAAGGCCAACCTAAATAATTCAGCTTTGTATGCCCTGTAGAAACTAAACAAGTCCAGCAGGGAACAGGTGTCATCCAAGATGGGAGACTCTGTATTAGTCATAAGGCAACACTTAGTAGTTTCATGAGGGTGGCTGTTTATTTTAATGAATCATTTTCAGATTAGTTGGCACTTGTATAGTATTCCTCAACCCATAAATAAAGGGAAAGCTGCCACACACAGGGCTTTTTTTGTAGAAAAAGCCCAGCAGGAACTCATTAGCGTAATAAGCCACACCCTACAGCAGAAGCTCATTAGCATATTAGGCCACACCCCGGACAGCACAGCTCCCTCTCCGGATTGGCTTCCCCAGGTGCCCCACAGCTTGCGGTGTGCATGGGGAACCCGAGGAGGGGAGGCAGTTTAAACTGCCTTCCCTCTTTGGATCGGCTTGGCTTCCCCAGGCACCCCGCAGCTTGTGAGGCATCTGGGAAACCGGGGGGGGGGGGGGGAGAGGCTGTAGGCGTGGCCAACTCAGAAGCCAGCCGGAACTCCATTCCTGTGCGTTCCTGCCCAAAAATAGCCCTGGCCACACATAACAGCAAAATAAATATTCAGATCACTCTAGCATCCATTTAAATTATTTTGATCTGGAACCTCTAATAATGACAAGTACAGAATGCACAAATTAATTTAGTGTATTTATTTTAATGCATACCCTCAATAAGCACAACCATTGCCCAGAACAGACAACACTAGGCTAGATGAACCAATGGTCTGACTCAATGTAAGAAAGATTAGTGTTTATTCTTATTGAAAGGTGGGGGCTTTTGGCCAAGAGAAATATTTTTTAAAGTTAAAAATGTATTTTCATCTCAATGAAGTTACATTTAATCCACATTCCTTCCCATAAAGAAAACCAGCAGTATAAACAAAGAAATTCATCTTTATTGGACAGGCTTAATAGCTTTGGCTACCCTCCCTCAATAGGACAAACTAAGGGTATGAATGTATCCAAAATAATTTTGACAACCAAAACATGAAAGCAGAGGACTGTATAAGCAGACATCAACAGCCCAATAAGTTTTACAAAATCCCCCCAAAGTAGTAAGAACTAAATATCTCACCATCCGTGCAAAGCAGGCAGTAAGAATTCCACTTCCTGAACCTACATCAAGAGCTTTGGCACCTTCATATAACTGGTCATACAGGAGTTCTAGAGCATATGCATGCTATGAAAGAAAAAAGGTGCAGATTTTAAAATGGTACGCTTGATTGCCCAGTATAAGGTTTTTTCCATGAAGACTTCAACACATAATTCAAACCAGAGAGAAATGCTTGAGCAAAAGCAAATAATTTCAGTAAAGGCTTACATTTCCAAAGTGAGAAAGATAAAATTAGAAAACAATTTAGACTGTAAACAAGGCTCTACCTGCCCCACTTACTCATCTTCCAAATTTGAGTTCAGGGACATCCATTTCCCTTGCTAAGAATATCAAGATTTCCCCATCATGTCAGTTTCATTTGCTGGTGAAATGCAACATCTTGGAATTCATTTTTGCTACACAATTATACAGGTAATATAATTAACACTTCTTAAAATAGTTCGTGCTGGAATAAAAGAAACCCCTTCCACTAAATTTAAAAGATGGTTTCCCTTTGCTAACCTTAGCCATGTGTCTTGGAAAGAAGAAGGAAATCAAAAGGAAAAGACCTTGGATCCGCAACATGGACGGATTTCTATCCACCGTACAACAGTCTCTGCTCCCGTCCTGCTGTAGCCCCTAATGTCCATCCTGGGGCTCCCCCAGGAACAACATGTCAGGGGGGCTAGCTGCAGCAGAAGGAGAGAGGTGAGAGGATCATTCTCCATGAGTGGAACCTACGCACAATTTGCTACTGTGCAGCAACTGACAGCTTTGTACAGAGCAGGAGGCAGCTGCCCTGCAAAGCTGTCTTTTCACCCAGCTGTTTTCCGGCAGGCTCTTCCTTAATTGAACAGCACCTTTATTTTACACTTTGTTTTTTCTCCTTCCTGGACTTAACTGGATAACACTTTTTTCCTCCTCATATGTATCCCATGTCATCCTTCACCCAGTCTCTTGCCCCGGGTCTTTTTTTGCTCCACATATGCTTTCCAGGTTCAATAACCTGTGAGTCACCACTGATAATGCACAGCAATAGTTTAATTCAGCAAAGAAAATAAGGTGTTGGTGAACTGATAGCGAAGTGGGTTCCGCACATTCTCTAACTATGTCAAAAAAGCTTGCCACCAAGCCAAGTAAGAAAATCGTATAAGTTCACGCTACAATGACATGATAATAATCTTCAAATATCGAAGGAGCTGCTACATGGAAGAGGGCAAAAATTTGTTCTCTGCTCTTCCACGGTGAGACCACATGTAACTGTTTTAAGTTACAGCAGGGTAGATTTCAAGTGAGAATCCAGGAGAAAATTCCTAATTATAAGCAGTATGACACTGGAACCAATTATCAGGTGTCATGGGTGCTGAGGTCAGGCCGTTGCCAGCTCCAGCAGAACCCACAGCTGGCCCCTCTGACGCTGCAGAAATCAGCGATCTACCAACACAGCCTGCACTGGCACCTGGCTCAGAGATGGCTGACGAGCAGACACAGGTAGAAAGACCTCCTAATTCGCCCCCCAAGAATTGTTCACTTATGAGACCGACTCCGGCAGCACTTAGTAACAAGGCAACAGGGAGCTCGGCTGCAAAGTAGACGAGCTGTCAGCCCTGCGTTTTAACAGACGTCGGGCTGCTGGTGCCGCTGTGCTAATTGAAACCAGCAGCAGAGGGCTATTTAGCTCCAAGCTCTGCGCTGGCTCCTTGGTGGGAGCAAACGTGTCAAGACACTGACGCCTTGCAGCTATTCCACGTCTTGATCTCAAGACCTCGCTCTTGTTACCTTCCTCTGGCTTCTGAACTCTGGCTCGAATGACCTTGCTCCTGGTTTGTGATTTGGACTTTTGCTCTCGGCTCCTGCTACCCTCTCTCGGTCCTAACTTCGGATTGAACAACCTTGCTCCTGGTTAGTGCTTTGGACTTTTGCTCTCGGCTCCTGCTTCACTGTTCTTGGCTCCAGATCTCGGACTGTGTTTTGACTTCCCCTTGCCTGCGCCCCAAACCTTGACATCAGGCGGGGGCTCTCTCAAACAGAGACAGCCATCTATCAGAAGAGTTTCTATTTCAGACTTATGGTAAAAGGGCATCCCCATGAATATGGAGACACACCGTGACAGAATTTATTGGCTGGATGGCAAATTCCAGCTGAATGTCTCTCTAGATCAGAGAGAGAGCAAGAAATTAACCACATGTGCTTGTGTCAGCAGCTCCTCTAAAGGTGAACTGCGGAAGCGGAGGCTTGTGCAGTTGCCCAAGAGTCTGAGTGCCGGAGACCAAAGAAAACAGCATTGCTCACAACGGCAGTGAAGTCATAAGAGGACACTAAGTCCTGTTGACCCTCATCCTTTTAACTTCAAAGGATTTAATTAACATGACTTACAAAGACAGATTTTTTTCTACGACCAAGACAAATGGCTTGTGGTAAGATAAGATTTATAGTCTCAGAAAAAAGTTTAAGAGATTTAAGGAATTTATGATTTGAGACTTACTCACCGAAAATTTACTAAGGATATAACGTAAGAAAGTTTTTTAAAAAATGGGCAGAGGAGCCAGTTAAACTTTTTTCTTACTACTAGTGAACCGGCATCTGGACAATGTCTGCTAGTAGAGGAAATTGGAACAGATGCATGTGGACTCTACACGTGTGTTTTTAGTCTGGATTTAATTGGAGACTCTTCAATAACAAAGATGTGATGCGGTGTTGCTATGGAGACTTGATGAGACTGTGGAATGTAAACATACCAAACATTCAAAGCTGTTTTTTTTTTAATCTAGCCAGTTGGCAAAGAGAGTTTTGCTTCAAGATTTGTTTTAGGATTTAAAGTGACAACATTTCAAGGCACGAGGAAGAGGACTGGTTCACTTGATCCAACCTCTGAAAAACCAGTTACACCTAAGTTGATACATAAATTATTTGAACAGATGGGCAATAGGTTTAATGTATTTGAAAAGAAAATGGAGGACAATTTTGTGAAACTGAGAGATGAAATGACAGAACAGATAAAAAAACTGGACTTTTCTATTAAACAAATTTCTACAGAAGTTGACAAAGTCAAAAATAAAGCAGAAACTTTAGAAAGTAAGACAGAAGTCCTCGATAAAAAGTTAGAAAGGCCCTTTTAGAATTAACAGAGAAAGAATTCTGCTTGAGGCTTAGAGCTATTCCAGAGTTTTCTGATCAGGCAAAATGCATTATTAAACAAAGGATTCAAGACATAGAGCAACAAGATCTAATGAAATCACCAAACTTTACGGCTCCCATGAAGCTTAGATATGTTATGACCATGGCACAATATCTTAGCCAGTTAGATGTTCCTTCTTATAGGAGAGCATTTACCTTGGCTAGATGTGCAGCTATACCATCAACGGTACTAGAAGGGAGATATAAAAAGATCCCATATGCAGAAAGACTTTGCCCCTGCACTTTGGGTGAAGTGAAATCGCTGGGCCGTGTCTTTTTCCATTGCCCCTTTTATGAAGAACTACAGGACAAGATTCATTATCCCCTCTTAGATAACTAACAGTATTTGCAGATAAGGCTTGCCTGGAGAAACTTTTAATAGGTGAATCTGTAGTTTAATATTTCCTTTTAAGGTTTCTTCGGTTTATGACTGATTGTCCATTTATACAAACTGCAGATTCTTCTGAGGGATGTTCTTCTGAGATGTGTATATCCTGGTTGTATTGAAAATTATACCTGAGATAACTTGCAATAGTCTCTACTGAAGAAGAATTTTGAAACAGTTATTAATATCCGGAACCTTCGTATCAGCTCATCGGACTACTTACCTGCTTGACCTACTTATGCTTTATAGCATCTATGTACTATTCTTGTACTTGTACTTGAATATATTAGCTTCTGCTACTCTCAGCATCTTCTATTGTGCACAGCTTTGCTTATTTTTTTATTTTTCGCTGTGTGATTGCTTACTGTTTGTTTGCAAGCTTAAAACTTACCATATGTGGAGCACTGATTGTTGCTTGGAATCCTATAAGGCAAAAACACAATCTGAGTTACTGAATACTGAAATATTTGCAACTTCGCTATTGCACATATATGAGCAGGATATAATTTCTATAGTGCTATGCCTAAAGAAATATTTTCCAGTTGTTCACTCCTGGTCTGAGCTGGGGTTTCAGAAAAAGGACTCAATTCATGCTGCCACTGATTTAAGGAAGAATTATGAAACTTGTTTTGGGGGTTCCACTTATAAATTTCAGTGGCAGAATTATCAGATGGGGAGACGCACTCCTAAGCCTATACACTTCTGAACATTTAAGGGTATACAGATAAGCAGCACTCCTTAGAATCATATCCAGAAGCTGACAAACAGCTAGTGCAATTATCTGAAAGACTTACACCTATTAGAAAACATACCTATGTAATATGGGCCACCAAATTCTGCACTAGCTGAACACCTGACAAAGTGCGGCTCCACGTAAAGTGCAAAGGTCAGTGCTAAATATTACAAGGGCATGAATGATAAAGTAAGAGTTATCATTAGCTATATAATACAGATGGCAGATAAAGCACCTTGAACTACAGATGCCACCTAGAAACCTAAGGGCAAAATTGGGTCTCAAAGAGTAAACATGCAGAAGTAAGGGGAGAGAAGGTTTTGAGCACTGAATATCAACTGATAACCTAGGATGGCATTAAAGGAATTTCACTGTCAATAAAAGGTAGAGCCTTTTCAAGGGTTATTTTGGCCTCCTAGTCCACCCCTAAACCCCTTCCTCCTGGAAGGAGGCCAGGCCCAGCAGCAACTAATGGGTAACTTGCTATCGTGCAGTCTGCACAACTCACCCAGGTGGGGCAGTGGCTACTGGATGACTAGATGCCATACAACTTGCCTAGGCTCTGCAGCAGCCTCAACACAACGTGTGTGGTGGCTGCTTCCTAGCCAAGTTGCACCAACTCACCTGGGTGACTTGCTTCCACATGACTTTTGCAACTGGGCCAGACATTTCCCAGGGAGAGGCTGCTGGGGGAGGGAAGGAGGGAAAGCTGAGAGCCAGTGCAGTGTAGCTATTAGAGATTAAAATGTGGGAGTCCCAGGTTCAAATTCCCACTCTGCCATGGAAACCTGCTGGGTGACCTTGGGCTAGTCACCTTCTGTCAGCCTAATCTACCTCACAAAGTTGCTATGAGGATAAAATGGAGGAAAGGAGAATCATGTAAAATGTTCTGGGTTCCCATTATGGAGAAAGTTGGAGTTTAAATGAAGTAGCTAAATAATAAATGTAGCTGAAAGTGGGAAGCGGCTAAAAAACAAAGATTGGTTGGTGAGTGGGAAGGAGAAAAGGAAGAAGCGGAGAGGATATGGAAGCTGCCAGGAGGACCCCGTGGCAGAGGCTTACAACGCTGTAATGATCATACTCCAAGTCTTCAGCAAGATAAAGCTTTTAATATGTATTTTTAATTCACAATGCCATGAACATACATAAAAGTCTTCATATCAACACTTTCATACCTATTGACTGAGGAGAGTCCATATAGGGGTTGCATTTTGCATAATGGCAACGATCTGTGGCAAGCATTACTTCAAATACTTTATCTGACTTGATTATTCCATTTTCTGAAAAAAACAGTCAAAATGTAAAACAGTGTTCTAGTGCAGTATCATTCTTTGGCATTTACAAAAGATAGCACAAAAAAGCGAGGTACTAGATATAATCCTAAATTTTAAGCTTTGATCTGAAGAATGTATCTTGAATTTTGTATCAGAAGGGAAAGTCATTTTTAGAAAAATGCATAACCATGCTATTAGAAAATATAGCCTGCTGCAACTATAGTCACAATTTCGGGACTAGTTTATTCACTGAACATGGATGTCAACAAATTCATATTACTTCAATCTAATTTAAAAACCCATTGTCAGGATCAAAGAGACCTCTGGTCCCTGCATTCTTGACCCTCGTAGGCTGCGACATAGAAGAGGAAAGAGTAGTACTATCCTTTAAAGCCTCATTATGGCTGGCTAGTTCCTCTCCCCCTACCCTATCTCACACTCTTTAAGTCACAGTGGTCCATTCCTTCTTCCTGACCTGCTTAATATGCTTTCAAGTCAAGCAGGAGGCCTAGGTGTTTGGATTGGCCAAATTCCGATCTTGCATATTTAAGGCTTGGCTGCCTTCCTCCTTGCCTCCCAGTATCTTTATCCCTGCATTCCTCCTTGCTTACCTTTCTGCCTACTATTTCCACCTCCTTTGAACAGATTCATCAGCTGGCACTGGCTTATGATAGGTTCTGTTTCCATACCAATCCTTTTTATGGGCATGTTTCTTAAATTCTGCTGTAAATTCTGAGATTTTCACAAGCAAAGCACTGACTATAGACCCAATCTGGCCTTGATTTGTCCCTCTAACACAGAGGGTTGTATTCATTTGGTTGCAAATGTCCACATGCTGTAAGGAACATTACAGACCTGAGAAACTGCAATGTTTAATTTTATATTGTGGGAAGTGGAAAGTGCTGTGAAGTTGCAGCTGGCTAATGGTGTAGGATTTTCAAGGCAAGAATGCTGCAACTCGGCTATTACTGGGAGCTAGATGGAGCATGCATACTTCTCCCATTCTACAGTCACTCCACTAGCTGTCCATCAGTTACTGGGCTCAATTTAAAGTACTGGCTATCACATACAAAGCCCTTCGTGGCCTTGGTTCCTCTTATCTGTAGGATCACCTCTACTCCTGTGCTCCACCATGACAGCCTCACTCATCTGAGCAATGCCTTCTGCACGTGCCAAACTGCAAATGGGCCAAATTAACAACTTCCCATACATGTACCCTCTCTGGTGTGCCCCCCATCTTGTGGAATGGCCTGCCTGAGGAGGTCAGGAAGGCTCCCACTCTCCTGGCTTTTTGCAAACTATGCAAACCTGAATTAGTCAGGAGGGCCTTTCTATGTACACAAAAGGGTAGCACTGTACAATATGCTTCACAAAGTTACTTGGACAAATTACTAGGGACTATACTACTGTGTATAGTTTGCTGTAAGCTGAATCCTATTACATAATTTTGCATCATTTAATGTGTCATGTTAACACTTACACTTTGCTTTTGGGGGGGGGGGTTAGACTTCTGGTTAGTTCTACAACTCAAATCCTAATTCATTGTATACTGAACGTCCCATATTGTTAAGACAATTGTCTCACTCTGTGTAATCCGCCTAGAGTCCCAGTGAAAAAGGAAGACTACAAATAACATAAATATATAAATAAGTACTAATTAGGGCCAACCCAGTTTAACTCCTGAGCAATGCTCCCTCTAAGCTGTGGAGTCTTATGAGCAAAAATTCTACTTTGTGAGCTACTGACATTAAAGTTGTGAGCGAGTGATTTGGCTGCTGCATAAATTAGTTTGCTCTGGAGCCATCCTTCCTGAGCAAAGACAAAAATCTGTGAGCTGGAGGTTAAAAAACTGTGAGCTAGCTCACACTAACTCAGCTTAGAGGAAACACTGCTCCTGAGATAAGGCTACCCTGGGACATCTGGGTCAGGGATTAATTCTATTTTACTTGACTCAATTTTTGTCCACTACTGTATATCAATCGTATACAGCATATCATCCATATGTATTCTCACAAAGATGAACTTCTGTTGAGAATTTATAACAAGCACAGTATCTTGCATCTGGGACAACACAATACTGCTTTGAAAGCATACTCAGCCATGCAACTGCTTTATGGAATATGATTGCATGAATGCCCTATATCAGGGGTGGCCAAACTGTGGCTCAGGAGCCACATGTGGCTCTTTCACACATACTGTACGGTTCCCGGCAGGGCAGCTGGGGAAGCGAAGGGGAGGCATGCTTTTTCTCCCTCCCATCTATTTGCTTTGTTTCTCTCTCTCTTTCCACCTCTTTCATTCTTTCTTTCTATCATTCTCTCTCTCTTAGACAAATCAATATCATTAGCAAACAAATAATATCATTATCAATATCTGTTTTTACCCCTTTTGTTTTTATTTTTGGCAGTCTCATTTAATGTTAATAAAAAGCAAATTTGCATATTTTTAAAAATAAAAATGTTTGTGTAATATACGTTACTGTCTTGCGGCTCTCAAGCATCTGATGTTTATTCTATGTGGCTCTTACACTGAGCAAGTTTGGCCACCAAGCAACACAGTGGACGTCAATAGCCCCATGAGTCCTAGAGATGATTTCTCTGCCCCTTTCAATTACATAGCCAACAGTCATTGGTGAATCAGCTGTGGGGAGGGTCACTCAACTATGGCTTAGGAGTGTGGAAAAAAAAGCCGGTAAAAAGTCAGCTTTGAGTAAATCAGACCCAGAAAATATCGGTGAATGCCAAATTTCCCAAGTTCAATACTGGTAAAGTATTGGGACTAGGAAAATATTCAGTACTGCCAAAGATATTCAGGTCTGATATACCCCACCAGAGGGAAAGGAGGCATGTTAAAATGAAAACATGCCTCCTTCCCTCCGTGAGCCTCTCAGCTGCTGTGGAGAAACTCAGAGAGGGGAGGGATGTTCAAATGCCTTCCTTTCCCTCCCCGATCTGGAGAAGGTCAGCCAGGAACCTAGACATGTTTAAAATGCCTTTCTTTCCCTCCCCGATCTCAGGGAGGGAAAGAAAGGCATTTAAACATGCCCCCCGACTTTCCCTCCCTTCCTTGAGTTTCTCTGCAGTAGCTGAGAGGTTCAGGGAGGGAAGGATGCATGTTTCCATGCCTGCCCTTCCCTTCCCCAGCTAACCTGCCACAGTGGGCTGGCTGGGGAAGCGAAGGGCAGGCATGGAAACATACCTGGGGTCCCTGCCTGCTCTTCTCCAGGTGCCCCGCAGCCACAGGGCATCTGGACAAGGTAAGCCAGAGAACCTAGGCATGTTTAAAATACTTTTCTTTCCCTCCCCAAGATTGGGGAGGGAAAGAAAGGCATTTAAACCCAACAGCTGACTGGCGGCTCAAGGCTGTCAGGTTTAACTGACACCTTGTATTCAGTATAGCAGAATGGACCCAGAAAAAAGCCAGATAATATCAGCTTTTTCAAGTTTAGCTTTACCGGCTTATGTGATACCTAAAAAATACCAATAAGTTATTTTGGAGGTATTTTTCCGGTTCGGCTATTGCCGAATGCACACCCTTACTATGGCTCCTTGGCAGATCTAGATTGAACAGTTCTCTTTCCATTAAGCTTCAGGAGTCTGAGATCCGCTGGACTGCAAAGACACTGGGCATAGACTGGAGAAGAGATGGCTGAGAACAATTTGGAGAAAACAGAAAATACAACAGCAAGATCAAGCTTCTTTTTCTCAGCCATAGCAAGGAATACACAGGTACACCTATTTGCTTCAGTTTATCTCTCCGAAGACAGTATGACCCTTTTACACAAATAGGTGAATTCTAAGTGGGATTGGCCAAAGATATTCATTCTCATTCTCTCACTCGCCGAATTTGACATTTTTTTTAGTGTGCAAGTCTTTGTGCAACAGAAAGTGACACCTACAACCTATAGTTCTGATCCATGCCTCAGTACTCAACAGGTGCTAAGGTACTGGCACTTCTATTGCCATGAAGTACCAATATCTCCTACAAAGAGGGGAAAGTACTAACAAGCGTAAATCATGCTGGTGTCCGTCCTCTTCTAAAGAAGCCACTTCCAGACATGAATCCCCAAAAGGTAGTAGTGTTAGCCTGTTACAGAAAAAAGAGATGTCATGTGGCACCTTAAAGACTAACCAATTTGTTATAGCCTAGCCTTTTCTCAACTAGAACCCACAGGGGGGACATGGGGAATGTGACCCTGCTAGTTCAGCCAGTTTGGTGCAGTAGTTAAGTGCGTGGACTCTAATCTGGGAGAACCGGGTTTGATTCCCCACTCCTCCACTTGCACCTGGCTGGATGACCTTGGGCAAGCCGTAGCTCTGTACCAGCTGTTCCCTCAAGGACAGCTTGGGAAAGAGCTCTCTCAGCCCCACCTACCTCACAGGGTGTCTGTTGTGGGGAGGGGAAGGGAAAAGGAGTTTGTAAGCCGCTCTGAGACTCCCTTTGGGAGTGGAGGGCGGGGTATAAATCCAATCTCTTCTTCTTCTTCTTCAGTACTATCAACTATAGTATCCTACTGAGCCTCCTCTCAGAGCTGGGACTAAGAGGCACCAAGCTATGGTAGTTTGACTGTGTGAAGCAAAGCACCCCTGACCCCCCACGCAAGAATGGAATGGTAACGAGCTTGTTTCACCCTGCAGGTGTTGCTAATTGGTCTCAGCCCTTATCATCTTTAAGGTAATTAGCTTCTCATGAGAACCTGCAGCCCATAGGATGGGAGGGGAGGAATCAGGGGTGATGAGGTAATTTTCTAGAGGGTTCCAGCAAGGATGCTTCCTGATTGGGTGTCATCATCACCTGACATAGTCTGGCCAAAAAGCTATAATTGAACGAGGAGCCCGGATTCTGATGGACTGAAGGCCTGGACTATGGTATGCTTATATTGCAATAGACAGCAACATAGAGAATATGCATGAGCCTTATACTCTTAGACTTAATATTTGTGCCACCTAATGTAAATCTTGAAAACATGTCAGATAGTTAAGCTAATTTTCTTGTTTTTTGCTGTGTGACTTTAGAGTGTTGTGTTGCTTGTAGATTTAACCTTTTGTTTTGACAGGAATTAAATAAAACATATAATTTTTTAAAAAATAAAGAAGAGTTTGGTTACTTGTGTACAACAGTCCTGGGGACCCCAGGGTTCAGCCTTGGACTCCTTGACAGAGTTCTATTGGGGGGAGGGTCTTAAAAGGTAGTGCTGGGGGATTCCTGCTTTGCTTCATGGGTGCTGGCCAGTGGGTGCCACAGGGTTCATCTTATCCCCCAAGTGACATAAAGCCACTGGGAGAGATCACCAGGAGATACAGACCGCAGTATCACTAACATGCACATGATACCCAGCTCTGTCTTTATTTTCCACCTAATTCTGAGGATGCCGTTGATGTTCTAAACTGGTGCCTTGAGTCAATAATGGGCTGGATGAGGGTGAACAAGCGGAAACTTAGTAGAAAGATAAACCAGGGGTTCAAGATCTCTCCTGTGTTGCATGAAGTTATACTCTCCTTGAAAAGCCAACTTCACAGCTTGGGGGTGCTGCTTGACACAGCAGTCACCTTAGAAAACCAGTGTCTTCATCCAGCTTTGACTGATGCATCAGCTGTGCCTGTTCCTGGTTCAGCCAGATCTAGCCACAGGGATCCATGCATTAGTTACATCTAGACTGAACTACTGCAATGTGCTCTACTTAGGGCTACCCTTGAAGAGTATCCAGAAGCTGCAGCTAGTGTAGAATGCTGCAGCTAGACTACTGGCTGGCCCAGCTACCAGGCCATGACCAGAATATCACCGCAATTACATTGACTACCGATCTGCTCCTGAGCCCAATTTAAGATGTTGGTTTTGTCCTTTAAATCCTTACACGGGACTGAGGTATCTGACAGACTGTCTTCTCCCAAACTTTCCTGCCTGAGGATTAAGCAAAGGGAGAGGCCCTCTTGACCATCCCACCAATCAAAGAAACTTGTCTGGTGGGCACTTGAGACAGAGGCATTTTGGTGGCAGCCCCATGATTGCGGAACAACCTCCCCAGGGAGGCGTGCCTGGCCCCCCTCACTGTTGACCTCCAGGAGGCAGCTGAAGGCAGTTTTATTTAGGGCTGCTTTTTTATTTATTGGCAATTCTACTTGGGAGTTTTAACTCTAAATTGTGACCTTGTATGTGTTGTTATAACTGTTGTTTGAATTACATTGTTTTTAGTTTGTTTTTTTACGCAGGGCTGTCCTTGAGACTGACCCGGAAACTTCAGCAGGTTCAAAATGCAGCTGCGCACGTCCTTACTGGGACGCCTGTATGAGCACATATACAACCAGTGCTCTGTCAGCTGCATTGATTTCCAGTCAATTACCAGATCAAATTCAAGTTATGGTATTAACCTTTAACGCCCTGTGCAGTCTGGGACCAACATATATGCAGGACCATCTCTCCCACTATGTCCCCCAAAGAGCCTTGCGTTCTTCAGACCAACACCTGCTGGTGATTCCCAGCCCAAGAGATATCTGCTTAACCTCAACCAGAGCCAGAGCTCTGACCTGATGGAACAGTCTCCCAAGTGAGATCAGGGCCCTGTGGGACTTATTACAACTCTGCAGGGCCAGTAACACAGAGATGTTCTGCTGGGCCTTTGGTTGAGGTGGCAAGTACCAAATTATACTGGCCCGCCCTACTCCTGCTCCACCCACTTGTTCCATCTACTGCAAGTATCACCTTTTTGCTGTAACTGGTGGAAGATTTGCCACTTGTTGAAAAATCAGAACATCTGTGCACACATACAATGGGAATTTTTTAGAGCACTTTAACCACATTGAAACTATCGTGTAGTTTATGTTATGTGTAGAACTGAATTTATTGTATTATGTTTTAATTCTCAAAATGTTATATTTATATGTTGTAACCAATCCTCCCTCTAAGCTGTGGCATTAAAGTTGTGAGCGAGCAATTTGGCTCCTGCACAAATTAGTTTGCTCTGGATCCATCCTTCCTGAGCTAAGACAAAAATGTGCGAGCCAGAGGTTAAAAAACTGTGAGCTATCTCACACTAACTCAGCTTAGAGGGAACACTGGTTGTAACTCACCCTGAGCCCTGCTTGCAGAGAAGGGCAGGACAAAAATCGAATTAAATAAATAATAAATTTAAATAAATATCATATCAGCAAAGCAATTCCTCAGTGCACTCAATCACACACAAACTGTAAATAGCAGGATCAAAAGGCAACAGAATGTAAGAAGCCAAGACTGTAGCCCTTTTCAGACACGCACACTGGGAGCACCCACTATCCGAAATCTTCCTGATATGCACACTCACCATTTCATCTGAGGGGGGCGTGACACAGATTTCCAGCTTCACTACACACTACACAAAACCTCTGCTCATGCTGTCAGCATACGCAGTTGGATATTCCCAAATGTAATGTCTGAAAATGGCTTTATCATTTACACCATTGACTTCTAACTTCACTTTTTGATTTCTCTTTTGTGTAAAGATTTGTATATGCATGTGAACTATATGCGCGCCCAAAGGCATGTGCATGCGCACAGCCCTCTGTCAACCGAGTACATGCTTAATCAAGTGGGCTGCAGTCCCTGAAAGCTTGTGTCATAATAAACAGATTGTTAGAATGCAACAAGGCCTTTTTTCTCCTGAAATAGAAGTGTTTGTCAATTGTCTGCCACCTCTTTTCTATTTTAAAGAAAAGTGATCTTTAAAAATCTAATTAGTATAGCAGCAACAGGCCTTCAAAGTATAAACTTCCTATAACACTCATCAAGATTACTAATTATCTATCCATTTTATTTTATTAGTTAAAATGCATTAGTCACAAGCCGTATTCAAGACAAAGTATGTTTTCATATCAATACAAAAACAGTAGCAGCCTGTTACAAAGGCTTGCCTAAATAAAAATGTTTTGGCAAGCCATATAAACTTAATCCGCAACATGGCCTAGCGGGTCTTTGTGAGGAGCGTTCCCCAGTACAACCCTATGTGTATTTATTCAGAAGTAAACCCTACTGTGTGGGGCCACGGTGGCTCAGTGGTTAAGATGGTGAGCTGCAGACTGGAATGTCGGTAGCTCAGCAGTTCAAGACCCTAGTGCCGCGTGACGGAGTGAGTTCCGGTCTCTGGCCCCAGCTCCTGCCAACCCAGCAGTTCGAAAGCAAGAAATTGCAATTAGATAAATAGGTATTGCTTTGGTGGGAAAGTAACAGCGTTCCGTGAGCCTCTGCATTTAGTCATGCTGGCCACATGACCACGGAAAAAGTCTTCGGACAGTGCTGGCTTTTTGGCTTGGAAATAGAGATGAGCATGGCCCCTTGAGTTGGATTCAACTGGCCTTCGAGCAAGGGAAAACTTTACCTTTACTAAATCCTACTTTATGCAAGATGGCTTATTTTCATGTAAGTGCAAACAGGACTGCAGCTATAAAGTCTCAGACTCACCAATATTTGCTTTTTCGACCAGAACCCATGCTTCACTTCAAAAGTATCAGAAATTGTCTCTGTTCACGTGGATTCTATTGAGAAGCAATGACTCTGTAGTATCCAGAAATTATTATTTCTTGTGTATTTCCTGCAGTCACAATCACTGGCTGGGGCCAGCATAACACTATGTTTATTTTGAAGAATGAGATTTCAATCTATAGAAAGTTTATTCTGCAGGCCATTTATATTACACTTACCTGAACATGATTACAAGCTGTTATTTGAAAATCACAACTGCTGTCTAGCTAACAGTATAGTTGTGAAGAGGATGACTATGGGTATGTCAAATTACCAGAATTCAACAAACCTTAGCTAAAAAACCAAAACAACGGAACACTTGATTAATTGTTAGAAAACTGGCCAAATGGAGAAAAGGGGGAAATGAGAGCCTCTAAGCAACATATCACAGAAGAAATGGACCATAAACCACCAAAAAAATTCTCTAGGTTTCTGTAATTGTGCTTTTTTTAAAAAAGTGCACATAATAGTAGTTGTAAGAGCTAATACAACCAGGCCTGTAGCTACAGTGGAGCATTTTGGGGCTCCGCCCCCTCAAACATGAGGCATGCCCCACAACAGCTGTCGCCCCTTCCCCCCTGCTCTGACATTAAAAGGGTACTCCTGCTGATCCACAGGCCCTTTAAATCTTGCAGGAGGTGAGGGAGAGGGGTGGCTGCTGGCTGCATGCCTTCCCTGAACTCCAAGCAGTGAAATGGCCACTTGGAGTTCAGGGAAAATGCGTGGCCATGCCCCCTCCTCTTCCCTCCTCTGCTGCCCCCCAAAAGTTCCCCATGCCCCACCAACCCAAAATTTCTGGCTACGGGGCTGAATACAACAGGTTTCTAAGAACCCGAATACTTATACTTCAGAACATTTTTGTTTTTGAAACTTCATGTTGCTCCAGTTCAGCTACTATAGAGGTAAGATGTGGAAATAAATTTAGTTTTTGAAAGCATAATATCCAATCTCGGTGGGTGTCCAGGCAAGCAAGAACAATTTTATAATAGCAAGAGCATGTTCTATAGCAAGTTTTAGTATAGACACATCAGCAATTAGACTGCTGTCCCTTTTCTTTTGTGATCATAGCCACCTTGAGCAGGTTTTCTGGAGATGGCATCAAAACACTCAAGACAGAATAAATGTTCTCTCTTTTCACCTCACTTTTTTGGAATTTGTTTCTTTGGTCCTATTTAAAGAGTATAAATCTTATTATCTCTAACCATATTTTTTGAGATGTAAAATTTGGGAGGGTTTGAAACCTATTTCCTTGAATGAGTTCTCAAGATGCTCCTCTGCATATCTTCAGGGCATCTCAAGACTTCTCTAATGCTGTCAGTCAAAGATTTATTCCATCAACATATAAAGAACATTCACATTTCTGGGTATTTATCACCTCATTTTATCACATGTAGGCCATGAGAAATATACTCCACATGTTGAACCTGCTACTCAGAACCAGCAAAGCAGCACTAGGATTTATGTAATGCTTTCCAACTTTTTAACTAAGATTAATATCCATTAATTAATAATATGAAGTACCCAAATTCTAGGCAAACCATACCACGGGTTACAAACACTGTATAGTGCTACCTGACTGGTGCTGGAAAGTGCCATCAAGCTGCAGCCAACTTATGGCGACCCTGTAAGGTTTTCAAAGCATGAGATGTTCAGAGGAACTTTGCCATTGCCTGCCTCTGCATAGCAACCCTGGAGTTCCTTGGTGGTCTCTATCCAAGTAATAACCAGGGATGATGACCCTGCTTAGCTTCCAATATCTGAGTAGATTGGGCTAGCTTGGGTCATCTAGGTCTGGTTGCTGCTACCTTCATAGAGTACCTGAAATAGGCAAAGGTTTAATTAAAACCATCCTGCTTACATTTCCAGCGTTTTTCTTTCCCTCCAAATCCTTAGAGAGTTAGGCTGCAGTCACACACACCAAATAATCCACTTCCAATGCACTTCCCAATTGGATTTTTACTGTGTGAACTGGCAAAATCCAATTCGAAAGTGCACTGAAAGTGGATTATTTAGTGTGTGTGACTGCAGCAGAGAAGAACATATAAGTCTGCATCAAAAAAAGTCAAGAAACATGACACATGCTATATCTACAGCCTACAGAACTCCCTCCCTTCAAGATACTCCAAAGTATGATGCCAGTTGAAACCTCCTTTCCCTTCCAAAGGATACAAGTGGTTGAAGGGGATACTGCTCATTCATATGCCTAAATTTTAGCTACAGAAATGTTTAAAATGTCTCCAAAAACCTGTACAAACACAGCAGTCTTCCACATTTATTTATTTATTTATTTATTATATTTCTGCCCCACCTTGCCGGACAAGCTGGCTCAAGGTGGCTTCCACCAGTTAAAATACCATACAACAATAGTTTACAAAATTTAAAACACAGCATAATATATACAAATAAAATGAACAAATAAAAATGGTGGCAATCAGAGTCACAAGGGTGAAAGGGGCAGCATCCAATTAAGTTGCCTCCAGAGGGTCTCAGTCAGCAAGTTCCAGGGGCATAGTTGTCCTCAATCCCCCAGTGGCAGCTCCTAGTCCAAGGCCTGGTGGAAGAGCTCAGTTTTGCAGGCCCTGCAGAACTGTAATAAGTCCTGCAGGGCCCTGATGTTCTCTGGGAGCTCATTCGACCAGTATGGGGCTGCCACTGAGAAAGCCCTGGTTCTAGCACATAAACAAGTACTGTAGGTAACCTATAATGGTACAACATTATAGGCGCTTGACTGATTTCCACGAAGCAGCCTAGCCAGCCTCGGCCACTACAGATCAAAACTGCCCCACGACCACATTACAGCGTCCATCCGAAACGGAGCTGGGGCACGTTGACCACACTCACTGCGTCCAATTTCACCCACCGTTTCGCCAGCTCCACAAACAAGACAAACAGGGTGATGCTGAAGCCACGGGCTCAGCAGCCAAGGGGGGCTCAGCAGTCATTGCTCCAAACACCAGGCAGCTTTCCACGCCCCCCCCCCGCGCCCCGGTGCTGTGCGGGCCAGCAGAAGACGCCCCAGAAGCTACCGACTGGACCCATACACCTTCTGTCTGCGCCCGTGCGACCGCGGCCATCGGCCTCCCCGGCGCTCCCTAAGACGCACCTGGCTGGCGGGGGGGGGGGGGGGGGAGATCAGGCGCTCCCCAGAAGACCCCCCCCCTCTCTTCACGCAGAGCCGCCGGGCCCAGCCCAGGATCCCGCGGGCCTCCATCCACGCCGCTCTCCGCGCTCCCCTCTGGGGCGCCGGGGGAGGACGTCGTGGTCGTCCCAGGCGGGCCACCCCGGGCAGCTGCTCCGGAGACAGGCCGCGGCCGGGCCCATCGGCGGAACTGCCGCCCCTCCTCCGGCAGCGACGGGACCCGCCCTGCTCTCCGCCACCGCCGCCCGTCACCCCCGGCCGGGCAGGCTCCCCGCCGGCGCACAGAGAGGCACACCCCCCCTCCTCCCCCCCCCTTCCCAGGGGTCGCGCTTCCTCTGCACGAGAGGGGGGGTGTCACCCTCCTCCCCCCCACCCTCCACCCCCCAGCGGCCGCCCGGTGACAGTCGGGCTGTTCTGCCCAGGCGCGCGCGACGCCGCGGGCCGGCGAGCAACGGTCCCTCCCTGGCGGCTGGCGGGCCGGGGGACTCCTCGGGGGCGTGCGGAGGAGCCCCACGAATGGACTGCGCGCGCCCACCTGGTCCCTCCCTCCCCTCCCCGCACTCACTGCGGAGGTTGTGGATGAGCTCGGAGTGGCTGGCGCCTCCTGACTTCCAGGCCATCGCTAGACAGACTCTGCGGAGCAGGTAGAGAGCCGCCTTCAGCGCCGCGACTGCGCACAGTAGCTTCCCCAGGAAGGACACAACCTCCAGCGCCGACACAGGCGCCGCCTCCTCCTCCCCCCTTCCCGCAGCAGCTGCCGCCGCCGCCGCGCGTCCGCCGGGGGGAGGGACTGCTCGGCCACCCCCTGGCGCGCTCGACATTCTGAACGGCCGCCGCCGCCGGGCAACCGCGGCCGGTGTGCGCAGGCGCACTCCACGGAATAAAGGGGACAGTGCTGAGAAGGACCCGCGGGGGGGGGAGGGGAGAGAAAGAGAATAACTCCTTGGTGGTACGCGGGAGGGGGCTGGGAGCCCGGGGGGGGGGGAGGAGAGAGAGGGAAAAGCTGCCGGCTGCGGGGCCTTTAAGTAGAACCACGTGACCGATTCCTCTGCCCGTCTCTCTCCCACTCCGTGTATATATAACCGTGACACGAGACCATGCCCCGGGGGGGGGGGGGGGGGGGGGGGTTGCTTCTGCAGTGGGGCGCCTCAAGTAGAGCGGGATATTCAGAAGACGCTCATGTGCCTAAATCGCCTTGGACTGCTCTTTTAAACGCTCTAGTACCCAGCGGATTAGCTCACGATGGCGTCTAAAAGAGTTCAGATACACAAAATGTGAAATCCTTTTTTTCATTCTATGGGAAAGATTAACTATTCCTCCCCTCAAACGGTTTATATCTTTCACTCTCCTGCTACTGTGCTGTTGTATAGGAAACATTTTTCATTAAATAGGAAACATTACTCCTCCCCTCAAACGGTTTATATCCTTTACCCCTAGCTAGTGTGCTGTTGTATGTGTGCTGTTGTGTGATGTCACATAAGCACCTATTGCTCTCTGACAGACAAAACTCTCCTCCCCAGAGATGTGCTATTTTGTCCCTTTTTAAAGTTCCTGGAAAGTATTGGAGTCAGACCAGTAGCAGTGATTTCAAGCATAGCTCTTGTATTAGTGGTTCAGCTCAAGCATGCCTATGGGGCTTCAGGCCCCTGCTTTTATGCTGGCCGGAGCCACACTTCCAGCCACACCCAATTGACCCAATAGGGTCTTACATTTACTTGAATTGTCATAGGTTCCCCGGGGAGAACCTAGGCTCCTTACTGGTGGCCACTTAGGATCCAGGTGTCTATTGTTCACCTGGACCGAAGCTCAGGTCACTGCCTAGCCATGTGCTCTGGCCACCTGGCAGTCGCCATTACAGGAGCACATGGCGGCAATATTGTACAATGAAACCCAGGACATTTCAGTTCCCCACACGCTTTATGTGCTGTGTACCCATGCAAGGGAGAGAGATTTCATATTACAGTTGTCAGTCTCCATGTGGAGCCTGGAAATGCCCTGGAAGTATCATTGGGTCTCCAGACAACGGAGATAAGTTCCCCTGGAGAAAATGGCTGCTTTGAAGGATGGACTTTATGGCATTATTCCTGACTGTAGTCCCTCCCTTCCCCAGGGGTCCACCCCCAAATCTCCAAGAATTTCCCAACTTGAAGTTGGCAACCGTATACTCTTTTTTTAAAAGGATATCTGAAGCTTAAAAAGAAAGTACTTCCATGTGTCCTGCCTACAGCAGTGCCTCACTATTTGCTTAACTTTTTTTTTTTTTTGTAAAGAAATTTTTATTTTTCAAAAAAAAAAAACATCGAAAATAATACATTTAACCTTATACAAATCCCTTTTTCCATATTAGATAACATTTTGTTCTATTTGTACATTCTATTTTTATCTTGTTTTGGTGGTTTCCCACCACATCTGAAGCATAACACATTTTCCATTTTATTCAAAATAGTAATACTTATATCTATGTTTCGTTTCTGGTAACGGTTATATAGCTTTAAAATACTTATACTTATTTTCTATACTCTTATGTATTTCTAAATAAAAACAGTTTCATTGTCTAATTTTAACTAAAACATTCATATAATATATTTCTATTCCTTTATGCTATTATAACCATGTATAGATATAGTTTTTCATATCCCAATACTTTTCAACATATTCTTTCAAATCTTTCCAGTCTTCCAGAAAGGTCTCTGAGTAGAGATTATTCAATTTTCTAGTCCACTTATCCATTTCAGCCATATATAACAGTTTTTTCAACCATTCCCACACCTCTGGTATTTTTTCATTTTTCCAGTTTTGTGCATACACCATTCTTGCTGTTGTAATCATATACCATATTATTGTCCTTTTCTTTACATTTATCTCTTCTAGTTTAAGTCCTAGCAATAACATTTCAGGCAACTTCTTAAATGTACATTTCAAGATTTTTTCCATTTCTGCATGTATTTTTGACCAATAAGTCTTTGCTTTATCACAAGTCCACCACATATGATAAAAAGACCCTTCTTTCTTTTTACACTTCCAACATTTGTTAGACATATTTTGACCAATATTTGCAATTTTTTTTGGTGTCATATACCATCTATACATCATTTTAAAACAATTTTCTTTTAAGTTATAACACGTAGATATACTCATAGCATTTTTCCATAAAAATTCCCAAGATTCCATTTCAATGTCTTTGTTAAAGTTTATCGCCCATTTTACCATTTGTTCTTTTACCATTTCATCAGCATTAAACCATTTTAGCAAGACTTTATACATTTTAGAAATCATTTTTTTCCCACCTTCCTCCCAAACTTGTTCTATTTCATTATTTTTTTCCCTGAAACCGTGTTTTTTATCACTTCTATACAAGTCATATATTTGTCTATATCTTAACCAACCATAATCAAAATCAATCTGATGCTGCTCCTTCAGTTTGAAATCCTTGCCATGTCTTATTAATAAGTCTCTATACTTCAGCCAATCTTGTCCTTTATATCTTGATATTGGATGTAAGACTTCTGCGGGTACAATCCACATGGGTATCTCTTCTGAAAAAAAGTTTTTATATCTTGTCCACGTATCCATTAGTGTTCTTCTCAAATAATGATGTTTAAACATATTGTCCATTTTTGTTTTGCCATAATACAAATATGCATGCCACCCAAATCTACAATCATGACCTTCCAGGGACAATAACATTCTATCTTGTAACATAGTCCATGCCCCTACCCAGGTCAAACATATTGCATCATGGTATAACCTTAGATTTGGTAGTTGAAACCCTCCTCTTTCTTTGGCATCACACATTATTTTCATCTTAATTCTTGGTTTTTTCCCTCCCCACACAAATTTAGACAGCTCCTTCTGCCAACATTTGAATGTTTTTACATCTTTCACAATTGGAATAGTTTGAAACAAAAACATTAATCGTGGTAACACATTCATCTTGACCACCGCAATTCTACCCAGCAATGACAAATTCAATACATTCCACTTTTTAATATCCTGCATAATTTGCAACCATAATTTTTCATAATTATTTTTATAAAGATCAATATTTTTCATAGTTAGGTTTACACCCAGATATTTTGTCTTTTTCACCACCTCACATTCTGTAAGTTTTTGTAACTCGTTTTGTTTCTTATTTGACATATTTTTGCACATTACTTTCGATTTGTTTTTATTTACATAAAATCCTGCTAAGTCACCAAACTCTTTTACTCTCTGTAACAAATGTGGTAATGTGGATAAGGGGTCTTCCACTATAAACATCACATCATCTGCAAAGGCCCTATATTTGAAAGAAAAACCTTTAGTTGTTAAGCCTTTAATATCTTTGTCTTCCTTCACATTTAACAGTAGAACTTCTAAAATCCAAATAAATAGCAGCGGCGAAAGCGGGCATCCTTGTCTTGTTCCTTTTTCAACTTTAAAATCGTCTGTCTTTTCAGTATTAATTATTATTGAGGATTTCTGTTCTTTATATATTGCTTTAATGAAGTTAAGCATATATTCACCGATCTCAAGATGTTCTAAAACTTCAAACATAAAATCCCAGTTTAAATTATCAAACGCTTTCTCCGCATCTAAAAAGAAAAAGCCCACTTCCTTTTCAGGATGTTTGTCGTAATATTCTATAGCGTCCACTACTACTCTTAGATTGTCCCTTATTTGTCGATTAGGTAAGAACCCTGCTTGTTCTGTTTGTATAGTCTCTTTAAGGTGCTCTTTTAGTCTATCCGCTATAATCTTAGCAAAAATCTTATAATCATTATTCAGTAAAGAGATCGGTCTATAGTTCTTAACATTGGTCAAATCCTGATTTTCTTTCGGGATCAGTGAGATGGATGCATCTTTCCAGGTTTCTGGTACCTCTCCAGTAACTCTTATATTGTTCATCAATAGCAGTAACACCGGTGAAACTGACTCCTGTAACGTTTTGTAGAACTTCGCTGTAAATCCATCCGGTCCAGGTGCTTTACCTAATTTTGAGTCATTTATTGCATTTTTGATCTCTTGTAATGATACTGGATTATTAAATAGTTCTTTAATTTTCTCTGTTGGTTTTGGTAGCTTTAATGTTTGCAGGTATTCTTTAATCTTTCTTCTGTCTTTGTTTTCCTTCTTAAAAAGTTTTGCGTAGTATTTAAAAAATTCTCTTTTTATTCCTTTGTTATCTATTATCTCAATATTATCTCTTATCACTTTAGTGATAAATTTATTTTCACGTTTTTTCTTTAATTGCCATGCTAAGTATTTTCCGGGTTTATTTGCACCTTCAAATGCTTTTTGTTGAAGTTTTTTTAAGTTCCAGTACATCTCCTGGTTCAAAATGGCTTTTGCTTGGTCTTGTAGCATCCAAATTTCCTTTTGCAGTTTCTTTTTCCCTGGTTTCTTCTTCAGTTCTTCTTCCTTTGTTTTAATGGCTTGTAAAATATTTTCATATTGCTCTTTTTTCTTTTTATTATCTTTAGCATTTAACGATATCAATAGTCCTCTCATCACTGCTTTATATGCATCCCATACGGTTTGAATTTTAACTTCTTTCTGCATGTTTACTTGGAAGTATAGGTCTGTTTCTTCAAGTAATTTTTTAATTATTTCTTGATTATCTAATAAGTCCTCGTTTATTCTCCATCTCTTTTGTTTTTTAATCTGCCCAGCTGTCCATAAACACGGATTGTGATCTGAGATTATTCTGGGTAAAATTTCCACTTTTCTTGTCTTAAAGGTTAGGTTAGTAGTCATCCAAATCATGTCAATTCTTGAATGTGAGTCATGTCTGTTAGAGTAAAAGGTAAAGTCTTTTCCTTGTGGGTTAGCTTTCCTCCAAATATCTTCCAACTTTTCTTGTTTTATCAGTTCAAAAAAGTTTTTTGGAAGCTTCCCTAACGTCTCATCCTTTCTTTTAGAGCGCCTGTCTAGTTTATTATCTACAGTTCCGTTGAAATCTCCTAACATCATAATTTGATCATAGTTTACATTGTCCAATTCCATTTGAAGTTCTTTAAAAAAAAATTCTTTAGCTCCATTCGGAGCATAAATGTTCACAATCAAAGTTTTCACTCCTTGCAGTAAAATTTCAATAGCTAAATATCTTCCATCTTTGTCTTTGAATATTACTTTGGGTTCCAAATCTTTTTTGACATATGTTACAACACCATTTTTTTTATTGCTTGCTAAAGAATAAAATTCTTCTCCCAATTTTTTCCTTATTAAATATTTATGGTCTTGGTTTTTAAGATGAGCTTCTTGCAAGCAAACTATATTACATTTTTGTTTTTCCAACCAGTGACCTACCATTCTACGTTTTTGGGGTGAATTTAGTCCATTTACATTCCATGTAAGTATTTTGTAATCCATTTTGATATATTCTTAAATATCTCCAAAATCGTCTTTATTCTCTCCCAGGAATGCATACATTTCTTCTGTGCTTTTAATCACCACTCTGGAGCTGCCATAATAAAAACTTAGTCCTTGAGGTATTTCCCAACGAAATCTGATTTTTTTCTCCTTCAGTTTATCCGTCAGACGCTTGAATTTTTTCCTTTCTTGCAGTATTGCTCTAGGCAATTCTTTCATTACTATGATTTTCTTTCCATCTATTACAAAGGGGTCAGTAAAGCACTTCCTGTAGATTTGTTCTTTTGTTCTTTTCATTGTAAATTGGACAACCACGTCTCTTGGTATGTTTTTGTCTCTTGCATATGTAGAATTAACTCTATAAACAAGATCCATGTGTTCTTTAACAACTTCTTCCTGTTCTTGTAAAAAATCTGCTATTGCTTCTTGCATTCTTGTAAAAATATCCTCATTCAATTTTTCCTCAATCCCTCGAAATCTCAAGTGGTTTTGCATGTCTTTATAATGCATCATCTTTTCCATCCTCTCGTTCTCTCTCATTGTCTTATGGGTGTTTTCTTCCAGTTCTTTTACTTTAGTTTCTATATCTTGTGTTCTTGTGGATAATTTTTGAAATTCTGCTTTTAATTCCATGCAATTTTTATCTGCTTGAGCCGCTATATTATTCATTTTAACATTTACCTCTCCTATAGCGTCTAACATTTTCTTTTCCATTGCTTCCATAACAGCTAGTAGCTCTTTTTCTTTTTTTGCTGCCATTGTAGGAGAGGACCATGTGGCTGCTCTCGATCTTAGTCCTCGGTCCGTTTTGCCTCTTTAAAAGGATCGATTTTATCTTGTCTTCCAAATCAAACACCAATTAGTGCATTCAAACAAGCTAATCTTGCCAAGTCAAATTATGTTGGTTTCAGCCTTCTACGTTATATAATCTTTGAAATATTGCAGTTTAAAAATTTTATAAATCCAAAATGGCGGCCGCGACTTCTCTATGGTTAATGTCAAAGGTTATAGTCTTTTTACCTTGCTTCTGGCTTGCCGTAGTTTCCTTTTGTCCCTTCCTTTTCTTTACTTGTCTGCTCTCTGCACGTCACTTCCTGTTATGGTCTTTCTGGTCCGGCAGTATTTAGAGTCCCCTTTCTGGTCCGGCAGTATTTAGAGTCCCCTTTCTGGTCCGGCAGTATTTAGAGTCCCCTTTACCTTCTTCCGGTTCTTCTCCTTTTTCCTTCTTGTCTGCTCTTCTAGCCGTCACTTCCTGATTCAGTCCTCACGTCTTAATCTCGCGATGCTTGGTTCCCTTCTCCCTCTTTGTCTCGCGATGCTTGGCTTCCCCTCCCAACTGCTTTTAACCGCAGGAATGTTAAACAACTTGTTTTTTTGGCTTTTTAAGTTCAAATTCGGTTTTTTAGCACTTCAAAACTGCTCTCATCCAATCAACATCAGTCTATTGCTTCACCCGATCTGTTTTTCATCTTTCAAAACGCGGCAATGGTAAGGCAAAAAACTTTTTTCCGTTACCTTTTGTTGTTACTTCGCTTCAGATGTGGTCCCAACGTTTAAACTTTGTCTTCTTTGTTAAGGAATCAGGGGAATTGGAGGTTTTATGCTGAATTTTTCAGCTCAGCTCGGCTCCTTAGAGATACTCGCAAGAATCCTCTTCGGCTGCAGTGCTCGAGGTGTCGGAAAAGTCTCCTCCGAGACTTTCCCTTCACCGAGGTTGCTCAAACCTGGATTATATTGCTTGCTGGTCCTCACACTACCTGTGTGAGGTTGCGTCGGGTGGATTAACCCACCCAAGCTGTCAGGAAGAGCCGCTGTCCGCCTTGCGCATTTGCAAAGCGTGTCAGACCTCCATTCTCCCAACTGGAAACCCCACTATTTGCTTAACTTTTGTCAGAGCTGGAGTGCCTAAGTTCCTGATTTTTGGAAGACAGCATACAGAAGGCTCTCTTGCTTCCACTTGCTGGAGACAGACTATTGTATTATTGCTGTTGAATTGGCACTAGTACAAGCACCGTACTAAATGAAAGGTGTTTTTTTTTAAAAATCCACATGAAAGGTCCTTGACCTTTGCTTTTTAACCAAGCCAATATAAAAATCATTGTGAACTTTTTACATCGGTCTCTGTCAAAATATGTGCCAATATTGTGATTAATATACAATCAATATAACCTAGAAGTACCCTAAATGAATTATGACCTGAACTTTTAACCTGTGTAACTCTGTGTATGGGTAGAAGGGTGATGACAGGATGAGCAATTGTGAAAGAACTAAAAATGACCCAGAAAGGCTCAAGGGGAAATAATAGGGATAACAATAGGCATTTCTGGAGAAGTCTGAAGGAAGCAGTTGCTAGATAAAGAAACATGAGTCAGTGAGCACAAACCACAAGATAAAAACACTACTAAACTGTAGGTCTGGGAGAGGCAGAATCAGTACCCATGTGAAGTAAGCAAGCATGGGCAGACCTGAGTCTCTTACAAGGCATTAATGTGTGAGGTTCTTGCTATCTGGGGAAACTGTTTTACTTTTAAACACTCTCTGTGTATATAAACTTGGTAGTTTTCTGCTGCCACTAGGACTTAAAAATTCCAAACCTCTTTCTTTTGGTAGTATGCCTAGGGTCTGGGCACTTCAGAGGACTATGTGGCCCTGAGGAAGTACTGTACTGATTTCTGGGATAAGTTTAAACAAAAATTGATTTATTTAATAAAGACTAAAAGTTTAAACAAAAATTGATTTATTTAATAAAGACTAAAAGACTAAAATAACAGCTGGTTATTTTAAACAGCTGCTGAAGAAAGGAACTTGTAAATATAACTGGCAAAGCTTGGTGCTACAAAGTCTCTCAAACTCCAAGCTCCACTCTGACAGGCTCACGTACTCCGTATACTCTGTCATAGCCACACAGGCTAGTCTCTTTGTTTTATTCACACAGAATAGAATCCACTCTCTTAGTCACACAGACTAAATTCTTGGTCTTATTCACTCAGAAAAAGACTCAACATCCTATAGTCACACAGACTATGCTCACTCTTCAAACTTCACACACAGAATCCTTCATAGACACCCACACACAAATTCCTCTCAGAATATCTCCTCCCACACTCTTGGTCATCAGCCAATCAAAATCACACTTCTCTCCCCTATCATTCTCATTACATTGCTGCAGTCACACTAAACATTTAAAGAAACACACACACCAAAACATGAAATCATTACAATGAGCAACAGTGTTCAAAGCATGGAGGCTGCCCAGTTTTATTCAGATTCTGCTAAGATGCCAGACCTTGGAAGAAGGAGGGCCACAGAAGTGTATAAGGAAACCAAGCTGAAGGGAAAGATTACCCAGCAGCTTGACATCAGTCTGAGGCAATGGAATGCACACTCTTCCATGTCAGCAACTAGCCATGTTTGGGGTAGCCATCCAACATGGTTGTGTGTATGAGGGCATGGATAAGATCCTCCTTGTCTCTATTGGTAAGATTTTATTTCTGATTCCAATAAAAGCTACATAAATACTGGGTGAACAAAATGAATCACTTGTCATCTTTTTCGTTCTTACCTCCTAAAAGATCCCAAATTTGTTACAATATTTTTAGGCAAAATAAAACACTAGTGTAACATCTGTTACCATAACAAACGTTGTTTACATATGCCTTGGGAATTGAAGTTTGTCCCTTGCCTTCAAACTAAAGCCAGCAGGCTCATTCATTGTGGTAACAATGAGCATTTGTGATTTCAGCATTTGGTGTATCACAAAGTTCTCCTTTATTAAGATTCCTTGTAATCAAAATATTACATAAGATCTAGAACAAAATGTACAGGAAAAAAGAGAGCTGAGTCCAGGGGTCATTTCATAGAAAAAGAGGAGCAGGAGCTCATTAGCATAACTTATTTGCATATGCTACACCACCTGACATCATCGGAAGTATGTCAGAAGGCAAGAGAGAGAGAGAAAGAAAGAAAGAAAGGGGACAGCTACTAATTCAAGCCTCAAAAATACCATTATTCTGGGAGGATACCTTCAGTGGTGGCTGAAGCCTTCAGAAGGCTGGTCGGAGGAACAAGACCCTTTCCAGGGGACGGGGTCATTTTGCTGCAGCCATGACAAAAGCAGGCATTCCCCCGCCCGGGGGGGGGGGGGGGCTAGAACCAACTCCCAGAGCTGAGCTCCCCCGAGCTCCTGCTTGAAATGACCCCTGGCTGAGTCTAAAGAAAAGCTATGCCAGCCTATATGCTCTGTTGAGCTTTTCTTCATGCCACCTGTGAATGTGAAAGCCCAGGAACAAACAATTGATAGTTCACGTCCTGCAAGATCAGCAATCCTACTTTTATGTTAACACAGTATTTTTAGGGGTACAATTCTTTGCGTACTTACTTGGAAATAAGGTTCACTGAACACCACAGAGTCACTGACAAACTGATGTTTAGTTGACTAACAGTCCGTTCCTAGACAGAGTGAGGCACACCTAAGACCACTGATTTCAGCATGCTTAAGACACAGTCTATTGATTTAAATGGGTTTAGGTTTGTTCAGCTCTCTATAAAAAACCTTTCAAGTAAGTAGCCATGTCAGTCTGTAGCAGGAGACCAAAATCCAAGTCCATTAAAACTTTAAAGATCAACACAATTTTCCAAGGTATAAGCTTTGACTCACAAAAGTCTGTATTCCAGAAAATATTGTTGATCTTTGAGGAGCTACTGGACTCTAATGTTGTTCTGCATAAGATGGGGGTTCAAAATGTATACTTTTAAAACATCTTACCTTAAATTAATTTAATTTTTGTAGTAAAAATAAATACTTCCCTTACTGACACATGCACTTGGGTGGGTGGCAGAAAGGGTAGACAGTTTCTCTGTTGATAGATTAAAAGCCTTGTGACAAGGAACAGTACCTGCTTTCCTGACCTGTATATTGCCCTGTTGCTGTGGTCCACTTTTTTCTGTTTTGGTATACTATGACATGAAGTGCAAGATAGGTAGACTACAGTAGGATAGCAGGAGTGGTGGACAGTGGCTTCAAGGGAGTTTTTTCCCCCATGCTGTTTTACAACCCAGTGTTAAGCATGCCTAAGCTCATTGCCGGAGCAGTATCCTAGAGGCATTATGGGCCTCAAGTTGCTGGCCTGGCCTGGCCCAGCTGGAACACAATGCTATACACAGCTACTTGGGAGTAAGTCCCACTGGGCGCAGCAGAACTTTGTTCTAAGGAAACATTCTCATTCGATGGCACTGGCTGGGAATATTCTAATGCAACAATCCTAAATGACAGACATCTGAGGCAATGGCTCAATGAAAGGTGGATGGTCAAAGGGCTACTAGACAAACTGAAAACTAGTAAGTCTCCAGGTGTGGATGGCATACCCCCACTGCTTCTTCAGGAACTCATATGTGAAATTGTTGATCTACTAATCAGTATATGTGACTTGTCACTAAAATTGGCCTCTGTACCAGAGAACTGGAAAGTAGCAAATGTTATACCAAAACTTCTCCAGAACAGATCAAGGAAATTATGGATCAATTAGCCTAATGTCTGTTCCAGATGGATTATGTCAGGGGTGGGCAATTGTTTTGGCTCGGGGGCCGCTTTGTGGGAGTGGAGGTTAGTGGAGGGCCGCACCTTTTAAAATGATTGCATTCATTAGTTAACTTTGCCTTTCAGAAAAGGTATACATTGTATCATAAAAATCAATAAATATAAATTAAATAAAATAGTGGGAGTTTTATTCAATTTGTTTATTGTGCTAATTTCATATCGTCTATAGCTGCAAGCACATTTAATTTTAGAATCAGTTCAATGAGACTAATGTACCCTATCACACTTTTCTACAATTTTTTTTTAAAATCAGGAGTGAGATGGCTTGTTGAGATTCTCATCACAGCCTGCAAGTTAATGTCTGTCAAATGTCTGTTAATGTCTATATTTACTCTTGTTGATCTTCATGCAAGAAAAACTTTGCTCACAAATATATGTAGACCCAAATACAGAGAACATTTTCCCAGCAAATTTCTTCATACATGGAAACTTTTCAGCAAAGATTTGTAAAAGTCAACTAATGTCACAGCGTTAAACATTTCTTTCACAGTGTGATCTGACTGCATGTAAATAAATTCAAGCTGCAGCTCCTCAGGTGCTGACAGTGGCCAACTGTCTTGGCGGGCCGCAAAAAACGCTGTGGCGGGCCGCATGTGGCCCCCGGGCCGCCATTTGCCCACCCCTGGATTATGTGTTTGATTTAATAACCATTTCCATTAGAGGAACAAAGTCTGCTGAGGGAAAATCAGCATGACTTCTACAAAGGGAAGTCCTGCCTCACCACTCTATCAGAGTTCTTTGAGAATGTTAGCAAGCATGTAGATGATAGTGATTTAGTAAAAATTATATATTTGGACTTCCAGAAGACTTTTGACAAAGTACCTCACCTGAATAAGCTTAAAAGCCATGGGATATGAGGTCAGATTCTGTCATGAAATAAAAACTGGTTAAACAATAGGAAGCAGACAGTATGAGTAAATGGACAGTTCTCATAATGGAGGGAACTGCGCAATGGGGTCCCACAAGGTTTGGTATGAGGCTGGGGGTCCCACAAGGTTTGCTTAATTCGTTCATAAATTATCTGGAATTGGGGGCGAACAGGGTAGTGGCCAAGTCTGTGGATGATACCTGATCATTCAAGTTTGTGGCAGATGATGAAATGCTTTAGGAAGATCTCTCTAAATTAGGTAAATGGATGACAACATGGCAAATGAAGTTCAGCATAGGTAAGTGTAAGGTGATGCACACTGGAACAGAAAATCCTAACATTATATATATATTGAGGGGACTGGAATTGGCTGAGACTGAGAGGAAAAGTGATCTTGGGCTTGTAGCAGATAGTTTGATGGAAATGTTGACTCCGTGTATGGCAGTGTGAAAAGGCAAGCCCCATGCCATGCTGAGTACTAGGAAAGGAACTGAAAATAAAATAGCCAATATAGAGCTGTACTGTGGCCTCACTTAGAATACTGAGTACAGTTCTGGGCACTGCATCACAAAAGGGATGTTGCAAAGCTGGAAAAAGTAGAGATAGCACTCAAGATGATTAACTTTTCCTGTGAAGAAAGGCTAAGGAGTCTGAGACTTTTCAGTTGAGAAGAAAGACTATCAAGAGGGTGATACATGATAAAGATTTATAGAATTATGCATGTGGTAGAGAAAGTGGATACAGAGAACTTTCCCTCCCTCTCCCAAAATGCTAGAAATCAGGAGCACACAATGAAGTCGGTGGGCAACCCTCAACAAGGAATAATGCAATCCTAAAAAGACTATCCTGGGAGTTAATCCTATTAAACAGTAGGAGTCTGAATAGACCTGCTTTGACTTCCAGTGTAAACTGTGGAATTCACTGCCACTGAATGTCATGATGGCCACAAGGACTGATGACTTTAAAAGGGGATTAGACAGGTTAATGGGTGCTGGGTCCATTAATGGCTGCTAGCCCTGGTGACTAACAAGAACCTTCATACTCAGAGACAGCAAATCTCTGGATACCAATACTAGCAAGCAACTTCAGGGGAAAGCCTCAACAACTATGCCTCCCCACAGCAACTGGTTGCCTGCTGTATGTAACAGGATATTAGACAGACCACCATTCTGATCCTCTGATCTTATTTTTGGAAGTGTTATGTTAGAAAGGGGGGAGTGGTGTCTTCCCTTGCTGGGAAACTCCCTTAAACCAAGGGTGCCCCGGAAATCACCTTGGTAACCAGCCGCCACCACCCAGGACCTCCTGAGAACATCTAGACTGACCAACTAAGAAGGTACTCTTCTAGCACAGTACTACAGCAATAACAAAGTAACAGGGTAGAAACTCTAGAAAATACCTAGTCATCAACTATGTGATGCTTGTGCAGTCTAGTCTGTGGGAAAGAGATTAAGAGAAATACCCCAGAGAAGTAAACGGTACCAACGGAAGGCAAAAATTGTCTCTATAAAAAGGTTTATTATAAAAGAGACAAAAAGGGAAAGAGTGGTTGGATTTAAAAAGCGCTGGGAAAAAGGCAGAAACAAAAGACAGAGAAACAGCTCAGAGATGTTCCAATGAAATGCAATACAGTTGAGCTAACTAAGCTTGTCACGGCTCAGGTGGGGTGTCGCCTGACCACTCTGGTTTTAGGATCCCTTGAGAAGGCCCAGACCTCCCTTGTTTGGCCGAATAATAAGCGTGAGGACCAGACAGAGTGAACAACAAATAAAAGGTTTATTTTTTACAGGAGGTCAGCCCAGTGTGGGAAACGAACAAGGTGCAAGAACAATGACAATAAGTGGGTGAAGGGGAAAGACACCAAATGCCTTAACGCTACAAGACTCACAGACCCTAGTTCACTGTCTCAGTTGGGCCTGAGTCTACTCACCCTTCCTCTCAGGGTGAGGGTCTCTCCCAGCAGCAGCCTTCCCTCTGGCCCTGCTCTCTTGGGAAAAAAGAACAGCTCTTCTTCTGTACCAGCTCTTTTACTATAAAGTCCCCTTTCTCTGTGATGGGCTAAAATTGGCACCTAACTCTCTGAGGGACTTCTGGGAGTTGTAGGCCTGGTCTCCTGCCACTGCTATTCAGGCTCCCTGGGCCTGCTAGGCATGTACTTGCAAAGTCCAGATCATGACAAAGCTAAACACACATTACCTAGGCTGTAGTAAGTTCCTCAGAACATGTGAAGAGTCCCTTGCAGTAACACAAAGTTGGAGGAGTCATTAACTCCTACCCAACTTCCTGTGGACTCAGTTTCTGCTAAAAACTGAAGACAAGGGAAAATCCCAGATGTTCATGGTCAATAGAACTAGAATGGAACCAGCCTGCAAACTGATTTCTCCAGTCCCACACAAATCCTGATCTCTGATGTCAGAGGCTACCCTTACAGAGACATATAGTCCCACCTCCACTAAGCATCTGGTAATGGCTCTGAACTTACATAACAAATAGGTAGTCTGGCCCAAACCAGACTGTCTTTTGTCTGCTAGGGGAAAAAGCTGTTGCAATGTGGGAAAAACTGGTTGCAGTTCTTGGGAAGAGCCAGGAATTAGGCAAGGGTAATACCCATTTTCTGTTTCTCTTCAGTTAAATCTGAGCAGAGTTAGAGAAGGCACAGGCTGAGAGAGCTTTATAAATAAGTTATTCCAACAAAGTTGGAAGTTTGTTTTTATTAAGATAGAAAGCATATACTTTGAAAGAAGGGACCGTGTTTTATGGTTCAGACTAGGCCCAGGGAAAGCCAGGTTCAAATCCTCAGTCCGCCATGGAGGCCTGCATAGTGACCTTAGGCAAGTCTCCCACACACTCGCCCTAGCCCAGGGGTGGGCAAACTGTGGCTCAGGAGCCGCATGCGGCTCTTTCACATATATTATGTGGCTCCTGGCAAGGCGGCTGGGGAAGCTAAATATCATTAGCAAACAAATATAACTGGACAAATTAATATCAATATCTGCTTTTACCCCTTTTGTTATTATTTTTGGCAGTCTCATTTAATGTTAAGAAAAAGCAAATTTGCTTATTTTCCAATAAAAGCAGGTAATATTTGTTCATGTCTTGCGGCTCTCAAACATCTGATGTTTATTCTATGCGGCTCTTACACTGAGCAAGTTTGGCCACCCCTGCCCTAGCCTACCTCAGAAGGTTGCTGCAAGGATAAAATGGGAGGACAGAGCAATGATGTAACCCAGTTTGGGAGAAAAGCAGGGTATAAACGAAGTAAATAAGTCACCCCACTCCCAGGAACGGTCAGCCCAGCCCCAGACCGCTCCGTCTCCTCTCAGAGACCTCCACCCCACTAGCATGACCAGGCTGGGCTCATCTCATTGTTTCCCCCCACTCTTCCCTCCTCCCCGGGTATCATTTGCGCCCTCACGTCAAAGGCTCCCAGCATCTCTAACGGGCCCTGCCCCGAACTCCCAGGATCGCCGAAAGGGGTAGGGAAAGGGGGGGGGGGGGCAAAACACAAAATTTGGCATCGGCACCTTCCCTCGGAGACCGGCGGCGCGCGTGCGTGAGAGAAGTGCCGGGGGGGGGGCGGTTTGAGATAGAGAGAGAGTGAAGTGCCGCTAAGCCACAGGCGACTGATGGCGACGCCCTGGGTGGGACTGACCGAGGTGGTGTGCCACTGACTGCCCGCGGCTGCCCAGCAGCCCTGGGATTCCCCGGGGGTCTCCCACCCATAAATACTCGTCGTCACCAGGGCCGACCCTCGCCCCGCTGCTCCCGAGACCCGAGCAGGCCAGGCGACGGGGGGCCCGCAGGTCAGTTGGTGCGCGCTCCTCCGGTTTCGGGGGCCCGCATTGCACGGGCTGCCCCCTTGGAACTCTCGCCGGGGGTCCAGGGCCGGCCAGCCCCCCCCCCCCCGGAGAGGGAGCGGAGGGCGAGAGCACCATAGAGAGGAGGAGGTCTGCGGAGAGAGCCAGCGGGCACAAAGCGCGCAGGAAGCCGGGAAAGAGAGCGGATCATATCCGGGGATCATGGGCGACAGCAGGCCCACGGACAAAATGGCAGCCCGGAACTAAACGGGGGGAGAGGAAGAATTTGCGGGGCGGGGGGCGGGAAGGGACGAGCGCCGCCGCCGCCATTGACGCCGGGAGCCGACCCGTCTGTGTCGTTCTCGCCAGGACCCGGCCCAGTCCCACCAGCGCCGCCCCCCGGCGACTCCCCCTGGCTCCGCCACCTCTCCCGCAGGCAGGCAGGTGGGTAGGGAACCTTGGCTCCCGCTGCGCCTCAGGGAGGGAAGGAAGGAAGCGCGGCGGCGACGACTCGTCCCCACCACTGGCGGACCCGGCCGGGGCCCGGCTAGGATAACGGGCCGCCCTCCTGCCGCCGCCGCCTCGCGGAGAACGCCTCAGGCGCCAGCGCCCGCCCTTCCTTCCTTCCTTCCTTCCTCCGGCCCCCGCGCTCCGGTGCTGCTGCGGCGCGCTCTGCGGTCACCCTCCGGGCTCGGCCCGGGCCCCCGCGGCGGGGTCCGGGGCAGCTGGCGGGTGCTGCGCCTGAGCAGCCCGAGGCGGGGCCGGGAGGGGGGGACGCGGCGCTGTCTCCCGTCGCCCACCGAGGCCCGCAGGTGGCCCCGCCTGCCTCTGCAGCCTGCCCGCGAAACCGGGCGGCGGCGTTGGCTCACACACGGGCCTGCAGCCATGCTCGCCGCCGCCGCCTCGTCTCTCCTCGGGCATGGCACAGCCGTCTTTCTGCTTCGAGAGAGACGCCGATGAAAGTAATCTCGGTTTCAAAGGCGGTTTGCTACATGACCTGTGTGTGTGTGGGGGGGGGGGGTTGGAGGGGTGATGATGGTGGTCTCTTTTCAGGGAAACAAACAGGAACAGTTTCGCAGTTCTTTGGGACTGACCTCTGAGCAACCATGCCTTGAACTGCCTGCTGGCTCGCTCATTTAACTAACTTCCTAAAAGACAGGAGATGAAAAAATGTCACCCAACACGACTGAGTTTCCACAAGAGATTCCTTCCAGTAACTGAGTAATAACTATGCTTGAAAGTCTAAACTTTTGACGCAAGTTGGCCCCCCTGCCCCCCCCCCACCGCAAAGCTTTTCAGGACCCCCATGAAAAGCAACTCCCCTCTGCCCAGCATAAAATGCCAGGATCGCCTATCATTTAGCACCAATCAAGTCTGTATTATGTTTTTCATGTTTTCTGTTTATAAGCACATCTGCAACTGAGCACCTTGGGGGGGGGGGGGGCTGTTTCAGGGCCATTTTAAACATCATGCAGAGGCAAACCTACACTTATCACTGAGCTTCCCAGAGCTTTCTGTCTCATTTCACCATGTTCCTGGCCTCCCAGCCCATCTACAGGAGACTCATGATGCACTTTGAGCTCTCAGTCCACAGGCTGAGAACCTGTAGGCTTAAAATAGTTTACTGGGCTAGCTTGTTCGTGGAATCTCCTGACAGGTACTCCAAGAGCAACCACAATCTCAGGTCTTTCCCAGAGAGAACGCACATGCCAGGTCAGGTGAAAAAAGCACGGATATGTTTCATCAGTCGGCATTTCTTTGCAGATCGTCTCTGTGCCTGAGTGCCTCGTCCTAGGGGGAGGTTGTACGGAAGCCAAATGTTCAGGTTAAATTGGAAGTGAAAATCAGTGCAAAAGAAAAAAAACACTGGATCGATACCATTTTCTAATCACTTAACAATGTCGTCCCATCTCCCCCCCCCCCACATTTGTAATTAGGTTGGCTGGTCTGAGGTGGAATCAACGTTGTACTACTAGAACCGAGGTCCACGGTGAATTTGGGGGGTTAGCTGTCCAATGAGCGTGTTGAAAGTGACTGTTTCCTAGAGGTTCTACGGTTACGTGTTTTCATGAAGAGAAGTGAGAAGCCGGAAGGATATAGACAAATGAGGCCTAAAACTTTTCCTGCCAGTAATTATACTGGTAGCAGCCGGCAAATGTTGCAAGAAATACGAGAGAGCCTTCGGAATTTGCCTAAGCCATCAGAGGCTGCAAAAGCAGAGCAAAGAGTGGGTAAAACATCAAGTGAAGATCCCAGACAAGGTCGAGCCCCCCCTAAATTTGTCACCTACCATAAAGCTTTGCAGGAAATCCGAAATTCTCTTCTTCCCTTTGCAAATGAAGCAAGTTCTTCAGTAAGAGGGACGTCAGAAGTTAATCGGCAGATGCTGCAAGATCTACAGGCTGCTGGCTTTGACGAGGTAAAAAACTGACATTGTCCTTCACTGCGTCATGTGGGGAAGATGCCCCCCCCCCCTTAATTGTGGAATGTCCCTCTCTTTGGGGTGGATGTGGTGACTTTCTTTTTTACTTATCAGAGGAGTTTACAAAACCCTGACGGCTGTTCAGGTAGTAATGTTAGATTCCAACCTAATCATCGGCACTGCCTTCAGTGGTGCTTAGAGAGTCATCTTTTTAAAATTGTCCTAAAGAGCTTAGCAACTGATATTGGCTGAACTTTGAACAAAAGTTAGCTTGCGGATCTCTTTCTCTTGTGTTCACCGTCAGGATATGATTTTATGGCTCTTTTGTTGTGAATTGTCACCATTTTGAAACCTTTCTTCCGCTCCCACCCCCAAATAGGATATGGTTGTGCAAGCTCTAATGCACACCAAAAGCCGCAGCATAGAAGCAGCAATCGAATTCATCAGTAAAATAAGCTACCAAGATCTTCGGCGGGAACAAATGGCAGCAGCCGCAGCTAGACCGATTAACGCGGGCTCAAAACAGCCAGGTATGCCTATTCTATAGGTAGTCTCAACAAAGAGAAAAGACATTAGTATTGCTCAAACGTGTATGTGTAAAAAAACTTGTAGGAGCAAGGAGATGTCTAGTGGTATCTGCTGCGCATCCTTTGAAAACGTTCAAAGAACTCTTCTGTGGCCCATTTACAGTGAGAACTCAGTCTGGTTTTTTTGTGTTGAACATACCCGTTGCGCAGAGTTCTGGAGAACAGAACACCAGGACCTTTTGTTTAGTGAAAAGCTGACGGGAGCCGGGGGTCTAGAGCAGATGGGAGAGGATACAACTGCTGAAGCCTTCCCCCTCCTGCCATTCCTTTGACGGAATCCTGGTGGGGTTCCAAACCACATTGGTCTTACCAAACGTCCCGGAGGGTGGGCAACCCGTGGGGGCACAGCACGCTTTCCTCTTCTGTGCGTAGATATGTGGGTGGTCTCCCGAGAAATACAGTTCTTTCAGGTTAATGTTTTGTAACGAGGAAGTTAATCCTTTGCATCGGGTGTTCTGACGCGTTGGAAGTTAGCCTCTCTTTCTGTTCCATGTATGAGGGAAATAAATTGTTGAAAATGCCTGAACCCATAGGACATGACATAGTAATCTGGCTGTTTCCTTTCTTTCAAAAAAGCAGGCTGTGTCCAGCAACCACTTAGCCGCAGACAGAGCTGGAAAGGTTCTAAGGAATCCTTGATGCCCCAGAGACACGGTCCTGCGCTGGGAGACGGCCTGACTTTCCACGCAGAAAATCCGGTGCCTCAGGCTGATGCAGGAAGACCCGTGTCTGGTTCTGGAATAGCAGTGTTTGCTCAGGTCCATCCTGGCAATGGGCAAAGAGTGAATCCACCACCTCTGCCTCAAGTAAGGAGCGTTACCCCTCCTCCTCCACCCCCTAGAGGCCAGACACCACCCCCCAGAGGAACAACTCCTCCCCCTGCTTCCTGGGAAACAAATTCTCAAACCAAACGTTATTCTGGTAGCATGGAATATATGATCTCTCGCATTTCTCCAGTACCGCCAGGAGCGTGGCAGGATGGCTATCCTCCCCCACCCGTGAACCCGTCACCTATGAATCCTTCTGCACAGGGACAAAGAGGCGGCATGAGTTCTGTCCCTGTCGGCAGGCAGCCCATAATCATGCAGAATTCAGTTAACAGCAAATTCAGTTTTTCCTCTGGCAGGGCTGGAATACAAAACGGCAGTTGTCAGACCGATTACATTGTTCATCAGAACATTGTGCCCGGTAGCTCAGCAAATCGCCAAGCACCGCCTCCTTACCCGATATCTCCGGCTAACCGGCAGAGCCCTACAGCCTTGCAGATGCAAGCGGGAGGACCCATGGTCCCATCAGCTTATCCTAATGGAAATGTTCCACAGGCTGTGATGGCGCCAAACAGAAACAGCCACAATATGGAGCTGTACAGCATCAGTATGCCCGGGATCCCCACCTCTTGGCCCCAGGCCTCACCTGGCAATGGACACGAAGTCCCAGCATGGCAACCAAATATCCCAGTAAGATCAAATTCCTTCAATAATCCCCTTGGAAACAGGCAGAGTCATACAGCCAGTTCGCAGCCGCCAGCCACCACAGTAACCGCTGTCACTCCCGCTCCTATCCAGCAGCCAGTGAAAAGCATGCGTGTGTTGAAACCAGAACTGCAGACTGCCTTAGCTCCGACTCACCCTTCTTGGATGTCACAGCCAGCGCCGGCAGTCCAGCCCGTCTCCCTTCCCGAGGGGCCGTGCTCCAGCACGACGGCCGTGTCCCCTGCCGCAGAGGCTCCAAATCATCAAGGTCCACCCCCACCGTACCCCAAACATCTCCTCCACCCCAGTCCGTCGGCCGCTCCCTACGAATCTGCGGCCCAGCCTAGCAAAGAGGATCAGCTCAGTTCACCGAAGGACGACGAGGGCGACAGGAACGAGAGCAGTGAGGGAGCAGACCGAGAGAAGAAGCTGATCACCACCTCGCCTGTCCCTGTCAGGAGAAACAAGAGAGACGAAGAAAGGAGGGAGTCCCGCATTCAGATTTACTCTCCTCAGGCCTTTAAATTCTTCATGGAGCAGCATGTGGAAAACATACTGAAGTCTCACCAGCAGCGACTGCATCGGAAGAAACAGCTGGAAAATGAAATGATGCGGGTAATGCCTTTTCGTTATTTTTCCCGTTGTACCTCACCGTGTGCAAAGCGTTGTTTTTGCAACGGCTCTGTGAGGCCCGTCCAGCTGACAGGCCGTGATTGAGCCCGGCGTAGCTTTGTGCCTGAGCATCTTTAGTCAGGGATCTGTCCCGTTTGTGTCCCGTTCGCCACAGCCCTCAGGGCCTTCAGTAGTTCAATGGGCGTGTTTTCCATTTCTGGGGTACGGAAGGTATAATGGCTCTTCTCCTACCCATCTGAAGGCTCCCTCCGGTTTGGCTGCTTGGTTGGTTGCTTGGCTGTGTAGTTAGTTACGCAGGAAAATCTAAGGGCTTCCATCCGTCTGTGGCAAATCCAACGGAATTTGTTTTATCTACCTGGCCTTAGTTACGCTAGGATGCTAAGGTGCGTCTGCCGTGTGCGTGGCTGACTGGTGTGGACAGTGGTCTGGTTCAGTGGGAAAGAAAAGTTTCGTGTCTTTGTCCAGGCTTTAGGGGAGTTACTTTCTGTGGTCAGCTACTGCCTTACAATGTAAATCCAGGCCACGTTTGCACAGTCTCTGTTTCAGTTTGTGGATGGTTGTCACCTGTCAGGTAATAGAACCATAATTCTTCATATCGATTCTTGTTGCAGGCTTTATTTCTTTTCCTCTTTCTCCTTCCAGTTTGGTACTTCTTGGGCCTCAAGCCACAGACGTGTGTTTCTTTAAAATGCCATCAGCAATCAGTGTCAGCTTTCTGATCTAGAGCATGCATACAGAAACTAGCCTTTTTTGCTTGGAGGGGGAGTTTTCAGTATCTCCAAATTAAGGAAAAAAACCGTTTGATCCTCTCCAAGTGCAGGCAGGCATATTAAGAATTGCTCTGTGGGCTCTTTTGAGTCTTCAGTACAAGAGACTCCGCTGTAGAAGATGCTAAGAAACATCCACTATTCGTTAACAATTTCCACAACATTATTTTATTTGTAACTTGTGTATTCCAAATACAAAGAACCCTATTAACATATAGCTTATCACGGCATGTGTATTTCAATTACAAGGATCCTTATCACGACAATATACAAAGAATGTTATCCTGCTTACTCATTTAAGATAGCCAACCAAGAAACCGTATATAACCTACTCATTCTAGTCTAATCTTCTACTTATATAGTTTACAGGTATCATCGCAGTCAAACTTAGAAAAATAGCTGAAGATAGCTGATCGCTGAACGAAGTCTTCCAGACTTGTCCTCCATTTCGTTATTTCAACTTCCTTAGTAGCTGACACATTAAATATAAAATAATATCAGATACAGTGATGTAGTGATAAGGATCTTTGTAACTGAAATACACATGCCGTGATAAGCTATATGTTAATAGGGTTCTTTGTATTTGGAATACACAAGTTACAAGTAAAATAATTCTGTGGAAATTGTTAACGAATAGTGGATGTTTGATAGCGTCTTCTACAGTTGAGTCTCTTGTACTGCAGCAAGTATACAGCTTTGTTGAGTCTCTATTGTAATTGTTTTGATTCTTGACAGTCGTCTGAGGACATACAGTTGGGATTCAAGGGAGGGATCGGGGCCCGGGAAAGGAATCCTTCTGGGGACAAGAGAATCCTGTGAGAGTTGTGAAGCTCTTCTCCAGCACTTTCAGTCGAGGTTAACAGTGCTCTAATCATGGAGCCTGGGTAGAGTCAGATGAGAGTGTGAAGTTCCCACGCCATTCTTTTTAAAGGTGTGTCTTGCACTTTGGAAGAAGGGTATGTGGCTAAAAAGATCCATTGAAGGGATCAGAAAAGGAAAGTGGGCAGGCGGGATGGGAAATGGGCAGTGGGACATGGGCTGTTGAATGGAACAAGAATAATCCCGTGTCCCAGAGTGCAACAGGGCCACTTCTTTTCTGCCGCGCATCGCTGAGAAAATGGCTGGAGGAGTCCTGAGAGGCAGGGAGCCCGTTGGAGTTGCAGATAAGTTCCCACCCAAGGAGGCGAAGACGAAGTGCTCGGGGCTCTGCCAGGGACGTTAAGCATCCCTTTCCCCCAATGCCAGTGATGCTCATTCCCCCAGGACCGGTCTCTCAGAGTCTGAACTTGCTTCTGATGCACAAGGTGGTCGCTGTTTCAGGTAGAACCTGCTGCCATCCGGTACGTCAAACGTGGGAAGGCAATGGGGTTTGCTCGACGGAGTACCGATAGGTTTTGCTTCTTTTTTGTTATGGGTTATGTTGTCCTGTGCTAGAGCATCATCCAAATCCAACCCGGGCTTCTTTGTTTTGTCACCAATTGACACGTGTTGACAAAGTCAAGGAATTGACTGATGCATTTTTCCAGCGCCAGAATAAGCAGAAGTATTTCAGCTGCGTGTCCTCATGGATTTTTGGCTGGCAATGTACCTTCACTGGACTTTTGGATGAAGCGCTTGTCAGTGCTTTTGTGTCATCCTTTAGTTGTCCTTCTCAAATGTTCTTTCTGTGAAATTGTGCCTTTATGAACCTGTAAGCTTTTGCTGTGTGTTAAGTTAGAATTCTTGCTCTTCTGAAATGTTGATGCTTAGTCTCTTTCCTTTTCACTTTCACTAACAGCTGGTTTAAACTATTAAGGTGTTGGAAGCTTTCCTGACATCTGTAGCCTTCGTTGCTGGGTAGGCAAGTAATATTTTGGAGACCTGGTATTGTATTTAAAGAATAGCATGGACCCCTTCTTACAGACGCTGCATGCTCACCTGCACTTCGAGTGAAGCATGTTTCCTTTTGCCGTACTTGGACGTCATTTTGTTTTCAGACTACTAATTTTGCTGATCCCCTTTCCCTGTTTTGTAGCACTTTAGGGCCTGTGCTCTGCACAAGGGTTCATTGATACATTTACACTGTCCTGTCTCTCTCCCCCCCCTTCATTCTGCATACTGAAAGCAGTCCGACTATTTAGACCTCATATTATTCCTCTGGCCGGATTCTTTTTCATGTCATGTCTTACATCGTTTGAAGTTTCAGTTCAGTTTACTACACCCAGACACTTGCATTAAATCAGATCGTCTTAAGAGTGATGGATGAGCAGATCCAGTTTTGTTGGCAATATGGGGAAGTTTCCGTGAAGGAGAGGAGTTACAGTCTGCCTTTCCCCCAGAAACGTGTAGCTTTGAGGAAGGAGTAGGAAGCCCTTCCCTCCAGCTTGTCTGTATTCACCAACCCTGTCAACATAATTCTTCATCAGCCTGAGTCTCTCGGTGCATGGCTCTCCCTGTATGATTTTCAAAGAATCATCCCTTACCTATTCCTAAGGACTTCATCTTTTGTGTCTTCTTGTTGTTGTTGCTATTCTTGTTCTGAAGGTGTTTTTTTTTTAAAAAATGCTTCCTAACACCTTGTTGTAGTTTTTGTTTTTTTAACAGTCTGGCAGCATTGTTCCTTATTTAATACCTAAGGCCCCGCCTAAGTTTTTGTTTGCCGATCTTAAACCTGTCTCTAGATGTTGCTTCAAACAGAAGATCATTAGTTTACTTGCTGCATTCCACCTTTGTTGCACAGGTTGGGCTGTCCCCAGAAGCCCAGGATCAAATGAGGAAGATGCTATGCCAGAAGGAGTCCAACTACATCCGTCTCAAGAGAGCTAAAATGGACAAATCAATGTTTGTCAAGATCAAGACCCTTGGAATCGGGGCATTTGGGGAAGTCTGCTTGGCAAGGAAGGTGGATACAAATGCCTTATATGCCACAAAGACGCTGCGCAAAAAGGACGTGCTTCTTCGGAACCAGGTGGCTCACGTTAAAGCTGAACGGGATATCCTTGCAGAGGCCGACAACGAGTGGGTAGTTCGTTTATACTATTCCTTCCAAGACAAGGACAATTTGTACTTCGTGATGGACTATATCCCGGGAGGAGATATGATGAGCCTGTTAATTCGAATGGGTGTTTTCCCCGAGAATATGGCCCGGTTCTACATAGCAGAACTGACCTGTGCTGTTGAAAGCGTGCATAAGATGGGCTTCATTCACAGGGACATCAAGCCTGACAACATTCTGATTGACCGTGACGGCCACATCAAGTTAACTGACTTTGGCCTTTGTACTGGTTTTCGATGGACACATGACTCCAAATACTACCAGAGCGGTAAGAGAGGCCTTTTGTCCCAAAACAGCTTTTTTAAAAAGTATGTTGTGACTGCCGTGATTTGTCTTTTAGCATTTGCCCACAAAGTGTTTACTGGTCAAAAGTGGCATTGTCTTGTTTGACTCAGGACCGGCACGTTCTGTGGCATGGTTATCGAGGTGCTGATGCCTAACACGGTCTTTGTCGTTAAGGTCCCCTTCTTCTTAGAGCTTGGTTCTAAACCACATGATTTCCGGGAACTCCCAACTCTTCCCGTAAGACTAATGTTTCCCCTGAAAGTGGCTCTGTTGTTTCCAAACTACTCTTGGCTGCTGACGACAACTTCAGGAAGTGGATGTTTTTTGCACTTTGGGCCCTGCAAGATTTGTTTGGAAATAACGGGCAGAAAGATGGTGGCATTATGTTCCGAAGCTCCATTAGCATTGTAAAGACTACTTTTTCGTTGATGATTTTCTCCAGCCAAGGCGTTAAATTTTTCTGTGGCTGATATTTTGGAGATGGCCTTCATCTTCCTGGAATAAAAACACAGCAGACCCAGCTGGTGGAGCACAGTTGACAAAAAAAAAATGCATTTATTTAAAGCGAAACCTAAATCCTCCAGAAGACTATCCCTTGTGTACGCCCCTTTTAAAAAAATCAAAACAAAACCCCCTTTTAAACTTCAGCTCTTCTAGTACTGAACTGCACCTCCAAAAAGTATGGTTGTTTTCTTGGATGGTTATACTCCTGGCACATATTTTACTGGGGTGGATCTGGCCATCCTCTAAGTAGCCTTCCTCCTGCTTAAGTGGTTTTTCCATTGGAGGACGTTTCCTGAGACTGGAGAAAGACACAAACGTGAGCTGAGGTATACATTTTAAAATAAATAAATGATTAAACTTTGCTCAGCTTTGCAAGCGATGCTGAAAAGTTACTGGAGCGTATAGTTCTAGTTGACTATGCATATACCTACGATTGTGGCACATTGATGGGCTGAAGGAGGGGAAAAGAAAGTCTCTTCCAGTTTATAAAAGTTTCCCCAGCAGACCCCTAGAGATGGCTTAAAAAATCGGAGTTCCTTCTAAGTAAACCTAGGAGAAGGGCTGACACACGTTCACTTTCCAAACCTATTGCCAGCAATTGGTTATCTGGTTTGCATGATTGTCGGCATGGCCAAGGATGGGGTGTTGGATGTGCTTGTCATTAGAGATGCTGACAACATGATGAAAGCGGAGTGCTCGGATGGGCGAAGGTAGCCCTGGTGATAGAAAGAAGAACTGAAAATTGCCCGGACATTTGGACATCAAAGAAAAGTGGTAGAGTAGAACAAACGTTAAGTCAAATGGGAGGGCTCCTGAAAAGAAGGGGGGAGTAGAGGGAATGCCAGGAACTGTGCCTATGGGGCGTCATCAGACAATGCCTTAATAAATGCATGTACTGGGGAAACGCGTGCATGAGGGTGATCTTGTCATTCGTAGGAACAAGTGTTGCCTAGGAATTGCCTCCTTGGTGGCCACGCTGGGCACAACAGCACAGGACTGGCCCTTTAAAAGTTTTACCAAACGCACCCTTAATCAAGGTCAGCTCACTGCTGATTGCGCTCTTGGCAGTTGCCAAGCCAGCACTTCCAGCACCGGAAGTCTCCCGCAAACCACTTTGTGCAGAACTCAGAAAACTGTACCCTTTTCAGTCAGAACTGTGTTTGTGCGCGTGTTCAGAAATGAGATAAGAAATATTGTGCTCCGAAAACTGGCTCTTAAAGTCATATTTCACAGGCTTTGAGAAGCTCATTTGCAAGTCTGACGTGGAATCAGTCTGCCAGAAATGACCCCTTGCAGATATGGCAGGTGATCCAATCCCTTCTGTGGACTGATTTCCATGGCCTCTATTTCCACCAGCCCTCTCCCTCTAATGTATGATCAACGTTGTGAATGTCCCAAGATACTTTTGGGGGGGATCCCTTTCTTTTAGCTAGTGAGATCTTTATTGGAATATAAATCTATAGTTAGGCAGCAAGTAGTTACAGAATTGATCTAGATGACCTAGATCTAACTGTCATGTCATAGTTGTAGCAGGTGACTTGTTAGCCAGGTGCAGGTATTTTGGCTTCACTGCTTGACTATGTAATTGACTGTAATTAACAATTATGTCAGCTCACTAGGGATTGGCTACTGTTGGTATAATAGTCTTATACCTAGTGAGCTATAGGGGGCCCTGATGCTCTCAGTGTCCTAGCGAGGCATGCTGTTCAATGTTTCTGGCAACTGTCTGTATATATTCTCACCTTGTATAAACTCTCAGCACCACCACTACTACGCTTGTCTTCGTTTTCCTTATCTCTGCTACACCCAACAATCTTTTCTGAAAGAACATTCATAGGGCTTCGGCAAATTGTGTGGCATTTGGTCAAGAAATAAAGCTTTAAATGAGTGCTTCTGCATTGTAGGCGACCACCAGCGTCAGGACAGCATGGACTTCAGTAACGAATGGGGAGATCCCGCAAACTGTAGGTGCGGAGACAGGCTAAAGCCACTTGAACGTAGAGCCGCACGCCAGCACCAGCGCTGTCTGGCACACTCGCTTGTTGGGACACCCAATTACATTGCACCCGAAGTATTGTTACGAACAGGTAACACTTTCACTTGTTTCGGTTCTCAGCTGCTACTTTCTGAAAATAATAGGCCAGAGAAAAGGGGAAGGACAAAGGCTCTCAAATGTGTAATAGTAAAGAGGCACTGCTGTCAGTTAACCAGGGGCAGGAGTGTTGAACCATCCTTTTCTGTACGTGGCACAGTCGTGCAAAATGTAAGACCAGAAATGGTTGTTTAGAACAGTGTATCCATAAAGTAATCTTGGGGGGGGGGGGGGGGGGGGGCTGGAATCCAGTGTATGCTAGCATTCTAACAGAAGAGGACTACCACCCCCCCACAATGCAGTATATCCCGATGACATTAAAATATATCTCACGGGTCTCTTTCAAACTCCCCAGTGAGAACCCAGATCTTGCTCATCAAAGAAAGTCAATAAACTTCAACCAGGGGTCCGACACAGCAACCACTTCAGCCACATGGGATTGAGGTGTACTTAACACACGTTGAAAACCTGTTAATGTTTCTGTATCTCTTTGGGGCTTATCACAACTCTGACTCTTTGCTTTAGGCTATACGCAGCTATGCGACTGGTGGAGTGTTGGGGTGATTCTCTTTGAAATGTTGGTGGGACAGCCTCCCTTCCTGGCTCATACGCCACTGGAAACGCAGATGAAGGTAATCTGGTGTCATAACATTCTTAGACGTGTTCCACTAGTAGGTCGGAAGATAGCTGTTGTGAACAGATGATATTGCACAAACCCGACAGGCATCACAATGCATTTAAGTGGAATAAACTCTCCGGGAGTGATGCTGTCTGCCTCAGAGCTTCTTGGCATTTCAGTTATGACCTGTAATGGGCTACTAGGTTGGAATGGTCTCTTCTCAGAAGTAGAGTTGCTGGGCTTCAACGCCACACCCCTCATTGTTTCGGATGGATGAGATTCGCTTGGCTTGTTTGTCTCAAGGGGGTCACATGCCGAGAGAGCCCTTTGATGGAGGAGAACATGAATGCGATCACGGGTGGTAGTGCTGTGACCTTCCGCCTGGGCTCCAGGCTCAGGACCACTCGATGTCAGCACAGATCGGATGTGTTGGTCAGGCTGGGAAGCAGTGTTCCCTCTAAGCCGTGGAGTCTTGTGAGCAAAAATTCTGCTCTGTGAGCTTCTGGCATTAAAGTTGTGACTAAGCAGTTTGGCGACTGCTCAGATTAGTTTGCTCTGGAGCCATCCTTCCTGAGCTAAGACAAAAATGTGTGAGCTGGAGGCCTAAAAAACTGTGAGCTAGCTCACACTAACTCGATCTTAGAGGGGACACTGGTGGGAAGGGAGTCCGTATGAATTGATTTGTGTTGCACATTCCCTAAAATGTTGGCTATGGAGAATGCTGCATCTTTAGATAGGCACAGAACATCCAGGCACACGCTGTGTCAGGCTGATCTGAGCAATGATGCATTCACCTTTGGCCACGTGGTGCCAGGATGTCCTGAGAAATTCATTTACCGAAGACATTGAGCCGGTGTTTGTTTTCTTTGGTCATCTTGTGTTCATTTTTAATGGGTAACGCTTGTCTTGTAATTCTTGTGTGTTGTGTGTCTGTTTTTTGCATAAAGGTCATCAACTGGAAAACTGCTCTGCACATCCCGCCACAAGCAAAACTCACTCCAGAAGCCTCGGACCTGATTATTAAGCTTTGCCGAGGGCCGGAAGATCGCTTGGGCAAGAATGGGGCAGATGAAATAAAAGCACATCCCTTTTTTAAGTCCATTGATTTTTCAAGTGATCTGCGGCAGCAGCCAGCTTGTTACATTCCTAAAATTACTCATCCCACAGACACGTCAAATTTTGATCCAGTTGACCCAGATAAATTGTGGAGTGAGGACAAGGAAGGGAATGTAAATGACACGCTGAATGGGTGGTATAAAAACGGTAAACATCCTGAACATGCTTTTTATGAGTTTACATTTCGAAGGTTTTTTGATGACAACGGCTACCCTTATAGCTATCCGAAGCCTATAGAGTACGAATATGGCCATCCTAACAAAGTGGAGTCTCAGTCAGATGAAGATGATGAGAGGACCAGCGATGAGATCCAAAATCGTGATCTAGTTTATATTTAGGAGAAAAAGTAAAGACAGATGAACCGCTGTTTGGGATTTCTCAGAACTACCTGGCAAGAGAAGCTGAGATGTTATCAGCGAGCTGAGTTTTACGGACATGGGGCAGGGGGAGAGGGGAAAGGAATAGCGCTGGTTACCTGCAGCCTTTTCTCCCCTTTACGAAGCAGTTATATCTCTTTGTCAAGAATTAATTTATTCCAGCGTTCTCAATGATAAATATAAAAAACAATAACGTTAGAAAAATAAATTATGAAAAAGATTTTTGTAAAGTATTCAGAATAGGAAATAGAGTGTGTGTGTGTGTGTGAAGCAAAAGGGGTGGCCATGTCTGTTTGTACATAGAATATGCATGTTGTTTTCTAGAATGTTACACTGACAGTTTTGCCATGACCAAACGCCGTATGTAGTCTGTGCTTACCAAGTTGGCAGGTGCTTTTCCTTGCCACTCACCGTTTGGAGGTCCCGCTATGGATGAGAGTGGAGAGAGTAAATTCTCCTAGGAATTCAGAGAGACAGTTGTAACTGCAGGGCTCGTGACTCTGGAACCAGGTCGCTTTTTCTTCTGCCCATAAATGATGAGGAAGACGTACGCACTTAATTATTCTTTTTAATTTTGCCTGACAATTTGTACAGTATAACTGGATTCATGGTGCTATGCAATTATGCAGGACAGAGGCTGATTTGGAGTTTGTGTTTGAAAAGCAATATCGGCCTATCACAGTATGTCAGCCTAAATAAATTAAGGTTTTTAAAAATTTCCTGCTTGCTCTTAACCTCGAGATTTAAAAACAAAAAAGGGTTTGAAAGTGCTCTGGGTTCTGAGACACTTGGTGCATAAGAAGACTCTCCACCTGTCCCAACATTAGGCCCTCCCCAGGCTGTCTGTATTTCTGCTGTTGCTTTCCAGGTGCTGTAACCGCCTGGCCAATCGGCTTGTCTTAAAAGATACGCTTCTTACCCCTTTCTCCTGGATTAATTAGTGCTTGAAACAAACTGATACCTAGTGAGGAATAACACTCCTGTAGGCTGGTTCTGTGATAACTTGCTGATGGCTCTTCAGGTATAGCCTCTGCTAGTGTAAGATGCTAGGTACAGTTTTCGGTAGTATTCCAATACTTGCTTTTACATGCAGTTTCTCCCCCCCCCCCCCCAAAAAATGTATTTCGTATTATCTTAACTGTTTGTGCCTCTGTCAGTAGTTATGACTCTGTTCATGAGTTGCCCTGTCAGGCCCAAGCGTCCTTCTTTTGCTCTTCCGTCCGTCTACATAACCTAGCCCTCCTGCCTCTGAAGAATCAACCCTCTCGACAGCCTGAGCCAACTCTTGTGCCAGTGTCGAAGGCTACGCATACATGGCTCTCTGGTTCTGTCACGGTGGTTTGTTCTGGAAAAATGTTTCAGCCGTGTTTGTTCTTTGGCAGGAAATAATGGTTTGTGAGCACACTCACACCTTCTCTTCTTCCGCAAAGGGCAGAGTGGTTTACATGAGGTTCTGGGGGGGGGGGGGGGGGCCTTTAATCCAGGCAGCCTATAGAGCCAGTGGTAGAACGGCATCGTATCCCTTCAGATCATTATTTGAACTGCTTGTCCAAGAAGTATTCAGGATGGCCTCATGCTACACATGCTTACGAAGAAGTAATTCCCACTGTTTTCAGTGGATCTGACTGCCAGGTAAGCGTGCATAGAGTTGCTGCCTTTCTAAACCCTTTTCATTAATATTTGTAGCCTGTGGACTGATGTAAAACCCTTTAGAAGCGAGCAGCTGTCTTCCAGAAACTTGTTATTCTTCCACCACCTCTACCGTTAGGACCCGGTCCTCTCCTCAGTTGTGTGTAGGTCCTATACGTGATTGGTGCAGAAGAGAGCTTTGTGCTTCTCCAATGGGTGTAGAGGTTTCAGTGTAAACCAGGGCACGTCGTTTATACCAAGAGCTCTGCATACAGAACCTGTGTGAGACTTTGAGCGATGTGGGGGAGAATGCGCTGTACAATTACGTCAGCTTCTGAAACTTGTTTTTGTAAAGAAGATTGAGGGGGGTGTCCTTTGTTTAATGTTAACAGGATATTTTCTGTTCTCTGTCCTGCAAAAATATTGTGATATAGTTCTAATTAAAACCAAATAAATCTGATCTGCTGTTTTTAGCGTAAGCATACATGTGCAATTGCTTTTCAAGTGTGAAAACAACTTTTTCATCGTCTAGACTCATTGGGTGCACTCCAGAGAAAGCTAATCACTTGTCACCCTGTTATAAGGGCACGGATATGCCATTGAGGAACACAAATTTTCTTTGTGACGATGAGCATGCGTTCCCCTGGATTGTTTCCGTCACTTTTTTCAGCAGTCAAGTGATGGCAGAAAGGGGACTGCATTAATAGTAGCGTTCACAAAGGTATTTGTAATCACGAAACTGTTGTAAATACTTTTTAAAGTATTTGCTTACATTCCCTCCTAGGGCAGGCCCTGCCGCTGGGTCTGTTCTGCCTTCTCATTTGTAACAGATCCTGTAGAACAGGGGACTGAGGACTCACTTTTTTGAGGGTTTTGGGGTTTTTTAATCCGTCGTTGCAACGTCCCGTGCTGCGATGGCAAATCAGCTCTTTGGACTTTGCAGACATTGTTCATCCACTAGGTGGGGAATGCAGGGAGTGGGTTCCCTGGTGCGGCTGCAGTTACCCAAGGCACTGGTTGAGTTCTGTCCGGAAGTATCTTTTGGGGTTTGAAAGGAGACATTAAGGCAATCCTAGGAAGCTGGTGGCGTATTGCAGTCAATGTTTGATAGTACATCTTCGGAGCATCTTAAGAGACCCTTCTATGAAAGGCACTATTCAAGTGTACTTTTGTATTTCATTTTGTACATATGCTTTTTATATTGTGAAGACAATGCTGAAAGTGTAGCTCAAGAGAAGTGCCTTGGCAGATAATATAAATCATATTTGCCTGTTTCTGCGTGTAACAAATGTTTGATCAATCTTCTGAGTGTTAACGGATCTCTTTCCACTCTTCAAATCGGTTTTCTTTAGTGTATCGTATGATGGTTCCGTGAATGAGCTGCTGGTCAAATAGAAAATTATGCTGATCAAAAATGATTGTTTGTGCGTCCTCTTCTTTTGCTAATGTTTATTGTCTTTGGCCAAGTGATTTTCATTTTTAGATTATTTCTATAGTAACGAAAATAACTGTAGTCATTACAATTCCCTTCATGTTAGAATAATTCATTATTAAACCCAGACCTGTGAATAATCCTATTTTCTGTCATCTAAAATTATATATTGTTAGCTCCTCATTCCAACAATTTGTTAACTTTTATCTGATAGTCAAAGCTCTATTTTCCTTTATGAAAATATGTGAAAAGTTTCAGATGAAAGATTCCTTCCTAATTTGTTCTGTATTTTTTGAACCCTGCTTACTGCTTTCTAAATGTGTTCCTTAATGGTAGAGTATGCTGTGAAGCCACAACTGGCTCATGGTGACCCATGAAGTACTGCTCCTTGGGGTTTTCAAGGCAAGAGATAAGCAGAGGTGGTTTACCTTTACCTTCCCATAGCAGCTCCAATCTTCTTTGGTGGTGTCCCATCCTCATACTGACTTTGCTTAGCTTCTGAGCGTTGCTGAGATTGGGCTAGTCTAGGCTACTGTGTTCCCTCCTCTTTTTAAATACAGTGTAGAACATTGCTTTCATAATAGCTCTCACTGTTATCTACCATTACGGTTATTGGGCAGGGGGAGTGAAAAATAATTCTGAACAAGTGGGGATCTGCAAGAAACTTGCAGGGCAGCTATCCCATTTCCCCCATATTTGCTTTCTCCCCTCTCCCCCTAAGTGTCTCACACTCTTTCTCCCCCTGTCACCCGTTTTCTTTCTGTCCCCCACCCATCACTCTCTTTTTCTGACTCCCCACCTCATCACTCTTTCTGCCACCCACCCCATCACTCTCCCATCTGCTTTCTCCCCACACAGCAGCAGCAGCTATCCATGAATCCCAATGGATCTCCCAACTACAGCAATGAATTCCCCTTCGGGTTTCCAGCTCAAGGTTAGGAAATTCCTGAAGATTTTGAGGTGGAGCCTTGGGATGGTGAGGTTTGGGGAGGGAAGCTACCTTAGCAGGGTATCGTGCTGTAGACTCCGCCTTCCAAAGCAGCCATTTCCTCCAGGGAAGCTGATCCCTGACATCCGGAGAGTAGTTATAATTCCGGTTGATCTCCAGCCCTCGTCTGGAGGTTGACAACAACAATTCCCATGGAGAAAATAGCTGCTTTGGAGGGTGGAGTCTGTGGCATTATACCTGTCTGATATCCTTCCCCAAACCCTACCGTTCCCAGGCTGCACCCCTCATATCTTCAATGATTTCTCACCTAACAGCCAATCTGACTTTATCTGCCCTTCAGTTTTTCATTCCCCCCCACCCTTGAAGTCTCTACCTAGGAAAAGTGTGGTCTCTCTCCACAGTGAGACCAAAGCAGCTTACATGATTTTTTCCCTCATCTGCATGTCAACCCTGTGAGATAGGTTAGGCTGAAAATATGTGACTGGTCCAAAATTATCCAGTGAGCTTCCACAGCAAGTTGGGGATCTGAACCTTGGTCTCAGAGACCCTGCTCTGAAGCACTAACTGCTGCATCACACTGGCTTTCATAGGGTGGCTGCTGTTGAACAGTAGCAAGCAGCTAGGTCTAGTTGAGTCATGCAAGTCAGATGGTATCAAGTCACCCAGAGGGTGCTGCCAGGTCTAAAGTTGCCAATCTGCAGGTGGGATTCCCCCCTCCCCCGAGTTACAACTGAACTCCAGTCAACAGAGATCAGGCTTGTAGAAAGATCTGTCTTGTGCGTTCACAGCTCCAGTCAACAGATTTAAAGTATCCAAAGATTTGGCATTTGGCTATTAGAATATAAGAGTTCTGTGCAGTAACTCTATAGATGGCTAACAGTATCAACCTATTAGGATGATCCTAAGCAGAGTTATTGATTGTAGGGTGTCAGTCTTCTTAGGATGGCAGTACCAGGTCTACAGGATGCTACAGGATGTTTAAAGCAAAGTGGTTATTAATTGAGAACAAATTAAGATACGATCCTTGACAAAAGGATCCTTGTTTCCTCCAAATAAAACCCTTTCACATAATAGCTTCACTAAGGGCATGGTGGTTAATTGTTTCCCTCATCAAAAGCTACAATAAATTATTGGTCATATAGGAAAAGAGGGACAATTAGGATCTTTTCTAACCTTATTTGCTACAAGTCTTTCATCCACCTTGAAGAAGAGAAGAAGAAGAAAAGAGATTGGATTTATACCCTGCCCTTCACTACCCAAGGGAGTCTCAGAGCAGCTTACAAACTCCTTTCCCTTCCCCTCCCCACAACAGACACCCTGTGAGGTAGGTGGGGCTGAGAGAGCTCTGACAGAAACTGCTCTTTTTCAAGAACAGCTGTGCGAGAACTATGGCTTGTCCAAGGTAATTCAGCAGGTGCAAGTGGAGGAGTGGGAAATCAAACCCGGTTCTGATTCCCCACTCCTCCCACTTTCACCCTCATGGACTTCACAGGAGGGATGGATATAAATGTGGGCCCCTGTCCAAGGCACCCACCAGCTAACCCCCTTTGCTCAGTGTGAAGAGAGAGACTGAGTGGCTCAGAGCCCTGAGACCACCCCTGACACCCAAGCCCTGGAAGGGTATATAAATGTGGGCCCTCTTTTCACCCTTTCTTGATCTGGCCTCCGAAGGGGGGGGTGTCTTTTCACCTACCTTGCACTGAGGGTGGTGGTGTTTGGATATTGGCTCTGGAGGGCCGATACTTATTAAATAAGTCGGTCACTTTTTGTTAGGCGGGGTAGCTCAATCAGTAAGTATAAAATGGTGAGCACCTGGGCATTGTTATAAGAAATAAAGGTCCTTCTGGAACGGCTTTCAGGCCTTTGCGGCTCAAGGCCGGGAAAGAGGGATCTTTAGTGCAACAGTCTGGCCCAGTCTACCTTAGCAGCCTTTGAAGCTTTGGGGTAGTAGGTCAGGGGCTCCGTTAATTGCCAAGCTGCTGGTCAAGAGCTATGTTGGAAAGCTCGAGATCAGGGCAGGTGCATCGCCCAGAAGGAGATGAAGGTGGTCTGGAGTTTGGCACCTGTCATGTTCCTTGATATATTTAGCACTCCATCGCCAATTGTTTGATTTAAATAGTTAATAAAGTGGCCCTTGTTAAAACCCAACTTGGTGTTCGTCTCTTTACTCTTACTGAAGGGGCAAAGTATTCTGAGCCCATAGAGCAGAATGGGAACTCTGTGACTAGCATCCAACAGTGCCTGTTAAGCTTTGGAGGGCTCCTATTGGTGTGTCTAAGGCTGGAGAATTCCGCACCCTGTTGCCTTGGAGTTTTGTAAACAGTTTGATTGGTGCCAGTCTGACTCCATTTATGAACTAAGAGAACCACAGCCCACAAGACCAGAGAATCAAAGACAGAGGAAGGCTGTGTATATAACACCAATGTAATTTAAAGCTACAGTCCAAACTTTAAATACTACAAACGATAATATACAAATACAAAATACAAGGGTCCATAACAGGCTGTCATCTCCGGAATGAGATGTCGTTTCAGTAACCACCTACCGAACAGGACCAATTCTTACAAGATTAATAATGTATTAGAATAGGCATACATAGAGAATACAAAAAGATACATAAAATCTTTCACTTGTTGAATCTGAACACCATCAACAGACCACTGGTACACAGGAGGGTTTCTTTTCTTATAAAATAGTAATACTTTGAATTTAGTTCGTTTCTTAACCTTCAGAGTGGCAGTAACTAGCAAACTTGTTTAATAACCTCTGGAGCACAATGCAGGTGTGAGACAGCAAAATCGTGTCATCTGCATATAATAAGAGCGGGATCTTTTGATTAGCTAAACAAGGAGGGTGACATTTTCCCCCAAGAAAAGTTGACCAATCATTTAAATATAAATTAAACAAAAAGGGGGATAATAGACATCCTTGCTGAACTCCCTTGTCAACTGAGAAGCTTTTGTCAACTGCCCTCAATATTAAAGTGGACCTCTGCGTTCTGGCCAGCATGGAGAGTTTTAGTCAGCCACAATGACCTCCTATTCACAGTAGGTTTTCTTAATTTATTCCAGAGTCTGATACTAGGAATACTGTCAAACACCCCCCCTGAGATCCATAAATCCTGCATAAAGGACACTTTTGGGTGGGGGGGATGTATTTCTCAGCTAGATGAGAATGAATCAAACAGTGGTCCAGAGTGAAGCATCCTCTTCTAAAACCAAGTTGCTCCCACCCTAAAACATTGCTAGACTCCATCTATTCCAACAAAAGATTTGACAAGAATACAACTTGCCTGGACAAGAAAGCAGGCTAACCAGGTAAAAACGTGACAGATCAGAATGATTCCCTTTTTTAAATATAGGGACTATAATGGTCTGCCTCAAAGAATATGGGATTGGGCCATAGGAATTAATCGAAGTAAAAAACGGAGCTAAAACTTTAGCCTACCAGCCAGGGTTGACTTTAAATAAGGCATTTGGAATTAAATCTACACCTGGAGATTTCCTGGAATGCAGACAAGAAATGAGCTGCTCCACAACTTTGGGTGTCAGTGGAGGCCAAACAGGAAGAGACTCAGAAACAGGTTAACATTTAATGACTCTGTGGCAGAACATGCCTTCCACACCCGGAGAGGCTTTTCTTCCACTCTTAGGGTAGCCCGTCACCACCACTTGCCCTTTTCCAAAGAACTGCCTGCTGGGAGGGACGGGACTCCCAGCATCCTTTCCAAGATCTGAGGCCATGCCTCTGTGTCTCCCACTGCCCAGTGCCTGGTCACCATGGGGATGGTTTACTGACTTGCACGCCCCTGGAGGAATGGCCAATTGCCAACTGCCAGCCTTCCCCCTTCTGCCACTACTTTTAAAATAGCATGTCCAAGACAGTGGAGGTCTATGTAATACAGAGAACCACTCCCAGCATCCAAAGTTACAAAGCATTTATTAAAAAGAAAATGTTTACAAGCATACTTTTAAAACAGCCCCAGATTTGAGAAAGGGATACAAAAGAAATGGGTAAAAACGCAGTCCTCTGTCCCTCTCACTATACATTCTCTATCAGATGTTACAATAGGACAGGCTCTTTAAGCTTAGGATGTTATAAATCTCTACAGAATAACCATTACCTTGCAGCTGTCTGTAGCTCTCTGGCCAAGCGCACGGTCAAAAATGACTGCCTTCCCAGAGAAGAGGTCTGTGTGCATTCATGGCCTCAACACTCAAGGAAAAGAGACCATCCTCCTGGCTCCCAGAAGTTTTATATTCTCCCTTCCCCACCCCCCGACCCAGGTCAGGCCAGGTCAGAGAAATGTTTCCTGAAAATTCTAGACATTTGCTTCCTGGTGACCTTTTAGCATTTGATTCCTCCAAATATCTGTTCCCAGCTTGAAGAAGGGGGGGACCCCCACCCCGCCCCATTGTCTCTAGGGATTCTCAAGAGTCTTCTCCAGCACCATAATTCAAAAGAATCTATTATTCGGCGCTCGGCCTTCCTTATAGTCCAACTCTCGCAGCCATACATCACTACTGGGAATACCATGGCTTTAACCATATGGACTTTAGTTGGCAGGGTGATGTCTCTACTTTTATACTGTCTAGGTTTGCCATCACTTTTCTTCCAAGGAGCCAGCGTCTCTTAATTTCATGGCTGCAGTCACCATCTGCAGTGATCTTGGATCCCAGGAAGGTGAAGTCTGTCACTGCTTCCATGACTTCCCCTTCTATTTGCTAAGGAGTGATGGGGCCAGATGCCATGATCTTAGTTTTTTTGATGTTGAGTTTCAAGCCAACTTTTGTGCTCTCCTCTTTTATCCCGAGCAAGAGGCTCTTGAGGTCCTCTTCACTTTCTGCCATTAGAGTGGTAACGTCTGCATATTTGAGGTTATTGATGTTTTTCCCAGCAATCTTAATTCTGGCTTGTGATTTATCCAGGATGGCATTTTGCATGATGTACTCTGCATATAAATTAAATAAGCAAGGTGACAATATACATCCTTGCCGTACTCCTTTTCCTATGCTAAACCAATCAGTTGTTCCATATCCGGTTCTAACTGTTGCTTCTTGACCCTTATACAGGTTTTTCTAGAGACATGTAAGGTGCTTTGTACTGAGTCCCAAATCTCAAATTATAATAAACGCCGTCTTTTAGATTCTTAAATAGTTCTAATAGTAACATTTAACATACCTGGGTTGCACTTCCAAGCCACAAAACCAGGAGCAGGGGAAGAAGCCTTCCACCCCTCCTTTCTGTCTCTTCGCCCAGGGTTTTAAATTTTAAAGGGAGCAGTAATAATAATAATAATAATAATAATAACAACAACAACAGCAGCAGCAGCAGCAGCAGCAGCAGCAAAAATAGGTAAGTCAATTTTGCTCATTTTACTCACAGTGCAAAAGATAGAGTTTAAAGATTAGATTCTTTAGTTGGAGTACAGCTCTGGAAACGGTCGCTCTTGTCTCAGTGCTTGATGGCTGCCGCAAGCGCTCCCTCTCAGGTCTGTGTTTCAGAGCAATCTGGGGTCTACTCATACACTGCCATATGCAAGAGCCCCGGATCAAGCCCCCTGCAAAGAGCCTCCCTCCGGAATGGCTCTATGGGGGTCCGGGTGCCCCAGATCCCCCCCTAAGAATTGGAGGTTTGGTGGTTCCTCGAGAGCTCTCCTGGGAGCCTTCCAAATTTGAAGGGTCACAAACTGGAAGTCGATTTGTAAGGTTTTCTAACATTTCTTGAGGCAACATAAAAACATAAGAGAAGCCATGCTAAATTAGGCTAATGGTCCATCCAGTCCAACACTCTGTCACACAGTGGCCAAAAATACCAGGTGTCATCAGGAGTTCCACCCGTGGGGTCAGAACACTAGAAGCCCTCCCACTGTTGCCCCCCTAAGCACCAAGAATACAGAGCATCTCTTGCCTCAGACCTCAAGAGTTCCTATCTATACCTTGTGGCTAATAGGCACTGATGGACCTCTGCTCCATTTGTTTATCCAATTCCCTCTTGAAGCCGTCCATGCTTGTAGCTGCCACCACCTCCTGTGGCAGTGAATTCCATGTGTTAATCACTCTTTGGGTGAAGAAGTGCTTCCTTTTAACCATTCTAATCTGACTGCTCAGCAATTTAATTGCATGCCCACGAGTTCTTGCATAGTGAGAAAGGGAGAAAAGTACATTTTGTAAATCTTATAAACCTCTGTCATGTCACCCCTCAGTTGTTGTTTCTCCAAGCTAAAGAGCCCCAAGCACTTTAACCTTTCTTCATAGGGAAAGTGTTCCAGCCATTTTATCATTCTAGTTGCTCTTTTCTCCACTTTTTCCAATGCTATAATAATGTCCTTTCTGAGGTGTGGTGACCAGAATTGCACACAGTATTCCAAATGAGGTCGCACCATCTATTTATACACGGGCATTATGATACTGGCTGATTTGTTTTCAATTCCCTTCCTAATAATCCCCAACATAGCGTTGGCCTTTTTTATTGCAGGTGGACACTGTCTCGACATTTTCAGTAAGTTATCTACTATGACTCCAAGATCTCTCTCTTGGTCAGTCTCTGCCAGTTTGGACCCCATCAATGTGTATTTATAGTTAGGATATTTTTTACACTTGGCCACATTGAACCCCATTTGCCACAGTGACGCCCACTCACCCTCCTCGACAGATCCCTTTGGAGTGTCTCAAAATCCTCCTTGGTTCTCTCCACCCTGAACAATTTTGTGTCATCTGCAAATTTAGCCACTTCACTGCTTACTCCCAACTCCAAATCATCAGTGAACAAGTTAAAAAGGATCAGACCTAGTACTGATCCCTGCGGTACCCCACTGCTTACCACGCTCCACTGTGAAAATTGCCCATTTATACTCACCCTCTGTTTCCTTTTAATTAACCAGTTTTTGATCCACAAGAGGACTTGTCCTTTTATCCCATGACTACTGAGCTTACTTAGGAGACTTTGATGAGGAACTTTATCAAAAGCTTTCTGGAAGTCAAGGTAAACAACATCTATTGGGTCCCCCTTGTCCACATGTTTGTTCACCATCTCAAAGAACACTAACAGGTTAGTGAGACAAGATCTTCCCTTACAGAACCTATGCTGAGTCTTCCTCAATAGATTTTGTTCATCAGTATGCCTACTAATTTTTTCCTTAATAACAGTTTCCACCAACTTACCCGGTATCGACATCAGACTGTCTGGCCTGAAATTACCTGGATCTCCTCTGGAACCCTTTTTAAAGATAGGAGTGACATTCACTGCCTTCCAGTCCTCAGGAATGGAGGCAGATTTTAAGGAAAGATTACATATGTTTGTCAGGAGATCCACAAGTTCACATTTGAGTTCTTTCAAAACTCTCAGATGTATGCTGTCTAGGCCTGGTGATTTATCAGTTTTTAAATTGTCTATCAGTTGTAGGACCTCTCTCATAATCTCAATCTGACTCAGGTCTTTCAAAACCCCTTCCAAAATCAGTGGTTCTGGAGTGGGCAAGCACTTCTAATCTTCCACAGTGAAGACAGGGGCAAAAAATGTATTCAGCTTCTCAGCCATTTCCCTATCATCCTTCAGTACTCCTTTTACCCCTTGATCATCCAAGGGCGCCACTGCGTCCCTGGCTGGTTTCCTGCTTCTAATGTATTTGAAGAAAGTTTTATTATTGGTCTTTATGTTTTTTGCAATATGCTCCTCATATTCCCTTTTTGCCTTCCTGATCACAGACTTGCATTTTATTTGCCACAGCCTGTGTTCCTTTTTATCAGCCTCACTTTCCACCGCTTAAAGAAATCCTTCTTACCTTTTACAGCTTCCATTACTTTGTTTGTTCACTATGCAGGTCTTTCCTAACCTGTGGTATATATTTTATCTGAGCTTCTAGGATTGCAGTTTTAAATAGCCTCCAAGCTTTCCCAAGGTTTTGACCCTTTTTACTTTCCCCTTCAGTTTCCTCTTCACATATCCCCTCATTTCAGAGAAGTTACCCCTTTTAAAGTTAAAAGTGGTTGTGTTGGTCTTTTTGGGCAACTCCCTATTTATACAAATGTTGAACTCAATAACATTATGGTCACTGTTCCCAAGTGGTGCAATCACTTTTACATCTCTCACCAGGTCTTGGGCGTTACTTAGGACCAAATCCAGGATTGCCTCTGCCCTGGTAGGTTCTGTAACCATCTGTTCCATAGCACAGTCATTGAGAACGTCTAGAAACGCAGTCTCTTTTCCCCGACTTGAACACATATTGACCCAATCGATGTGTGGGTAGTTAAAATCACCTATTACAACACAGTTATTTTGTCTAGCTGCTATCTTTAATTAATTCATCATTTTATAATCCTCCTCTATCTTTTGATCTGGTGGGCGATGATAAACTCCCAGTGTTAAGCTTCCTTTTGGGCCCAGTATTTCGACCCATAGCATTTCCAGAAGCTGGGCCTGATGTTTTCATGTGGGAATGAATAGCAGCTAACCCAAACAGTTTTTTTTTAAAACCCAGTGCTGAATGAAAATGTAGTGTAATAGTTCATAAATCCGATTCGCACGGCCAAAGTGTCTGTCCCCACAGTCAGAGGAGTGCCACAGCCGGGACATTCCCCTGGAGCCTCTTTCCAGAGCCCATTGTATTTCTTCCCACAATGGACCTTACTTCTGGTTTATAATATCTTTTAAAAAGCCAAGAGTGTACCCAGTGACTCACGATCATTTTTCTTGTTAAAGTCCCTGGGCTTTTGTAAAAGCTCTAAGGATGATTAGTCTGAGAAGGAAGTCCAGTTCCCCTGTTCAGAGTTTTATATTCATTTAGTTCTGCAGTTTTAAAGTTCATTACTGGTTTGCTGTTAAGTCTTTTGAGCCATTTTTGGCTCCCTGAGTATGGCTCTGTACTGTCTCTTTCCTCTTGTTCAGGTAACCTCTCCCCCCCCTCCCCCCAATGAGGAGGAAAAGGGAATGTCCATGCCAGCCAGTTAAGATTCTTACTCCTAAACAGAGTAAATTAGGCTTTTAAAAATTGCTATTAAGTTAGAGAATACAATCTATTAGCTGGAGTGCTTGAAAATTCCCAGTTTGTCAAGAAAATTGGCATTGGGGAGGTTTTGAAAATGCCCAACAAATCTCCTGTGAAAGTATCAGAAAACAAGACAAACATTCCTTCAAAGGTTATCCCTCTTCCTCGTGATGATTTTATTCTTCAGTTACAAACTGATACACTTAATTTGCTGGCCTCACAAACTTTTTTGATAGCAGAGACCCTTCAAAAGATCCTGGATAAGGTTAATTTACTATCTTGGTCTCTCTCTAATGACTACCTGAGACACAAATTTAAGGAACTCTTTTCAGGACTCCATCAGAACTTTGCAATGAATAGTAAAAATAGTTTTTTTCCTTGTTCTTATCTGGTCCTGAGGTTGGATCCTCCGGTCTCATGAATGAACCACCCACAGAAGCTGGGCTGGCTGGAGCCTCTAATTCAGTGTTTTTCAACCACTGTGCCGTGGCACACTGGTGTGCCGCGAGACACTGTCAGGTGTGCCGCGGGATTTTTTCAATGAAAGAAATGTGCCTTCCGGGCTGACCTTCCGGGATGCGTTTGCACATACGAGAAAGAACAGTGGCGCGCTCTCGCTAATTCCGCTCACACGCTCTGTGGCCGGCCTGAGGTAGGAGGGAGCCGCCGTTGAGGCGCAGCTCCCCTTGGCCTTGCAAGGACTCGAGGGAGGGAGGGAGGGAGGGAGGGAGAGTGCCGAGGGGCTCTGTCTGTTCGCCCACCCGACCTGCCTGCGCCACGACGGAGGCAGCAGCCATGAGCGACCCGGAGCAGTTGCTGCAGCGAGCCCGCCTGGCCGAGCAGGCGGAGAGATACGACGACATGGCCACGGCCATGAAAGTGGTGAGTGGCTGGGGGGGGAGGAGGAGGAGGAGAAGGGGGGTCCTCCTCAGGAGACGCACGGCGCCCCCCACGGGCCCCGCCGTCGCAGCCTCCGCTTGGCCGCGATGGAGCCAACGCCCTGGCTCGTCTGCGCCGCCCCCCCACAAGCCTCGGAGGGGGCAGCTGAGCCTTTCCAGGTGAGGGCTGTCTTCTTCTGCATGGCCTCTCAGCCCGGAAGGTGGAGGTGGGCCTCCGCGGGTCCCGCTTCACAGCTGCTCTTTTTCCGTCTCTGGCCCTGGCGCTGATGTTGGCTGCCCCCAAGCCGTGTGGCGGCGGCGGCAGTCGGCTTATGCCCGCCTGCGTGTTGGAGAATGAGCAGGGCGAGGTGGCGGACTCGAGCGGCATCGTTCGTGGGGGCCGGAGGCAGGCTCGCACACGGCAGATGGTTTTAAATGAATGAGGAGGACTCGTGTGCTGAATCAGAGTCATGCTAGACCTGTGGATGTTAATACAGAGGACAGGAACATTCGGTACCAAGGGCATTCACTCCTCCAGCAGAGTAAGCTGGTTTCTTCCAGTGCCTGGCTCCTGGGTTGTGTATGTGTGTGTGGGTGATTTGCACCAAGACATTCCAGTAAACATGAATATGTTTGATGGTAACAGCTAGCTGTTTCTGTCAGGGTGGGGTTCAAATCAGTAACTGTCCCTCAGCGAAGAATGGGTGTACTGTGTTTCTCTTCAAATCACTTATGGTCAGCGGAATGCCGTTCACATAAGAGTAAGAGTTTAAACTCTCTATTTGAAAAACTTTAGCAGAATCGCAGTATTAAAATACATCCACATTATATTTCTTCTGAAACTCAGGTCAATGTTATGGGAAGGAGCCATTACATTTTGGATCTGTAACTTACGATTTCAAGTTTAGTGGCTATTACGTGTATTTGTAATACTGTCATAGTTAATACTTGAGCTGAGGCAACTAATGACCCATTTATATTGTATTTCAGTATTTTTCAACCACTGTGCCGTGAGATATTGTCAGGTGTGCCACGGGATTTTTTCAATGAAAGAAATGTGCCTTAGCTCGAAAAAGGTTGAAAAACACTGCTCTAATTAATGCTATTTCAATTGGGTAAGAAAATAGTCAATTGAAAGTTTGTGCTTCTTATTCAGGGAAGTTGCTGCCACTCCAATTATATTCCCTTATCCCAACTGGCTAAAGGACTCTCAGAAGGTGGACATTATATCTCCAAGCAAAATAATGCTCCCGCCCTCATTGTACAATTCTCTACCTATAACCAGCCTATGCTGATCCTTAATTTTACAGATACTGTGGACTGCCAAACCAACAAATAAGTGGGGTGTAGATCAAATGAAGCCTAAAATCTCCCTAGAAGCTAAAATGCTTAAACTGAGGCTATCATATTTTTGTCACATTATGAGAAGACAGTGTTCCTTCTAAGCTGAGTTAGTGTGAGCTAGCTCACAGTTTTTTAGCCTCTGGTTCACACATTTTTGTCTTAGCTCAGGAAGGATGGCTCCAGAGCAAACTAATTTATGCAGTAGCAAAATAGCTCTCTCACAGTAGCTCACAAAGCAGAATTTTTGCTCACAAGATTCCACAGCTTAGAGGAAGCATTGGACAAGACTCACTGGAAAATAATGCCAGGAACAGTTGAAGGCAGCAGGAAAAGAGGCAGACCCAACATGAGGTGGATCCGCTCTATAAAGGAAGCAACAGCCCTTGGTTGGTAAGAACTGAGCAAGGCTGTTAACAACAGGACATTTTGGAGGACATAAATTCATAGGGTCACCATAAGTCCAAAGCAACTTGACAGCACTTAACACACACACACACACACACACACTTTTCAAGGACGTATCATGAACCGTACCAGTAAATGGCATATCAAAGAACACTTAGGTTTTTCCTAGAATGTTTTCCTAGAGACATTGATTTAAAGTTCTTTGAAAGACTTCCTGGTTTTAAAGAGAGCTGTATTAACTTTTTATGCCTCTTGTATTCCTGCATTTATTTTAGCAAATCAGAGACTGTTTAATTTTTATGGGATACTCCCACAATGCTGTTTTAATTCTTCATCTCCTACATCTCTCTTTCCATGTGAGTACTCAAGTAGAAATTAGTCTAAGGAATATTCCAATAAAAAAAGAGTATTAGGCCTGCTCCAGAAGCCTTAGGCAACCCTTGTTTCCCTCCTATTAGCAAAGTCATAGGATCCTCTTCAGCCAATAGGGTTGATCTTAAAGGGGCCAAGAAGGATTCAGCTCTTTGCCCCAAGTTTTCAACAAATTCAGAGACCAAATTAAAATAAGATTGGGGTGACAGCAAAACAAATAGTTATGTTATGAACAGTTTTAACATACATATCATCAACAATTTAATTCATGGTCATAGTTTAATGGATACATGAGGAACAAGTGGAAAATAATCCACAACATTTTGTTTTGGGTCCCAATATGTATACTCTTAAACTTCTTAACTTTAATAAGATTCATTGTTAGCCACCCTAGACCTAGCAGCAAAGCAGGATATAAATATTTGAAATAGATAAAATGCAGCCACAGTTCTGTGAAACACTTTCATTCATGGGTACAGCCAAGCCTGGAAAAGCCAAAACACACAATACTCAACTGTCTGGATATTCAAGGAGCTGTGACTCCATCATCAATTAACTTAATGGTGGGTATTGCTGTATTCAACACTGTGGACAGTCACATTGGAATTCTGTAAAAATAAGCTATAGATTCACTACTGGGGGGAACAGCTCATTACCAAAACTATGATTGTTATCCTCAGGGTATAATCAAGTTGTATATAAGCCTACTGGAACTTTCTCCTAAGTTACAAAACAGGGACATTGTGGTTTGGTGCCCAGATTGGCAAAAGGCCTACCTAAAGCCAACATGAGAGAAATCTGAAAACTGGAGCTGTTCTTTTCTTTGGGAAATGAAAATAAGAACATATGTATGTGTGTGTGAGAGAAGAGTTTAGTTGAAGGAGGATTTGGTGTGAGCGATAAAAAAGGATGCTGTTTGCAGGTGCTGCCCAGGGAGGTGCACTATGAAACCAAAAGCCAGCCAGCTTCCCTCTGAGGACTGTTCAAAGAGTACAAGTTAACTATCCCTGGACTTTTCCATGATTTTTTTTTGCTTAACTGTATCTAGATCTGTCTTGTAGTATAAAGTTGTTTAGCTAAGGAGCCTGCACACTTCTTTACTCACTGCCTTGCTATTTGGCACACTAATACAAGATTCCATTTTGTGTCAGTCTCCAAGGTAGCACCAAACACAGAGAGTAGAAGATTTCTGGAGCTATAGGTGGTAGCATATTACCAAGAAGGAAAAGAACAGGGAGAGAAGTACCTGTCTGCCCTAGCTTCCTGACAGAGCAGCAAGGCGGCTGGGGAAGTCTGAGGAGAAAATGCCCATTCACAGGCTGGTAAAGCAGTTCCATTACAGTGGGAAATACAACATAACATGAACCAAGCATTCTAATTTACCAAAATTAGATGTAATTTTGTACAAATTGAAATACCAAATTTACCAAAATCAGATGTAATTTTGTACAAAATGAAATACAAAAGTACACTTGAATAGCGCCTTTCATAGAAGGGTCTCTTAAGATGCTCTAAAGATGTACTATCAAACATGGACTGCAATATGCCACCAGCTTGTTAGGACTGCCTTAATGTCTCCTTTCAAAGCCCAAAAGATACTTCCAGCCAGAAGTTAACTGGTGCCTTGGGTAACTGCAACTGCACCAGGGAACCCACTCCCTGCATTCCCCACCTAGCAGATGTGCAATATCTGCAAAGTCCAAAGAACTGATTCACCATCGCAGCATGGGACTTTGCAATGGTGGATTAAAGGGTTGGCCTTACAGTGGCTTTCCTCGTTTCTCCAAGATCGGGAACAGAGAGTGGCAGTTGTGGAGCAACTGTCCCGAAGACACCCGCTATTATGCAGTACTCTCCCCAATGCTGTTTAATATCTATATGTGCCCCCTCGCCCAGATTGCCCGGAGACATGGGCTGGGTTGTCATCAATATGCTGACGATACCCAGCTCTATCTGTTGTTGGGTGGCCAGTCAGACTCTAGTCCGGGAGATCTGGACCTGGCGTTGAAAGTCGTGGCTGATTGGCTTAGGCAGAGTTGATTGAAATTGAATCTGACGAAGACGGAGGTCCTGAGTCAGAGCGGCCCAAGGATAGGGATCCCGACCTTCGATGGGGTGCCGTTGGTGCCAGCACCGGAGGTCAGGAGTCTGGGAGTGCTCCTGGACACCTCCCTAACAATGGAGGCCCAGGCAGCAGCCACTGCGAGGTCAGCCTTTTATCACCTACGGCTGATTAAGCAGTTGGTTCCCTTCCTTGAATCCAATGACCTGGCTACGGTGATCCATGCTTTGGTCACCTCAAGACTGGATTACTGTAATGCTCTCTACATGGGGCAGCCCTTGTCCCAAATCTGGAAGCTGCAGCTGGTGCAGAATGCAGCGGCGAGGCTGATGCTGTGTCTTCCCATGCGGGAACACATCCAGCCCACCCTTAAAGCACTGCACTGGCTGCCTATAGCATACCGAATATGGTTCAAGGTGCTGGTGCTTACCTATAAAGCCCTATATAGCCAGGGACCTACCTACCTAAGGGACTGCCTCTCCCTGTATGCACCCCAGCGAGCACTACGAACGGGCTCCCAGAACCACCTGGCTCTTCCAGGGCCTAAGGAGACCCGGATGGTGATAATGAGGGCCAGGGCCTTTTCAGTGGCAGCCCCACACTGGTGGAACGAGCTCCTGGATAACATCAGGGTCTCTAGACTGCACCCAACGAGTCTAGACGATGAAAAAGTTGTTTTCGTGCTTGAAAAGCAATTGCACGTGTGTGCTTACGCTAAAAACAGCAGATCAGATTTATTTGGTTTTAATTAGGACTATATCACAATATTTTTGCAGGACAGAGAACAAAAAATATCCTGTTAACATTAAACAAAGGACACCCCCCTCAATCTTCTTTACAAAAACAAGTTTCAGAAGCTGGCGTAATTGTACAGCGCATTCTCCCCCACATCGCTTAAAGTCTCACACAGGTTTTGTATGCAGAGCTCTTGGTATAAACGACGTGCCCTGGTTTACACTGAAACCTCTACACCCATTGGAGAAGCACAAAGCTCTCTTCTGCACCGATCACGTATAGGACCTACCCACAACTGAGGAGAGGACCGGGTCCTAACGGTAGAGGTGGTGGAAGAATAACAAGTTTCTGGAAGACAGCTGCACGCTTCTAAAGGGTTTTACATCAGTCCACAGGCTACAAATATTAATGAAAAGGGTTTAGAAAGGCAGCAACTCTATGCACGCTTACCTGGCAGTCAGATCCACTGAAAACAGTGGGAATTACTTCTTCGTAAGCATGTGTAGCATGAGGCCATCCTGAATACTTCTTGGACAAGCAGTTCAAATAATGATCTGAAGGGATACGATGCCGTTCTACCACTGGCTCTATAGGCTGCCTGGATTAAAGCCCCCCCTCCCCCCCCCCAGAAACCTCATGTGAACCACTCTGCCCTTTGCGGAAGAAGGGAAGGTGTGAGTGTGCTCACAAACCATTATTTCCTGCCAAAGAACAAACACGGCTGAAACATTTTTCCAGAACAAACCACCGTGACAGAACCAGAGAGCCATGTATGCGTAGCCTTCGACACTGGCACAAGAGTTGGCTCAGGCTGTCGAGAGGGTTGATTCTTCAGAGGCAGGAGGGCTAGGTTATGTAGACGGACGGAAGAGCAAAAGAAGGACGCTTGGGCCTGACAGGGCAACTCATGAACAGAGTCATAACTACTGACAGAGGCACAAACAGTTAAGATAATACGAAATACATTTTTTGGGGGGGGGGGGGGGAGAAACTGCATGTAAAAGCAAGTATTGGAATACTACCGAAAACTGTACCTAGCATCTTACACTAGCAGAGGCTATACCTGAAGAGCCATCAGCAAGTTATCACAGAACCAGCCTACAGGAGTGTTATTCCTCACTAGGTATCAGTTTGTTTCAAGCACTAATTAATCCAGGAGAAAGGGGTAAGAAGCGTATCTTTTAAGACAAGCCGATTGGCCAGGCGGTTACAGCACCTGGAAAGCAACAGCAGAAATACAGACAGCCTGGGGAGGGCCTAATGTTGGGACAGGTGGAGAGTCTTCTTATGCACCAAGTGTCTCAGAACCCAGAGCACTTTCAAACCCTTTTTTGTTTTTAAATCTCGAGGTTAAGAGCAAGCAGGAAATTTTTAAAAACCTTAATTTATTTAGGCTGACATACTGTGATAGGCCGATATTGCTTTTCAAACACAAACTCCAAATCAGCCTCTGTCCTGCATAATTGCATAGCACCATGAATCCAGTTATACTGTACAAATTGTCAGGCAAAATTAAAAAGAATAATTAAGTGCGTACGTCTTCCTCATCATTTATGGGCAGAAGAAAAAGCGACCTGGTTCCAGAGTCACGAGCCCTGCAGTTACAACTGTCTCTCTGAATTCCTAGGAGAATTTACTCTCTCCACTCTCATCCATAGCGGGACCTCCAAACGGTGAGTGGCAAGGAAAAGCACCTGCCAACTTGGTAAGCACAGACTACATACGGCGTTTGGTCATGGCAAAACTGTCAGTGTAACATTCTAGAAAACAACATGCATATTCTATGTACAAACAGACATGGCCACCCCTTTTGCTTCACACACACACACACACTCTATTTCCTATTCTGAATACTTTACAAAAATCTTTTTCATAATTTATTTTTCTAACGTTATTGTTTTTTATATTTATCATTGAGAACGCTGGAATAAATTAATTCTTGACAAAGAGATATAACTGCTTCGTAAAGGGGAGAAAAGGCTGCAGGTAACCAGCGCTATTCCTTTCCCCTCTCCCCCTGCCCCATGTCCGTAAAACTCAGCTCGCTGATAACATCTCAGCTTCTCTTGCCAGGTAGTTCTGAGAAATCCCAAACAGCGGTTCATCTGTCTTTACTTTTTCTCCTAAATATAAACTAGATCACGATTTTGGATCTCATCGCTGGTCCTCTCATCATCTTCATCTGACTGAGACTCCACTTTGTTAGGATGGCCATATTCGTACTCTATAGGCTTCGGATAGCTATAAGGGTAGCCGTTGTCATCAAAAAACCTTCGAAATGTAAACTCATAAAAAGCATGTTCAGGATGTTTACCGTTTTTATACCACCCATTCAGCGTGTCATTTACATTCCCTTCCTTGTCCTCACTCCACAATTTATCTGGGTCAACTGGATCAAAATTTGACGTGTCTGTGGGATGAGTAATTTTAGGAATGTAACAAGCTGGCTGCTGCCGCAGATCACTTGAAAAATCAATGGACTTAAAAAAGGGATGTGCTTTTATTTCATCTGCCCCATTCTTGCCCAAGCGATCTTCCGGCCCTCGGCAAAGCTTAATAATCAGGTCCGAGGCTTCTGGAGTGAGTTTTGCTTGTGGCGGGATGTGCAGAGCAGTTTTCCAGTTGATGACCTTTATGCAAAAAACAGACACACAACACACAAGAATTACAAGACAAGCGTTACCCATTAAAAATGAACACAAGATGACCAAAGAAAACAAACACCGGCTCAATGTCTTCGGTAAATGAATTTCTCAGGACATCCTGGCACCACGTGGCCAAAGGTGAATGCATCATTGCTCAGATCAGCCTGACACAGCGTGTGCCTGGATGTTCTGTGCCTATCTAAAGATGCAGCATTCTCCATAGCCAACATTTTAGGGAATGTGCAACACAAATCAATTCATACGGACTCCCTTCCCACCAGTGTCCCCTCTAAGATCGAGTTAGTGTGAGCTAGCTCACAGTTTTTTAGGCCTCCAGCTCACACATTTTTGTCTTAGCTCAGGAAGGATGGCTCCAGAGCAAACTAATCTGAGCAGTCGCCAAACTGCTTAGTCACAACTTTAATGCCAGAAGCTCACAGAGCAGAATTTTTGCTCACAAGACTCCACGGCTTAGAGGGAACACTGCTTCCCAGCCTGACCAACACATCCGATCTGTGCTGACATCGAGTGGTCCTGAGCCTGGAGCCCAGGCGGAAGGTCACAGCACTACCACCCGTGATCGCATTCATGTTCTCCTCCATCAAAGGGCTCTCTCGGCATGTGACCCCCTTGAGACAAACAAGCCAAGCGAATCTCATCCATCCGAAACAATGAGGGGTGTGGCGTTGAAGCCCAGCAACTCTACTTCTGAGAAGAGACCATTCCAACCTAGTAGCCCATTACAGGTCATAACTGAAATGCCAAGAAGCTCTGAGGCAGACAGCATCACTCCCGGAGAGTTTATTCCACTTAAATGCATTGTGATGCCTGTCGGGTTTGTGCAATATCATCTGTTCACAACAGCTATCTTCCGACCTACTAGTGGAACACGTCTAAGAATGTTATGACACCAGATTACCTTCATCTGCGTTTCCAGTGGCGTATGAGCCAGGAAGGGAGGCTGTCCCACCAACATTTCAAAGAGAATCACCCCAACACTCCACCAGTCGCATAGCTGCGTATAGCCTAAAGCAAAGAGTCAGAGTTGTGATAAGCCCCAAAGAGATACAGAAACATTAACAGGTTTTCAACGTGTGTTAAGTACACCTCAATCCCATGTGGCTGAAGTGGTTGCTGTGTCGGACCCCTGGTTGAAGTTTATTGACTTTCTTTGATGAGCAAGATCTGGGTTCTCACTGGGGAGTTTGAAAGAGACCCGTGAGATATATTTTAATGTCATCGGGATATACTGCATTGTGGGGGGGTGGTAGTCCTCTTCTGTTAGAATGCTAGCATACACTGGATTCCAGCCCCCCCCCCCCCCCCCCAAGATTACTTTATGGATACACTGTTCTAAACAACCATTTCTGGTCTTACATTTTGCACGACTGTGCCACGTACAGAAAAGGATGGTTCAACACTCCTGCCCCTGGTTAACTGACAGCAGTGCCTCTTTACTATTACACATTTGAGAGCCTTTGTCCTTCCCCTTTTCTCTGGCCTATTATTTTCAGAAAGTAGCAGCTGAGAACCGAAACAAGTGAAAGTGTTACCTGTTCGTAACAATACTTCGGGTGCAATGTAATTGGGTGTCCCAACAAGCGAGTGTGCCAGACAGCGCTGGTGCTGGCGTGCGGCTCTACGTTCAAGTGGCTTTAGCCTGTCTCCGCACCTACAGTTTGCGGGATCTCCCCATTCGTTACTGAAGTCCATGCTGTCCTGACGCTGGTGGTCGCCTACAATGCAGAAGCACTCATTTAAAGCTTTATTTCTTGACCAAATGCCACACAATTTGCCGAAGCCCTATGAATGTTCTTTCAGAAAAGATTGTTGGGTGTAGCAGAGATAAGGAAAACGAAGACAAGCGTAGTAGTGGTGGTGCTGAGAGTTTATACAAGGTGAGAATATATACAGACAGTTGCCAGAAACATTGAACAGCATGCCTCGCTAGGACACTGAGAGCATCAGGGCCCCCTATAGCTCACTAGGTATAAGACTATTATACCAACAGTAGCCAATCCCTAGTGAGCTGACATAATTGTTAATTACAGTCAATTACATAGTCAAGCAGTGAAGCCAAAATACCTGCACCTGGCTAACAAGTCACCTGCTACAACTATGACATGACAGTTAGATCTAGGTCATCTAGATCAATTCTGTAACTACTTGCTGCCTAACTATAGATTTATATTCCAATAAAGATCTCACTAGCTAAAAGAAAGGGATCCCCCCCAAAAGTATCTTGGGACATTCACAACGTTGATCATACATTAGAGGGAGAGGGCTGGTGGAAATAGAGGCCATGGAAATCAGTCCACAGAAGGGATTGGATCACCTGCCATATCTGCAAGGGGTCATTTCTGGCAGACTGATTCCACGTCAGACTTGCAAATGAGCTTCTCAAAGCCTGTGAAATATGACTTTAAGAGCCAGTTTTCGGAGCACAATATTTCTTATCTCATTTCTGAACACGCGCACAAACACAGTTCTGACTGAAAAGGGTACAGTTTTCTGAGTTCTGCACAAAGTGGTTTGCGGGAGACTTCCGGTGCTGGAAGTGCTGGCTTGGCAACTGCCAAGAGCGCAATCAGCAGTGAGCTGACCTTGATTAAGGGTGCGTTTGGTAAAACTTTTAAAGGGCCAGTCCTGTGCTGTTGTGCCCAGCGTGGCCACCAAGGAGGCAATTCCTAGGCAACACTTGTTCCTACGAATGACAAGATCACCCTCATGCACGCGTTTCCCCAGTACATGCATTTATTAAGGCATTGTCTGATGACGCCCCATAGGCACAGTTCCTGGCATTCCCTCTACTCCCCCCTTCTTTTCAGGAGCCCTCCCATTTGACTTAACGTTTGTTCTACTCTACCACTTTTCTTTGATGTCCAAATGTCCGGGCAATTTTCAGTTCTTCTTTCTATCACCAGGGCTACCTTCGCCCATCCGAGCACTCCGCTTTCATCATGTTGTCAGCATCTCTAATGACAAGCACATCCAACACCCCATCCTTGGCCATGCCGACAATCATGCAAACCAGATAACCAATTGCTGGCAATAGGTTTGGAAAGTGAACGTGTGTCAGCCCTTCTCCTAGGTTTACTTAGAAGGAACTCCGATTTTTTAAGCCATCTCTAGGGGTCTGCTGGGGAAACTTTTATAAACTGGAAGAGACTTTCTTTTCCCCTCCTTCAGCCCATCAATGTGCCACAATCGTAGGTACATGCATAGTCAACTAGAACTATACGCTCCAGTAACTTTTCAGCATCGCTTGCAAAGCTGAGCAAAGTTTAATCATTTATTTATTTTAAAATGTATACCTCAGCTCACGTTTGTGTCTTTCTCCAGTCTCAGGAAACGTCCTCCAATGGAAAAACCACTTAAGCAGGAGGAAGGCTACTTAGAGGATGGCCAGATCCACCCCAGTAAAATATGTGCCAGGAGTATAACCATCCAAGAAAACAGCCATACTTTTTGGAGGTGCAGTTCAGTACTAGAAGAGCTGAAGTTTAAAAGGGGGTTTTGTTTTGATTTTTTTAAAAGGGGCATACACAAGGGATAGTCTTCTGGAGGATTTAGGTTTCGCTTTAAATAAATGCATTTTTTTTTGTCAACTGTGCTCCACCAGCTGGGTCTGCTGTGTTTTTATTCCAGGAAGATGAAGGCCATCTCCAAAATATCAGCCACAGAAAAATTTAACGCCTTGGCTGGAGAAAATCATCAACCAAAAAGTAGTCTTTACAATGCTAATGGAGCTTCTGAACATAATGCCACCATCTTTCTGCCCGTTATTTCCAAACAAATCTTGCAAGGCCCAAAGTGCAAAAAACATCCACTTTCTGAAGATGCCGTCAGCAGCCAAGAGTAGTTTGGAAACAACAGAGCCACTTTCAGGGGAAACATTAGTCTTACGGGAAGAGTTGGGAGTTCCTGGAAATCATGTGGTTTAGAACAACGCTCTAAGAAGAAGGGGACCTTAACGACAAAGACCGTGTTAGGCATCAGCACCTCGATAACCATGCCACAGAACGTGCCGGTCCTGAGTCAAACAAGACAATGCCACTTTTGACCAGTAAACACTTTGTGGGCAAATGCTAAAAGACAAATCACGGCAGTCACAACATACTTTTTAAAAAAGCTGTTTTGGGACAAAAGGCCTCTCTTACCGCTCTGGTAGTATTTGGAGTCATGTGTCCATCGAAAACCAGTACAAAGGCCAAAGTCAGTTAACTTGATGTGGCCGTCACGGTCAATCAGAATGTTGTCAGGCTTGATGTCCCTGTGAATGAAGCCCATCTTATGCACGCTTTCAACAGCACAGGTCAGTTCTGCTATGTAGAACCGGGCCATATTCTCGGGGAAAACACCCATTCGAATTAACAGGCTCATCATATCTCCTCCCGGGATATAGTCCATCACGAAGTACAAATTGTCCTTGTCTTGGAAGGAATAGTATAAACGAACTACCCACTCGTTGTCGGCCTCTGCAAGGATATCCCGTTCAGCTTTAACGTGAGCCACCTGGTTCCGAAGAAGCACGTCCTTTTTGCGCAGCGTCTTTGTGGCATATAAGGCATTTGTATCCACCTTCCTTGCCAAGCAGACTTCCCCAAATGCCCCGATTCCAAGGGTCTTGATCTTGACAAACATTGATTTGTCCATTTTAGCTCTCTTGAGACGGATGTAGTTGGACTCCTTCTGGCATAGCATCTTCCTCATTTGATCCTGGGCTTCTGGGGACAGCCCAACCTGTGCAACAAAGGTGGAATGCAACAAGTAAACTAATGATCTTCTGTTTGAAGCAACATCTAGAGACAGGTTTAAGATCGGCAAACAAAAACTTAGGCGGGGCCTTAGGTATTAAATAAGGAACAATGCTGCCAGACTGTTAAAAAAACAAAAACTACAACAAGGTGTTAGGAAGCATTTTTTAAAAAAAAAACACCTTCAGAACAAGAATAGCAACAACAACAAGAAGACACAAAAGATGAAGTCCTTAGGAATAGGTAAGGGATGATTCTTTGAAAATCATACAGGGAGAGCCATGCACCGAGAGACTCAGGCTGATGAAGAATTGTGTTGACAGGGTTGGTGAATACAGACAAGCTGGAGGGAAGGGCTTCCTACTCCTCCCTCAAAGCTACACGTTTCTGGGGGAAAGGCAGACTGTAACTCCTCTCCTTCACGGAAACTTCCCCATATTGCCAACAAAACTGGATCTGCTCATCCATCACTCTTAAGACGATCTGATTTAATGCAAGTGTCTGGGTGTAGTAAACTGAACTGAAACTTCAAACGATGTAAGACATGACATGAAAAAGAATCCGGCCAGAGGAATAATATGAGGTCTAAATAGTCGGACTGCTTTCAGTATGCAGAATGAAGGGGGGGGGGGGGAGAGACAGGACAGTGTAAATGTATCAATGAACCCTTGTGCAGAGCACAGGCCCTAAAGTGCTACAAAACAGGGAAAGGGGATCAGCAAAATTAGTAGTCTGAAAACAAAATGACGTCCAAGTACGGCAAAAGGAAACATGCTTCACTCGAAGTGCAGGTGAGCATGCAGCGTCTGTAAGAAGGGGTCCATGCTATTCTTTAAATACAATACCAGGTCTCCAAAATATTACTTGCCTACCCAGCAACGAAGGCTACAGATGTCAGGAAAGCTTCCAACACCTTAATAGTTTAAACCAGCTGTTAGTGAAAGTGAAAAGGAAAGAGACTAAGCATCAACATTTCAGAAGAGCAAGAATTCTAACTTAACACACAGCAAAAGCTTACAGGTTCATAAAGGCACAATTTCACAGAAAGAACATTTGAGAAGGACAACTAAAGGATGACACAAAAGCACTGACAAGCGCTTCATCCAAAAGTCCAGTGAAGGTACATTGCCAGCCAAAAATCCATGAGGACACGCAGCTGAAATACTTCTGCTTATTCTGGCGCTGGAAAAATGCATCAGTCAATTCCTTGACTTTGCCAACACGTGTCAATTGGTTACAAGACAAAGAAGCCCGGGTTGGATTTGGATGATGCTCTAGCACAGGACAACATAACCCATAACAAAAAAGAAGCAAAACCTATCGGTACTCCGTCGAGCAAACCCCATTGCCTTCCCACGTTTGACGTACCGGATGGCAGCAGGTTCTACCTGAAACAGCGACCACCTTGTGCATCAGAAGCAAGTTCAGACTCTGAGAGACCGGTCCTGGGGGAATGAGCATCACTGGCATTTGGGGAAAGGGATGCTTAACGTCCCTGGCAGAGCCCCGAGCACTTCGTCTTCGCCTCCTTGGGTGGGAACTTATCTGCAAGCTCCAATGGGCTCCCTGCCTCTCAGGACTCCTCCAGCCATTTTCTCAGCGATGCGCGGCAGAAAAGAAGTGGCCCTGCTGCACTCTGGGACACGGGATTATTCTTTTTCCATTCAACAGCCCATGTCCCACTGCCCATTTCCCATCCCGCCTGCCCACTTTCCTTTTCTGAGATCTTCAATGGATCTTTTTAGCCACATACCCTTCTTCCAAAGTGCAAGACACACCTTTAAAAAGAATGGCGTGGGAACTTCACACTCTCATCTGACTCTACCCAGGCTCCATGATTAGAGCACTGTTAACCTCCACTGAAAGTGCTGGAGAAGAGCTTCACAACTCTCACAGGATTCTCTTGTCCCCAGAAGGATTCCTTTCCCGGGCCCCGATCCCTCCCTTGAATCCCAACTGTATGTCCTCAGACGACTGTCAAGAATCAAAACAATTACAATAGAGAATCAACAAAGCTGTATACTTGCTGCAGTACAAGAGACTCAACTGTAGAAGACGCTATCAAACATCCACTATTCGTTAACAATTTCAAAAGAATTATTTTACTTGTAACTTGTGTATTCCAAATACAAAGAACCCTATTAACATATAGCTTATCACGGCATGTGTATTTCAGTTACAAGGATCCTTATCACTACATCACTGTATCTGATATTATTTTATGTTTAATGTGTCAGCTACTAAGGAAGTTGAAATAACGAAATGGAGGACAAGTCTGGAAGACTTCGTTCAGCGATCAGCTATCTTCAGCTATTTTTCTAGGTTTGACTGCGATGATACCTGTAAACTATATAAGTAGAAGATTAGACTAGAATGAGTAGGTTATATACGGTTTCTTTGTTGGCTATCTTAAATGAGTAAGCAGGATAACATTCTTTGTACATTGTCGTGATAAGGATCCTTGTAATTGAAATACACATGCCGTGATAAGCTATATGTTAATAGGGTTCTTTGTATTTGGAATACACAAGTTACAAATAAAATAATTTTGTGGAAATTGTTAACAAATAGTGGATGTTTCTTAGCATCCTCTACAGCTGAGTCTCTTGTACTGAAGACTCAAAAGAGCCCACAGAGCAATTCTTAATATGCCTGCCTGCACTTGGAGAGGATCAAACGGGGTTTTTTCTTAATTTGGAGATACTGAAAACTCCCCCTCCAAGCAAAAAAGGCTAGTTTCTGTATGCATGCTCTAGATCAGAAAGCTGACACTGATTGCTGATGGCATTTTAAAGAAACACACGTCTGTGGCTTGAGGCCCAAGAAGTACCAAACTGGAAGGAGAAAGAGGAAAAGAAATAAAGCCTGCAACAAGAATCGATATGAAGAATTATGGTTCTATTACCTGACAGGTGACAACCATCCACAAACTGAAACAGAGACTGTGCAAACGTGGCCTGGATTTACATTGTAAGGCAGTAGCTGACCACAGAAAGTAACTCCCCTAAAGCCTGGACAAAGACACGAAACTTTTCTTTCCCACTGAACCAGACCACTGTCCACACCAGTCAGCCACGCACACGGCAGACGCACCTTAGCATCCTAGCGTAACTAAGGCCAGGTAGATAAAACAAATTCCGTTGGATTTGCCACAGACGGATGGAAGCCCTTAGATTTTCCTGCGTAACTAACTACACAGCCAAGCAACCAACCAAGCAGCCAAACCGGAGGGAGCCTTCAGATGGGTAGGAGAAGAGCCATTATACCTTCCGTACCCCAGAAATGGAAAACACGCCCATTGAACTACTGAAGGCCCTGAGGGCTGTGGCGAACGGGACACAAACGGGACAGATCCCTGACTAAAGATGCTCAGGCACAAAGCTACGCCGGGCTCAATCACGGCCTGTCAGCTGGACGGGCCTCACAGAGCCGTTGCAAAAACAACGCTTTGCACACGGTGAGGTACAACGGGAAAAATAACGAAAAGGCATTACCCGCATCATTTCATTTTCCAGCTGTTTCTTCCGATGCAGTCGCTGCTGGTGAGACTTCAGTATGTTTTCCACATGCTGCTCCATGAAGAATTTAAAGGCCTGAGGAGAGTAAATCTGAATGCGGGACTCCCTCCTTTCTTCGTCTCTCTTGTTTCTCCTGACAGGGACAGGCGAGGTGGTGATCAGCTTCTTCTCTCGGTCTGCTCCCTCACTGCTCTCGTTCCTGTCGCCCTCGTCGTCCTTCGGTGAACTGAGCTGATCCTCTTTGCTAGGCTGGGCCGCAGATTCGTAGGGAGCGGCCGACGGACTGGGGTGGAGGAGATGTTTGGGGTACGGTGGGGGTGGACCTTGATAATTTGGAGCCTCTGCGGCAGGGGACACGGCCGTCGTGCTGGAACACGGCCCCTCGGGAAGGGAGACGGGCTGGACTGCCGGCGCTGGCTGTGACATCCAAGAAGGGTGAGTCGGAGCTAAGGCAGTCTGCAGTTCTGGTTTCAACACACGCATGCTTTTCACTGGCTGCTGGATAGGAGCGGGAGTGACAGCGGTTACTGTGGTGGCTGGCGGCTGCGAACTGGCTGTATGACTCTGCCTGTTTCCAAGGGGATTATTGAAGGAATTTGATCTTACTGGGATATTTGGTTGCCATGCTGGGACTTCGTGTCCATTGCCAGGTGAGGCCTGGGGCCAAGAGGTGGGGATCCCGGGCATACTGATGCTGTACAGCTCCATATTGTGGCTGTTTCTGTTTGGCGCCATCACAGCCTGTGGAACATTTCCATTAGGATAAGCTGATGGGACCATGGGTCCTCCCGCTTGCATCTGCAAGGCTGTAGGGCTCTGCCGGTTAGCCGGAGATATCGGGTAAGGAGGCGGTGCTTGGCGATTTGCTGAGCTACCGGGCACAATGTTCTGATGAACAATGTAATCGGTCTGACAACTGCCGTTTTGTATCCCAGCCCTGCCAGAGGAAAAACTGAATTTGCTGTTAACTGAATTCTGCATGATTATGGGCTGCCTGCCGACAGGAACAGAACTAATGCCGCCTCTTTGTCCCTGTGCAGAAGGATTCATAGGTGACGGGTTCACGGGTGGGGGAGGATAGCCATCCTGCCACGCTCCTGGCGGTACTGGAGAAATGCGAGAGATCATATATTCCATGCTACCAGAATAACGTTTGGTTTGAGAATTTGTTTCCCAGGAAGCAGGGGGAGGAGTTGTTCCTCTGGGGGGTGGTGTCTGGCCTCTAGGGGGTGGAGGAGGAGGGGTAACGCTCCTTACTTGAGGCGGAGGTGGTGGATTCACTCTTTGCCCATTGCCAGGATGGACCTGAGCAAACACTGCTATTCCAGAACCAGACACGGGTCTTCCTGCATCAGCCTGAGGCACCGGATTTTCTGCGTGGAAAGTCAGGCCGTCTCCCAGCGCAGGACCGTGTCTCTGGGGCATCAAGGACTCCTTAGAACCTTTCCAGCTCTGTCTGCGGCTAAGTGGTTGCTGGACACCGCCTGCTTTTTTGAAAGAAAGGAAACAGCCAGATTACTATGTCATGTCCTATGGGTTCAGGCATTTTCAACAATTTATTTCCCTCATACATGGAACAGAAAGAGAGGCTAACTTCCAATGCGTCAGAACACCCGATGCAAAGGATTAACTTCCTCGTTACAAAACATTAACCTGAAAGAACTGTATTTCTCGGGAGACCACCCACATATCTACGCACAGAAGAGGAAAGCGTGCTGTGCCCCCACGGGTTGCCCACACTCCGGGACGTTTGGTAAGACCAATGTGGTTTGGAACCCCACCAGAATTCCGTCAAAGGAATGGCAGGAGGGAGAAGGCTTCAGCAGTTGTATCCTCTCCCATCTGCTCTAGACCCCCGGCTCCCGTCAGCTTTTCACTAAACAAAAGGTCCTGGTGTTCTGTTCTCCAGAACTCTGCGCAACGGGTATGTTCAACACAAAAAAACAAGACTGAGTTCTCACTGTAAATGGGCCACAGAAGAGTTCTTTGAACGTTTTCAAAGGATGCGCAGCAGATACCACTAGACAGCTCCTTGCTCCTAAAGTTTTTTTACACATACACGTTTGAGCAATACTAATGTCTTTTCTCTTTGTTGAGACTACCTATAGAATAGGCATACCTGGCTGTTTTGAGCCCGCGTTAATCGGTCTAGCTGCGGCTGCTGCCATTTGTTCCCGCCGAAGATCTTGGTAGCTTATTTTACTGATGAATTCGATTGCTGCTTCTATGCTGCGGCTTTTGGTGTGCATTAGAGCTTGCACAACCATATCCTATTTGGGGGTGGGAGCGGAAGAAAGGTTTCAAAACGGTGACAATTCACAACAAAAGAGCCATAAAATCATATCCTGACGGTGAACACAAGAGAAAGAGATCCGCAAGCTAACTTTTGTTCAAAGTTCAGCCAATATCAGTTGCTAAGCTCTCTAGGACAATTTTAAAAATATGACTCTCTAAGCACCACTGAAGGCAGTGCCGATGATTAGGTTGGAATCTAACATTACTACCTGAACAGCCGTCAGGGTTTTGTAAACTCCTCTGATAAGTAAAAAAGAAAGTCACCACATCCACCCCAAAGAGAGGGACATTCCACAATTAAGGGGGGGGGGCATCTTCCCCACATGACGCAGTGAAGGACAATGTCAGTTTTTTACCTCGTCAAAGCCAGCAGCCTGTAGATCTTGCAGCATCTGCCGATTAACTTCTGACGTCCCTCTTACTGAAGAACTTGCTTCATTTGCAAAGGGAAGAAGAGAATTTCGGATTTCCTGCAAAGCTTTATGGTAGGTGACAAATTTAGGGGGGGCTCGACCTTGTCTGGGATCTTCACTTGATGTTTTACCCACTCTTTGCTCTGCTTTTGCAGCCTCTGATGGCTTAGGCAAATTCCGAAGGCTCTCTCGTATTTCTTGCAACATTTGCCGGCTGCTACCAGTATAATTACTGGCAGGAAAAGTTTTAGGCCTCATTTGCCTATATCCTTCTGGCTTCTCACTTCTCTTCATGAAAACACGTAACTGTAGAACCTGTAAGAAATACTTTCAACACGCTCGTTGGACAGCTAACCCCCCAAATTCACTGTGGACCTCGGTTCTAGTAGTATAATGTTGATTCCAACTCAGACCGGCCAACCTAAATACAAATTGGGGGGGGGGGGGGGGGGAGACAGGACGACATTGTTAAATGATTAGAAAATGGTATCGATCCAGTGTTTTTTTTCTTTTGCACTGATTTTCACTTCCAATTTAACCTGAACATTTGGCTTCCGTACAACCTCCCCCTAGGACGAGGGACTCAGGCACAGAGACGATCTGCAAAGAAATGCCGACTGATGAAACATATCCGTGCTTTTTTCACCTGACCTGACATGTGCGTTCTCTCTGGGAAAGACCTGAGATTGTGGTTGCTCTTGGAGTACCTGTCAGGAGATTCCACGAACAAGCTAGCCCAGTAAACTATTTTAAGCCTACAGGTTCTCAGCCTGTGGACTGAGAGCTCAAAGTGCATCATGAGTCTCCTGTAGATGGGCTGGGAGGCCAGGAACATGGTGAAATGAGACAGGAAGCTCTGGGAAGCTCAGTGATAAGTCTAGGTTTGCCTCTGCATAATGTTTAAAAACGCCCTGAAATCTGCCGCCCCCCCCCCCCCCCCGCAGGGTGCTCAGTTGCAGATGCGCTTATAAACAGAAAACATGAAAAAGAGAATACAGACTTGTTTGGTGCTAAATGATAGGCGATCCTGGCATTTTATGCTGGGCAGAGGGGAGTTGCTTTTCATGGGGGTCCTGAAAAGCTTTGCGGTGGGGGGGCAGGGGGGCCAACTTGCGTCAAAAGTTTAGACTTTCAAGCATAGTTATTACTCAGTTACTGGAAGGAATCTCTTGTGGAAACTCAGTCGTGTTGGGTGACATTTTTTCATCTCCTGTCTTTTAGGAAGTTAGTTAAATGAGCGAGCCAGCAGGCAGTTCAAGGCATGGTTGCTCAGAGGTCAGTCCCAAAGAACTGCGAAACTGTTCCTGTTTGTTTCCCTGAAAAGAGACCACCATCATCACCCCCCCAAACCCCCCCCCCCCCCCCCCCACAGGTCATGTAGCAAACCGCCTTTGAAACCGAGATTACTTTCATCGGCGTCTCTCTCGAAACAGAAAGACGGAGGATCCGGCTGTGCGATGCCCGAGGAGAGACGAGGCGGCGGCGGCGGCGAGCATGACTGCAGCCCGTCAACGCCTTCCAGGCCCGTGTGTGAGCCAACGCCGCCGCCCGGTTTCGCGGGCAGGCTGCAGAGGCAGGCGGGGCCACCTGCGGGCCTCGGTGGGCGACGGGAGACAGCGCCGCGTCCCCCCCTCCCGGCCCCGCCTCGGGCTGCTCAGGCGCGGCACCCGCCAGCTGCCCCGGACCCCGCCGCGGGGGCCCGGGCCGAGCCCGGAGGGTGACCGCAGAGCGCGCCGCAGCAGCACCGGAGCGCGGGGGCCGGAGGAAGGAAGGAAGGGCGCTGGCGCCTGAGGCGTTCTCCGCGAGGCGGCGGCGGCAGGAGGGCGGCCCGTTATCCTAGCCGGGCCCCGGCCGGGTCCGCCAGTGGTGGGGACGAGTCGTCGCCGCCGCGCTTCCTTCCTTCCTTCCTTCCTTCCCTCCCTCCCTGAGGCGCAGCGGGAGCCAAGGTTCCCTACCCACCTGCCTGCCTGCGGGAGAGGTGGCGGAGCCAGGGGGAGTCGCCGGGGGGCGGCGCTGGTGGGACTGGGCCGGGTCCTGGCGAGAACGACACAGACGGGTCGGCTCCCGGCGTCAATGGCGGCGGCGGCGCTCGTCCCTTCCCGCCCCCCGCCCCGCAAATTCTTCCTCTCCCCCCGTTTAGTTCCGGGCTGCCATTTTGTCCGTGGGCCTGCTGTCGCCCATGATCCCCGGATATGATCCGCTCTCTTTCCCGGCTTCCTGCGCGCTTTGTGCCCGCTGGCTCTCTCCGCAGACCTCCTCCTCCTCTCTATGGTGCTCTCGCCCTCCGCTCCCTCTCCGGGGGGGGGGGGGGCTGGCCGGCCCTGGACCCCCGGCGAGAGTTCCGAGGGGGCAGCCCGTGCAATGCGGGGCCCCGAAACCGGAGGAGCGCGCACCAACTGACTTGCGGGCCCCCCGTCGCCTGGCCTGCTCGGGTCTCGGGAGCAGCGGGGCGAGGGTCGGCCCTGGTGACGACGAGTATTTATGGGTGGGAGACCCCCAGGGAATTCCAGGGCTGCTGGGCAGCCGCGGGCAGTCAGCGGCACACCACCTCGGTCAGTCCCACCCAGGGCGTCGCCGTCAGTCGCCTGTGGCTTAGCGGCACTTCACTCTCTCTCTATCTCAACCCCACCACCACCACCACCACGACCACGGCACTTCTCTCACGCACGCGCGCCGCCGGTCTCCGAGGGAAGGTGCCGATGCCAAATTTTGTGTTTTGGTCCCCCCCCCCCCTTTCGGCGATCCTGGGAGTTCGGGGCAGGGCCCGTTAGAGATGCTGGGAGCCTTTGACGTGAGGGCGCAAATGATACCCAGGGAGGAGGGAAGAATGAGGAGTAACAATGGGATGAGCCCAGCCTGGTCATGCTCTTGGGGTGGGCGTCTCTGAGGGGACACGGAGCGTTCTGGGGGGCTGGGAGGAGGTGTTTGGGTGTGGAAGGAGGGCTCGGGTCGCGACAGGTGGTCCAGAGAGCACTAGTAGCGGTCTGGGGCTGGGCTGACCCTTCCTGGGAGTGGGAGGACTTATTTACAAAGGTCTTCAATGGCTTGTGCTCATATAATTTAGTAAGATTTTTAATGGTGCTTTAATAAAAACAAAACAATCCTTTACAAAAAAAATTTTGAAATTGTTACTTTACAAACTGTTACACTTAAAGAATAAAGAAGTCCAAGAAAAATTCTGTCTTAACGGTGCCTGTGTAAATGGGATCCATCTTACATCAGTGGTGTTTCATGAGAGACTACAGGCAAATTATGTCCAATGAAAGTGCTCTTAGATAAATTGCACAATTTATTCTTTAAAAGTCATAATGGCACTGGATTGTTCCTCATCTTCTTTCTAACAGTTCTTGAATAATATGGAGTATGGTGAAAACAGGCCAAGTTACTGTACAAAAGTTCCTTCAGGAAACCTCAAGGCACAGAAATGTGATTCCATTCTCCAGTTACTGAAAAATTGTTACTATGGTTGCTGGGTTTGTATTTGTGACCATTAGTTAAGCTGCTGGAAACCTAGCAACCTCTTTTGCACTATAATGAAATTTCTTTACTTTATGAAAGGTTGATGTGGCGACATCTCAATATTAATGTTAAGTTGTACTTCATCTCATTCCCAACAATGTCCCTAGAATTAATAACAGCTGTATGAAAGTATTATGGATCTCAGATTTAAATACTGGAATCACACTAACCGCATTCTGACAGTCTAGTTAAACAAAAATCATGCAAAGAGGTTTGTTTTAACATAAATAGATTCTGCATCAGTTCCATATACAAGACATGATCTTAAAACATCTAAACTATTAATAGATAGTGTTGGGCTTGAAATTAAATTGGTAGTCTCTATGCGGTCTTTAGCAGGATCATTGCTTAGCCACGGGGTTATTACAGACTGGTTAACTGCAGCGTGAGACAGAAAAATACTGCTTCTCCCACCTGTAACAAATGCAAAGCAAGGAAAGTCAATTTTTATTTTTTAGATTTGAAGAACCAAGAAATTGCATATTGTTCTGCATATGAAATCAGTAAGACTGCAAAATGTTTGACATCAGCACCCCCCAAATAATCAATATGCTATACAGGAAGAAGGTTTTACTTTCTCAGCTCTTGGTACACAATTACGACTAAATGATGATCACAGTAGCACTGTGGAGAAAGTTACTGTGCTTGCGGCACTGTATACAGGATATTTCAGTAGTTTCCCCTTCTCTATAAAGTTTCTTTTATCAGTTCACTGTCTTTGCACTCCTCTTATCTTGAGCTTCAGTCCATGAGCAATCAAGAGCAGAGCTGCAATTCAACTGCTTCCTCTGTATATCCCAACCTATATCTTTCTTAATTTCCCAGTGTAACATCACCATGCAATGTAAAGTAATGCATTTGAACCACAGATTAATTTGGATTTTTGTTCTGCAATCTTTCCTGGTCCCCCAGATCTTTTTATTCATGGAGTGACCACAGGCACTCATGTCAGCCTTCCTGGCATTTTGACTCCTAGCCATGCACTCAATATAGATTATTGTGTTCATCTTTCTCTTCCAGCCAATGTCATCATGGGTGATTAAACCAATGCAAACCTTCATTAGGAAAAGGAGCCCCATCAGAACCCTAAAGAGAGCATAAGAATTTCAGGTGCACATTTTCCCCAGACATACTCAGAACAGTAGGCTGATGCAGGTTGAATCCAGTTAATAAGACCCAGAAACTGGACCAGGAAACTTGTAAGCGTGCTAGGAACCAGTTCAGTTTTTGATGTGTTAGGGAATTTTTTACTGCTTTTGTTTGCCTAGCTTTTACCTCAACCTATTGTTTTCTTTTTTTAAAATGCAAACATGCAGTTTGCATCAGAAGAGCCGTGGCACTTCAACAGATAGGCTAGCATTTAAACTACCTACCCCATTTGACCTGACAATCAATTAGATAAACATCTGGAGCAGAGGTCCATCAGTGGCTATTAGCCACAAGATATAGATAGAAACTCTCAGTCTGGGGCAAGTGATGCTCTGTATTCTTGGTGTTGGGGGGGGGGGCAACAGTGGGAGGGCTTCTAGTGTCCTGGCCCCAATGGTGGACCTCCTGATAGCACCTGGTATTTTTGGCCACTGTGTGACAGTGTTGGACTGGATGGGCCATCGGCCTGATCCAACACTGGCTTCTCTTATGTTCTTATGTTTATGGCCCCTCTCCCAGTGCTTGCTGACAAATAATATTATTGGGCACTGGAGCAGCTATATTCACCTGATATGAGGCATGGGGTTTGATGATATTTTTGTGCCATTGGTTGTTTTATTGCTTTTACTGTTTTATTGTTTTACTACATGTTGTAAGCCGCCCTGAGCCCATGTATGGGATAGGGCGGGGTATAAATTTAATAAATAAATAAATCTTGAATTTTACCTGTATGCAGCAGAGATTTTTTCCCAGACACATCCATGGATGCATCCCAATGCCACAGAGATCCATCTTCTGAACAAGTGAACAGATGGTCAGGACTGGAAGGATGGAAGTGCACTTCCCACACTGAATGAGCAAACATACATATTTATTATATAGTAAACAAGTCTACACATAAGATCATTGTACAGAATGCAGACACAGAACACTCTGTTGTAACTGGCTGTTACTAACACATGCCAGGAGCTGAAGGTAAACCCAAAAAAGAATAAAAGTTTGATTTTTTTAAAAAAAATGGTCTTATAGTTCTAAATTATAAAAGGTTTTGTAATTCATGGAATATAGTGCGTTTTAAAAAGTTGATTTTAATCTGGGCTAATTTGTGGAATTCACCCTGTTATAATTCTCCTGTAATCTCTGTCAGGCTCCAAACACTAAAGATTATGTCACATTGGTATACTACTCCGCATAAGCTATCTCTCATGTCCCACAAAACTTCTCTATTGTGCTGGCAAGGGTGTCAACAAATTGGCACATTTGCCTACTGTTGGTGGTAGTGCCCAAAGATCCAAACATTCTTGAAAGATGTACGTACTGTCATATATCAAATCAATTACCAAAGTGGATATACCTCTAAAACCAGAGACACTATTTCTAGCTAATTGGTTGGATGAAAACATCCTTCACCACACTAAATCAATCATAGACACTATGTTAATATCTGCTAGAACAACAATTGCCTCTTACTGGAAAGAAAGTACTCCTAACACAAAAAATTGGTTTCGAAAACTATGGGATCACTATCTAATGGAGCTCATAACACAAATTGTGCTCTGCCTCGATGAAACCTTAGCGCTCCCAGTTCAATAGCAAATGGTCACCAATACTTGATTTTCTCACTCAAAAAAATGTTTTGTCTTTGGAATGGTCACAATTGCAGAAGTGGACATTCTGAAATGAGAATCAGTACAGTGCATCTCAACAGTAAACCTTTTTACAAATTGTGTCCTCTAATACGCTGATTGGTCATGTCACGACTTAATTCCCAGCTTTACTTTTTATATGAAGGTCTATTTGAATTGCTATATGTTTTTCAGAAATCTTAATTTGTACTATAACACATTCATGTTGCTTTGTTTCTGAAATTTACTTATTTTTCTTTTTCTTTTATCTTCTCCCTCCTACTGTTTTACCTGTAACTTGCCAGACGTCTGTATTTGGATTTTCTATACATCTTATGTTTAGATTCGGTTTATATGATATGAACATTCATGATTGTTAACATGTCAAAGTTCCGCTATCACTTGTTATTAAATTTTATAACACTAATAAAATATTTTTAAAGTCACTTTTCAATTATTCTAGTAGTCACAGACTAGTTAAAGATACCTAGTAGATAAACTTGAAACAGCTCAAGAAAACATATTTTTATATAAGTGTAATTTCTCACATTCACTTTTTAATGTTTACAGTTGAAATTTACATTTGCTTTCATTTTCACATTTCCCCAGTAATGTAGCCTGACACAGTGGGGGAAATTATGGTTGTTTCTTTGTCTCTGCTTGAAGTCATACAGCAAGAAAAAGCACTCTCCCCCCCCCCCCCGGGGGGGGGGTCATTACATTTTTGAACTGCTCTTACCATTTCTCTTAATACTCAACTAAAGTCTACCATCCAACTTATCTCTATCATAAATCCATTAGAGCCACTCTTTCCCTCTAGAACAGCAGAAAATAATCCTTTGACCTCTGCTACAAAAAAAAAATGCAGAACGCTTCAACAGATTTTCAAACCCAATCCACTTTTCAATGCATAAATGTAGTTATTGCACAACAACAAGAAATGAAGAGCTCGTGGCAAACAAAACCCTTGCACTACCAGTATCATTTGTGGTGCTTTGACAAGGCAAGATCATGCAACACCAACACCCACTTTGTGTTGTGGAGTTAAGGAGACATCGCAGCTTGTAGCACAGGGTGGACACAGCTAATCTCATGGAAAAAAGTGAAGGACACCAGCCTGCAGCCTTCTAATTTTTCTATCTATGAGCTCTTAAGCAAGACTAGCTAGCAACATGTACCTTTTTTCACACTTGTTTCTTATTCCAATTTGGACTATGGGAACAGCCAAGCTATGAAAGTGGCAACAGCACCAACATCTAAAATGCTTGAAAAAGAACAAACACCATTGGCCATCTATTTACTTTATGGTGTAAAGGGCACCAAATAGTCCAGGGTATGAACTCTACTCTAGAAATGCAGTGAAATTTTATCTCAGCAGGTGGCAATGAACCTTACTTCATAAGGTTTGGCTTGAAAGTGGCATCAACTCATTGCAGCAAATTCTACCAATCAAATCTACTTTCTCTCTTTACACAGATCACTTTAGGCCATCCATCAACACTGTTTTTGGAAGAAGGCAAGCTAGGAACCTTTTAGAATACATTTATAGAAGAAAGAAATAAAACATGGCGGGAGAAAAACATAACGGGGGTGAAGAGATGAACGTCAGCAAAACTTAGTTCATGAAACTTAGCTGGAGTAACTTTGTATTCCAACACTCAGCATGGGTAACAAGCTTATTCCGATGGAAAACTCCAGTTATTTCTGGGAAATTTGTACCATGTACATTTTTGCTTATAGGAAATATAAATGATAATTAAATTTTCCTTTGGAGATATAATACACCAAACTGCCAGTGAGAAGTCTCTTAAAACAACAAGCTGAAACAGCCACTAACAAATTTTTGCAAAAAAGTACACCTAGGACTGGTATTTTATTTCTGAGGCCCAAGACACACTGTTGAGTCTTTTTGTTTTCATTATTGTACTCTCTGTGGGTACTGTGCAATGGAGAGAGAAACTTACAGATTCAGTCCTTTCCTTTGTGGGTGCAGTGTTTAGAGTATTCCCCATACAGTTCAACAGCCCCATTTCTCTCCTAACTCTCTTGGCCCACTCAGTCTCTACATTCCTCCCATCTGCCTATTAGTTTGTACCCCATTTTTCTGTCCAATGGTGATCCACAGCAGCTAATAACATCCTTTTCCCCACCTCCACTTTATTTTCAACAATGTTGTGAGGTAGATTATTAGGCTGAGAGACTATGACTGGCCAAGGTCACCCGGTGAGCTTCCATGCCAAAGTGGAGATTTGAATCTGGGTCTCTCAGATACTAGTCCAACATTTTAACCAATACACCAGGCTGGTTCTCATATTTAGTTGTCATCCTAAGCCTGATCAAGTTTTCCACTCATAAATGTGACTGGATAGACTACAGAGTCTTAACAGAAGTACAGAAGACACAATCAGACCTCTTATTCCTAAGTGTCCTGCCCCTGATGGGTAGATGAGAAAGAAGCAGGACTCTGCATGTGGGAGAAGACCACATCCATAATTAAAAGCATGACTGTATTAAAAAAGACCCAAGAATTACAACTGTTAGTTTCTGTACTTACCTTCTGCTGCATGAGCCTTTAGCAAGGAGGCTGGCATGCTTCCTTGCCTTACATCCCAAATACTCAACACTCCATCTTGGCTACCTGTAGCTACAATGTGTTGTTGATTGGGATGCCTGTCAACACAGTGTAGGGGAACTCTTTCCCCAGTCCTGTGAAGAGGGAGGAAAACCTGTTTGAACAAAACACAGTCCTTTTCTCTGAATGACTAGGTATTAACTCTACTGGACACCAAAAATACACAAAACTAAGCTGAAGATTTAACATAAACACAGCTTGGGCCTATTAAAATGGAAATAAGCTGATTCCCGAGAGTAGCTGAGCTTCCAAAACAGCTCCCGAGCTGACAATTTTTCAAAAAAACAAAAACTAAAGCCAACACATCTGCAGGCCTAATGATAAACCTAAGCATATTCTTGGCTTCAGTCACTACCATACATAACCCTTTATAGGCTTCAGCTGACATTTAGCTTCTACCTATGGAAATGGAGTAGTTCAGTTTACAATTTGTAAGAACAGTTGACTTATCTGATACAGTGGTAAAGTTCTTTTAAACAGACAAAAGCTACATAAGGAGTTCAAAATGATTACCAGATTATTTCAGCCCTTAATACTTGCCCAACCAGCCGTTTTGTTTTTAAAAGAAAAATACAAAAGGACTATGTATACCAAGTCTGGAATCCTATGCACAATTACCTCAGAGTAAACCTCACTAAATATAACAGTGCTTACTTCTGAGTAGACATCCACAGAATTGCACTGTGAATCACCCAGAAAAGCATCCAGAATAAAGTTAGGTTCTTTTTTACACTAAACTACCAGGATTTTGTTATCTATAAAGTTAACAGTTGGACTTAGATTCCACCCAACTTGGTCATTTTAAATGCAGCAATGTATAATTTTCAAAGAGAAAGCTTCTGGGAGAGTGGGAACAGGAGAAAAGATGAAATCGGGTACAGCGACAGAATTAAGTTGAGCTACAGTATTAATTAAATGTATTGCTCCGTTGGGATTTAATGGTTTCATCCAAAACTGAATTGCTTACAATGAAAATATTTGTGATGGCTCATTTCCTTGCTGTCTGAAATCCCATATTTTGAGCTGACCAATTGAATTAACTGTCAGGATCTCAGTTGTACGAAGATATGTAACAGCATGGAGAGTACTACTGTCAGCATTGTCTGTAGAAAATCAAAAATATATTCATGTTATTTATTTTATTTTTTAGAAGTTCTGAACAAGTTATGATTGAGAAAATATTAGAATAAAGAGAACAGATAAATACCGAACACAACTTTCTCCAGGTGCCAGCTGTGGGCTGTCTCCAGATGATTTACTATTTTTTTAGAATTTTCTAGAAGTAAACCATAGCTGGAAGCCCAAGCATAGATGGCTAAAACTTCCTCATTATATTATAGCATTTCAGACTTTCTCCCAGTGCCCACACTGACTATAGTAAACCTTAGTACAACTTTAGTGAGACTGCAAGGCCAAAGACTAAGTTATAAAGTTGTAAAGTAGTGGCACAAAATCATGAAATGATAGTGATGCACATTATCTCCACTAAATGTCAACGACATGACATTAATAAAATTCTGAAATTAAATTTAACACCAGACTCTGAAGTGACTGTGCCTATTTATAGAGGAAAAATAAAAAGGCAAAAATCTAACCATTTTTTAAATAGCAGTGAGATCCATCATATCTCAACACTGAAAATCCACAAGAATGACAACTCATATATGGTATGAGTGTCCGTGGAATATAGGTTTATTAGGCAAATTAGCAAAAACTCAGGTGAATGTAGATAGCATTTATGCTATCTGAAATACTAGGAACTTGTAATTTAATACACAATGCATATATACTTTAAAAAGCTGCACAGATAACTTGTTAAATCTGTAAATTGTATAAAAATAATATTTTTATTCATACATTATTTTTGTAGTTTGTTTCAGCTCCCTTTATAAACTAAAATTAGTTTCTTAAAGCCTAATCAATCTTAATACAAAATCATTTGAATACACAGTTACTGAACAGGGAACATTGAATACAAAGCTGAGTATCATCAACTTTTAATTAGGCATCCCTGTTGATGCCAAATTTTTACCAAATATCCTAAATACCATAAACGTGGGGTGAAATATTTCCATGGATAAATTCTGTCTCTAAAGATTGTTGCATAAAATTAACAACAATGAACGGATGTCATTGCCAGTATAGTATTAGCTAAGCTTGGCAGTTTCAAGGTTGTATTTAATGTTCAGGTGATTTTGTCTTGAAATTGTATGAGACAGTACATGTATATTGTATTGATTTATATACTGAGGGTGGGAGAGAAAGAAAATCGCAAATGCATATAATAATCCAAATAAAACATCCAGTTGTGAATTAACCTGAATCCAAATTCTTATTTATAGGTCAGTTCTCAAATGGTGGAAGGGATACTGTAATCACCAACTGGATATTGAACTACGACTGACACTACAGAGTGGCAATGAAACACAGGTGCCCTTCTGACCATTAACTTTTTCTTCATGTAATTATTTTTCTTGTTATGTTTCTTAAATCTTCTATGAAGTCACTCTCAAGATAATACCAGAAGCTAACAAAAAGGAATATGGCCTCTTATTAGTGCTAATTTGGGACATGCAAGATGATTAATTACTTCAGCAAGTGGAAACGAGGACCAAGAAACCTTTGGCAAACAGACTTATAACTACGGAGACACACTGAGAAACAAATTAAATACTGGGTGGCTAATTTAGATTTTAAAGTAGTATTGACATCTAAAGTACCCCTTCTGCTAAAGCCATTTTAAGTTTTGCACTCATTTTCATTTTGAGAGCTACAAAAGCACACTTTTGAGCATCATATTCAAAAGAACTCACTATTTATGCTTTGCTGAATCAGCAATGAGGAGTCCTTCGGATTGCATATACATCAACATGAAGTGTTTCTGTCTGCAATATTCTTCAGGCTGGGAGTACTCTACTCCAAAAATCCTACCAGGCACTTGGATTAAGAAGATGAATCTGCCAGCTAGGTAGCCTTCTAGAGCTGTCAAATCGCACCGCTCATTTTATAGTCTCTTAAGCCCCAACGGATAGCTAGATTGCAATGGATGGTTCTACATCAGGGGTTCCCAGCCTTTCTGAGCCCATGGGCATCTTTGGAATTCTGGCACAGGATGATGGGCGCCACAAAAAAATTGCTGCCACAAGAGATGGAGCCAACTGCAAAATCTCAAGAAGCGAGGTAGGTCATTCGTAACTGTAGCTTTTCAAAATTTCAGGCAGAAGCTCTGTTTAGCAGGATGACTTTTAAACTGAACATATTGTTTAAAAATATTTCCTTGCATCCAGTTTATCTTCAGTCATACAACAAAGATCTTTGTGCTGTGGTGGCAGCTACTACCAAAGCAACTTTTAAAAAAATCTGCACAGCCAATCAGATCTTCAGAGGCCACGCAGGAGCCCCCCCTCCCCCCTCTCAAAACACTTGGTAGATGCCAAGAAAGGTATCCAGAGGCACCACACTGGGGAACCTTATTCTACATAGAAGTCTAGAATGTTCTTCAACTTCATACAGTAGTATGTTTTTTGTTTCTTCCAAGGCTGTCATTTTTCTGTTGACTTGAACACAAGCAATGATATGAAGTATTACAAGGATGCCATAATTACGTCCTTGGAAAATGCAACTGATGCCACTTTTATCCCAACCTTTACCATTCACAAAGCAGCTTATAACATATCAGAACAAGTATTTTAGATGAGTGCAGAAGTCAACTGCCTACCTAATGTACGAACAGCATCAATACGTTCAGCTGTGAACAAATTTATTTTGCCATCTTCCCCAACAGTAAAGATTTCAGGGCTGTTACAGACGATCCCAGTGCACGATGCACTACTATACGATGGGTTATAGTGATGTGCCTTCTCCCATTTCCGGCTTACAGACAGAGTCTACGAAACAAGTGAGAAAGAATCAAAATAGCAGTCGTATTTAGGAACATCTAGACAAGAAACCACAATATTTTACTGTCCAAAAGACCAATTTCTGTTATAAAACACACTAACATTAAAGCCTTGGGCCAGTTAGAAAGCAAATGAACCATTACAATCAATGTACACCAGCTTAAATTTCTGAGCAACCAGTTTACAGACATGTCTGAGTTCTTAAAACGTAGCAACATTTTAATATTTTGATACTACAGTTCAATCCTATGCATTTTGCTCAGAAGTAGCTCCTGGTCACTGGCATTTATTTATGTATAAGTGCATGGTTACAAGCTTACGTCAATATTTCCCCACACAGCAGGCATGCGTTTGGTAAATCCACTCTCAAGTTCAGAGTGTAATCATTTACATAGTCAGCTAACAGTATCTAACAGATACTTGTTTCTGCAACTCATTCAAAAATCTGAAGGCTGCTGGAAAGTAATTTCCAGAGAATATGTATAAAGATGCCTACAGCACTACCCAAGTAAGCAGAAGGAAAATAACTGATTTAAAAATAAATTTGAAAATACATGCTTAGTATTCAAGATTTTCAAATTTAACCACTTGTCTTCACCATTCTAGGAACTACAAAAGACTTAAATTATTGGCACAACAGTAATAACTCCTGAAAATAATACCATTACCTCATTATTTTGATGGTGCTTGAATATAGTCACAGTTCCAGTGGATGAAGCAGCTACAATTCTCTCTTGATCCAGAAACTAAGAAAACATAGATTACAAGCTTGTTAATGATTCTCATTTCACTTTACTAGTCAGCTACTAAATCAGTGGGTCCCGCACTGTCCCACGGGGGAGATTTCCCAAAGGACAGAACTAAGGACTTAGCTCCTTTTCCTATTTGAATAACAGAACTTGCTTTGCATCTTACTTCACACTTTTCAGTCATTTAAAAGCCATTGGATAGTACTTTTTACCTGCAAATCCATAACATCACCACTATGTTGGATATCACATAACAGATGTGGTTCTCCATGATATTCACCACTCGGGCCCAAGCCTTCAAAGTCTCCAACTGACCATATAGAAATATTATTTTCCTGTAAGAAGACAAAAAAAAAAAAGACAAACCCAAACCTTAGCTGAAGATCACCATCTTCTACAGAAAGCTGTTTATTACTTACCAACAAACACTAGCCACAGTTTCATTTGTTAAGAAGTCAAGTCTTTAAAGGTTTCAATATTGTTTTACAGATGTTACTCACATCTCAAGTTCACCATATTCACAGGGTTCAAAGTATGACATACTGTCCAAACATCACATAGCTATCAAAAAGAATACAAACACAGAACTTCTAGAATTGTTCCAACTGGCTCGAATGAGACCCTAAGAAAAGGGGCAGAGAGAAAGCATCTGAGAGTCCCCTCCCCAGTGAATACTGTAAACTGAATTTGAATATATTTTGTCTGGTTTCACCAACTTCTCTGTGAGCCCCTACTTGACTGAAGATATAAAAACTAAATTGTTACACAACAATAGATCCTAGAAAAACGGTGAAAGATCGAGTAGCCCACTGGAATGGGCCAAAGAAAAAGATAAAGGAAGCTTCAATTAAGCTGTGATTCCCAATGTAATAAAAGGCTTATGAGCTGAAGTTCATTTTTTCTAGACTATCCCTATCCAAAAAGAACCACAACACACAAACCTTCCTCTAACTTTGCCTAGCCTCAAAATTAAGATCGTCCTCACAAGCTCTCCTCTCTGTGCCCGCATCTGCTGAAAAGAAGCGGACGCTGACCAGAAGCAGGACTTTTCCAGTGGTCACACCTCGCTCTTCTCCTGGTACCTATCCTAATCTTTTTCAGGCATCAACCTTCTAATTAAAGAATATTTTAAAGCTGTTTCTACAGTCTGCCTTAGAACAGTTTTATGAGTCTCGTTTTACACTGTTAAACGTGTATGCCCTGATATGACCTGGAAGGGTTAATTTTTTAAACAATTTTATGCAGTTTCACGTGCTTACTTTGTGACCCGAGCCATATCCTTTTAAAACACATACATAGCAATTCCTCTATCCCGCCCATGTCCAACAGCGCGGGTGAACGTTAACAGCAAGACAAATGCACAGAACCTAAACGAAACCTCTAGCTAAATTTAAAATCACGTCGGTTTATCCGAATCATTAAAGAGCGGCCTAACGAGGAGGCTAACTGAAAGGCCTCCACGAGAAGAGAGCGCCGCCGCCACGAAACAGCCACAGACAACGCAAGCTTAGCAGCATGAAACCCGCAAAGCACTTTCAAGGTCTCTCAAGAAGAGACGACAAAAGCGACCTGCCGGCTCTTCCCACAACAGGGAAACAAAAAAAAAAGGCTTCATTCGCCGGAAGCCAAGGAAACGAGAGAGCAACAAGGCTGCCCGTTACCTCGTTGTCCCACGAGCCGGTAGCGAAGACCTCGGGAGGCTGTAGGGCTGTAGCCGGGACCGGCCGCCAGCGGGTCTTGCTGACTTTCTGGGATACGTACTTGGCAACCACATCCTCCATGCTGAGGCTGGGCTGAAAGGGCAGAAACACTCCCGCCTTTCCCTACGACCCCGCCTCCGCCGGCTTTCCAACGGACCCTTTGATTGGCTCGAAAGAATCACTGAGGACGGCACTCGAATGGGGTCAAGCCATGTAAGAACTACGGCCTTGCTCAAAGAACGGCGCGCGAAAGTTTTGCGTCAGCGGAGGGCGCCTTGCAAAGGGAGAACGCACGAGTGCCGGCGGGGGAAAGTGGTAGGCAGTATCCCTAAATTTCTAATACATTTCCCGAACTGAAAAATAATAATAATAGTGTGCTGTGAAGTCGTAGCGGATCAATGGCAGCCCCAGGACCACGGCGTTTTTAAGACAAAAGATGAGCAAAGGTGGCTTGCCGTTGCCTTCCTCTGCATAGTAACCCCGTCTTCCTTGGTGATCTCCCATCCCTATACTAATCTGGCCAACCTTGCTTAGTTTTCATGCTCTGAGAAGATCGGACTAGTCAGGGCTATTCAAACATTTCCCAAAAACTAAAATGATATGAATCCAGTGGCACTTTTAAAACCGACACAGTTTTATTCAAGAAGAACTAAATAAAATGAATAAAACTTTGTTGGTCTTAAAGGTACCACTAGACCCAAACTTTGTTCTGCTGCTTCAGGCCAACACGGCTACCCACCTGAATCTAACTAGAATGATACCTAATGTTTAAACGGGACGTGAAATACTTGGGGCTATCTTAACATTAGTCACCAATGCCACTGGTGTCTGCCTCATCCCTTACTGTCAATATTTAATGCCCAGCTGTTTCACAGTGCTCCTGTGTACCTACTCAGTACTCAGATAACGAATTGGAAATATTGCTCTATCTACACGTTCATTTAGGTCCTTTGTTACTGTAGTCAAATTCTGTTAGCAAAAGCTTAACCTGGAGAGTTCCCTTCTTCAGCATATTGCATCACATGTACTGGGGTGGATGGGTGCTTGAGTGAACATAGTGCAAATTCAGCATTTTAAAATCTAAAACTGATCCACCGTTCTGAGAGGAGATGGCAGTGTATATGTCCATATGGGAAAAAATGAAAATGGTCATCTCTCAGCAAGGAGCTGATATAAATGTGGTACTAAACATTATAAGGAAGTTGATTTGGAAGCATCCTTACTGTGCAGTTCTGAGCAACCCAACTAGCCCAGTTTAGCCTGAGCTTGGAAATCTTGTAAGCCAAGTAGGGTAGCTCATGGCCACAATTTGTACCCAGATGGGAGGCCACCAAGGAAGACTGAGGTTCCTAAACAGAAGAGGGTGACGGCAAACCATCTCTGTTTTTCTCTTGCCTGGAATGCTCTGTGAATGGGGGGTTGCCATTAGTTAGCTGTGACTCAATGGCCCCTTCTTTTTCTCTTTTTACTGTGCAGTTTTATTTATTTAGTATACCCTGCCTTTCTCCTCAAAGGGGGGGATGGGACAAAATGGCTTACGGTGTCCTCGTCTCCTCCACTTTGTCCTCATAACTCTGAAAGGTAGGTTAGGCTGAGAGCATGTAACTGGCCCAAAGTTATGCCGCAATCTTCCATGGCAGAGTGGAGATTTGAACTTGGGTCCCCCAGAGCCTTGTCCAGCAATCTAACCACTACACCTTGGTGGGGCTTATTTCAACTATATGCACATAGACAACTATGCATTTCCACACAGGTAATTTCCCCCACATTCGATGCTGTTGGGAAGCAGGGCATTTTCCTGCTTCCCCACAGCATCCTTGTGTATTTATTCATAACCTTGATTTTCCCTGGCTTATCCCTGATCATTCCCAAGCCTCCTTTGCATCAAAGTTTTGGTAAAGATTGAAGCAAAGACTGGATGGCTGCTATGTGGGCATAAAAGTTTGGATTTTGACAGCAGCCATTCTCATCTCTGCTGCCACCAGGAGGGGGCTTTTTCATGTAGCAATGTGTAACACAATGTCTGAATTCCCAACTTTCATTTTTTTCAAACTACATTTTTAGTATCTTTCATTATAAGGAATTGTAAGGGGAAAAGCATATCTCTGCAACAAAACAAACTTTTCAAAGAAACAAAAGCTGGGAATAAAGACAATCTGTTTACACATATTGTTAGAACATTATACTGATACAAGAATACTGCTAATTTAAACAATGAAAAAGTCCTGTTGGTGCAGGATGGCTGCTAACCCAAGGGATTGGGTAGGGAAACCTGCCATGTGGAAGCCCTGTTGATTTTGCTTTTTATTGGCAGCTGCAACAACAACAGAAATGACATGCCTATCCATGTGCGGAAACAGTCGTGAGTCCTGTTGTCTATGTATCAATTTATGTAGGCACTTTGGTATGACTTTCTGTGAGGTTCTTGCTATTTGGGGAGTCAGTTTCTCCTTTAAACACTCTCTGTATATATAAACTTGGTAGTTTTCTGCTGCCACTAGGAATTTAAAATTTCAAATCTCTCTCTCTTTTGGTAATATGACCTAGGGTCTGGGCAGTTCAGAGGACTATGTGGCCCTGAGGAAATATTGTACTGATTTCTGGGACAAGTTTGAACAAAATTTGATTTATTTAATAAAGAACAAAATAAGTTTTTGGTTATTTTGGACAGTTGCTAAAGAAAGGAACTTGTAAATATAACTGGCAATGCTTGGTGCTACATTCTCTCAAACTCCAAACTCCACTCTGATCGGCTTATATCTCTCTCTTTTTTATATATATAGCCACACAGGCTAGTCTTTTTGTTTTATACACGCAGAATAGAATCGTCTCTCTTAGTCACACAGACTAAATTGTTGGTCTGAATCACTCAGAAAAAGACTCAAGATCCCATAGTCACACAAACTATGCTCACTCTCCAACTTCACACACTGAGTCCTTCATAGACATCCACACACAGACTCCTCTTAGAACATCTCCTCTCCCACTCTCAGTCATCAGCCAATCAAAATCACACCTGTCTCCCTCTATCACCCCCCCCCAGTACTGCAGTCAAACTAAACATTTAAAGGAACACACACCAAAATGTGAAATCATTACACTTTTTTCTAGATGATGTGCTTAGAACTGAGTCCTTAAACTACAAACGGGGTCTATAGTTAGAGGTCATGATGGATCACAGAGATGCACTGATTTACCCATGAGCATGCCTCAGTGCATTCTACCGAGCTGTAAAATAACAAGGGGTTCCTACATGGCTGTCTGATAAAAGCTACATGATGTAGCTACACCTATCTGTAATCATTATCTGCCATTACTGCTATACTTCTGTAGTCAATCTGCCTTCTACTTCCTTTGGCAATAGCACAATAAGGAAACCAGTGGACAACACCAGTGTTTGGGCAATGTAAGGCATAGGGATGCAATTCCCATTTTATGAAGAGTTGAATACACCTAAACCCATTTAAATCAATAGTTTAATCATGTTTACAGGTGGATCTAAGCATAGTGAAATCAGTGGTTTTAGGTGTGTCCAATTCCTGCCTAGAATTGCACCCCTAAAGACTTTAGTCTAAGCTCATTGAGATGAATGGGTTTAGACTGGAGTAACGCTTTTTAGGATTGCACTGCAATTGTTATTTGCACGATGGGAAGATTACTAGTCTTGCAGTTGAACTACCAATTAAATATTTGTTTTTGTATATTCACATTCACAGATGGTATGAAGGAAAAGTCAACAAAACATACAGGTTAGCAGTTTTTCTCTTAAACTTCTTTGCATTTGTTCTATATCTTATGTAACATTTTTATTAAAAAGAATCTTGTCATATGTAAAATGGGACAAGGGAATATCTTACCAATAAAAGAGAACTTCCTAATGTACCACATGCTAAAACTACAAGTGCTCATTGTTAACACAGCAAGTGAGCTCACATGATTTTCTGTGTCACCAAAGTGATTAATTTTAATTCACAAGGCATAGGTTGGTACAGTAATAGATGGTATGTTAATGTTTTGTTTTGCCTCAATATATTGGCATATATATTGGCTGGTAGACTTACAGAGAAGTTCAGAATGATTTTGGGAGGGCCTGGTTAAAAAGCCGGGTTTAAGGACTTTTCAATGTGATTTTTAAAAACCCTTTTCATTTACTGTAAGCACAACATCAATAATACAATAGTCTGTCTCCAGCTGTTAGAAGCAAGGGGACAGCGGTACTTTCCCCCTATGAAACAAGACCATGGCACCTTGAAGACGGACAAGACTGGACTTTTGTTTCATTTTGCTAGGACAGCCTTATATAGCTAGTCCTTTGCTGTACAGCATTGCTGTAGTGGGAACACAGAGGAAGACTTTCCCAGCTAGTTTTAGCCACTGTTATATTTTAAAGAATGTATGAACCTAGTGTAGGCTGGTCTAAGTGCTGAAAAAATGCAGTTATTTATGTCTGAAGATGTTGCCAGCAAAAGTGGTAGGGGGATGCTTGTATTTGGAGATGCTTGGAACAAACCAAACCCCAGTGGTGCTGCTGGTTTCTCAGGGATTCATCTTGTGAAGATGTGGGAGACCACGAGGGACATAAGCCATGCCTGTTGACTTTTCCCACACTGCTGGCCTCAGTGGTGTTGGCAGTGCCTGGGTTCCTTTGGCAGAAATCTGAGTGCCAGATAAAATGGTCCTGTGTGCTGCTGTTGAAACAGGTAGCAGGAATTGCCTACCCCAGTATGAATGCAAACTCTCTTGCAGGGATCTATAGCAAATAAATTGGCGAGGGGCTTTCAAAAAGGGGGCACAACTATGGGGAGGAGAGTTATAGGTGCTTATGTGACATTACACAACAGTACACGTACAACAGCCCACTAGCGGGAGGGGTGAAAGATATAAACCGTTTGAGGGGAGGAACAGTTAATCTTTCCCATAGAATGAAAAAAAAGGATTTCACATTTTGTGTATCTGAACTCTTTTAGACGCCATCGTGAGCTAATCCGCTGGGTACTAAAGCGTTTAAAAGAGCAGTCCAAGGCGTTTTAGGCACATGAGCTTCTTCTGAATATCCCGCTCTACTTGAGGCGCCCCACTGCGGAAGCAAACCCCCCCCCCCCCCCGGGGGCATGGTCTCGTGTCACGGTTATATATACACGGAGAGGGAGAGAGACGGGCAGAGGAACCGGTCACGTGGTTCTACTTAAAGGCACCGCAGCCGGCAGCTTTTCCCTCTCTCTCTCCTCCCCCCCCCGGGCTCCCAGCCCCCTCCCGCGTACCACCAAGGAGTTATTCTCTTTCTCTCCCCCCCCCCCCCCGCGGGTCCTTCGCAGCACTGTCCCCTTTATTCCGCGGAGTGCGCCTGCGCACACCGGCCGCGGTTGCCCGGCGGCGGCGGCCGTTCAGAATGTCGAGCGCGCCAGGGGGTGGCCGACCAGTCCCTCCCCCCGGCGGACGCGCGGCGGCGGCGGCGGCGGCAGCGGCAGCTGCTGCGGGAAGGGGGGAGGAGGAGGCGGCGCCTGTGTCGGCGCTGGAGGTTGTGTCCTTCCTGGGGAAGCTACTGTGCGCAGTCGCGGCGCTGAAGGCGGCTCTCTACCTGCTCCGCAGAGTCTGTCTAGCGATGGCCTGGAAGTCAGGAGGCGCCAGCCACTCCGAGCTCATCCACAACCTCCGCAGTGAGTGCGGGGAGGGGAGGGAGGGACCAGGTGGGCGCGCGCAGTCCATTCGTGGGGCTCCTCCGCACGCCCCCGAGGAGTCCCCCGGCCCGCCAGCCGCCAGGGAGGGACCGTTGCTCGCCGGCCCGCGGCGTCGCGCACGCCTGGGCAGAACAGCCCGACTGTCACCGGGCGGCCGCTGGGGGGTGGGAGGGTGGGGGGGAGGAGGGTGACACCCCCCCTCTCGTGCAGAGGAAGCGCGACCCCCGGGAAGGGGGGGGGGAGGAGGGGGGGTGTGCCTCTCTGTGCGCCGGCGGGGAACCTGCCTGGCCGGGGGTGGCGGGCGGCGGTGGCGGAGAACAGGGCGGGTCCCGTCGCTGCCGGAGGAGGGGCGGCAGTTCCGCTGATGGGCCCGGTCGCGGCCTGTCTCCGGAGCAGCTGCCCGGGGTGGCCCGCTTGGGACGACCACGACGTCCTCCCCCGGCGCCCCAGAGGGGAGCGCGGAGAGCGGCGTGGATGGAGGCCCGCGGGATCCTGGGCTGGGCCCGGCTGCTGAGCCCGTGGCTTCAGCATCACCCTGTTTGTCTTGTTTGTGGAGCTGGCGAGACGGTGGTGGAAATTGGACGCAGTGTGTGTGGTCAACGTGCCCCAGCTCCGTTTCGGATGGACGCTGTAATGTGGTCGTGGGGCAGGTTTGATCTGTAGTGGCCGAGGCTGGCTAGGCTGCTTCGTGGAAAACACTCAAGCGCCTAGGCATGAGAGCTGAATGTGCTTCTGTAAGGGGTAATATAATGTGATATAATGTTGTACCATTATAGGTTACCTACAGTACTTGTTTATGTGCTGTGGAAGACTGCTGTGTTTGTACAGGTTTTTGGAGACATTTTAAACGTCTCTGTAGCTAAAACTTCGGCTCTTAAATGAGCAGTATTCCCTCATATCCTTTGGAAAAGAAATGGTGGTTTCTGGTGGTGTCATCTCCAAAGGGTACTTGAAGGCTGGAAGTTCAGGTTCTTTAGCAGAGCAGCTCCACAGTGTTTCCAAGCTATAGTGTGACATATGTTGAATTTTGGTTCTTCTTACTACTGAATCTTCATAACTGAAAAACATTGGACAGTGTTATAGAAATCTTACTGCCTCTTTGTTGATTATGAGTGATAGGTTGAACATGTGGAGTGTAACTCCCACAGCTCTAAGTGAGTTAAAATTAAATGATAAATATTCAGAAATGTGAATGTTCTTGATTTATAGGTGGCATAGATCTGTGACAGCAATTGTTGTACAAATCTGGCTAAATAAATAGAAGAACATCGTGCGGATTCATTCATGAAATATATTGATACTTTGTTGATATTCAGTCATGGATATTCAGTCATGGATTTTCAGATCCTCCCGAATGTCACATCTCAAGAAAATATGGTTAGGGATAATTAGATTTCTATTCTTTAAATAGGGCAACAAGAACAAATGTCCAAAAAACAAAGGAAGGGAGCAGATGATAATGGCAACAGAACAGCAGCAACACTAAATAAAAGAGAGAGCCAGTTAGTAGTCATGAAGTCAAGGACATCATGGCTTCCACTGTGTTGGGCATCTCTGTGTGTGTGCATGTGGAAAAGACACAGCGGAAACCAAGCCATAATGTTGTTTTAAGATCCAGCTTCTTTGTGATACGGTGATCAAGAAGAGGTTGAGTAAAGTGCTGTGTTCACTACTGCTATCACACACAGTTCACACAATTTTTGGTTGTTTATCTTATTTATAGTGTGCCTTTCTAACTGGGCTTAAGGCGCATTACACAGAGTGAGTCAGTACACTCAACAGTTAAACAATGTTATACGATTAGGGTTGTAGAAATCTAAAAAAAGAACTGATGTAAAGCATTACATAGTAGAATCCTACTTACAGCAAACTGTACACATCGATATAGGCCACAGAGCCAGGCTGGTGTAGTGGTTAAGTGCGCGGACTCTAATCTGGGAGAACCGGGTTTGATTCCCCACTCCTCCACTTGCACCTGGCTGGATGACCTTGGGCAAGCCATAGCTCCATACCAGCTGTTCCCTCAAGGACAGCTTGGGAAAGAGCTCTCTCAGCCCCACCTACTTCACAGGGTGTCTGTTGTGGGGAGGGGAGGGGAAAGGAGTTTGTAAGCCGCTCTGAGACTCTCTTCTTCTTCTTCTAATAATAATAATTTGTCCAGGTAACTTGGTGAATCTTTTTGTACAGTGGTAACCTTATTTGCCTGCATGGAAAAGCCCTCTTGAATATTTCAGTGTTCCATAGCTTGAGGAAAACCAGGAGAATGGGAGCCTTCCTGACCTCCTTAGGCAGACTATTCTACAAGGTGGGAGCCACAACAGAGAGGACACATGTAGGGGCAGTTGAATTTGCTTATTTGTAGATTGGCACCTGCAGGAAGCCCTGCTGGTATGAGTAAAGCAGACATGGCAGACCATAGCTACATCTGTCGGTTATTCTGTGTGGCTCTTATGTTAAGCAAGTTTGGCCACCCCTGCCATAGAGGGATAGGCAGTCCCACAGATAAGAGGTTTCAAGGCCATGACAGGTTTTTTTTGTAGTAGCCAATACTTTAAATTGAGTCCAGTAACTGATGGCAGTCAGCGGAGGGACTGCAGAATAGGAGTAATATATGTGCTTCATTTAGCTCTTGATAATAAACAAGCCATGATATTCTGCATCAGCTGGAGTTTCCAAATTGATTTTGAGGGGAGGCCAATGTACAGTGCATTACATAGTCTAGTTCTGTTACCATGGTGTAGATTTGGGTGGCCTAATCAGCTGTATCATGGTAAGAGGCCATTTTAAAAGCTAGGCTGAGTTGATAGAAAGGGTTTTTTGCAGCTGCATTAACTTACTTCTCCATCAATAATGTTGGGTCCAGTACAACCCCAAGGATTCTAACTGAATCAGCTGAACCCCATGAAAAGTGGGGATCATAATGTCCTTCACGACCTCTACCATCCCAACCAGCATTACTTTGGTCTTTCCTGGGTTCAGTTTCAATTTATTTACTCTTAGCCATTTAGCCAAAGTGACCAGGCAGCTATATTTAGGACCTCTACTGCATCACCCAGAGATTTGGATAAGGATGTATATAGCTGTGTATCACCTGCATATTGGTAACAGCCATCCCCAAAACTACAAATAATTTGACCTAAGGGCTTTATAGAGATTGAAGACCATGAGGGGTAGAAATTAAATAGTTCTTGATTTTTTCCCCTATCTTCTGATTTGGATACTAAGATTGAATGTTTATTATGCTTTCAAAAAGCGAATTTACTTTCAGCTTTTATCACTGGAACAATTGTCTGTGATCAGTATGAATTTTGAGAAAACAAAAATAATTTACTTTGTGAAAAAAATAAGTTTGGCTCAACTCTGTTAATTTGAAAATTCCACAGTCAACTGCTTCACAGCTGTGTTAGCCATATAGTAGTTATGTAACTGCAGCCCCCCCCCCCCCGACCTGTGGCATAAGAGTTTGTTATCATGTTAAGGTAAATGTAAAAAAATGGGACTGTGGAATAAAAACTTTTACAGCAAGAAATTCTGTTATTTGAAGTAAAACTAGTATTTACTTGTAAAACAATAGAAGTTCATATCCTTTTATTGTTTTGAGTGTCACTACAGGATATGGTGAAGAAATTATTATTTCTTGATACCACAAAGTCATTGCTTCCTGAAATCCCCATTTAGAATCCACATGAACAGAGGCTGTGAGTACTGGTCTAAGAAACAAATGAAATCTTTTTTTAAAAAAATTTCACAGCTTATCTTTCTTGCACTGATACTAGTGGGACATAAAGTCCTTAACTTTGACACAGTTAAGCCCACAATGGGCTCAGTGTAGCGTAAAACATTATGTCATGGGTACGGCCAGAAATATGGGGGAACAGTTGTTAGACTTAACCAGAAAGATCATAGAGGATGTTGTGGCACACAAAGTCAGAACAAATCTGACTTCTCAGGAAAACCTGCCAAGAAGGGAGTCTACAGACACCAAGCAGAATAGCCTTGAAGGGCAGTAAGAAGAAGACAGAGTGGCAATAATTATGTGGTCTTGTGTAAATTAGAAGCTTCCTAACCCATTATCAATAGGTACAGTTTGTTGAGGTCCAGGTGAAAATGTCAGGAATATCCAATTTAGCAAAAGTGAAGATATGATTCAATGATGGGAGCACTGGTTGAGAGCCAGAAGATATTCATATATATGAGAAACTTGGAATAATTTTTAAATAGGCTTTGTTAAGATAAAAAGCAAGAATGAACTAACACTTTTATGTATTCTAAGAAGCTATTTTAAGTACAACAACAACAAACAAACAACCTTTATTGGCATAACAACCGAATTATAACAGAAAAAAGTCTGAACAGTCAAGGGCCCTGTCTGCTGATACATTGCTCGCCTCCCACGTGCAAGGTACACAGATTTGGCCACAGTTTCAATCACCATTTGGTTCCGAGTAGATAATAAAAAAATAATTTTACATTCATCAGATTTCCCTACTTGGTCTCTCAGCAAGGAATCAATAAGTGTGGAACATATAGCAAGATAATAAGTACAATGCAAAAAAAAAACATGTTCAAGGCTCTCTATGTGGAGATTGTGGAGTGCATGGGCTGGGTTGTCACCAATATGCGGATGACACCTAGCTCTGTCTGCTGTTGGGCGGCCAGTCTGACTCAAAACCGGAAGGTTTATTTATTTGTTAAATTTCTATCCCGCTCTCTCCACCAAGGCAGACTCAGAGTGGCTCACATCATTTAAAATAATACATCGACATTAAAATCATATATCAACATTAAAATACTATTTATACAAGGTCGGCAGCATTCCAATTCAGTAGAAGGATCCAAATAACAATCCCATAAATCTCTAAGTGCAAATAATAGTGCTAACAAACGAACAGGCAGTTGACAATGCCAATAGGCGGGCTGGCAGATGAAACTGGGCCAGGGCTAAGATGTTTGCCTTGGGCGGCCCCTACCCAAAGGCCTGGTGGAAGAGCTCCGTTTTACAGGCCCTGCGGAACTGCATCAAATCCCGCAGGGCCCTGATGTTCTCCGGGAGCTCATTCCACCAGTACGGGGCCGCCACTGAAAAAGCCCTGGCCCGCGTTGTGGCCAGTCGCGCCTCTTTCAGTTCGGGAATGGCCAGGCGGTGTTGGGTCCCAGACCGTAGTGCTCGCTGGGGAGCATATGGGGAGAGGCAGTCCTTCAGGTAGACAGGTCCCAGGCCATATAGGGCTTTATAGGTAAGTACCAGCACCTTGAACCTTATCCGGTACGCTATTGGCAGCCAGTGCAGAGTCTTTAAGGCGGGCTGTATATGCTCCCCCCTAGGGAGGCCCAACAACAGCCGCGCCGCAGCATTCTGCACTAGCTGCAGCCTCCGGATTTGGCACAAGGGCAGCCCCATGTAGAGGGCATTACAGTAGTCCAATCTTGAGGTGACCAATGCATGGATCACTGTTGCCAGTTCATTGCGTTCAAGGAAGGGGACCAGCTGCTTGATCAGCCGTAGATGATAAAAGGCCGACCTCGCAGCGGTTGCTACCTGGGATTCCATCGTTAACGTGGAGTCCAGAAGCACTCCCAAACTCCTGACCTCCGCCAACGGCACCAACGGCACCCCCCCGAAGGTCAGAAGAGGGATCCCCAACCCTGGGCTGCTCCGACTCAGGCATAGGATCTCCGTCTTTGTCGGATTCAACTTCATTCGGCTCTGTCTGAACCATGCAGCCACAGCCGCCAATGCCAGGTCCAGATCACCCGGGCCGGAGGAGAACTGACCGCCCAATAACAGATAGAGCTGGGTATCATCGGCATATTGATGACAGCCCAGCCCAAATCTCCGCGCAATCTGGGCAAGGGGGCGCATAAAGATGTTAAATAACATAGGGGAAAGAACTGCTCCCTGCGGAACACCGCAATCCAACCGGTGTCTTTGGGAGAGTTGATCCCCTACCGCCACCCTTTGTCCCCGATCCTGGAGGAACGAGGAAAGCCACTGTAAGGCTAACCCCTGGACTCCAATATCGGCAAGACGGCAACACAGTAGCTGGTGGTCGACCGTGTCGAACGCCGCCGACAGGTCCAACAACACCAGCACCGCAGTGCTGCCTCGATCCAGATGCCTTCGGAGATCATCTGTTAGGGTGACCAGCACTGTCTCCGTCCCATGACCTGGTCGGAAGCTGGACTGGAAAGGATCTAACACAGAGGCGTCTTCCAAAAAGCTTCCAAAGATGTAGACCAGGCACTACAAGCCATGGCTTGTTAGCTTTGACTGAGCTGGCTGAAACTGAATCCAACGAAGATGGAGGTCCTGTGCCTGAGCCAGGGTAGTCCGAGGGTAGGGATCCCACTCCTGACCTTCGATGGGGCTCCATTGGTGCCAATGCCAGAGGTTAGGAGCAGTGTTCCCTCTAAGCTGAGTTAGTGTGAGCTAGCTCACAGTTTTTTAGCCTCCGGCTCACACATTATTTGTCTCAGCTCAGGAAGGATGGTTCCAGAGCACACTAATTTATGCAGTAGCTAAATCGCTCGCTCACAACTTCCATGCCAGCAGTGCACAAAGTAGAATTTTTTCTCACAAGACTCCACAGCTTAGAGGGAGCTTTGGTTAGGAGTGGTCTTGGATGCCTCCTTAACAGTGGAGGCCCAAGTAGCAGCCACTGCCTAGTCAGCCTTTTACCACCTCCGTCAAATTAGGCAGTTGGTTCCCTTCCTCAACCGCAATGACTTGGCAACAATGATCCACGCAGTGGTCCCTTCAAGACTGGACTACTGTAATGCTCTTTCCATGGGGCTGCCCTTGTCACAAATCTAGAAGCTGCAGCTAGTGCAAAATGCAGTTGCCAGGCTTCTGATGGGCCGCCCTGTGCAGGAGCACATTCAGCCTGTGCTAAAGGCATTACACTGGCTGCTGATAGCATTCTGAGTTTGCTTCACAGTGCTGGTTCTTACCTTTAAAGCCCTATATGGTCAGGGGCTGACATACCTGAGGGACCGCCTTTCCCCATATGTACCCCAGTGAGCACTGTGTTCAGGGTCACAAAATAGACTGACCCTCTCAGGCCCCAATAGTGTGGGACTGTTACACAGGTGAAATACTCTGCCATATACCCATTGGGTAAAATCCCCAAGCCCAAGGGCGAACATCTATCTACCTTTAGCAAGGCTCCTAAGATCCTGCATCTCGATGTCAAGGAGTCTTTGTTTGACCTGTGCAAAAGCTGAACTTTCGGTAAGGGAGAATAAATCATCACTACTGATTCCTGTTGAATTAATTTTCTTTTCTCTGTTAGCAGCATATGAGAAATAAGGGTACTGTTATTATTCTTAATATTTTAAGTATAGATAATCTTGTATGGTGTTTTGAAATGATAAAATAATGAGCTAGCCAAGAGTGTGCACCTTTATCGTGGGAACCATTACCTATTGTTAGATGATTTTAAAATCCTGTAAATAGAGGGAGTATTGATAGCTTCTTCTCAGAAGGGGCTCCTTGCCTGTGACTGGCTTCCTTTTAATTATCTGTGTAACAATGATGGATGAATGGTATAATGCTTCATGGATTTAGTCAGTGTTAAGAACATACTAATTGTGCTTTAATAAACAAGCTTACAGTGGCAGGCAGCAGAGATTCTGTAATCATATTTACTTGTGTACTATACCCAGAATGAACCTATAGTTTTACTGAGGTGTACTTCTGGCTAGGAGTTAAATGATCTGGTATAGGAAAACTAACTAGATGCATAGGATTTCTTAAGTGCATGCCTATACCTGAATCAGGCCTGGGCAGAGTCATCCAGAACAAATAACATGCTGTATATACTTAGAAAGAGAAATGAAGTGGAAAATATATATTCATAACTATATAATCCTGGGTTTTTTAAAAAATTCAGCCATGGAATTGTATTTGTAGATAGTAGAAGAAAACTTTTGTCTCTTCTTTTGTAGCATTGTAAACCCTTAAGATCCTCATACAGAGGTTTGCACTTTCCCCTCTTTAAAGGAGGTGAGGTCTATGACTGCCGGGGCATGAATGTTTACTGTCATGGTCTTGTTTATATTGAATGGGCTGCCTGTTGAAGTGAAGATTGCCTCTGTGCTCATCTAGTTTAGGTGTCAGTTTAAGGTTGTGTGGCTTAGGTGGGTTTTTCCAGACTTGGTTTTAATTTGTCATGTTTCTTGTCAGGTTTCGTTTGCTTGTTTATTGTAAACTATTTTGAGCAGTGAGGGGGGGGGAAAGCAGTATAGAAATATAGTGGACAGATGAATAAATGGATCAACTGGAGCTTTTCCAAGAGTGGAAGGATTGTCACTTGTGAAGCACAGCTTCCTTGCCTCCCCATTCTCTCAGCAGTCCCAGTCTCCCACCCACCCCAAAATGTTATTCCTGTCCATTCCTTAAGAGCAGCATTTTGGTGGGTATGGCTCTAGTGGGTGGGAGAAGGTGTAAGAAATTTGCACCTCACATGTGGCAATTCTGCCTACAAAACCTCAGGGGGATCTAACCATTATTCTCATGGAAGCTAATTAGCAGAGCATTGTGGAACACCTCTTCATAAAGTTTTGCACAGTTGCTTTTAATAAAAACCACAATGGTATGGTAAGGTTAGTTAATCTCTGGAAATGCATTTTATAGACCTCAGAAACTTCCATAAGGATAATAATCAGATTATTATAATGTACACCTTACATGAAACATAGTTCTGAGGTTAACAGGCTTCTTCATATGAAAGTTTAGAGTTTAGGGTAGGTAAGTGCTGTTCTCATACCTGATACACCCATTTGCTAGTTTGATGACTTAGCCAGTTTGAAATTACAAGTTTAGCAAGATGAGAATAATTAAGCAAGTAGTGGCAGGTTACAAAGTACATGTAGGTTTTCAGTTACCTGTGTTCAAAGCCCACTGTATCACAGTCCTATGCACTGAGTAAATCATGATGGAAAGACAGGAACAGCTAATTATATTTTCACTGTTACTAAGCTATCAGAAAAGATAAGTAAATGACATACTATGCCATCCTAAGCCCACTAAAGTCAACTGGTTTAGAAGGGTCCAACTCTGCTTAGGATGCAACTGCTAGGCTCTGCGGTGCCAAGCAAGGAACCTGTGAGGGAGAAGGAACAAAACAAGACATTCCTGATCAGTCACAGGACAGATACTAATCAAACCAGTATTCTCATGCAAATGAAACATAAGCAGTTCACTGGTGCTTTGTTGGCTTCTCTGCTAGTAATTATTTGGATCTTTGCATCATAATGTTGTATAATAGTTCTTTATATTTAAATGGAAGACTTATTTATTTATTTAATTTGTACCCCGTCCTCCCGGCAAGCAGGCTCATGTTTTCAGATTACCCATGTTATCGTATTAATGGAATTTTCTAAGTTAACTGCCTTTTCAGCTGTTACAGTGTGTGCAGTGATGCAGGAAATCTAGAAAGTGTGTTTCAAGCCTTCAGTCTGTATTGGCTCAATTGGGTATCACTGGCAATCTCAGTGAAGAAATCTTTTTTTCTTTTTGACACTGTTGAATCTGCACAGAGGTGTTCTAAGCAGTATATGGGCTGTTTTAGGTATGATGAACATACTGAACATACAAATCATACTAATTTGTATGTAGATTCAGTTGGGTAGCTGTGTTGGTCAGAAGCAGCAGAACAAAGTTTGAGTCAAGTGGCACCTTTGAGACCAGCAGTTTTTTTATCCAAAGTGTAAGCTTTCCTGTGCAAAACACTTCAGACAAAACAGGAATAAAATCTCAAAAGCTAGTTACAGGAAAAGAGGGTGGGGGTAAGCTGTTAGGAGAGGCCACTCAGGGCCCAGATGCATATGCAGATGTGAAATTGGATGGATGGCCGGTAGGATCAATGGATGCCAACGAAATAGCACATAAATGCAAGAGTTAACAAAGACACATGAGAATGAAATTGGAGTCCAGCTCTTCCTGGCAACCAACCCCCCACACCTGCATGTAATATTTGAGGAAATCTGTTTAAATGTATGTGAAGTAGCGTGTACATGCTGAATCTCTGTTTTTGGTTCATCTTGGGGGTGCTGCTGGACTCCAATTTCATTCGCACATGTCTCTGTTAAGGTTTGCATTTACGTGCTAATTTGCTGCCGGCCATCCATTCAATTTCAGCTTTGCATATGCATCTGGGCTCTGAGTGTATTGGACTTCCATATTACCTAACCTTTGCTGACTAACCACTAAAATATTATCCATAAAAATAATTCCAGTAAGAGTGAACTCCTTGAGGTGAGCTACAAGAAATTCAGGTAGACAGCTGTTTTTAGAAGACTGAAAGTACACAGAACTTGAAAGGGTACTTCATTTCTCTTTCCTGGGACCCAGCCCCCTTGAACTGGCTTGAGTAAGATTCTGAGTAGATCTGCTTAGGATGGCACTGACAAGAAACCACCAGTAGATTCAGCAACTGCAGTGTCTCATCTCTTCCAGTGTTCTGCTCCCTGGATTTGGAGGAAGGGTTGGTGTTTGATTTTTCACACTCTCTTCGGCATACATATTTCAAAAATGTTTCACTTGTGTTAAATGTCTGGAAGGAGGGAGAAATGAAAAACCTCAATTTTTGAAAGGGGCCATGAAAGCTTCCAGGTAATATTGTAATTGACTATGTTTACTAAGATTTAGGGCTGTGGTGGCTCAAGTGGTTAAGATGCTGAACTACAGACCAGAAGGTCAGTAGGTCAGCAGTTCGAGACCTGAGTGCTGCATGATGGAATGAGCTCCCATCTCTGTCCCCAGCTCCTGCCAACCTAGCAGTTCGAAAGCAAGAAATTGCAAGTAGATAAATATGTACCACTTCGGTAGGAAGGTAACAGTGTTCTGTGTGCCTTGGCATCTAGTCATTGCCGGCCTCATGACCACAGAAACGTCTTTGGACAGCACTGGCTCTTTGGCTTGGAAACGGAGATGAGCACCGCATCCCTAGAGTCAGATTCGACTGGCTTTCGAGCAAGGGAAACCTTTACCTTACTAATATTTACTGAATTGAAATAAATTGTGGTGGGTAGCGTTAGGCCGAGGACAGACCGGCAGTCTGGCCCGCTCTGCCTCCGCTTTAAAAGCGGAGGCAGAGCAGCTGTTCAGACTGCCACATCTGCCCGGAGGAGGTGGCCCAGACGCAATGTGTCCGGCGCCGCGCTCGTCCCGCAGCAGCCGGGCACCACTTAAAAGTGGTGTCCCGGCTGCTGCGGCGCGCGTTCCACCTGCTTCTGGCGGGTGTGAACGCGCACCGGGCGGGGGAGCCGGGCGGCGTTCGGACGCCGCCCGCAGTCTGGACGCTGTGGGCGGCTTCCTTGCGGCGGTGTGCGAACGCCGGGCGGCGGGGGCAATTCCCCCTGCCTTGTTCTGCCGCGCCGCAGAGGCGCGGCAGCACTTAAGTCTGTCTTTGCCCTTAGTTACCTCTTGCAAAGTCTTTTCTGGATTGGGGGTGCTGATAGGATGGATTTTATTTGGTGGATACAGTGGATTTTATTTGGTGTGTATGAGTGAAGGTACTCTGGATATGGCAACCAGGAGAGTATAGTAGGTTTACCTGGCTGAGCCTGCATTGTGTGCTGCTTTCTTCCTCCTTCCTTGTCTCTGTCAGCTCTTGTATATATTTTCACATGCTGTAGTGAGGATATTTCCTCCCTATTCTGCTGATGGATCAGCTGTTTTTCAGAGTTTCAAGCAACCATAAATAGTGAATTATAAGAAAGCCATGCTGTGAGCTCAAGTGCCCATTAACCTTTAAATTGTGGTTCCTATCCAGACTTTGTAGGAGGCAGCTAGAACCTGGCTGCCTGCTCCCCCCATCTCATGCACCAATCCCACTACACCCTGTCCATCCTCCCATTACTTTTAGTATGCCTTGGAGCCAAGTGTCAAAGTGGTTTGTTGTAAGAATATGAAAAGAGGTTGGAAGAGAAGGAGGATTAATAAAGGGGAAGGAAATGATAAGTTGACTGAGGATAAAGCAGAAAAGGAGGGAGTGTGAACGGGGTGAAGGAGAACAAAGAGAAGGGATTTTGAAAAAAGGATAAGGAAGTAATGTGGCAAGTGCTGAGAGGTAGGGCAGCATGGAAGCAAGTTGGCCTCAGGAAACAACACTTTAAAAATCACTCAGGTTGGTCTGAAGCAGTAGAACATGTGTAAAGACGCAAACAACTCCAGTGGCACCTTTAAGACCAACAATGTTTTATTCAAATGAGCTTTCGTGTGCACGCGCACTTTTTAAAATACATTGGAAGGAAGGTGAGGTTCACAACCTTACCTTCCTTCCAGTGTATTTGAAAAAGTATGTGTGTGCACACAATACCTCATACCTTGAATAAAACACTGGACTCTAAATTTGTTAAAAATGATTGACAGCTATTTTTAGTGTGTTACATGTCAGTATAAGATGCTAGTATGTAGTAATCATTCTTTGATTATGTAATTCAGGATAGGACTGGAATATATGAGCAAAAAAGAAAAGCTTGTCACTAGAACAAAATGTAAGTCCAGTAACACCTTAAAGATCAACAAAAATTTCCAGGGTATAAGCTTTCATGAGTCAAACTTCATTTACTTCCCCAAATGCCTGAGTGTGTTCTTCTGCTACAGACTGACATGGCTACCCATGTGAAACTTTTCAAGAGAAAAAGTGATGAATGAAGAAAAAGATGACACAAATTTTTAAATCCTCTCTTTGAAGGGGAAAAACAGTAAAATGGGAAGAGGAGGTATGCAAATGCATAGTTGCAACATCTCCCATACAGTTTGATTCTGGACAGACTGGTATTGTATGATGATGTCATGTACAGAATACATGTCTCATCTCTTTATTTAATGTACGGTTTCAACATTTAGCATATAGTTTTCTTGAGGTCAGTTCATTTGAATGTTAACTGTTGTGTAGTAATAAAATGCTTTAAAACCTCAGAAATATGAGAGTAGGAACAGTTCAGAAATTAAAACTGTTCTCCCCCTTTATCTGTTTTATTTTTCCATTCTTTTATCACTTGCATGTTTGATGTTTGTTTTGCCTAGTTTTTGTATCTTGCAGTTGCAGCATGTTGTCTGTTTTTTCCAGCTTATGTTGAGCATGAGTCTTGTCATGATAAGCGAGAATGTGAAGCTAGCCCGTGAATATGCCTTGTTAGGAAATTATGATTCTGCAATGGTCTACTACCAGGGAGTACTTGACCAAATAAACAAATACCTCTCCTCTGTCAAAGATGCATATCTCCAGCAGAAATGGCAACAGGTAAGATATACTATTCCCAATGAATTAATTTAATCTATAGTTCCGTAGTAAACACCAGTCTGATGGTTTTGAGATGTTCTTTCTTGCTGTGAGCATTAGATTTCAGAGGCTAGTCTTGCAGTGACTACTTTGAAGGACACATAGGACATGAACAATCTTGAAGAATAGTTATCACAAGGAAGTAATGCTGTTGTTTTAGTATGGGGCAGTTCATGCAACCAGACCTTCAAGCTATTTATTACCAAAGTCTGAATATTACAAATATTAGCAGGTTTAATTTTCTAAGATACAGTTGTAAAATGTTTGCTTGTAAGTTCTGTTTATTTGAAGGATAAGAGTATAACCATGTATCTGTTCTTTACAAGGGAGAAAAACCTATATGTTGACACACTTAATGGCACACCAGAAAAGTGCCTTCCTTATTTTATTCATGAAAATAATTTATTAGCTGCCTTTATTTCTTACAGAGCTCAAGGCAGCTTACAACATAGATAAAATACATAAAATAAATACATTTTAAAACCCTCAAAATTTAAAGTCACAATTCAGGACTGCTAGTAAACTTAACCAAACACAGTCCTAAATAAAACAGTCTTCAACTGCCTCCGAAAGATCGAAAGTGAGGGGTGTGTATTTAGATAATATAGTTGGATGAAGACATCTGCCTTTTAAGTTAACAAGTTTCTACATGTTGACAGTGTTTATTTGTATTTCATGTTTTCAATCAGGTTAGGCAGGAGATAAATGTAGAAGCTAAGCATGTGAAGGATATCATGAAAACACTAGAAAGCTTTAAATTAGACAGCACCCCTTTAAAAGCTGCACAGCAAGAATTACCAGCTCATGATGGAGAAGTCTGGTCGTTGCCTGTACCTGCTGAACGTAGGTAAGAAATGCTGAGATGGTGAAGTAGATCAGTGGTATATACAAACATCCCATTGAAAGGATCCACTAGTTAAATACTATATATGTGAGGACCACATTAATTCCAGTTTCAAAGCTGTAAAAGAATTTGCCCTGTCACACATGAACATGTGAGAGAATTGCAGCCCAGTAGTGTGTCTTTGCATCACAGTTTAAGTATCTGTGCTGTAAAGAATTGGCAGGTTCTTCTGTTCATGTATGAAGCGATGTGGATGACCCAGCACTGCCTGACCATACCCCGACAACCCCCGCAAGTTCTGGGGAGACCAACTCCAGGGAGAATGCGGGCAGCAGCACAAGCCCCCAGAGCCCCGCACTCCTCTGGGACTGTGGAAGGTTGGAAGGCTGGCTGCTGGTTCCATCATCCCTACCTTGGGGCTGTGGGAAGTGGGCAAGGCTCGGAAGTCCATCCATGGTGGTGCTGGCCAAAGCAGCGTGACAACTGCTGAGCGGTTCAACAAGTGCTGCACTTGGCCTCACCCACAGGGGAGTTGTCTGGGCCCAGCCAGTGCCGTGGAAACCATGGGTCCAGAATAGGAGGAGCCGACAAGCCAACAAGGGCTGCATAGCCTCTCTGAAATGCCTGAGCCCAACAGCCCTGCTTGGCATCTGAGCTTAAGAAGAGGGGCAGGGCTATGGGTCGGCCCAAGGGGAGGAGCTGGGAGTGGGGAGAGTAATATAAGGAGCAAAGCCAGGTGTTTGAGGAGGACTCTTCCAGGATAACTCAAGAGATGGGCAACAAGAGTGTCAGGAGAGGCAGGTGGAGGGTGGTGACATAACCCCTCCCCTCCCCACCTCTGGTCTGAGAGCTCTGGAGCTCCGCTTCCCTCTGAAGGGTGCAAACAGGGCAGACAACAGCTAGGAGGTGCGGATGATGGCATCAGGCGAGGAGGATGAGAAGGTGACTAAACGTGACAATGGAATCACATGATTTCTGTAAAGAGGGGAAAAATCTATATTTTGGGGGGTCTTGGATGCATGGGAATGCTTTTTCCACAAACAAGCAGATATCTGAGGACTTGAAGAAAATGGTCATGCACTTGATCATATGCAAGAAACGTCTGCTTTTAAGTTTGATGATATATTCACTTCTGATATTTTCATTTTGTTTCTTGTTTTCTAACTAATCAGGTCCTCACCAGGACCACGGAAACGCCAATCTGCTCAGTGCAGTGACTGTAGGGGTCATAATAACCAAGTAGGTGCAGCAGCCAGAGTCCCTCATCGGCCCTCCTCCCGAAACATTAATGATAAAGGCAAAATAGTTCGTGGCCGAGGAAAGAAGGATCCTCAAAGTAAAGGAAAAGAGGAAAAAGTGAGTGTTCTGAAGTCGATGATTTAGTTATATTAAATTGAGAACAAATATGCCAGTTGCTTTCCAGAGAGCCTGGAGGTTCTGGTATTTGTATGTACCAGCTATTTATATTTGAGACTTTAATGGAACTTTCATATTGCAAGATGCTATGTAAGGATACATAATATATAATTTTGATGGAGCATTTAATAGTTCTCCTTTTAAAAATATATCACCTGAGTGAGTTTATGGTTCTAGTGGATTCAACTTCAGTCTTTCAAATCCAAGCTATATGACCTACTCTGGAAGCTTTGTAGGCTGGATTTGGGTTTTAAATAGGAGATTGAAGTCCAAGTGCTTCATGGAAGTTATTTTAGAAAAAGTTCCTAAAGTATAAACGAGCATGAGAGCTGCAAAATATTCAATCAGTCATGTATGTCTGTAGGATATTTACATTTTTATTTAACCTTCAGGTGTGCTCTGCCACAAATTCTAAGTCACGTGCATACAGATAACTTCCATTTTATGGAGAAAATAGTCTATGATTCCGTTTCTGAGACAATGGTGAAGAAAATCCCTGGGCTTCCCTCCCACCCTCATTTTCCTTTTTTATCTTGCACAGGCCTAGCAGTTTTCTCCCTAGAGAATCCACTTCTATCTTGAAAAAGGAAGTAGGAAAGATATTGAAAAATATTCAGTATTAACTAATTGGTTTCCAACAATCTTAATTGAGAGAGAGAGAGTGGTAGAAAGTTGAGTGATATTTCTTATGCACTGGTGTCTAGGGACCTTCAACTAAGATTGGGGAATTTTAATGGCTAATATTCTGATGTGTAATGAATAGTTGTTTTAGGGGTACAAAACTAGCAAAGGTAGAGAGAGGTGTATTACAAGACACACACCATGGATTTCAGTTCCTCAAATGCTGGCATACACTTGCAGGACAAGAAATGGATTACATGTTAGAACTTTGCTGGAATGGCAGATAAATTTGTTCTCTGCTGCAGGAATGTAGCTGGGGAGAGACTTACTGTTTTGTGAGTGGGAGAAGTAGTACTTGCTGATTGGTCTCGAGATCTGTGTGGCACCAATCTCTATGCTTCTGTATATGCTTTAAAAAGTGAACAGTAATAATAATTAAAGCTCCTCAAAGCTAGGTGCCATTCAGCCATTTTATTAAAAGAACACTATGCTTGTAGTGGTTCCAAGCTAAAAATTGTGTGGTATGTAGAGTTTAAAACAAAGAACTGGTGTTGTGATAGCTGAGTGTGCTGTAATAGGAAGTATACTGTGGAGAGAAGGTAGATTGTAAAAGACTTTATACTTCATCACACACTCTCATACCAGCACTTGTGGTGTAACCCAGATAAGCTTTATCATAATCTATTACATTTGTATCCCTAATTTGAAGATGCTTAGAGCAGCATATGTGTTCCTCCCCTGCTCATTTTATCGTCTCAACAGATGTGAGATAGGTAAGACAGTGACTGGTTCAAAACTTCATGACAGTGTAGAAATTTGAATTCAGGTCTTCCCTGTCCTAGTCTGGCACATTCGTGAAGCTACTGTTTTGTCCCTGCAGCCTCTAGAATTTGCTTTGTCCCTGAGCCAGTTTAGAGGGTCCCTGCAGCCTCTAGAATTTGTGTTGATGATTTTATGCATTTGTCAGTTTGATGACAATACTTTTCAGCCAAGAACTTTTTAATAGGCCTATTTTATTCCCTCCATTTTTGTAAGATCATAAGTTGTAATCTGCAATGGAGCCAGGGTCTCTATTTTACAGCAGAAACGCTAGTGACCTGTTGCTTTTCTAATGGTGGTTCTGTAGCATGGAGTGATCACAAACTGTTTATTATTCATTGCATGTCTCTAATTATCACAGACCTGTTTGCAAATATTTGTGCCTCTTTACTGTTGTATTATCATGAGGAATGTTTAGGATGCTTCTTTTCTATACAGGAAGCATGTGTTTAAGTAGTTATGCACGTTTAGCTACGACATGATTTTTTGCATCTCTCCTTGTCAGGATGCAATGTTTGTGGTAACACTTGCAGGGTTTTTTTTTTTGGTATTTTGTACCAGTTACAGTTACAAAATTTAATAAAATCTGTTTGGAAAAAAGTAGTAGTTATGCACAATGCTATTATCTGTCATTAATAAACCTTTTGGAATTTTTATTCTTTTTGCATTGCTTATAATCTGTGTGAACAATATCCATGTTTACCTAGCTTAACAATAATGTACATGTGTTAAATCAGGGAGGATCAATATTAAATACGAGCAGTATTAAAATAGTTATATGTGTCTGATGTGCATTTTGTTTGTAATGCAGAGTAAGTCTTCATCTGACATTTCAGAACCTGAGCCAAAGAAATTTGATAGTACTGGGTATGATAAAGACTTAGTAGAGGCTTTGGAAAGAGATATTATTTCTCAGAATCCCAACATTCGATGGTAAGTGTGAGCAAATTCTCTTTTGGGCTATGGGTGTTTAAGTTTGTGAGCACTTTAGGGGAAAATTCCTCGCACTTTAATGTATTCAGTACATTAATGCTGATAATGAATTGTACATCTTTTATGGAGTTTCCCCCCAGTCACTTTAGGAGGAGATCATAAAGCAACACAGCTCACAAGATCCAGTGCAGTATAAGAGAGTCAATACAATGGGTCAGCTTGTCTATTGGAACCTGACAACCCTTGCACAGTTTTTGTTTATTTAATTCATTTATACCCCGCTGTTCTTCCCAGTGGGGACCCAGAGTGACTTACATCATTTTCTCCATTTTATCCTCACAACAACCCAGTGAGGTAGGTTAGGCTGAGAGTGGGTGACTGGCCCAAGGTCACCCAGCAAGCTTCCATGGTATGTGTGGGGATTCAAACTTGTGTCTACTAGATACTAGTCCAACACTTTTAACCACTACACCCCACTGACTCTCAGTGGCCTGGGGGTGGGTGGTAATTGAACAGGTCAAGCATCATCACGCCATATGAACTGTTTACCAACCCTGCAGCAACTAACAGCAGTGCAATGGTACAGCACTGTTTGGAAGAGCATAAAATAGGATTGTGAAGAAATGCATGACAGTATCATGCACAAATCCTCTTTTTAGTTAGCTTGCCTGCCCACATGTACATTTCTGCACACCCTCACAAAGTTTTATCACTTTGGTAGTGAGCCTACTGGGTAAGCACATTCACTGCATTTTGACAACTCATAGCTGCCCCCCCCCCCCCCCCGGTTGAGCTCAGTAAACTTGTCCTTCTGGTTTGCAGCAGAAACTGGATTTATGCAGTGCTGATTAGCTTGCCCTTGTTTCAGTAACAAAGCCATCTGTCCCACCTAATTTTTTCAAGGATTAAAAAAGCCCCCTATATAAAGGATTAAAATCTATAGTGCCAAACAAATGTCTGAGGAACTAGAACAAGGACAAAAGCGCAGACAGTTTCCCTGAAGAATTTTTTTTGGGGGGGCGGGGTATTAAAGGAATGATGAACAGAAAAATGGAGATTAGGATTTGAACTAGCATCAGGTACAGTTTGAGGACTAAACTGTGCAGCAGAAAATAATAAACATCCTATTTCCAGGTACATCTGTGTGTACATTTGCTATATTTGGCACATCAATGGCCTGAAATTAAAACTAAAAAGAATGTGATTCCAGTTTACAAAAGCATCCTGCCTGCTTACCTGAAAGTGGTTCTTATTTGCCATATACAACCAACTGTTAATTTTGTACAAACCTAGCATATAATAAGAAAGCCATAGAGGATGCTGTTTTTAGAAGTTAAAGTGACCCATGGGCTATCTAACAGGTATTAATTAGGCCTAGTAATTACTATGTTCGGGCGGTGCCTGCCAACATGGTACTATTGAGTTTCCTTTCTCTCCTTTGATTCTTTGGCCAAACCTCTCTTCCTCAATGCATTCTCCTGGGTTCTTTTGAAGTATCACCTTTGTGTCTTTAGGGAATACTCATTCAGAAAAAGCTGCCTCTGTCACAGGAGGAAGCTTGGCTTGTGTGTGTGTGAAGTGCCACCATGTTGCTTCAGACATATGGTGATCTTTGTGAATTACCCTGGCCCGATCTGGTCTCATGAAGCTAAGCAGGGTTGGCCCTGGTCAGTATTTGGATTGGAGACCACCAAGGAGGGCCAAGGCACAGCACAGAGGCAGGCAGTGGCAAACACCTCTGAACGTCTCTTGCCTTGAAAACTCTCTGGGGTCACCATAAGTTGGCTATGATTCCTTGAAGCTTGGCTTGCAGTCCTCCAAATGTTGTGATTGGTCCTGGCACCCCATTTAATGATTGATTGTGGTGGTGCCTGCCCTCTGGTCTCAAGATTTCAGCAATGCCAACAGGTTTAAAAGATAAGGAACATCCTGGTCTGGCCACCTCCTAACATTTACTTGGGAACTGATTCCTATGGAACCGGTGCAACTCTAAAGTAAAGCTAAAGCATAACCTGTATGTTGTTGCAGCAATTATTGAAATTCACCTTCTGGAAAGGACAATGAATTGCCTAAAAGAATGTTGCATAAATATCAGTTTCTAGTGTAAAAATATTCTGACGACAAGGAAACAAAGTTAGGGAAGAATTTCTGAAAGCAAAGTCTGAGCATTTTAAAATTAAAGCATGTGCAAAATAGTTAGTTTTGCCATTTTTCTGAAACTTAGAATGGTATTTTAAAAGTAGAATCCCTGGCATTTAATACTGAAGCCAAATCTATGGTTTTAAACTGTTCCTATCTTAATTTAGTGATGGAAATCTCCAAAGCCAGGATGGTTTAATTTAGATAACCAAGTAAAGTGGCCAATTTTCAATCATAAAGCCAGCTTTCTATATCATGTTTCCTGAAGAACAAGCATGAATGCTAACTGGTTGCTATAATAATCTGTTTGCAATTAAATAGAACCTTTGTACTACTAAGAAAATAATTCAGAACCTCTGGTCATGCAGCCCACATAACTTTTGCACCTCAGGTTATCTAGCTGTTTAGAGGAAATCAAGGAGTTGTTTGTGTCTTTACACATGTAAACATGTCAAGCAGGACTGCTTATTTGAAGATTAAGACTGTAGTCCTGTTCGCAACTTAGCTGGAAGTAAGTAGTATTGAATACATTAGGAGCTTCTTCTGGGAAAATAGAGTAGTAAATGCCAGAACTTTCTTGAAATAAACTACCTAAAGTATAATTTGCCTAATAATTACCTTACCTACTGTGTCGTATTTAATCTGCCCTGAATCTCAGTGAGAAAGGTAGGCTATAAATGAACATAATAATAATATTCAGGTTCACATTTTTGTCCCTTATTCCTGCAAATACAAAACCAGGCTTTGAACTCTGTTTGATAGAAGGTCTTGGATTTAAATTTATGAGGTTGAACTGAGCATTACTATTTAAAATGTAATGTAACTAAAATTTTACAAATAAAAATAAATCCAACTTGTTACATCAACTCAATGAAATTATTAGATCACTTTCTCAAATTTTTTGAAGTGAGACCCAGTTGTAAACTTATTCTACCTTTTGGGACTCGCTTGCAAGGTAAAGCCATGCTACTTTCCCATCCCTGTCATAAAATACAAAAATCCCACTAAACAGGTTTCATTTTTAATATTAATAAATATATGGAGTGTTGAACAGGGTGTATTTCATGGCCATTTTGCAGATTATGCAGAGGCAAACTCAAAATTTACCATTGAGTATATGCTCAGCAGGAGATGCAGCCAGTTACACTCTCCTGATGAGCATGTAGTCCACTGTTTAACTTACAAATGTGTGATATCAAACCACATTTTCAGTTGTTCACTTAAAAATGTATTGTGTGGAATGGCTCCTGCTTGCTTAACTGAAGAAACAGGATTCTGCAGGAAAGATGGCGAACTGGGAGACATGTGAATTTCCACTCAGTGGGAAGCTGGCAGGACATTTCATCTTTTTATGTCTGGCCAGTACTGGAGAGAATGTAGGACAGGTTGACTGCTTTGCTTGAGCAGCACATGGGCATGGCTGACCTCTCTGTCACTTTCATCAGGGCAGCATATGTGATTCTTTCATCTTTATTTTATACACCAACTCAGTGAGGTCAGTTGGGCTGAAAGAGTGCTCAGTACTACCACTGGGGCTCAGCATAGACTCACCCAGTGGCAGCACATACCTGAGAGGTAACAGACTTAGGCTACACTGGTTGCCTCCTGCACTTCCGGCAGCCAGATCAAGTCATTCCTAGTACTGCAGGCTGGGGCTTGGCTTGAGGTCAGCAGCAGGATGTGTGGGTCTAGGAAACAACAGGTCTAGGCTGTTGTGCCTCTCCCCCTCCCCCTTCCATCACCATCAGGGCTTGCCTTGCTCAGCAAGCCTGTGCATGGAATGCTGAGTAGCTGGCAGGCTGAACCTCTTTTCCTGTCTTTGAGAAAATGACCATGGCCACGAGGCAGAGAAAGGAACGTGGCAGTTGTTGCCTCCCTTTTTCTTGTCACCACAAGGAGATGGTACTAGAGATGACTTTTCCTAGTTCACCCTTTTTCTCCTCACCACCACCTGCAAAAGAATCACAATTCACTTCCTGGTCCCAACTCACCATTTGAGAACCCCATAGAAGATTATATCAGTAATTTTTGTAAAATATATATTTTTTTAAACTAGAAGTCCCACAGTAGTTTTTTGGCTTTATCAGTGCCAGCAGAATTGCAGAACAACATACAAATGTACCTAGACAGAATATTGGCTTGTGGGAATTTGTATTTATATGTTAATTTGACAGTCTTCTGTAAATGGTCACTATTTCAGTCATGAAAAACCAACCTGTGCTATTATGGACAAACCCAGAATACCCTAGGAACTGTAAAATTGAATTTTGAACTGAATAGTAATTGTTGTGTTTGGTATCATGTCATAACTTTTTTACCATTCTTTTTTCTTAATTATTATTAGGGATGATATAGCTGACTTAGTGGAGGCTAAAAAATTGCTTAAAGAAGCTGTAGTCTTGCCCATGTGGATGCCAGAGTTCTTTAAGGGGATTAGAAGGCCTTGGAAGGTAAAATGTCTTGACAGCTTAGAAGCATTATTGAAATTTTAAGATATGTCCTAATTGGGGTACATAAAAGGTTATTTCATATTAAAATGAAACTTAAATATGGCTAGAATTTCTGTCATATATTTCTAAATATTATTTGTTTAATTAGTAGAAGAAAAAAATTATTCCTACTACTTTCTGTAGTGGTTAATAAAAATTGGGGCAGTTTTGTAAAAGAAAATATGAAATGCTAGACGTGTTGGATCTAGTGGAAGAGCTTATAGAACTGACAGTGCAGATCTTATCTTCCTTCTCCCCAAGCATCCTGTTTCTTGTTCTAAAAACTTTCTGAGGGTCAGGGGACCCTAATGAGCAGGATTCAGTAAAAAACTGGGGAAAGGGGTGGCTGGTTTTATTTATATGTAACTTTGTTTTAGTCATAGGCCATAATAAAATCAAATATTCTGTTTAATTTAGTTGAAGTCTGGGTAAGAAAATACAAATCAAGTCAGAAGTACTATGTGCACGCTATATCACTTAAGAATCTAAAAATATTCTCTTATTCTGCCATTAACTGCTAAAACTGATGATGCAGAATACGACAATGTGCTGTCAAATGTATTTTAGATGTTTTAAAAACTAGCCTCTTGTTTTTATTCTGAACTTTTTTTTTTAATAGGGTGTATTGATGGTTGGTCCTCCTGGCACTGGAAAAACTCTTCTTGCAAAAGCCGTAGCTACTGAATGCAAGACAACCTTTTTCAATATATCCTCATCAACACTAACTTCAAAATATAGAGGAGAATCCGAAAAACTTGTTCGCCTATTGTTTGAAATGGTGATTTTAGAATTCATCAGCAATTCATTGAAATCATTTTAGAGGAATAGTATAACCTACTGGTGGCAAATGGTGAAATACCAGGATGTTCTAGAATTCTTGGTTTCATATAAGATTTTGTAGTGTTAGCCCTAAAGAATGGCAGTCATACAAATCACTTCTTAGATTGTGGCTGTACGATAACTGTTCTCAGTAAACCTAAGTGTCTTGCACTGAACAGTAATCTTTGTGATAAAACCTGCTCATGATATTCAGCAAATCTGCCCTTTTTGTTGCTGATATGCTGTTTAGCCGGTTACCATGAAATGCATGGCAATACCTGCCCTGGTTGAAAATAGTGAGCATTTTGGTTTACTGAAAAGTTGCATCTGGTAGACTTTTCGCTCCAAATTGGATGCTTCCCCCCAAATGCCATTATGCCCCCTTCTCAACATTTGATGTAGAATTGTCATCCAGGACTGGGAGCATTTTGAAGGCACTGCTTGGCAATTTCATTTTGTGTTGTGTTATAACTTTGTGTCCTCTAAACTGGTTTGGAAACTTTAATAACATTGTTAGGAAATGTTATGCTGCCATCAGATATTATTTTAACCAGTTAATTTACCTATGTGAAATGATTGATGTTTTTATGGATTGTTTATTGTTTTATCATATGTTGTGAGCTGCCCTGAGCCCGCTTGCGGATTAGGGCGGGTTATAAACTGAATAAATCAAAGTACTGAACTTAAACTGAAAATTCTGTCTGATAATTACACGTATTACTTTATTATTTGGACAAGAGTATAGGTCAAAAGTTGTTATGCATGGTCATTGTTGACTGCCGGGGACTGCCAGTTTTTTCAGGTCAAAGACTGATTGTTTTTGTAAAGTAGATTCTGCAGTACAGAAGAGTGTACATTTTATGAATTAAGTTTAGGATAAATGGATGTTCCTTTATTTTCTCATACTTCCAGGCTCGATTCTATGCACCAACAACAATATTTATTGATGAGATAGACTCTATCTGTAGTCGCAGAGGAACTTCTGAGGAGCATGAAGCCAGCCGAAGGGTGAAGGCAGAATTACTTGTTCAAATGGATGGTAAGTGTATTTATATACTGCCTTTGAATATTAATGTTCAGAGCTGTTTACTGTTTCAGCAATGTACGTTAGATTATTTTGTTGATGCCTTAACCAAACAACACATTTAAAAGCAGCCATCAAATACAGACCACTCTTTCAAAAGTCTAGTGGACAGAGACTTTTTCAATCATAAAAAGAGGGCTAGGAACGTGGCTACGTGCTCTTCCTGAAGGAGGGCATTCCATGACATAAGGCAACTACTGAAATGGCTCTGTTCCTAAAGGTTGCTAACTTTGTATTTGCAAAAGATGGTACCCAGAAGAGAGCTTTACTGACAGATAATTAAGCACAAAGGGCTCCAGAATCCATTTAGGGATGTCAAGGACAAAACCAGTACGCCATCTTGTATTGGGCCCAGAAACGTATTTGCAACAAATGAAGTTGTCCAGCCAAAAAGAGCTCAGAGCATTTTGAGCAAATTGAAGTTTATGGATGATCTTCCAGTTCCATTCTGTGTAGAGTGCATTACAATAATTCCGTATAAAAGTTAGCAAAGCATGAGTGCCAGTGGACAGGTCTCTGTGTTCCAATAATGGGCATATCTGAATCAGTCAAAGCTAAACTTTGTAATGGGCCGCAGTTACTGCTTGGGATTCCAAAAAGCAAATCTAAATTCAAGTTTGAAGTCTTTCTCCTGCATAAATTGTAAGTTGGAGGAGGGCTCCTTGGGCTGGAGGAAGGCTACTTTGAGGCTAGTTAAATCCTGCCAGTTAAAGCTGCTGAGAGATCCAGGAAAGTCAGGCAGTTACACTCCTCATCTCTCTTCTAGTAAAGGCCATTAGGATGGGAGGACTGTTTTCTGTCTCAAAATGGACTCTGAAGCCAGATTTGTATGCAAATTCATTTTGGTGGCAAGCTTTAATTTTCAGATTTCTCTGAGATACTAGAATTCATGCTCTGTAGTGAGACTTATACGTATTTCCAGATCACCTATCTAAAAGAGTCACTTATGCCCTATTTTCTTGTATTTTGAAAATGAATCCAGCTACATTCGTGTGAGTATTTTTACTGTTTCCTTTCACAACTCTTGAGAGATTTAGTCAGCATCCAGAAGCCCCCAAAGACCACTTTGTAAGTTATTTAGGAGATTTCTGTGCTGCCTCATCAGAGTCCAACTGTTTATGCATTTAACAGCTGCTTATCACTTAGGGAAGGTGTGATGTGTGGGTTTGTGGGGAGAAATTTGCTTTTTTTTTGCTATATATATGCATTTCCTAAACAAGCAAACACTCTGTGTCTGAATAACATTCTGTTCTGGTCTTGGAATCAGTGAGCAGTCTGAGTTTGCAAACCAGGGTTCTCATAAATGTTTCCCTCCCTACAGAGCTGTCTTAGTTCTCTTCCTGCTTTTTAAAAGTAACAAAAAGTGCACTGAGGGCAGAGTACCTCAATAGCCAAAGGATACTTCATACAAACACTTCTGTTAGACTGATGACCAGCTGTTAACACTGGCTGTTTAGAAGCCCAGTGGCATTTAAGATGGCGATCAAATAAAGTGTGATGCGGTTCTGTTACTGTTAGAAATCAGCTTACATTGAAATTAATTGTTTTGGCTAACTTCATGTATTTTGAAATTAAAAGTTGTAACCCTCTTTGCTGCTTTTAATTTCCACTTATTTAGGTGTTGGAGGAGCTTCTGAAAATGATGACCCTTCAAAAATGGTTATGGTACTGGCCGCAACTAACTTTCCATGGGATATAGATGAGGCTTTAAGACGACGGCTGGAGAAGAGAATTTACATTCCTTTACCATCAGGTATAAAGATTTTAGCATTCTAAATTATAAATTGCTGTATCTGCTGCACATGAAGGAGACTGTGTTTGAAAAATATTATGCTTCATGCAAAACACTTTCCTCATTACAGTGGAATCATTAGTGTGTTCCATGGAGCTTACATTCAAAGCCTTGAAATTGTAGGTCAGTTTGAGTTCATATAACTATTTTAGGATGGTAAAGACTAAAGTAATGTTTAGGGAAATGTTTTGAAAAAAACCTCAGCATTTTAATTAAAAGTAGTAACAGTGTATCATCTAGACAGTTACAGATGTCTACATAGTATGTAGAGACCCAACTTTATATTTTGTTGTTAACATTTTTGTTGTTTTGTTCCATCTAGCTAAAGGCAGAGAAGAACTTTTAAGAATAAATCTGCGAGAGTTGGAGCTTGCTGATGATGTTGACCTTGCAACTATAGCACAGAATATGGAAGGGTATTCTGGTGCTGACATTACCAATGTGTGCAGGTATGTTTAAAATTAAACACACCCACACATATATGCCACAGTCCTGAATACAATACTTGAAAATTTCATTTAATTGGGACTTCTGTCACAGTCCTAATACCTTCACTGTAGAAATGTTCCACTTGCTATACTATTAATGTTCACCTGGTGGCTTGCATCAATGGCACAGTTTCCTGCCATACCTTCCTTTTTTCTGTCTTCTCAGCCAATTATTTATAATGTTTCTTTCACGTCTTTTCCTCATATCCATTATTGTTTCAGTACTCATTCACTCCCTCTCCTAGTCCTTCCCAACTACACAGTTTGAATACACACAACACTTCTAGCTCAAAGAACCCTCAGAGAAAATGAAACTTGCATTTTGCCTCTGTTTTGCCTACTATTTATGGTTTTTACTAAAAGCACCAGTGATGCCAGGATCCTAAATTCCCATGGTTTCCCCCTAAAGCAATGTTCTCACCATGGGAGGGATCTAAAGGGAGGCCACTAATCTAGAGCAAGCTATGTGGAGACAAAAAGCATGAGAGAAGTATAATCACGGAGGAGAAAGGTTATGAAAATAATAATATCTGCAAATTGGGTTAGTCCTAGGTTTCAGAAATGTGTGGGCTACTGCAAAATATGTTTTGTGTGCTGTTTTGTGTTATTTTAACCAAGACCACTAAGCTCAACTGCAGTAAAGAACCGTCGTCATAAGTGAGCAAAAACAGCACACCTCTTGTACGTTGAACCAGAAGACTGATGTTTCGCCTGCTTGATGTGAGAATGTCTTATGCTTACTACCAATGTTCCCTCTAAGCTCTGGAGTCTGTTTTGCCTACTATTTATGGTTTTTACTAAAAGCACCAGTGATGCCAGGATCCTAAATTCCCATGGTTTCCCCCTAAAGCAATGTTCTCACCATGGGAGGGATCTAAAGGGAGGCCACTAATCTAGAGCAAGCTATGTGGAGACAAAAAGCATGAGAGAAGTATAATCACGGAGGAGAAAGGTTATGAAAATAATAATATCTGCAAATTGGGTTAGTCCTAGGTTTCAGAAATGTGTGGGCTACTGCAAAATATGTTTTGTGTGCTGTTTTGTGTTATTTTAACCAAGACCACTAAGCTCAACTGCAGTAAAGAACCGTCGTCATAAGTGAGCAAAAACAGCACACCTCTTGTACGTTGAACCAGAAGACTGATGTTTCGACTGCTTGATGTGAGAATGTCTTATGCTTACTACCAATGTTCCCTCTAAGCTCTGGAGTCTTGTGAGCAAAAATTCTACTGGCATTAAAGTTGTGAGCGAACAATTTAGCTACTGCATAAATTTGCTCTGGAGCCATCCTTCCTGAGCTAAGATAAAAATATGTGAGCCGGAGGCTAAAAAATAGCGCTAGCTCACACTAACTCAGCTTAGAGGGAACATTGCTTAGTACACAGCTAAGGAAATGCTTACTTTCAGATTATGTCTGCTTAAAGCTGTTGCTAAGGAAGGCTGAACAAATCTAAGGAATATAAATATAACCTACAAGGGTCAAGAATGCTGTCCTTACGGGTAATCATGTCTAGCCATTCTGTTTAGGTAGACCCAACTAGCAGCAACAGAATGTAATTGTAAATTGCTTCATTAAAACAACTTTGTTTCTTGGCAACTTATCCTTTACCCTACAGAGTCAGTCGAAGTATTTCCAAACTTCCACTGAAAGCTTCCTAAGTGAATCCATTTGATCTTTTATCCAGCTCTCATTTATTTAATACCAGTTTGGCTCTCTATATTCTCACTTAAAATTTCACTCCTGTATCTGAACAGGGATGCTTCATTGATGGCTATGAGAAGACGTATCGAAGGCTTGACACCTGAAGAAATCAGAAACCTTTCCAGAGATGAAATGCACATGCCAACAACAATGGAAGATTTTGAAATGGCTTTAAAGAAAGTTTCCAAGTCAGTCTCTGCTGCGGACATTGAAAAATATGAGCGATGGATACTTGAATTTGGATCATGCTAAGCCTTCCTATCTTAAGAAATCTGCCTTAAGTCTTCAAACAATTCCAGAAGTAATTAAAAATTAGCGCTCCAAGGCACTGAGTACCATTTTTTAAACTTTTTATAATTACACAAACAACAATACTTAATAAAGTTGGTTTCTTAAACTAGAGCTCTTCGTTTCCCCACACTCCTACACCAGTTCCTCTTCCCACTAATAATGGTACTGAGCGTGTTCTGCAGAACCTCTCTCACAGAGGTATTTAAATCAGGCCTGTAGGTACACTGGAGCCTTTTGGGGCCCAGCCCCCTGACTTACCACCAAAGCCCCCCAACTTGCAATTTTTAATTTTATTTATTGCACTTGCTGCCGCCACGCCTCATGCTGCCCTCTCCTGTTCACTGCTCTCTTTGGGCAAGGCAAGCCCCATGCCCTCCGCCCTCCAATCTCACACTGCTGCTGCTGCTCTCTCTTGCCTCTCTTCAGCTGGCCAGTCAAGCCCCTTGGGTTGGATTATCGCACGCTGCTGCTCTGCTCTCTCTCTCATCGCTCACTGGCCAGCAAGGCAAGCCCCGACTGCCTTCATCCCTCCGATTCCCAAGCTGGCAAAGCAAGTGCCACACTGCCCAATCCCTCCCTCGGCCATCCCTTTCCCTTTTTATTTTCAAAGCTCAGCTCTGGCTCCCGCCTTTAAATAGCGAGTATTCCTCTCCCCCCCCCTTCCCTTTTCATCTGCAGGGCTCAGCTCTGCCTCCCACCTTTGAATAATTAAATTATTTAAATTAGCCAGTGCCAACTGCCCCCCCCCCCCCGGAGAAATTTAAATGCCTATGGGCCTGATTTAAATGCTGGATAAATTGAGTAGGTTCCTCCATTACATAAATGTTCCACTGCAATCAGTGTTTAGATGTGGGGTGCCAGGCTGCATTCAGCAAACCATGTTTAATTGACATAATACAGTGTGCAAATAAACAGCTCCCTTGCCTTGACCAAACTGAAATATAATTTCAGTATTATGAGTAGATAGAGCTTTGTTTTCTATGACTGATTGCAGTTAAACTAGAAAAAATGGAGAAGAAGGTAGTTGAGGAATACATCTGGCTTCAGCTGCTGCTTAGAAATGCTGGATCACAGAATGCATCCTTTCAGAGTATCATAAAATCCAAATAGACACCTCTAGATAAATAAATATTAATCTCTAACATCTCAACATGTAAAGATTTATTGAAAAGTTGTGATCGTACAAATTTGTATGGAAAACTGCTTTGTAAATCACCATTTTAAAGGCATTTGTGCTCTTGCTTTAGAAATTTACACTGTACTGCAGCATCAAGAAGCAGTTTTAAAAGTGCTTACACCTTTTAGGAGGCCTTATTTTTACGGACCAAATAAAGTGCTTGTAACGTTACATTGCCTTTTGTACAGTAAAAGCATTACCACATAAGCCAATTCATCTTAAGAGCGAAACAAAAGCTCCTTCCCACCATTTCTCCCCCAAGGCACACTTTAGCTTTCTTTTTATCACAGATGTATATAGTTCTCACACAATTCCATTAGACTCATTCCATTCCATTTAGAGTGTAAAGCTATAATTTTAATGTTTATTTGGAAGCATGTCTTACTAAAATCTGTAAATCGTATTTGCAGGTTGAGGTTATTTGGATTAGTATGGCAGGTTTATACAGCCACTGTGTTTGGGCTGATTAAACTGTATATTGAAAAATTCCTTCATAGAAGTTAGAATTTACTGCAGCCATTATATAAGGAACCTGCTGGGCTTTGTGTTTGTGTGTGTGCGAGAGAAGACATTAGGGTGGTTGAAGTGAAACAAGATGAACTCCTTAGGGCCTCAATGTTAGGTGTCCTTTAAAACGCTGATATTCCATAGCCTTTTCTTAATAGCATTACACAATATATTAAGGATCATGCCAAATATTGGGTCAAACTCATACAAATACTTGAAGGCAAACGTTTTTAAATACATTTTTCCTCTATATTGTCTTTTTTCTCTGGCATGTCTGGAAGCAAACTGACTGCAACCACAGGTATAACGTTGAAATCAAGGTGGAGGATTCCCCTAGAAAAAAGAACAAATTATTAGATTCCGGTGGGTAGCAGTGCTGGTCTGAAGTAGCAGTACAAAGTTTTAGTCTAGTGGAACCTTTAACACCAACAATGTTTTATTCAAGGTATAAGCTTTTGTGTGCAAGGACACTTCTTCAAATACAGTGAAACAATTTCCTCAACCATTACATAGAGAAAGAGAGAGGGTGGGGGTGTTTAGTTGTCAGGAAGGACTAATTCGAGTCAAGACAGACAAACAAAATTGGAAATTACCAATCCATACTTGAGGCAGATGGCAGAGTTGCGATTAATTACTCCCAGCATTCTATAATTAAGGATACATCAATCTCCAATTTTGACATATTTATATCCTTCACTGTTTTTGCCCCAGAATTAAACCCAAACAAATGGTTACCATATAAACTAAGCTTATTATTCCTGTCTGGTCCTTGAAACTGTTAAACATCTTCATTATGCTGTATGATAATTTACTGCTCACCCCTCTACATGTATGGACTGGTAATTTCCAGTTTTGTTTCTGTCTCTGTCTTGACTCTAATTGGCCCTTTATAGCAGCTAAACACCCCTCCTTTCTCTATTTAATGGTTGAGGAAATTCTGTTTCACTGTATCTGAAGAAGTGTCCTTGCACACAAGCTTATACCTTGAATAAAATTTTGTTGATCTTAAAGGTGCCACTGGACTCAAAAGTTGTTATTAAAACATGGATGTCTGTCATTTAAGACTTTTGCTGTGTTTTTCACTTTAACAGTTTCTCAGCTTTTCTGCTAAAAGCAACTTGATAGGGGGGCATTAAATAGATTTAAATGTCAGCTATTTTTGGCTATGGTCTTGAATTTACCAACCCCAGTTCTTGCCTTTAAAAGTCAATTAATGATTCAGATGGAAGAAAGTGTGAAGATGCAGAGAAGGCGGTATTAGAACAGAAGACTAACATATCTTGGACAGATATGACTTGTTGTTCTAAAAATAAGCCCATAGAAGATCAGGTTGTTGACCAAGATGCTAGAATCAAGGAAATGTGTATTGGTTCCTGTGGCTAGGGAGAAACCTGTAACCTGCTCATTAATAGGCTGGTACAATACATGTGTGGAAGTTTTCATTCCTAAAGAGCACTTCTTAAAGTGGTGCCAGCTATGTATAAAATAAGAATACTTTGAAAGTTCAGCACTTTACTATGTGTGTGATATTCAATCAAACATGCAATTGGAGGGAGGGAGGAAAGGGGAAAAATAATCTAAAAACTAGCTAAGATACCAGCTTGCTTGTATAGGATGAAGTATTAGTAGTACTTACTTGGGCTCACAAGGGCAGAGTACTTTTAAGACTTTTATGATTAAAGCTGCTCCTATAACTCCAACCACAATGACCTCCATCAGATTAAAGAATACAGGAAATGACCGAAGCCAGAACTTGCAAAGCTCTTTCCTCAAATCTTCCACCCACTGGCACATCACCTGCAAATGTAACAATACTGCACGTGAACCCTTTGACAACCGATCCACAAAATATGAAGGCAGTGGTTTAGATCTTACAGATCTGTGAATGGGGTGAATTCACAGAAGGATTTTTACTGCTATGGGGGAACTGACAGAAATTGCCCCACCTTGCTGTATCCTGTTCTTCCCTGTTTTTATCTTTTAACACAAAGCCTCATTCTGCCTTTCTTCATAGGAAAGGTGTTCTGGCAATAATTTTAGCTGTGCTTCCCTGTAACTTCTGCATTACTACAATATCCTTTTGAGATGAACAAACCAGAACTGTACACAGTACTCCCAAAAGAACTACATTTATATTTTGGTAGTTTCATTTTCAATCCCCACCACTGAATTTGTCTTGTTCACTGCAGCTGCACAGTAGGCAGTATATTCAGGGAGCCATGGTTACATTGCCCCTCATTTTGCATTCTGTTATTAATTCAATACAGTTTGGAGAGCCTACCAGAGTTCTTCACAGTTTACTTAGATTTCACCATCCTGAAGAATTTGATGTAATCTATAACCTTGACTAACTCCCTACTGACTGCTGACTCAACATTTGTGAATGTTAAACAGCACCGTCTCTTTATGAGAGGTCACTACTTCCTTCCTTAAATGTGGAAAACTGCTTCCTGGTCTTTAATATCCAGTTCATAAGAGGATCTGTCCTCCCATCTTATGACTAGTAAGTTTACTCAGGAGCCTTTGTTGAGACACCTTGTGAAAAAAAAAATGAAATGCATGTATGTAATGACCCAACTGGAAACATGCAAGCCATTTCCCACCTAATGGTCACATGGTCCAGGAAGGGGCTCCACACATTCCCTCAGTCCTTTCACTGCTGCTGGAGAAGGAAGTTCCAGAGCTATTCTTTTTACCTCAGCTCTACCTATTCTGAAGAGACATTGCTATCTATGGCCATGAAGTCTGTCTGATTTGCTTGGAAGTGAGCCATAAGTGGTATGCACAATCTGCCAGCACTACACCCCTAAGGCAATAGCCTACTGAGCTTCCCATTTAAAAGCTCCCATTATGGGGTGGGGGGAGTAAAGTCTCTCATCTTCTGTAAGCCAGACAGCAAAATTATTTGCCTGCCATTACTTACAAAATGTTCTACCTAATCTACATAAATGACAAAGACCGATGGCAGAAGTAGGTCTGATTTGTTTGGAGGTGAGCCATAAGAGGCATGCACAATCTGCCAGCAGTTCACCCCTACTGCAAGAGTCAACCGAGCTTGCCGTTTGAAAGCTGTGTTATGAACAAAGCGCTCTCAATCCTCTGTAAACCAGGCAGGTAAACGAACATTTTCAGTGCCTCAGCCATGCTTGGAACAAGCTTCATGTGTGCCTTCAGTGACCTCATACTCGATTCCATGATCAGATCTGGATCATAAGCTTTCCAAGAAGTGAGATACGGCTCTGAACCACTCTGCTTCGAAGCCATCCTCTTCCTTTAAGTCTATATATAAATTCCACACAGTCTGTGGTTCTGACAACACACTGATATCAGTTCCGATATAACAAGTTCGGAACCGACATCAGTGGACCTGAAGGCACTGAATATGGAGATAGACCCCTGTGAATGGCTCCACATACCCTATCCCTGCTGTATTTTCCCCCATCACAAATCCTTGTGTGTGTGCAACCATCCACCACCACAATTACCAATGCATTCTGATCCTAATTACCAATTGGATCAAAGGGAACCTTGGTATTCAGAACCGTACTGTCTTCCAAGACACAACCAGAATAGAGATTTTCTATCATCAGAACTGGGTATGGAACCTCTAACCATGGTACAAACCGGGCCCAAATGCCTATACAATGGCCATCATAACTGAAGATGTACAGTTCCAAAGGTGAGGAAGATATTCTATCACAAGTTTGGGCCTGGCATCTGAACTTCTGCTCGATAATGCTGTGTATGATCAGGACCCTGTGTCTCCAAAAGGTGGTTTATGGCTCTACGCTGTACAAATGATCTACATAGTGCAGTCATTGGACATGTAGGTCACAGCGATAGATGTTAAACCTAAAGATAAAATTTGGGGCAAACTGTACCCAGATACACTGGGTATGATAATGTTCCCTTTATTAGAAGGGATTTTTATAGGCAACGCATTGAAAAGACGTCCTAGGTGCAACACGATTACTTTCTTTTTCTATTTACCCATCCAATTCCCTCATCTCCAATTGCTGGAGAAATGTATCCCAAATACGGAACCAGCACACACTGCCCTAGTTGACATGGATGGGTCATAGCCCAACATACTGAATCGTATGATCTACTCCTGTTCCCCTTTGAATTTGAGAATTGTAAATTATAAGCCCATAATGTCAGCCTATCAATTGTTCTTATGAGGAACAATTCAACCATACTGATGACAATGACCAGAGGATCACAGTACTTCAGCAAAGTTGATCCAATCAGAGGCATTCAAACTGTCACAACAACTGAATGCAAGCAATCCTGCTGCAGATGTTTCAGCTCAGACAATGGCCTCAATCATGGCTTTGAGACAACACACTTGGTTGGGGTCCAAAGCTCTCCCACCTAACACTCGGAATTAAGTACAGGGTTTACCCTTTGAGGGCGGCTCACTACTCTCAGCTAAAGCTGACAAATTCCTGCAAGGATGTCATTTACCATGAGAGATTATCCATGGCCTACTGTGTAAACATTTAGCAACTGCACGTCACATGAGGTAACAACAGCAAAAATTTCCTGTTATTTTAAAAATTATTATTATGTGCATTTATTATGCACGTTTAATATGTAATAATTCTGCTTTTTTTCTCTCCCTTTTGACAATTCCAGAAAGCAACACCTGGCTCTAAAGAAAATCTTTTTTCATATATTTATTTCTGGATGTGTGTGGTTTTATAATAGTAATATTGACCACTAGGAAGGCCCCATGAGGCTGAAATGCATATGGTCTATTGGTCATAAGATATACCCATCAACTGTAAATGTAAAATTATCAGCTCCATGTGTAAAAAGTTTTAAGAGTCTGATATTTGGGTCATTTCTTTTAACCTATTTTATCTTTTACTAATGTGTATACCATAATAAATATTTGTCTTTTTATAGTAACTTATTTTGTCAGCTTGACCCTCATATATCACAGTGCTAACTGCTAAACCACACTGGCTGTGGTATCGCCTGGTATCACAAGTGAACTCCAGACAACAGATCTCTCTCCCCCTGGAGAAAATAACTGCTTTGAAGGGCATTCTATTCAGCTGAGGCCTCTCCCCTCCCCAAACTCTGGCTTCCGTAGACTTCAGCAGAAAATCTCCAGGAATTTCCCAACCTGGAGCTAGAAACTAGTCAGGACTGGCCCCAATGAGTTCCCCACAAAGGCCTGGAAAGGGTTTCATTCCTTTGTCTTTTTACTGACAGAACCAAGCTTGGTTGCCTAGCAACAGCCACCGAGGAAAAAGTTAGTCCCACCGGAGCCAAGCAGGAGAAGTGTCTTCTTCGTCAGGAGAGACAGCTACTTTGGCAGTTATTCTGACAGGGAACAGTGGCTGAAGCGGCAGTGGGTGGGGAAGAGGACCGGACCCAGCACCCAGCCAATGGCATGCAATTACTCTTGAGTGGTGGTTGATGGGCCAATGGCTGATGGAGCGCACAGCACAGCCAATGGGAGAGCTGGAAATGGCCAATGTATTAGGAGAATTATATATATAGTTTCGGCTGGCTTCTGAGTTGGCCACGCCTACAGCCTCCCCCCCCCCAGGTTCCCCAGATGTTTCACAAGTCATGAGGCGCCTGGGGAAGCCAAGCTGATCCAGGGAGGGAAGGCAGTTTAATCCAATCCAGAAGCTGATCAGGAAGCTGATCCAGAAACTGCCTTCCTTCCCTCGGGTTCCCCATGCGTCCCACAAGCGGCAGGGCAACTGGGGATGCCGATCTTGGGAGGGAACTGTGCTGTCAGGGGTGTGGCCTAACATGCTAATGAGTTCCTGCTGTTGGGTGTGGCCTATTATGCTAATGAGTTCCTGCTGGGCTTTTTCTATATATATAAAAGATTCTCTGCCTGTTTAATAAAATCTTTATTGTTTTTGAAAGTTAATTTGCCTCAAGTGCCATTTCTCAAGGGTTTAAGAAAACTGGACAGCTCCTGTATTTTCAGTAGAGTTTCTGAGCTGAGAAAAAGCCTAAACTAAATATCTAAACATTGGGTGGGACAGACAAAGAATATATACATGATACTGCAAGGCAACTCAGTCACTAGGGGAAACTGAAGATTTGGCAAGAAAAATCTACTCGATAGTTGGGGGGATACAGGAGTCCATCATAATGGTATTTGGATTTTAAAGAGTCACACCTCGGTTATTATTCCAGGTTCCTTTTAATCAATACAAAGATGGCGGCTTGCACCCACTTCTAGACTAGGGAAGACTTAAAGCCTTCCTCTAGGTCCGTGATTTTAAATTATTTTCCTTACTTACAGTCTCACAGTTATTTACTCCAGGAGACTGAATGGCAGTCCTAGACCTTCAGGATGCTTATTTTCATCAAAAATATTTATGGTTTTGGTGCAAGACATTCCCAATGAATATAAGTCACTTCTGTTTGGACTAACCACAGTCTCAAGGGTGTTTACTAAATGTATAGCAGCAGTAGTTGCCTGTCTGAGATTCTGTGTTTTCCATATTTGGTTCTTTAGCTGTTTACAGCCCCTTCTGTGGAATATCTTCACTCCCAACTCTCCTTAACAGTTCATACTTGACAGGAACTGGGCTTACATATTAGTTGGAGATAATCTGATTTAATGCCCTGCCAACAAATGCTCTTTACTGGGACAGTATTAGAGTCAAAGGTGGGTAAGGTCTTTTTACCAAGGGAAAAGATCGCTCTTCTTAAAGAGATGGTGGACCTCTGTTTGTCTAATTGGTTCCAGGATACCGTTTCTATTAAAAAATTATTTGGATTAATGGCCTTGTGGGTCTTCATGGTCCCATTTGCTCACTTAAGAATGCCTGTTTATAAGAGTACCCCAACCAACATTACCCTCTCCAAACCAGTTTTTCAATGCCAAAGCTGATCCCTAATGAGCTAACATGGTGGACAATAGAGTTTAACCTTAACTGCAGAATGCCATTCAGTTTATAATCCCCACAAATCACAGTCACAACAGTTGTTTCACTGTCGGGATGGGGTGTCCATTGTGAGGGTAATTATGTCAATGGGATTTAGACTCTGATAAGAGGTCTCATATTCATCTCTTAGGACTCAGAGTGATTCTTAACGCCCTTAACTGTTTCTCAGATTTATTGCACAAGAAAGCGGTGCGAATTCAGACAGACAACACAGCTGCGCGGTTTTTACCTAAGCAAACAATGAGGAACTTCATCTGTCTCTTTATGTTGCAAAACCAGATTCATCTGGGAATGGGCGATCGCAAGCCATACTTTCTTTCAAGAGATATACCCAGCAGTTTGGGAAAGAGCAATCATGAGTGGACTTTTCCGTACAAACATTTACACTCTTATCTTTTCACAACGGGGGGTTTTCCTCACAAGTCTCCTGCTGGGAGGGGCTCCTCCCATTCTGTTGCTAAGCTACAGAAGAAATCTTCCAGTGGCTGGGACTGCACAAGACCCGAGCGATGAAAGCAGGGTTGTACTTATCTGGCTTATCTCTGAATCCTCAGAATTCAGTAAGAAGGGAGATTTTAATGATGCGTCGTATTTTTGTTTAAAGTCGCCACCTTTTTAGTTGTTATCTTGTAATCCGTTAGTTTTAGAACTTCATACTTTGTCACCCGCCTTGAACATAGCTCCTCAGATGCCCCCCCCCCAAACAATGACTCAAATGTGAGTCTCTCCCCACTGTCTTCCATAATGACAGCTGCTGTAAAGAATTCAGCTAGTTTTTTTTTCGTAGCCAGAGAAAACGTACCTTGTAAGAGGATGTAGGATCTATTCTGAGAGGTGTCTCTGGTAATTTGCCAGGTAACGTCTCTTCATCTACTGTGGTTTCCACTTGCCTGAGAAGATAGTGACTAGTTGTTTGCAGTGGACTTTCAACATCTACTGAGACAAAAATATGAGGAACGAATTAACTTAACAGACTGCTTCTGGTGTTTCCATTTCGCTACCTCACTGCTCCTAGAGAGAAAGGACTGAGGACAAAATAATACAGAAGGGCCACAGTTTAAAATGTCGCAGTATGTGTGTTTTATTTTATAAGAAAAATGCACAATAAAAGCTGAGCGTGACACTAGCGATATGATGCCAGTGTGAAGCTTCAAAGCCTTATTGTTTAACATGGGCATAAGAAGACAGGACAGTGGACACTGAATCTACACTATTTTAAGCCCATGCAGGAACACAGAGCGACAAAGAGAAGCAGTAGCTCTCAGATGGATCATTGCATCCCCCCCACCCCCCAGTCAATGATTCATATTACAAATAATTTTTAAAACTTGGGATTCTGGAGATTCATCTCTTTGCTCCACCCAGCTCAGGTGAAGGGATCACTACAGGCAAGGATGTCTAACCTGGCAGAGGGAAACTAGCTCTTTCACTATATCGTTTCTGGATCTGAGTTGGACTGCTCTTACAACTTGGAAGCTTCAACTGGTACAGAATATTGTTACTCAAGCTTTAACAGGCACAGGAAGGTGGAAGCTGGTCCAGCCAGTACTGCTCAGACTGCAGTGGCTATCAGTGAGTTCCATGGTCCAATTCAAGGTGCTGCTTTTAACTATTCTTTCTTTTACTATTTCTATAATATTGTTTGGAATCCACGTGACAGAAATGTTTATTTGAAACATTTACAGGACAGTTTTCCACCACTCGAGCAGCACAAGCTACTTAAACCAACACTGTAAGATAAAAGTATAAAACAGAAAAGCAAATAATAATACTTTACAAGCTGCATAAAGAACGTAAAATAAAACAGGAACTACAGAAGCATCTTCCAAAAAATGGAAAACCTAAGTGAAAACAGAAGAACTAAACATTATCATGTACCTTTTCTTGCAATATTAGGAAGTGTGAATAAGACATCATTGTCCCTAGGGATGGAATACAGCATGCTTTCCTTCAAAGGAACAGTGTAATTGGAGTGCCTAAGCACTCTTAAATCCTTCACTAGTATGTCTATTTCAGTCACTTCATCTTGCTGCACCTGCAACAGACAAGAGTTAACAAAGATTATTTATTTAGAACATTTTCACGCCACTGGGCCCTTTAAGTGAATCTCATCAGCCACTCAGTTCCTGAGTCTTTATAAGATGTGTGGCTTGCAACTTCATGATGCAATTTACACAAGCACAAAGGGCTAAAGTGACATCAGTAATCTCTGAGCTGCTTAACCTGGAATGAAAATGACTCAAACCACAAAGTAATGCAAAACAGCTCTCCAGAACTCTTTATCAGGCTAGATCTTACAAAATAAAAAAAGAAGTGGGGGCAGAAAACCAGATGTTTCAGGCCATGCTATTTAAGGCTTTTTGCTCGCTGACATCCCTGTGCTCAGTGCTGGAAGAGAATGAACTAGCCAGGGACTGTGCATGTGTGAATTTACTAGGGTTGCCATTCCCCTGGCAGTGCCAGGGAAACCTCTGATTTTTGGGGCTTCAGCCCACCACTTGTGGGTGGGGGAAATCCCACCCCCGGAACACCCATCAAAGTTCCCGGACAAATGAACGGTAAGGCCTGGCAACCCTAGAATTTACTCACAACATGGGGTAAAGCACCCTCTTTGGCTTTAATTGACTTTACATCTCACGCACCACCTTAAATTTATCTTCAAAACAGTTAAAACAATAACTACCAAGTAATTCCTTTGCTCTAGCCCTACAAGGGATCTGTGACGCTCCCTTAGTATCAAAGACCTACAAAGAAAATTGCTAGCTTTTGTAATTTCAATGACCAGACACCATTGGGGTTTTTTTGCTCACATGGAACTAGATGAACTTCATATATCTACTTTACCTGCTGGCAATAGGGACTAGGGTGCTGGCCAGAGAAGACCTTAAACTCATAGCCTGGAACATCTATTTTTATCCCCACCACTACTACTTCTTTATTTTGTAGCATCCAGCCTAAGTTTGCATGCTTGTTTTGTGCTTTTTTGCTTGGTGCTAATAAAAGGTATTACATGGATTATGGTTTGTTTTTAGGTTTTGATTTTGGATCAGCAGAGCTGCAAACAACTTCCGAATATTTATATGCACTTTTCTGACTAGAAACAGCATTGTTCACATGACATTAAATAAATACAATGTGATAGCAATGGTATTGGGGCAGCAGTGGCACAGAGGTTAAGACGCTGAGCTGTAGACTGGAAGGTCGGAGTGAGCTCCCGCCTCTGGCCCTAGCTCCTGTCAACCTAGCAGTTTGAAAGCAAGAAACTGCAAGTAGATAAATAGGTACTACTTTGGTGGGAAGGTAACAGCGTTTTGCGCACCTTGGCGTTTAGTCATGCTGGCCACATGACCATGGAAAAGTCTTTGGACAGCGCTGGCTCTTCGGCTTGGAAACGGAGTTGAGCACAGCCCCCTAGAGTTGGATTCGACTGGCTTTCAAGCAAGGAAAACCTTTAGCAATGGCATTAAGTATATGCCCCTTCCCAGCTACAGTCTGTACTATAGAAAATAACAGATGAATCAAGAAAACATAAAAATAGCTAATACCAACCCATTTCCTAGGTTCAGGTGGGTAGCTGTGTTGGTCTGAAGCAACAAAACAAAGTTTGAGTCCAGTGGCACCTTTAAGACCAACAAAGTTTTATTCTGGGTATAAGCTTTCGTGTGCATGCACATTTCTTCACACACACAAAAGCTCAGGGGTCATTTTGTAGAAAAAGAGATGCAGGAGCTCATTAGCATAACTCATTCGCATAACTTATTTGCATATGTCACACCACCTGACATCACCGGAAGTATGTCAGAAGGCAAGAAAGGGGGGGGGGGGAGGGAAAGACAGAAAGACAGACAGAAAGAGCTGGCAGATAGGGAACAGCTACTAATCCAAGCCTCAGAAATACCACTATTCTGGGAGGCTAGCTTCAGTGGTGGCTGAAGCCTTCAGAAGGCTGGTCGGAGGAACAAGGACCTTTCCAGGGGCTGGGGGTGGCTGGGGGGGTGGGGGTGGCACCAACTCCCAGAGCTGCGCTCCCCTGAGCTCCTGCTCGAAATGACCCCTGCAAAAGCTTATACCCAGAATTAAACTTCGTTGGTCCTAAAGGTGCCACTGGACTCAAACTTTGTTCCATTTCCTAAGTGGCATAGATATTTTTTCGTCAAAGCACATTTATTAAATAACTAGTTCTCTGGAAGTGACAGAGCCCATCAATCTGCCAAACAATTCTGATGTCTTGTGACTTGTTCAGAATGCACAATATCATTTCTAAATATCAGCCTGAGAGCATTTGCCACACCCAGTTATGCATTTTTCTCACAGCTAGCTGTGTGTACGGTAATTCTACATGGCGTTATTTTCAGTACCCCCATTGTTTCATACAACAGGTTTAGAGATGCAGTGCAGAGTAAGTGCAAGTAGATTCTTAGGAGGCAAGTATTCGTGATGAGCATGAACAGTTTGCTCGAAACACTTTTGTTGCTCCCTCATTCAATTCTCCTTCTGGTGAAACACAATATCTCTCAGTTTGGGAAGCCTGGAATCAAGGTTCAGTGTGCAATGGTGACCAAATGAAGGTGCCTGGGCAGATTGACTATCTTCCCCACACAGTGGTATTCTAAACGGGGATCTTGTGTGCCAGAACCTGCATTCAGGCAATATATGGCAAATTGGAATTGGACTTGAAGTTTACACAAGCTAAGCTAGGAAGCTGTCAGTGGCTCTTGGCACATAAAGAAAAAGGGGAGAGAGAAGATGGAGGTGGTGCATGAGCATGACCAACAAGCCATATTCATACCTGCCATGAACAAGCAAGGGTTAAGTTGCAACATCTCAATGCTGTCCATGTGTACTTAACAAATTACAGTAATTCTGTTGCCTTAGGAAAGGAGGGTAAATTTCTGCTGAAATCTGTGGTGTTACTACAATATTTCAGTTGGCACATTCTTCTTGCTTGAGTTCAGATATTTCCAAAATATACAAAAAGACAAGAAAAGTGTGCTAGCTTTTAAGGTCTCCACAATTTTTCATGAGCTGGATGTTACGAAATTTAAAAAAAGAGGTGGGGGGAGAAAAATACATGTTTCCAGCCGTGATTTTAAAGCTTTTTCTCGCCAGCATCCCTGTGCTCTATGCCGGAAGAACATGAACTGAGAGAAATACGGGAGAGTCACAGTCTCAAAAGCATAAGAGAGGGATCAAAGAAAATTACAAAGAAAGCGCTATCTATTTAAATGCATCATACAACAAATTTTAAAGTGTGAAATACATATACATATAATCAATAATTAAAGTGGTCCATGAAGATGTGGTTGACGAAGGTCTCCAGGATAATACTTCATTTCACAGGAACCTTCATCCGAACATTGACCATAAACAACCTTATGGAAATATATGAACAGTGAGGGCATACACTAATAGTACAATATAAATATAACTTTACAACATGCGTATGAAATTTTAACTTCTGGAGACCTTCATCAAGGAAGAACATGAAATGGTAAGAGACTTTACAAATGGATTTACCCATAACATGAGGTAAAACTACCTTATTTGGGATATATATATATATATATATATAAATTATATTATTTAATATATTTACAAGAGGCGAGGACCCATGATACTCATGGGGGAGCTCCACGTGGAGGAGGAGAAAGCTGCCATAGGTAAGCCTTCCCCCTTCCACAGGCACTGGCGAGGTCTCAGCGGCTCTGGCCAGGCCTGCTGCTTCTCCTCCCCCACGGGCACCGGCGAGGCCTCAGCGGCTCTCACCGGGTCCGCCGCTTCTCCCTCCCACCCCCCAGCACCAGTGGCGAGGCTTGGACGCCCCCCAACCGCCGGGCTGCTGCAGTTCCTGCATGCACAGGGAATGCTCTTTTACTTTGGGGGGGATTTAAATACCCCCCTGAAAGTTTTAAAAACTTTTTAGATTTTTCTGCACACGTGGGGAGTTTCCCATGTGTGCAGAAAAATCTCCTTGCCCCCCAAGTGCCCCCTCTGTGTGGATTTAGATATCCGCACGGAGGGGGCAACTTGGCTATTAGTGTGTGTGTGTGTGTATATATTTATTATTATTATTATTGTTATTGTGTGTATATACTGGTCTACTGGCAAGTATAGATCTATTTTCCCACTGGTGTTGATCCTTAATGGCTTACTAAGAATAACTTTGCCAACCAGGCCCTAAGCCAAGAATAAGAGTGCACATTATCCAGTTCTGGATCCAATTCATAACTAAAAAGGATTTAGCAGATGAATTACTTATAAAAATAGGCAACTAGGAACATAAAGGATTTTTTAAAACTCTCTGCATGAAAACAAGATGCCATACACAAGAGCCACGTGCTTCTGAACACATATTTATATCTTTCTTGTGGGCATGCACTTGCAGAACGGTTTGCGATAATTATTATGAAGTAACGCAACTCTCCAAAAGCAGAACAAATGATCAGTTCAGGACCCACATCTGCTGAACAAAGAGGACAGGTAGGTAGTCAGAGTTGCAGACAGCAGCATGATTCTTCACTTCTGGATGACGGGAGAACCACATATGCCTCTCTTGAGAGCAGAAAAATAGGCATGCAGAATTGTTTGGAGGTACAGGGTATGCTACAGAACTGCATACCCATGCTGGAGCATAAATGTACTCACTGGGATCTACAAACATGCCAGCAAATAAAAGCCATTTAAAGAAATATTCACCTGCTTTCCATCAATTTCTGTCACTTCTTCCTGAACGACAATCAACTGCAAGTTGGAACTGGATGCCAATGGCCACTCATGGATCATAATGCGAACACTAACAATTCCTAATCGCTTCTGATTCAGTAGGCTGTCGGCATTCCCACTCTCCACTATCAACAATAAAATTGCATGTCACAGAGCGGTCATGCTGAAAGTCATAATCTCCAAATACAAGTTACATATACAACTGTGACTTATGCCTTGCAGGTGAGATCCTGACCCACTCTACAGAATAGTTTGGGGGCAGCATTACTCATTACCAGGTTCAAGAGACACAAGAAGTGTGCAAACACAAATACCTGACATTTTCAAAACCCAAATGGAAACCCCAGCAGCCTTCCCTATCCCATGGGGGTGCAACAATTAAGTTCAACACTGTATATTCATTTCCACCATTGTAGGCACTGTGGCCTTAAGTAGCCATGAACAGAACTAGGATGGAGTTCATGGAAGTCAACAAAATGGTAAGGCTGAACCACAAACAAACAAAAACAAAAAACATGAACTACAGAAGGCAACAGCTTGTGTACACAGCACTCTGGTGGAAATGCTTCTGAGTGGGAGAAAATGTGCTAAAATACTGGCCATTTTTTTAAAAAAAACTGGCCATTTTTAAACATTTTTGGTTTTACAGATTCTCCTGACATTTTCAACTGGTGGCTCCCAATGACTGTTACCAGATGGTACAGTATGGAAGGAAAGCAGCAGCCAATACCGAATGCCGAGAGCCAGTTTGGTGTAGTGGTTAGGAGTGCGGACTCTAATCTGGGAGAACTGGGTTTAATTCCCCACTCCTCCACATGCAGCTGCTGGTTTGACCTGGGGTCAGTTACAAGTTATTTTAGAACTGTTATCTCATGAGCAATTCTCCCAGAGCTCTCTCTGCCCCACCTACCTCACAGAGTGTCTGTTGTGGGGATGGGAAGGGAAAGGAGATTGTAAGACGCTCTGAGACTCCTTCGGGTAATGAAGGGCATGGTATAAATCCAACCTCCTCTTCTTCTACCTTATTTTTGCCTTTCTCCTCCTCCTATAAGCACTCACATTTCAGTAGCAGAACTGCCCTCGTCAATACCTTTATTCTGCAAGCAGATTCGGAATTATGTCTTGACAGGACCACTGATGCACAGTTAGTCCGCTGACTTCTATGGATTTAGAAGGTTGCAACTCTGTCTAAGATGGCACTGTGAGACTCACAGCTTTCACTTGAAAAAAGAAAGGTGCTAGCCCTGAAAGCCTGTGAGCAATGCCTTGGAAGCTACAGGAGGAAATCAACAGGGCTTCCAGGAGACAAAGGGACAAGCTTCAGCACCCTGCATTTGCTTGCTGCCCCTCCTCATAACAAGACAAAACTAGGCAAGATAAAGATATGCACACACCTGTCCTTAATTTGTATAAATTATGTGGGTGGCATACTATTTCTAGGCACAGAATTTGGGTTCCCTCAATGTAGAATTTGATTCCCTCCCCCCCCCCCCCCCCCCAAGATATGAGCAAAAAGGATACAGGGTTCTGCTTGCAATTCTGCAGCAATGTGGGCAGCAGAGCACAAATCCTCCATTATTCAGTGAGTGCCCCATTGCAGTCGTATGGATGTTGTTAGAAAGTATCTGTACTCTCATTCTACAGATGACAAAACTGGTAAAGTGGTGTTACTTAACACACTCTTCAATCACTAATAAAGTCTCTATTTTCCTAGATAACGGCCTGTATTACTAGTTTGCAAAATCGTTAGGATTTGCAAAATCGGGGGAGGGAACTCGTCTCAGAAGAAGCACATCTTCCAACCCCAGATCCCAAGAATCCTTAGGCAGAAAGGAGCAATTTCCTTCTTACCAGAAGGATGGAGGTGGGGGGTGGGGCGGAAAGAAGGCTCAAACGTGTGCATGGTTTGAGTGATGCTTCCCCATCTCAGGATTTTTTAAGAAGCAAATCTTCCTGAAATCTCTAGTGTATAGATTTCTAGTGTATAGGATTTCACTTGACGCCAGTGCCTCTCCCTCCTCCCTTAAGCCCAACCCTGGCTGGAAGCAAGACACCGGCCAATTGCTTCACTTCAGTGCAACTACACACCCTAGCTGGCTGAGAGCTGGTACCTGCACGCTGCCAGAGACATTCTTTGCTAGCACAAGGGCAGGCACACATGTCCAACTCTCAGCCCCTCTCAGTTTTTGGGACGGGAGCAGGGAGGTCATTCCTTTTTTATTTTTGATTTTTTTTTGCTACTGTCGTTGCAAGGAGAGGAAATCTCTACACAGTCTGCCTTCACCTTCCCAGACTTTCCGCCATTTAGGCACAGTGAATGTCTACTTGAAGACATGACACAAAAAAGGTTTATTTAGGGAGTGACATCATGCACACAATCAGAAGGTCTCAGAAACTCGTAAAAGAAACTGGAAGCAAAGCCGCCAAAAGCAAAGAGCCGGGCCCTACAATTGTTCAAATCTTTATGTCTCGCCTTTTCTCAAGGAGGCTTACGAACCATAATTTAAAACATACAGAATAAATAAAATCCTAAAATAAAATCCTCAGTAATGTTCGTCCCCCCAGATTACATCAATACAGTGATGTCTTCTGATAGAATTGATTGCGTCTGAAGGAAATACACTTAGAGCCTAGCCCCAGACATGGATATGTATCCCACTGAGTTCAAGTGAACTTCCTCAGAAATATGGTTAAGACTGCAGCCTTTACAATCTACTCTCATGTTAAAGTATATTTGCATCAAGCCATGTTGAGCAACTGCTGGTGTCCCTAAAGAAAACTGTGCTTAAGTTATTAATGTATAATGTTTTAGGCTTTCAAAAGCCAATTTTAAAAACACATTAGCAAGTCCTTAGCACAAAAGACTTGAGACTGGCCATAACCAGTACATCAAGAGACAGCTTTGTGCAAGGGGAAAAAAAGTTCAATGGCAAGTAATTGCTCTGGCCTTATGAATTATGTAAGACACTGTGTGTATCCCAAAACACAACGTTTCTGTACAACAGAAAACAATACAGTTTCTCCCTTATCACAGATGCAATATTAATTTTTCCATTAGTGGACAACTCTACCCTTTAAGAAAGACAGTCAATCCCAACGTAGATAGAATTTAAACTAAGAAAATTTCAGAAAAGTAATGTTTTTCAAGGATTATCCAAAAGGCTCTTGCAATTTTATATATGTTCTTTCTCCTACACCCATTCATTTGGCTATATGCCAGGTTAAATGAGGAGGCGGACAAGCCTTATCAGGGTGGAGTCACATCCTTGAATTTAGACTGCCTGGTCTACTGCGCAAATTCCTTGCCTTCCCCAAACAAACAGAGTGCCTTTCACAAAGTCAGAATTTGATCTGAATTTGTGTGTGTCTCTCCCCTTCTCCAGTGACATGGTAACTAGCAAGGACATCTGATTTTGTCTTTCTTCCATTTTAAATGTACCCAACGTGTGAAACTGACAGGAAGCTTTGTGGAAACATACAGACTGATGAACTTATTGTGGCATAAGCTTTTGTGAGACACAGCTCACTACATCAGAAGCATCTAACCCAGTGGACTTCCTCACGAAAGCTTATGCCACAATAAAGTAAGTAATTCTGCATATGATTATGTTATTTGTTATTTTGACTGCAGCACACTGACATGGATAGCCCTCTGGCATTAGATGTACAAAGAGTATACTGCCACTTATGCATTACAGCATTTTCATTATTGGTGGATCGCATGGAAGCACACAGCTCAGATAAAGAATTAAGCGATACTCACGTATCAAAGTCTGGCACTTTATCCTGGTAACCCCACTCTTCAGCGGAAAGTCATTTACATACACTTGGCCATTAACATAGGTGATATTAAGGACAACCTAAAGAAAATAACAGGGTGCATAAATACATTAAATACACACATTTGCCAACACAAGGCACGGAGGGTTGGTTAATCTACATAAGTCATAACAGCAACTATCAGGCATAAACTAAAGAAACTAAACTTTTCTTCCCTCCTCTCCATTTCATCTTCATAACAATCCTGCAAGGTAGATGAGGCTGATAAAGGGTGACTGGCCAGAGATCATCCAGTGTGCTTCAAGACTGAGTAGGAATTTGCAGCTGGGTGTCTCTATTCCTAAATCCAATGCTCTGACCACTTTAGGGCAAGTATGGCAAGATTGACATACCTGCCCTTCTTGAAGGTCCCCGTTGTTCTGCAACATACTAATATTAATCTTGATTCTTTCCTGCAAGATGGAAAAGAGGAAAAAACTGTGAAGGAAAGAAAAGTGCCTCAGAACAGAAGTCACTTGGCACATAAACTACATTCTTGCTTTAAACCTGAAAGCAATGAGAACAGAACAAAAATCCCAAATCAATCTCTAACAAAGGAGTATAATCCAAAGTATAAACACGTTACCATAATAATGATTACAAATCTGTATGATACAAGTATTTGTCTGTATTTATAATGAGAGTCAACAATTTTTCTTTATACCAGGAAGCAGGATATATATTACAAAACATATATTTTTAGAAGTCTGTAATATATTAAGGAATATTATCTACTGAATGACTAGAGGGAAGTTTTTCCTGGTAATGCTTAATCATCCTCCATTTGAAAACTCCTGTGCATTCTCATCATAATTGCAATAGATCCCACAGTATTTCCTTTGTGATGAATTTAAAGAACGACTGACACATATTAATGGGCCAATAGGGAATGGAGGCAGATGTGGAGCATTTGAAAGCTCAGGGACATTGCGAAAGGTGGGAAAATCTGCCTTGCGTAACAATTTGGAAAGGACACTGAAACTGTGCAGCCGTGATCATGTATGAGGAATTCATCAGAAGCAAATGACTACAAACACAATTCCTGGTATCTTTCAAGGGCCTTTGGAGCCCCTGCAGCTTACATTTTTCAAGAAGATCAATTTCTTAAATAGTCGTGGGCAGGCAAATAGAAATAGAGAGGAGATCTTACAACGTGGGCTCTAGTCCACAAAAGTTTATGCCAGAACAAAAAGCAGGTAGTCTTTCAAGGGCTGCAGTACTTCTGCTTATTTGACTCTTTTCAGTTAACAAACTTCACTCCTTCACTCTCTCTTAAGGAACTCTCTACTGTGGCATAGGGTGCAGCAATGAGAAACCCTCGGCCAAATCAAGCTACCAGAATGATGCCCACTGGCCCTCCTGTTGCTAGTCTAGAGGAAAGAGAGGCACGGTAAACAAGGCACCTGCCACCAGAATTTGCCAGCATTCCACTTTAGGTCATCTAGGTGGAGACACCAGCTCTCCTCACCTTTCAAAGTGGTCCTTCATGTAAACTAACTGTGGACAAGGATCATGCAAACAAGTTGCTAGGTAGCATGATAAGCCAGGCAGAACAGAATCGAGCAAAAGGGGGTCAGGTGGAGCAAGATCAACTATATGCACAGGCATGCTTCAGGTTGCATGCTTCTGGGGTATGTGGGAAAGAGATGGCTTGGACGTGCTGTGTGTTGGCAGAGTTACTCAGATCTGGCCAAAGCCGGGGGACTGCAGCCCTCTGTTGCTTCTTGCCTTGCCTAAAAGAGATGTTTTTCTATGATGCTTAGACAATCTACTCTGACCGTGTATTTTAAGGTCTATGAGCCAAATCAGAAGAAGAGTCCTCCTGGGTCAGACCAGCGGTCCATCTAGTCCAGGGGTGTCGAACTCATTTGTTGTGAGGGCCAGGTCTGGCATAAACGAGACCTTGTTGGACTGGGCCATGTGTGTCATAAAACGTAATGCCAGGTGGCGAGATATAAACTTTATAAAGGACCCAAACACAAAGATTTTTTTAAACTTAAAATAAAAACATGCTTAAAACATTAGCACTCTTGCAGTATTTTGTTCATTTAACAGTCTCTGATAACTGACACCTCTTGCTCTGAATTACTGCATCAAAATGTCTGTGCTGTTGCGATCCTGAGTATGCTGTTCAGGTGAGTATCTGTAAACTGCAAACTTTGGCCTCTATGCCCTGTTGTTGGACCTCCAGAGGAGCTGGTTGGCCATTGTGAGAGACTGGATGTGGGACTAGATCAGTGGTGTCAAACATGTGGCCCGGGGGCTGGATCAGGCCGCTGGAGGGCTTCTATCTGGCCCGAACTGGAACTGGCCATCTCCTGCTTCCAGTTCTGTTACTGCTGCTGCATCATAGCTTGCTTCGCCAGACTCTCTCAGTCGCTCAGCCATTTCATGTTTCCCCCTGGGCCCTTCACTACCCAAAGGAGTCTCAGAGCGGCTTACAAACTCCTTTCCCCTCACCTCCCCACAACAGACACCCTGTGAGGTAGGTGGGGCTGAGTGACAGAAACTGTTCTTTTTCAAGAACAGCTGTGCCAGAACTATGGCTTGCCCAAGGTCAGGAATAAGTCAGGAATTCTCCAGACACTTATTCCTTCTTTCCCTAACTAATAAGAAAACCTGTGTTTTGGCTGTGAGAAGGGAAATTATTGCAACACCCTGCACAAACAACTTGTAAAACTAAATTCTCGAAAACCAAAGAATGAAAGAGGCTAATAACTGCATCTTTGTAGAAACCTATACATGGTAAATTTCCCCAAAAACACAGCGTTCAAAACCAAGGATCAAATTAATCAAATGTAAAAGCATACTTTTCAGCTGCTCATGACAGATGCTCTGTTTGAGAACTCCCCCAGGCATTAGCTAGGAGACTGAAAGCAGTCCTAAGTGCTTGTAAGTTATGGTGCTCTGAAACCATCACTGCACTTTTACATTTTAAATTAATACAGATATAACATAAAACACTTCAGGGTAACATCCACAAGTCACATAATGCACTGACAAGCTCCCTATCTGCCCTTCTCAGTTTCCCATTTGAAAGCTCTTTTGCTGTTGTTTATTACCTTATCAGTAAAGATCTGAATGCAGAAATAGATGTGTGAGTGACAGCCTCTTAACACAGTGGAGATCTGTTATATCAAACACTCTATCTCAACTGATCAAAATCATTTTAGAAATAAATGACAGAAGTGACTATACCTATAGGAAACGGCAGGCTGTTTTGAGAATATATGTATATAACCATCTCCATTCAGTCTCTTGCAACAACAACACATTCTTCACTCAGCATTCACATACCCAAACTGCACACAAGGCCCCACACTACTCCTTATACAGCTCTGCACATATACTAATACATAAATCGTCCCTTCATTTATTTATTTTTTTAAGCACAACACATCGAGTCGACATTCCTCGGCCTTTCATACAGATACACCACCATGCCATGCAATTATGCCTCCTATACCGTTCTCCCTGCACATAATACTGGCCGCAAACACACTGGGCACTTCACAGAAGACACAATGCAACCCGCTGTTCCCACATACAGCCGTTACAAACAACCAGGCTAAATCATCAGGCAGTCTTACCTGGCTAACGATCTGGGAGAGAAGGGCTGTCGGCTCTCGCACGGACAGGCAGGGGGGCAGAAGCACCAAAAGGAGGAAGCCAGGGAGCGGCCAGAGGGCTTCGCGTGGCCCCAGCGCCGCCTCCATCTTGGGAGCCAGGAATTAAAACAAAGTGAAACATCAACAAAGCAGGAGGCGGCGATAGGCGGAGCAGAAGCGCGGGGAGGAGTCCCGGCTGCGGCGGCGGCAGGACCCCGGGGGGGGGGGGGGGGGGGGACAACCGGGAAAGAGGCAGAAGAAGCAGAGAGGAGATGCTGACCCCGGGGAAGGCCGTGCAAAAGTGAAGCAAAGAAGGGCCGCTGCTCGCTCCGAACGGACAGAAGCCCCTTTCCCATGAAGAAATCACGACCTCAACAGATCAGGCCTTTCAAAGCCTAAGCGGGGCAGTGGGGGCAATCCTAGTGGCCCTGGAAGCAGCACTGCCAGCCCCCACCGATCCTGCCAGGAAAAGGATGTGTGGGTGGTGCAGGCAAGGGAGCATGGGCGGTGGTGGGAGGAGGTTGTGAGCAGAAGGATGCTTAGGCAGGCGGGGTGTGGAAAGGAAGGCATGAGGTCGGTGGTGGGCAGACAGGGACCCTCCGAAATCAGCCCTGCCTTTTCATATTCCTGGCTGACACAGCAGGATGCACAAGTCCAGGGGTGGGTAAACTGTGGCTCGGGAGCCACATGCTGCTCTTTCACATCATTTATGTGGCTCCCGGCAGGGCGGCTGCGGAAGCTAAATATCATTAGCAAACAAATATCATTGGACAGATTAATGTCGTTATCAATATCTGCTTTTACCCCTTTTGTGATGATTTTTGGCAGTCTCATTTAATGTTACTAAAAAGCAAATTTGCTTATTTTCCAATAAAAGCAGGTAACATTTGTTCATGTCTTGTGGCTCTCAAACATCTCATGTTTATTCTATGCGGCTCTTATGTTAAGCAAGTTTGGCCACCCCTGAGCTAAGGCATCTCCCCAGGAAGGGGCAGGTAGTTTATTCTTTGGTGGTTCTAGAGTTAGAGAGTATACCTGTTAGAGAGTTAGAGTATATCTGTGAATGAACTGCAGGAAGGTCCTCTGTAATTCAGAAAATGATTTATCAAGCATCTTAATTTCTTAATTTCCATAGGTTCTGCATTGTTTTCTGTATTCACATTTACACATGCACCCCCCCCCTTTATGACAAGTGAATTGTGTGAAAATGCTTGCTTAAGAAAGTTTGCCAAAACTTTCTTGCGCCATGATTTCACTTCTTCTGATACACCTTTAGGTGGCAGCACAGCACAATGATTCCAATCTCCAAAAAGGTACACATGAGGATGTTCTGCCCAAAGACATACATTCAGACTCTCTGCAGGCACTTTGTTGTGGGGCAGACAAAATGCAACCTAAGATGTGCTGACTGTGCCAGCTTCAGCACATCTACTCAGAATCCTACCTGGGGAAATTCAGTAGGGCTTACTCCCATGAAAATAGGGCTTCTTGCCATGTACTTGCATGTGAGTTAAGTGCCATCAAGTTGCTTCTGTCTTATGGAGACCATATGAATGAATGCCTTCCCAAGTGTCCCATCGTCAACAGCCTTGCTCAGGTCTTTAAAAGAACCGAGGCCCAGTGACATCACATGCCATTGTCCCTATCTATGGAGGCGGAGACATGTGGGATTTAGGAAGGGGCTCTCCAGAAATTTAGGGGAACCCCCCCCCCCCCCGCAAGCCATTTCCCTGGGCTGGGCTAAACCCAGGAAGAGGTTGGATTTGGCCAGAGGTTATAGTGCAGGGGTGGGCAATTGTTTTGGCTCGGGGGCCACTTTGTGGGAGCAGAGGTTAGCGGAGGGCCGCACCTTTTAAAATGATTGCATTCATTAGTTAACTTTGCATTTCAGAAAAGGTATAAATTGTATCCTAAAAATCAATAAATATAAATTAAATAAAATAGTGGTCGTTTTATTCAATTTATTTATTGTGCTGATTTCATATCATCTATAGCTGCAAGCACATTTAATTTTAGAATCAGTTTAATGAGACAAATGTACCCTATCACACTTTTCTACAGTTTTTTTGAAATCAGGAGTGAGATTGCTTGTTGAGAAACCACGTGGCCAACTGTCTTGGCAGGCCACAAAAAACTCTGTGGTGGGCCGCATGTGGCCCAAGGGCCACAATTTGCCCACCCCTGTTATAGTGGTATCTCAGTCGTCTCCTGCAGGGTCCTTTATTTAAATTCACTTTTAGAATAGTTGCTTTAAGATCTGCAGATATACATACCATGTGCTTAAGACAAACAAATGGTCACAAATTTGAAAGTAAGGAGGGCAAGACTAAAAAGCCTGTAGGGGAACATTTTACAAAAATTTCCTGGACATTCATTTACAGGAGTCTTGCTCAGAAATTGGGTGCACAGCAACTGTTTGTTATTCTGGCTCAGCCACGCATTTACCAAACAAAGGCATCTGGGATGCCATAATTTACTAAAATTCAGTACAAAGTCACCCAAGACTTTAAATACTCTGGGGCAATAATAGGTAGTGGGCTGATTCCAAACTAAGTGGGTAGTTTCCACTGATTCCTCCTTCCTATTGCAGACCTCCCTGTTCACTTCATTCCTCATGATACCCTTTCCCCCAGAAGCAACATTTCATGGAGCTAAGTGGGAGGAGGGTGGCAGGAGAGTTTCATTCTGACGCAGGATCCAGCACATTGTTTCCCATGGCTGAGTCCACACATCATTGGATACTGCACTTTAGCAGTCATTGGCAATTGGGGCTTATCCATACAAGAAGATTCAGGTGCAAATCACTGCTGTTGCAAAACAGTGCCATAGCCACCAATGTGTGGATACAGCCCACATTCTACTGTGTGTATGCAACTGCCGTCCAGTTGCAGCACACAAGTGGCAACCCCAACAAGTGGCAGTTTGCCCTTGCCTTCCTCTTTAGCATCCTCCTGGGTGGTCTCCCATCCAAGTCCAGACGCGGCTTCGCTTCTAAGGCCTAACGAGACTGGGCTACATCTTGCCAACTTCTCTCCCCTCCATATTTTAAAGGTTCCCCCACCCCCAGGCCTGGGAAGGCCCTTTAACTGCGAACGGCGAGATGCGCCCCTCGCCGGGGGCTTGGCAATCAGGTGCAAAAAGTTTCCCGCCCTCTCCCAGCCCCGGGACGGCGCCCCTGAAACCCTAAAGGCAAAATGCGCCCCTCGGGCGCCCTTTACCCGCTAACCGCGAAATGCGCCCCTGGCGGCCGCTGGGCGATCAGGCGCGAAAGGTTTCCCACCCTCCCCCAGCCCCGGGACGGCGCCCTTTAACTCCCCGTCACCGCCGGTGCAGCCAGAGGGGGAAGAGGCGCCCCTTAGGAGGGCGGCGGCGGCGGGAGGTGCAGCCCCTCCATGCTTTTGGCGCCTTCCTGCCGTCTTCCCCTCCGCTCCGGCTCCGTTTCCGCGCTGCCTCTCAGGCCGCTCCCCCGCCCTGCAGGGACCCCCAATGGGGAGCGAGGCAGGCCGCAAGCAGAGCCATTCGAAGCCAGCCAGCCAGCCAGGGAGGGAGGGAGGGAGGGAGGGAGGGAGGGGGCTGCCCGTAGCTCACGCAGCCCGGCTGTAGTACCCCGGAGCCCCAGCGGGGGCGCATGGAGACCTCGCCGAGCTCCTTGCAGGGAGAGCCGGACACCAAAGGCCCGCCCCTCTGATCTGCCCGGGGCAGCGAAGGAGGACCAGAGGAGAGGAAACAATAGCTTTACCAGGAATGCCTCTCGACGGGTCGGGTTCAGGCAGCCAAATGGAGCGGCGGCGGCGGCGGCGAGTTGGGTTGGACTGTTTTCAGCTGGCGACTCATATCAAGCCCGTTTGAGAGCCGGGTTGCCAACGGGGGTGTTGTGTGCCAGCTTGGGGGTGCTGTTGGAGCTCTCCCTACAAAGATGGGTGTTCAGATCTCAGCTGTAGCACCTTTAACCAGCTCTGGCTGCTGTGCCAGGCAGCTGTGGACCCTTTCTAAATAATCAGATTTGGCTGCAGTTATATTTGCTCTGTAGTTATATCAGGATTGGATTTCTGCATCATGTTCCATATCGGCTTGGTTTTAAAAGTAGTTCAGAAACTTCAGTTGGTTCAAAATAGGGTTGCCAAGTCTTCTTCACTTACCGGCGGGGGGGGGGGGGGAGTCCTCCATCGTCCGGGAGCTCCCCCGGCGATACATAGGAACATAGGAAATAATGAGATAACAGCTAAGGCAGGGGTGGGCAAACTGTGGCTCGGGAGCCACATGCTGCTCTTTCACATCATTTATGTGGCTCCCGGCAGGGCGGCTGAGGAAGCTAAATATCATTAGCAAACAAATATCATTGGACAGATTAATGTCATTATCAATATCTGCTTTTACCCCTTTTGTGATGATTTTTGGCAGTCTCATTTAATGTTAATAAAAAGCAAATTTGCTTATTTTCCAATAAAAGCAGGTAATATTTGTTCATATCTTGTGGCTCCCAAACATCTGATGTTTATTCTATGTGGCTCTTACGTTAAGCAAGTTTGCCCACCCCTGTTCTAGGTGGCTCTTACGCTGAGCAAGTTTGCCCACCCCTGCACAAGTCTAACATAACCAACTGTTCCGTCAGAACTAAAAACCACTTCAGTGGACAGGTCAAAAAAGGCCTAGTCTATATGCAGCACAACCCTGCCATAGAGTTGAAGTTTGGGAGGCAGATCAATTTGTAGCCGAGTCCTACAGGGTTAGATCTGACTGGGGACAAAGGGAAGCCTAACTCTCTATAGCACTCAGCTGCAAGAAGAAATCGGTCACCAAAATCCTAAGCCTCTCCACTGGAAAGAACAGGAAATTAAGTTGATTTTTTTTTTTACTGCCCAGAAGAAAATGCTCTTACTCACTTGATGGTCTATAAGTGGGTTGAGTTAAAGCCTATTTTGAAAATTTGTGGAATTAATGAGTCCTTGATGTGACTGATGCTAATGATACCTCTTAAACCATTTTGTTCTGTCAGATTCAGGCCTGCTGGGAACCCTATCTGTTTAGTGAGTGATGTGTTCTAACATAAATTTCCAAGCTATTATGACTGCTTAGCAAGCACCACTGTGACTTCTCCAGCTTCTCCCATTTTCTATAACAGACTAGGCTGTACTTTGCTTACCATCCAGTGCAAAATTCCTTAAAAGGAGAGGGACAGGGTCCTCCATTAAGCACACCTGTTTCTTCTGGAACAATTTCTAGTAAATGGCAGAAGGACTGATTGAACTACTGACTACCCACTCTGAGATTTTTTTACTCTGGCACAGACAGATACATGAGCAATAGGATCATGAATAACAGAAGGTGCAGTTTTTCTCTATAAAATACATTAATGGGGAAGTGTTGGTCAATGGCCATGTCCACTTTAAAGTAGAAAGCCATATTAATAATGCACATGCTCTCCATAACTAAAGCATTACACATTTATTTTCCTCCCAGAACATCTGTGGCCAAGTACAAAGCATCTTGTAGGAAGCAACCCTAAGCCACAGTAATTTTGTAACACCCAGCTTTCATATAGAGACACATTCTGCTTTAATGTAGAAATGTGTTCTTGCCTCTTTTAAGTTCTGTGCGTCTACTCAGTTGTATTTCTAAGCATATACTTACCTTCATAAAGGTAAAGGTTTCCCTTGCTCAAAAGCCAGTTGAATCCAACTCTAGGAGGTGGTGCTCATCTCCGTTTCCAAGCCAAAGAGCCAGTGCTGTCCAAAGACTTTTTCTGTGGTCATGTGGCTAGCATGACTAAACACTGAGACGCATGGGATGCTGTTACCTTCCCACCAAAGCCGTACCTATCTACTTGCAATTTCTTGCTTTTGAACTGCTAGGTTGGCAGAAGCTGGGGCCAGAGACGGGAGCTCACTCTGTCACACGACACTCAGGTCTCAAACTGCCGAGCTAGTCTGCAACTCAGTGTCTTAACCTCTGAGCCACCGTGACCCCTACTTACCTTCATATGCCTGCATTATTCACCCTTTGCCCTTTTCTTAGCATCTGTATGTTTCTCATCACATCCCAATTAGGACATTATCGTCCACATTACTGTCAATAAATGAGACTTATTTCCAAGTAAATATTCTTAAAGTAATAGTTTTGAGTCCAGATTCTAAATTTATTTTCCTTATGTTTAAGTATTTGGCTATACAGCCCAATCATCTACAAGTTACTTCAGAAATCCCAATGGGCTTAATGAAGCTTACTCCTTACTAAGTGTAACTGCTTCTAACAAGATAGATCCAGTTGGTCAGCCATGTTGGTCTGAAGTAGTACAACACATTTAGAGTCCAATGGCACCTTTAAGACGAACAAAGGTTTCTTTAAGGTATGAGCTTTTGTTGTTGTACTACCTTTAACAAGGCCTGTGTTACCCAAATTGGACCCAAAGAAGGGGAAATTAGCTTTAAAATGGTTCCAGAAAGGAATAACACAGGACCTTGGTCTGTGTATACCAGGGTTGATCTCTGTAGGGGTAACCTCACAATAAAATGAAGACAGTGGCAGAGAGTAATTTTAAACACAAATAGCTTTATTTATTGATTTATACCCTGCCCTCCTTGCCAAAGCAGGCTCAGGGCAGCTTACATAAAAATTAAAACAAAACAGAACATTTATAAAACTATTAATAAAGTGCTAGTGAACAATATTGCATAAGCAACGGTGATCCACAGTATCAAATCAGTCAGAGTGGAAGTACAGTCAGCAGTGATTTTGGAACTATTGACTCGGTCCTGTGTTAGTTTCAGTTTATGCCGGTGAGGCACAGGCTGCCAATGCTGGTTCCAGGGCGTAGGGTCTTAAGCCTATATTCAGCTATTAGGTGTGGCTCCTTGGTCGAAAGCCTGGTGGAAGAGCTCTGTCTTGCAGGGCCTACAGAACTGTAAAAGGTCCCACAGGGCCCTAATATCTTCCAGGAGCTCATGTAAAGAGCCTACACTAAGCACCTGAGAACGAATTCCTCAACTATGAGGATTCTCATTACTCCATTCCGGGTCATAGAGGGTTTTAGGAATGGCATGTTCAGGGGGACTGTGTTGGGAGGTATTTTCTGGGAGCATCTTAGGGTGCACAGATGCAATGAGGGCCTAAGTGCAGCCCAAGCTGCTGTTTATTTAGAGCTGACTTTTACCCAGTCCTTATAAAAGTGGCCCTGTTGGAAGAGGCTGCCATTCTGGGGATAGAAATGGAACCTGAACTGAGAACATAAGAAAAGCCAATGTTGGATCAGCCAATGGCCCATTCAGTCCACCACTCTGTCACACAGTGGCCAAAAATACCAGGTGCCAGCAGGAAGTCCAGCAGTGGGGCCAGGACATCAGAAGCTCTTCCACTGCCCACCACCGCACCGATACAGAGCATCACTTGCCCCAGACTCAGAGTTCCTATCTATACCTTGTGGCTAATAGCCATGGAGCTCTGCTCCCTATGTTTATCCAATTCCCTCTTGAAGCCGCCGCCGCCACCTCCTGTAGCAGTGAATTCCACGAGTTTAATCACTCTTTGGGTGAAGAAGTACTTCCTTTTACCCGTTCTAACCCGACTGCTCAGCAATTTCATGGAGTGCCCACGAGTTCCTGTATTGTGAGAAAGGGAGGAAAGTGCCTCTTTCTCTACCTGCTCTATCCCATGCATAATCTTATAAACCTCGATCATGTCACCCCCTCAGCTCTCGTTTCTCCCAGCTAAAGAGCCCCAAGCGCTTCAACCTTTCTTCATAGGGAAAGTGTTCTGAGCTCTCCCACCACCACCACCACTTTGCAACCCCCACCCAGTCTGATCAAAACAGATCCGTGTTTTGATCCAGATTCCGAATCTTACTCGTGCTCGGCCAAAGAGTACGAAGCCCGACGTTAGAGGCGCCTAACCAGCCGAAAAGCCTACCGCAGCTCCACCGACCGAGAAGCTGGAAAGGAAGCGGAAGCGGAGGAAGAGGAGCCGCCCCGGAATAGCCGAGCTTGGAGCCAGAGTTCCTTCCGGATCAAGACCGGAGGGAGGCAACGAGGGAAGGACGCGATGGCGGTGTTGCTGGAGACCACGCTGGGCGACCTGGTGGTGGACCTGTACACAGAGGAGAGGCCTCGAGGTGAGGAGAAGCCTTGGCAAGGGCTGCGGCGGAGTCAACTGAGTAGCCGTTGGCAAATATTGCAGCTCCGGCGCGACCTGCTCGGGAGGCTCGCGTCTAAGCTGCAACGCGAGCAGAGATCGAAGAACCTTTCTGTGCTGAGGGCAAGCGGCACCAGTTGGATTCCTGCATGGCCCGTAGCAGTTAAAAAAACACGGGGCAAGATAGGCCGCAGTAGGTGGCTTTGCACGCCTTAAGAAGGGCTTCTTTCCCCCTCCGCTTCGATCCCTTGCTGTGTTGCAAGGACGCGCCCAGAGCCATTTCTCGCGTCAGGCATGAGGTGCCGAAGCACACCTCTTGGGTTTCGGTCTGTTTCACTGGTGCGCTTATATACTGATGACCCAAGTTAGGTGTGTCATTAGGCTGGCCTTGGGCTCAGGTGACCTGTCCGGGTGTGAAACGGAAACGGGTTTCCAGTTATTTATAGGCCATAACACTAACCCGACAGCCAAAGGTTAAGCAAGTGGAGTTTTCCCCACCACTTAGCTCCATGTTAGAAGACATGTTAAAAGCTAAATGTTTGTTTTTTGGCCATCTAAAACCACAAAGGGGGGGGGGGGAATAAAAGGGCAACTCTAATGCAACACTTTCTTTAATTTTCCAAAATGCGATGCTGAAGCTCAAACCTGCCTAAAGTTCCCATCATTTGACCTGAAAAAAGCCTCCTTCCTTCAGCTTCTAATATAGGAGGACAGGGTGTAGTTATTCACTATTGTAAGAAGAGCACTTTGTATGTGCTTAACTGTACTCTTCTGTATTATCCCAGGACTACTGGCTCATATTTTTTTTGGGGGGGGGGGGAATCCAGGGATGTACCCTGGTGAATTCTGATTAAATAGTTCTTGCTTATTCAGAGAATAGATGGTAGCATTTCTTCCAATAGATTTTTTTCCTTATTATTCTACTTTTATTTCATTTGGGACAGTGACAATTTATACTGAAATTTGGTTTGGGCTTGTCACCATAACCTGGACACTTAGTCTCCCTAAGTCTAGTGGTAACTTCTTGTTTCCAATATTCCCTCCTTGCAGAGCTTCATATGCTATAAGATTTGTAGTAAAGTATTAAAAAGGCATAATGTGAATTTCATTTATTGGGCAAAATCCACATTCCATTACAGTTGTCATAAATTTCTTGCAGCCTGTCTGAATTTTCTGAAGCTCTGCAAAACCAAGTACTACAATTACTGTCTTATACACAATGTACAGGTAAGCTTTTCTGGTGATCTTTGTTTTCTCCCCCTGAATTCTTAAATCATTGAACAGTTTTGCAAGCTTGCACTGCAGATAGATAAATGGGCTTGGATCAAGGAAGCTTGTGTTCAGATTCTTTCATCTTGCTGTGCACACACTGTATATCCCTCTCAGCCTTACGTGGTCATCTGTAAAACAATAATAGCTTGCTTCAAAAAATTTTTGTGAGTACAGGTGCAATGAACATCTTCAGTTAATTTATATAAGTGTGCTAATAATACCTGTAGTCATAAAGTATCTTTTTATTTTAAATATGTCTTGCATTGCTACAGAGAGATTTCATCATACAGACTGGTGACCCACAGGGAACTGGCCGTGGAGGTGAATCCATTTTTTGGTGAGCTTCTTATTGGATAGCCAGACTCTACTCAAAGTAGTAACAATAGCTTGATTTCCTGGTGTACTCCTGAAAGTAGGGCCTTTTGGGTACCAAACAAGTTGTTCCAACTGTCATTTTGTTTTAGTCACAGTTTTTCAGCCATTATTTCCGTACAGTTGCCCTGGGACTTGCATGTCGGAGTGTGCTGTCCAAAATTATTTTCTACTTGTTTATTTTGAGGTAAAGTTAGTATCAGGTAAAAGGATGTTACTCTGGCATCTCCAACTGTATTCTTTTATAAATTAACTTTGAGGTTTTTAAAATAATTACATTCTTTTGGAATGTCATGAGTTACAGCATCCCCCTAGTCTGAGCACTGATCACAAGGTAATGCATAGCTAACAGTTAAGAAGAAATAGACAGGATATATTTCCTCCTATGGAAAAAGGTAGTTAGAGAATGTGTAAAATGTTATTTTGTTAATATTATTATAATAATTGAAAGAATTGTATATGAAGTTCAGATTTACTGCAAGTTTCAATGTATTGTTAAATAAACCTTCAATAAAAACAAAAAGGAAAAGGAAAAAAATGAGTTACAGCATTGATGGAAAAGTTTTGTATTTTGAGTAATCAGATCCTGGGGGGCTGACAGGGGGAAGAAATCTGTGTTGAAAATCTTGGAAATGACCCCAGGTAGTAAGGCAGAATGTGAATCTACGACGCCCTCAGAGGACACTATTTTACGCTTGAATTTCTTCTTCATTAATTCCAGCAGTTCAGAAATCTGTGTTTAAATACCTAAAGAGAGATCATTATTTAATAATGTCTGGCTTAGATCCTATTGAGGAGTTCCATGGGTGAAAGGGAGGATGATTTTTGCCAGTCTCCTACTACAGACTGACTTCCCCCTTGCTTTTCCTGAGAGGTCCTCTTTCTCCAAGGAGCAGTTGGGGAGGGTATTTGGGTCTATAGTGGTGGGAGGGGACGGAAGCCCTGCTCCACAGATGGAACTCTGGTGGATTTAAGTCACTATTGTTAAAAGTTGAAATACATCTTTTGCTCACTGCTGATCTCCAGATATACAACTCCACAGTGTTTGCAGACCCATTACAATACACGTACCTTGTTCAGCAAGGAGATATGTGCGTAGTTCATACTTGCAAATGAACATTTAAAAAGGCATTTCATGTGGGTCAACATATTGGTAGTTACAGTTCCAGACATAGTGTGATGATGTACATATCAAACTCATACTTAGATAAGAATCCTCCTCCATTTAAAATTTAGAGACCAAAGCCCAAGTTCACGAGAATGTGGCCGCAGATTCTGTTGAAGTGAATAATGGTAATGATCTAAATAGAGCTGATTTAGAAGGTTGCTAGGCTGCATAATATATCTGAAGTCAATAATAATAAATTTTCACAAATGCCATCCTTTTGGATAGTTTCTGTTTCAAACAGCGAGGAACATTATTCCTACACAAATTGTGAGCCAACCTGACTTGTTATAAAATTCCCTCCCAATCTCAGTTATCCTAGATGATACTAAATGTGACCACTTCTGCATTTTAAATATGTTTTGAGAGCAGCTATGAATAGACGTGTATGAACAGCCTGGTTGCTGAGTACAGATATTAAGCCACCTCAAACAATACTTGAAGAGGCAGGATATAAATATGCTAGATAAAAAACATTAAGTAAGCATTCTGTGCGCCTCGGCATCTAGTCATGCTGGCCACATGACCACGGAGAAGTCTTCGGACAGCGCTGACTCTTCGGCTTGGAAACAGAGATGAGCACCGCATCCCTAGAGTTGTATTCGACTGGCTTTCGAGCAAGGGAAACCTTTACCTTTACCTAAGTAAGAAATACGTGGTTTATGTTGATGCTGCTAATGTGAGTAGAGGTTGACGAGGTCAACTATAAAAGTTTGTAGTAAGCCATTTGCTGTCTCATGCACATAGCATGAGCATACATGTAGGTAAAGTAGAACATAAGCATAGAACAGTTATTCTTATATTACTGCAGTTTGCAGTTTGTGTTTGCTAGGTGATGTGGTATAGTAATTGGCATGTTAGACTAGGATCTTTAAGACCTGGGTTCGAATTCCCCGTTGCCACAACATTTGCTGGGTGACCTCGGGCCGGTCACTTACACTCAGCCTAACCTACTTCACAAGGTTTTTGAGAGGACAGAATAGAAGAAGGGATAATCATGTACATCTCCCTGAGCTCCATGGAGAAAGAGCTGGATAGAAATGTATTAAATAAATAACCTACATACTTGCCTGTATGTGTTTCAGCAAATTATATGGGGATCAAGCTAGATATTTTGAATCAGAAAAAGTGCCAAGAATTAAACACAAGAAAAAGGGGACTGTATCAATGGTGAACAATGGCAGTGACCAACATGGATCTCAGGTGAGCACATAGTGTGGGTTTTGCTAGGCCAATGGGATTGATGAAAGGGAAATTATTTTGCAAAGGATCCACAGAGAATGAAAATAATGGCTTGACCCATGTCTGCAGTTAATGCATGTTTGTAGATTAAAGTTAGTAAAATGACTTGCAACAAGATTAAAAAAAAAATCACAATCCCTGCATTAGTTTGCATGGCACATAGATAAAAGGGCATTAAATAAAAGGGCACTAACTCTTAATTCTGCAATCTTTCTATATGTACCTAAAAAGCTGTTTTATACAGAATCAGAACATAAGTCCATTTTACTGTGTATTGGCTGCTGTGATTGGTAGCAATGTTCCAAGGACTCACACAGAGAAAGGTCTTTCCCAACAACTTCCCCTGAGATCTGAATCACAGAGTTGGAAGGAGCCATACAACTGTGTCCATCTAGTCCAACCCCCTGCTTAATGCAGGATCAGCCTAAAGGATCCCTGACAAATGTTTGTCCAGCCGCTGCTTGAAGGCTGTCAGTGAGGGGAAGCTCACCACCATACTTTTTCTCTAACTGGTGATGTACCTGAAACCTTCTACATGTGCTGTACCACTGAGCCATGACCCTTCTCATCCCCAGGGCTAGTTGTGATTTTGAATCTGGTTGCACTTCTGTGAATTTTTAATATGTTTATATATTTTAATATGTTTGTATATGTGGTTTTCTGCTGTTTATGTATGTTTTACACTGCAGTTTTTATGATAAATTATATTGTTGTGTTTTAAAACTTCTGTGAGCCGCCTTGAGCCGGCAAATGCTGGCTAGGAGGGATATAAATCCAAATAATAAATAATAAATATTTATATGTTTTGATTATATCCTCTTAGGTTTGCAGGGTGGGCTGGATAAATTAAAATGTACATCTTTGTTGTTTTCAGGAGCAAATGCTGCCCTCAGAGTTGTCAGCAATATTGAAGTTTGCATTTGAATTTCTCAGAGCTAGCCTCCTAAATATTATATTGCTATAAAGCTGTTTTTAGTTCAAGCAAATAGGTAGATATGCATTTCTTTCTAGCATCAGCTATAGCAATAATATTATAACTCAATGTAACAAAGTTTTTCATATTATGTTTATACTGTTTAAATCTTCTTCAATATATATTTTTTTAAGTGGTAATGGGATAAGGGGGAGACAGTGAGTTCCCCATCAGAACATGCAGCATGGGTGGAGTAACTGTAGCTCTGTCTGTACACTGTTAGGAAGGCTCTGTTTAAAATTACTTAAATGGGTCATGATAAAGAAACAGTACCAACTGTAAATTTAAGCATGTGTAATTCTCTCTGATGTCAGTAGGCGTGCATATGATGCCTTGAAAGCTCTCCAGGCTTTCCCTGTCCTCTCACAGGAGTTTCAGATGTCATCTTGTAAAAAAGTAGCGTGGGGTGCCTTTTTAAGGCCCCTTTGAATGTTGGAAAATTAATCTTGGACACATTTAGGCAGCTGTTCATTGTGATGGTTGGAGATATCTTAAGATAACCAGAAAGGGCATTTTGTAACTAAGTAATTTTTCTGTCTTGTTTTTCTATAGTTTCTTATTACTACAGGAGAAAACTTAGATTACCTGGATGGCGTGCATACGGTTTTTGGTGAAGTTACAGAAGGCATGGATGTACTGATGAAGATCAATGAAACCTTCGTTGACAAAGATTTTGTTCCATATCAAGATGTCAGGTTTGACTGTCTCTTGTTTCCATATTTTAACAAGATTGTTTCTGGGTTGGCCTTTTAGTGTGACAGTTGTACGGAGTGGGCAAAAGGGATCTGGGGTCCAGGACCCTTCCTCTGGCAGAAGCCAGTTTGTGTGCTTCCAGAGAGACAGCCTGTGCTAGACACTGAAGTTCTTATTCTTTGCCTGAGCTGGCATACTTATTTATTTATTTATTTATTTTGAGATTTATATCCCGCCCTCCCTGCAAACGGGCTCAGGGTGGCCCACATGGGCCAATGGCCAATCAGAGACATTAAAACCTATAAAATCAATAAAACATTCATAATAAATACAATTAAAACATATAAAAGCTTCCATAATATCACTTCTGGTGGCGACTTAGTGGGTGGCATAGCCCCCACCCACCCCTGTGCCAAGACCATATAGGACCAGGGTCATCATAGATGTTAAAAATGATGGGTGGTATCTTTGGTAGCTCTGCCTGTACACTGTTGGAAAGATTTACTTGACGCTTGGAAAGATTTACTTGACTGTCTTAACCTGAATTGTTGAGTATGCTTCAGTGTATTTGTTGTAAAAGCATGCTGTTGTTGCAGAAATGAAATACTGCTATAAAACAATAAATGTCGTTTTCCTGCATTTCTTATTAGGATAAACCATACAGTGATCTTAGATGATCCATTTGATGACCCACCTGGTTTGGCAATACCAGACCGTTCACCGGAGCCTACAAAGGAGCAGCTGGATGTGAGTATTGCTGTTAGCTTCTAGTGCTTTTCAGTGGGAGCAGGAATGGGCAGGAAACCGTTACAGTTAACATATGGATACTTCCAAAAATGGGAGTTCTTTTCTGATTTCAGCAAGTTTTGATTCTACAGAGAAGGCTGTCGAAGAGAGAGAGTTTGAGACTCTCTCTTCTTTCTTTCCAATTTAATGAGTAATGTAACAAAAAGCTTATTCTGATACTTGACATTAATCAAGGATTATTTACTGTCCATCGTGTGTTGGGAATAACACACTGTGATGTAGAACAAGTAATAGTTTCAAGAATATAATCAGGCAAATACAAAAAAAGTATGCTAGCATTGTTTCAAGAAATGTAGGCTGTCCCGCAGCCAGGCTTGCAGATACTGTATAGGAAGTACTGTGCAAGGGAGCAGTCAGGACTGGAGAGATAGAGCCCGCAGCAGTGGGCCCTGCTGGAAGCCCTAGGCCAGGGGTGGGCAAATTGCGGCCCGCGGGCCACATGTGGCCCGCCACAGAGTTTTTTGCGGCCCACCAAGACAGTCGGCCACATGGTTTCAGTCAGGCCTCCGTTGGGCCCGGAGCACAGAGAAGCGGCGCTCCGGGACTGAAGTGTCCAGGGGGCGGGCACATTACCAAGCCCCACCCCCTGCTCCCAGCAGCCCTGTTGGGCGATGAGGAGGAAGAGGAAGGAAGGTAAACTACCACTATTTAATTTAATTTATATGTATTGATTTTTATGATACAATTTATACCTTTTCTGAAATGCAAAGTTAACTAATGAATGCAATCATTTTAAAAGGTGTGGCCCTCTGCTAACCTCCGCTCCCACAAAGTGGCCCCCGAGCCAAAACAATTGCCCACCCCTGCCCTAGGCCACTGGCAATCAGCTGCCGCATATTAGGGCATGCCGACACAGGATTTATAGCCATCCTAACACAGTCAAAGTAGCAATGCTCCCTCTAAGCTGTGGAGTCTTGTGAACAAAAATTCTACTTTTTGAACTACTGGCATTAAAGATGCGAGTTATTTGGCTACTGCATAACTTAGTTTGCTCTGGAGCCATGTTTCCTGAGCTAAGACAAAAATGTGTGAGCCGGAGGCTAAAAAACTGTGAGCTAGCTCACACTAACTCCGAGGAAACACTGGTAAGCACCCTTAGGATTTTGTACCTTGGAGTAGGAGAGATATGAATCTGTGCCTTGGGCTTTCAGTCTGAGGGAAATAGGAAGAATCGCCATATTATATAAATCATTCTGTAGTTCTGCTGTAAAGAAAGAAATAGCTTTTATTCTACATCTCCGTCCACTTCTAGTTGTTTCCATTGCACATTATTCTGGGAAAATCCAAGTTGGTGACCATTGTTGACGATCTGTTGATAACAGAATATCCAGACAGGAGAGAGATTGCAGCTTGATTGAAATATGGCTTCCTGATTCCTGTGTATTGTTATTATTTACTTAAGTTATTTGTAGTTCACGTTTCCCCACTGAGACTCAAAGCAGATTATACAGTGATGATTCTCAAGGGCATCTATGTGTGGTAACTGCTGCAACTTGAACGCATAATCAAATATAACTAACTTTGTCCAGTGCACTTTTCTCATGTCACAGGTGGATTGAAGACATGAGATCATCAACAGTGCATTCTCTGGCTTAATTGTATTAAATAACTGTCGTTTTTAAAAAAATGTAAGACAGAGTGGGAGAATAGCAGCCGATGAAGAAATTGATGACTTCAAGGGAAGGTCTGTTGATGAAGTGGAGGAAATTCTGGCAGAGAAAGAGGCAAAAACTCAGGCTATCCTTTTGGAAATGGTAAATATACTTGATTTGTTTTATCAGAGTAATATATTTACCTGTGTTTTGAATTGTACACGTTGAGTAAATATTAATAAAGTGAGTATTGCATTATCTGGGTGTGGGTTTTCCTCTAGGTTCTTGTAGAGGTATGTAAAGATTAAGGATATAAGGATTGTCATATGCATGCATTCCACTGCTCAAAATTCAGTGTATAACACAGACTAGTAATTAAAGGGGTCAAAAACATAACATTTCTGTGAGAGAACTGAGCAGATATTAAAAAGATATTGATTGAAATATTTTACATTCAGATACTTGCAGTTTTCTCTCCTATCTTACTGGCTACCTCCAGCCTAACATTAGTAGCAGCTTGGGAAAATGAAGCTGCTATTTTGGGATCCTTGCTGAAAAAGTAGCAAAAATACAAACAGACTACAGGTGGCACAGCTAAAGCTTGGTCATCTTTATGCAGAAGGCAGTTATTGCAGAGGAGACAATATTGCTTCCTGAGGGAAATCACAAGAAGCTCCTCTGACAAATGACTGGATTTTAAGAAATTGGAAAACAGCATAAATACCTAAATTATCAACATGAGATGGCAACGTACAGTTAGATAAATTTATTGAGAAATGCTTAATGTTTCTAAAGGTATGCACTGATAAGTGTAAAGATATATATATATATGTAATATTTTGTGATAACCATGAAATTTCCACTCTTGTAACATTTTTGTTTTAAAAATTGCTTCAAAATGCCACAGCTTTCAAGTGGTGCTAATGTGAATCGGCCCTTAATCTTCATATCTACATTGAGGGGGCAAAATAACAAATAGTGGGATGAGTCTTCATTTGCCATAAATACAGTATCATGGCTTGGAGTTAATTTTAACACAGTGGTGTTCATGCACCTTTTTAGATTTCATGTGGGATCTGAGAGAAAGGAATTCCTGGATAAAGGCAGGGCAGACCAAAATGAAGAGATTTGCCTTTGGGGGGAGGGGATTTCTGGGAGTCCATGATAATTAGTAATTATTCCCATACTTGTATAGGTAACTTCTCTTGTCCTTTCATTAAAAACTTGATACATGTGACACAAGTATGTCTCAGGTTTATGCATACAAAAGTCCTAGAGTTTGTGTGTAAAATGAGGCTACAATCTCTTCTCTTTTTACCTTTGTACTTAAGGTAGGAGATTTGCCTGACGCAGATATCAAGCCACCTGAAAATGTGCTTTTTGTCTGCAAACTTAATCCTGTGACAACAGATGAAGATCTTGAAATCATATTTTCTCGTTTTGGGCCAATCAAAAGGTAATAATAGCAAACCTGCAGAGTGGCAGTGCACTACCACTTTGGTGCCAGTTTGGTGTAGTGGTTAAGTGCGCGGACTCTAATCTGGGAGAACCGGGTTTGATTCCCCACTCCTCCACTTGCACCTGGCTGGATGACCTTGGGCAAGCCATAGCTCTGTACCAGCTGTTCTCTCAAGGACAGTTCTCTCAGCGCTCTCTCAGCCCCACCTACCTCACAGGGTGTCTGTTGTGGGGAGGGGAAGGAGTTTGTAAGCCGCTCTGAGACTCCAAGTGAGTGAAGGGTGGGATATAAATCCAATCTCTTCTTCTTCTTCTTCTTTTCTTCTTCTCTACTAGTAAAAACCTCTTTTAAACCTTTCTTTCCAGGGTTTCACTGCTGTGCTTGCCTTCTAATTGAGCCACAAATATCTGTTTTGCTGCTAGCTGTGTTAAAAACTTAAGAAGATGAAACAGAAGAGATTGGTGACTTGTGGGTGGGAGCCAAGAACTTGCCAGGGAAGGGTCCGGGCACTTTCTTGTGCCTTGCTCTTCATGCAGGGGAGGAGGGGACTGGCAGTTGCAGAAGCAATGGCAGTGTAGGGAGAGGTGCAGACCTGTATGAAGTTGCCCTTCTCTGGTCTTTTGCTTCTCTTCTGCTGAGTCACTTCTGCTTGATCCTTTCTTTAACCTTATTTCCTCCCTCCCCTTTCCTCTTAGCATTTACTTTTACAGTCTATCCAAATTAGAGATGATCTCATTGAGAATTAACAGCCAGTATGGTTTCAGACAAGAGTGGAGCTGTGAGCCATTCAATATCATTCGGCTTTCAGTACTGGCTATCATGCAGCCTCTTGTGGGATCCCACTCTTAGGCAGACAATTCTGTCCTTTATAGTGGAACAAAGCACTGAGTCCCATACATGCCTCCCTCTTAGAAAATGTTGCTCACCATTATTTGCAACTGAAAAGTCAGGGGACCTGAAAAGAAGCAGGAAGTATAGTAATATATTGTTGTGGAAGTACTGATTTTGAAATGTTTATAAGGCTTAGTATACTTTAGTATTTCCTGCTGATTTCCTGCTGATTTCCTGATTGAACTCATGTACCTAATTCTGTCCAATTCAGAGTGGTGTAATTGTCCTAATGAAGGAGTGTCACCGTAGTCACTCCTGTTTTTGAAAATGTTGCACAAGAGTGCAGATTATTCAAAACAAATACTGAGAGGGATGTAGTTACTATTTGGAGTCCAGACTTTTCTTAAATCTAGGTGTGTGAGTTTGTTTCCGTATTGGATTTTCTGATGTTCAAAACATTATGGGATAATTCCAGTATCCACAACTTGTGTTGGAGGGGAGGAGCCTCCTAGCTCAGATTTTATCCCTCACCAAGACCACTCGTATTGGGATGGTCCACATGAACAGACGAAGGACTGCTTCCTTTGAGTGCCGTATGATGCCCAAGAAGCCTCCCTGAAAACAGTGCCAGCCAAACGTTTGTTGTCATTCTACAACTCCCTGAACAACATGTGTTCTGCTGCATTTTCAGCTGTGAAGTGATTCGAGACTGGAAGACGGGCGAATCACTGTGCTATGCTTTCATTGAGTTTGAAAAGGTATGTGTTAATCTGTTTATATCGTTTATACTGTTGGTTAACGATACACAATGTCAGAAGTGTTTGGTACCTGTTTCTTTTTATAAATTTTATGTACCATCATTCCCAAAAGAACCAAGGTCTCATTGCATTAAAAACATTAGTACAAAAGCAGTCATAAAATGCCATAGTGAAGTTCTGTTACAGGCATTAGGAAAACCATTTTTTGATATAAATCAATGCAGTTTACTGTGGTATCGGGGAAGATCAGCTCCACCAGGCATGAACTTCTGTAGTTTCAGGAAAGTCAGTCCCTCAGCCTCACTTCATCTGAACAACATGAAGAAGGGTGACCTGCACTGCATGATTCTTTCCAGAATGAATATTATTACAATCCCCAAGATTCCCTAAGCCTTAGGTGTGAGGCAGTCTAGAAATCTAAAGAAAATCGGTCCCCGTTTGCTTGCATGCCTGGCTGCATCGTCAAGTGACCCTGAAATAAAATCATTTGATCTCTGAAGTGCAAACTGGAAGTTGGAAAAGGCCTGGGAATTGTCAACCCTTGCCAGAATTGAGGTTCTTGGATTGCTCCTCTTAAATTCCTCACAAGAATGCTTTATTTAGAAGAGTAGCAGGGTTGTTTTCTCTGATGAGCAGTTCATACAGAAATGCAGTGACCTCACATGTAGCAAGGAGATGCAGCTAAATATCCTGGAATTCCTTGTAGATTCCTTGTAGATATCCCGGAATTCCTTGTAGATGTTTGGCTGGCACTGTTGGTAGCCCTGTGGATCTGCAGTAGAACAGTTAGATTTGAGTCCCTAAGATGCTACTGGAATTCCTTGTGTGTATGAACTGAGGGTGGTCTTGTGGAATAATAGCCCTTTAGGAACACCCATATTTTCGCTGTGCAAAGAAACCTGAGTGAGCCTTTTAAGTAATGGACACTTTTGTACTGAATACATTGGTAGGTGGCCTAATATCAGTGTGCAACTGGTGTTCCCTATCCCAGGCATGCATTTGGTGGAGCAAGAAGTTTTTAGACGGATGAAAGCATTATTAGTAATGTGCTAATGAAAACTCCTTTTCTAGTTCGTAAACTGGCTTCACCGGATTCTAATTTTAACTTTTTTGTTCCATGGAAATTACGGCTACCAGGAGGAAGATTGCGAGAAAGCTTACTTTAAGATGGACAACGTGCTAATAGATGACAGGCGGATACATGTGGATTTCAGCCAGTCTGTTGCCAAGATAAAATGGAAAGGAAAAGGTAACTTTCATTTTATACCCTTAGTAAGGAGCAGAGTCAGGTCCCTTGCATAGTGTCAGTTCCACTTCGCTTTGCAGCAGCATCGGTGCAGGAATTAGCCATTTCTAGATTCTTCAGATATCAGATCTCCAGAGTCGGATTGTTTCTCTTTTAATCATCCCTTGCTTGTCAAAGGAGCTTGTAGTAGTGGGGAGTATTAAGCAGGCTAGCTGAATGCCTGATGGCATATGGTGAACACATAGGGTGGGAGCAGGGCCTGCTTCACTCACAATGGTAGTGCTCACAGTAGAGCTTGGAAGAAAGTGGAGGAGGGTGGAAGCTCTGTAGGCCATTGTCCGTTTCAGTTCAAAAGCCCCAGTACGATCCGGAAGGCAAGGCACATTGTGAGTAACTGTTCCTCAAACGCTTGAACTGGTTGGAGAGGGAATATAAGGAGTCTCCTTATGTAGCAGGACATATCCAACACCTCAGTTCACTGGTTAAGTAGATAAGCATGCCAGTGTACAACTACACATATTCTGCTGCTATGCAGGAGAATCCAGACACACATTCCAGGTTTGTGTTGGGGTGGGGTGGGGGGCACTGAGTAAGGAGGTCTGCTACCAGTGCTGGACATTAAGGAGCAGTTACTAATCAGCGTGTTCCAGTTTGGAACCTCGGTGGCTGTGAATACTTGGCTGTGTGCACCGAAGTGCCAGTTTGTACCATAAGATGGCAGCACGAAATAGAAGATGCCGACTCCAGCTTCCAAGCAGTAGTTTTGTGCAACTGTTGTTAAACGTTATTAAAAATGTGTTAACTTTTGCAAACAAAACTAGAAACTGTAAAATGGTGTCAGATGCCAAACAGACAGTGTGAGTGTGGTAGAGCAGTACTAGGGTTGCCGGCCATGGCAGTCATCCTCAAGACTAGGACAAATGGGCACTAACTAGTAGAACATGTATGACATAGCGGTTAGAGGACTGGACTAGGGCTGGAAGGAACCCTGGTTCAAATCCTGTTCATCCAAGCAGCGCTCTCTGGGTGACCTTGGGTGACCGGTCACTCTCTCTCAGCCTAACCTACTTCACAGGGCTTTTTTTTGGGGGGGGGGGGGTAAAGAAAGTGGCCTGAGAAGTGCCCCCCAAAGGAAGGAGGGTGGGATAACAAATGTGATGGGTAGAGCTGTGGTTGTACACTTGAAAGCAGATGCTATTCAGGCCAATCTTAAAACAGTTGTTACGTAGGAATTTTTGAATATATATATATATAGTCGACCATCCTGATGTTTAGGATGAATCAGCGACTCGTTGTGCTTCAGTGGCATTTAGAGAAATAATAACACCCTCTTTGTCTTTCTTAAAAATGAGGTAGGGAGATAGGGGACTGTCAATTATGGAGTGGAGGGGGGTGTTGCAGGTACCCTACCTTTGGACATACTCTTGTCCTACCACCATTGAGTGCCAGGCAGGTGCCAGTCCTGTGGGTCGTGCATATGTAACTACACTGCTAAATTTGTATTTGGGGGCATGTGGATGGTGCCGTCCCTGGAACCTGCCATCAGGTCACAAAGTCAGAATACTGGGTTAAATGGCTCACTTTGTATGCAGATTTCTTTAACTTTTTGAAAAATGTAGTAACAGTGTATTTGTATTAACCATTCAGATTCTGGAGATATATCTATGGTAACTGTTGACAGACTATTACCATAGTTACAAAGCTAAACTGCTGTTGAGTTTACTCTAGAATGGTTGCTGACCTCGCATCATCTTTGTGGTTGTGTTGAATGCCAGCTCGTTTCTTCCTGTAACAGGTGGGAAGTATACCAAGGAAGATTTCAAAGATTATGAAAAAGATCATGACAAAATGTCTAAGTTAAGCCTGAAGGAGAAGGCAAAGCCCAAGCAAGAGTATCCTTACTGATTGCATGTTGTTAATTTTTAATTTTTCTTCTTATAATTTATGAAAGAAAATCTGTTTTACAGCTGGGGATTTGCATGACATGTTTCAGATTATTTGGAATCACTTTCTTGTTTACTGGAGTCTTAACTTAGCCTCACTGTCAAATATTAATATGAATTTTACCTTTATGTTGAATTGGTGGGTAGTTCTGCATTTGAAAAAGACTTGTGTGTCATAGTCTAATTTTCAATTACTTCCAGCCATAGAACTGCAAGTTCAGCATATGAAAGTTGCTTGTTATAACTTATAGTATGTTTTGGTATGAGCTCAGTTGATTTTACAAGATACACAAGATCACATTGTGAGAAGTCAGTTTTTCGCACACAGTCCTGATTCCCTGACTTAACCATTTGAACTCCAGTTTTTACCTCAAGCTGTAGTTGTGGGTTGGTTTAATTGCAAAGAAAAAATGGCTCCACTCAACAGTGTCCATAATTCACTTCCCATGTAAACTAAACAGATCATATAGTAATTTTCTGGGTCAGAGCTGCACCTTTCTGGGGCTGATCGATGCATGAGTGTGTACTTAGCCTTACCAAATGATCTAGCTGAACCCCATGGGCAATCAGTTGCTATCTCTGTGAGATAGAATGCCAATCGCTATGCAGAAGTATTTTTGGCAGCTATTATGCTTATGCTTACACTGTTTGAATCATGCTTTAAAATAGCTAATTCAATAAGTTTATGGTATTTCTGACCTGCCTTTCTACTGGAGGGACCCAAAGCAGATTACAAAAGCAATTAAAATTGTAACTGTATTAAAAATCCACAATAAATACCACCTCAGATCATCAACACTGAATCTGAAGTTTAGGATGCGAATAGACATGGATAAACTAGGTGATTGAAATGGGTAGTCAGGCTGTTAATGCACCCTTATCGTTTTGACCTGTCAAAAATCATTACAACAGTGCCTCCAAGTGGCCCATTTTGCTTCTTGCTGGTGGTCTCCACCCATTCATGTTTACGCTCGAAATGTGTTGCATGGAATCTGACTCTTTCCCACTCCAGGATTCTTATTGTTGAAGCACAGTTGTTAGTTCAGTGGAGGTTCCTCTTCTGGCATCCCTGATGTCTACATCCAAAGCTCCCCTTAACCAACTAACACAGCACTAGATATGACCTTGTATTGCTGGATGAAGCAGAAGGAGCCCAAACAAGCCACAGGCACTCTGAGAAGAAGAAGAAGAAACGCTACCACTCAGATGATGAGGAAAATGAAAAGAGGAGCAAACATCCTAAGGTACTGAACTCTGTCCCTTTCAGCTGATCGGCATGTTTTAATGTTGCTGGTATGGTCACTGCAGCATGAGGTCAAATTAAAGTGAGTATTTTTACCAGTCCGTAGCCTACTGAACATGCTGTGAAATAACATGAAGTGAGACTGTTGATCCATCTGCTCAGTATTTTCTGCTCTGATTGGCAGCACCTCTAAGGTCTCAGACAAACAAAGGTCTCTCTTGCCCCTGGCTGTCTAATATCCTTTAGCTGGAGATGCCATGGATTGAGCCTGGGATTTTCTGCATGCACTCATTAGCTACCCAGGTGTTAATTCTAAGCTTGGCTGTTCTATCTCAACCAAAAGCCAACCCCTTAAACGCTGCCTTTTTCTTTGATATATGCACATCTTAATTGGCTGCTTACATTTGCTACTGGAAAGCCCCTTACTTGTTTCAGACTCTTGCTAGTTTGCCCCATCAGGGGAAACTCTTACAGTTTTCTCTTACAGAGATGCACTGGGTACCTGTCCTTGTCTTTCCAACAGCTCAGCAAAACCACCTTGAGAGCCCCAGTCATGTAGATGCCAGTCTGTTCCTTGCATAACAGCTGTGAAAAGCACATAGGTAATAGAGTGCTTTTGCCATCAGAGCACTATCTATTGTTCACATCTTTGTATTGGGCGTTATTCAGTTTAGAAACATGGAGTATGTGCTTTCCTGGGAGTATTCGCCTGTTGAGTAGACCTGCTTAGGACTGCTCTCAAAATGTACCCACAGTCATATTGATGTTTTCTCCCAACGACCTTTTTAGAAGCCTCCTGTCAAATGGTATTATGTTTAATTTATTGTTTATATGTGTTGTTGTAACCCGCTCTGAGCCTGCTGGGTGGGCTCGAAGTCTAATAAATAAATAAAAATAATAGCAAATTGTTTGATTGTCTTGGTTTTGACTGCAGCAAATGGATATTGACTGGGCATTGGCAGGGCAGATGATGTACTTAGGATATGAATGGAGGTCTCCAAGATCCAGTGCAGTACTACTTCTCGCTTTATGGATTTGTCTCAGTTCTACTTCTGCACAGTTGGAATACATATTTTCATTAAAAGGTTTTTGTCACAAAGAACAACATGAGTAACAGTCTCATCACTTGAGCTAAATTGGGCTCTGAAATCTGAATAAATAACAGCACTCTCCTGACAGAAAGGGAAAGAAAGGCTAGTTCTGAGCTGAGTAACGGGCTCAAAAAATCACCTTTTTTGAAAGTATTTGATCACTAGGTCAGGAATGCTTCCTGTAGTTTATCACCAATGCCCAGCTGGCTCATGGCTTCACAAACACAGCTGGGTAGTTTGCACAGGCAATTAGACAGATTGCCGAGGTCTGACTCCAGCCAAAAGGACATCTGCGCTACGGAGAAACTGTGCACTAAGAATATAAGACATATTGGTTTCCACCACCCCAAGTCCAAAGGATGGATGAATATGTGGCTGATTGGACTGTGCCTCCTGTTTGGGGTTAGGTGTGCCTGAAGCTAGGAGCTCATGGTGAACATTTTGATATTTAAGTCAGTTGGCGAGGGAGGAAGTTTATGCTCATCCATATATTTTCACAGCAGGTGTTTTGGTAAGGGAGAAGGTAAGTGGGTATAGTATAAGCTGTCCTGATAATAGAAGTTGAATGTGTCAAGAATAGTGTTGAGTTCTGTTTTCTGGGTAGGAAGGTGGATGGGTGGAACCTTAGTTGGTACGTTAGTCCTAACTGGTGAGCTTGGTTAAAAGGAACAAAAAACCTTGGAAACTTGTGTTGCATAACAATATTTTCAAATAATGTATGTCTTTTTGATGTTGTCTTTGTTGACATTTTTGATACTTTGCACTGTTGTCACTGAAACTGCCAGTCAGAAAACACAAATACATTACTATGTGTTTTCTAAATTATTAGTCAGTGTGTTTTCAGTCTGTCACAAGTGTACTGGTCAGTTAGGAATAAAATCTCCCTCTATATGATGAGGTTGGGGATGAAGAAGTTTATTGGGTGACTGAAACTTGGCTGGTCGGATCTTATCATATAGTTTTGTCACAGATTACTTCAGGTACCTGTGAGGTCCTTTGTCAGCTAGGGAAAGGGGGCGGTTGTGATTATCTGTTGAATGTCAGGCTTTCAGAGTCCATTGATACAGTTTCCTCCATGGTGCTTTCACCCTCTTTCTCTTCCTCCATGGATCCAACCCGTGTAGTAGATGTGTCAGATGCGCCATCTGGTCAGTGTTGTATAGATAGCTTTGGATTGGGTTCCCATATGGATGTTGACAGGATTATGAAGTTTGGAGCCAACCACTTTTAATTTCAGTCTCTGACCTGCTTAATTAAGCTATGTGAGGATAAAACAAGGGGTCAGTTGGTGAATGTCAGGATAACTTCCCAAAGCCTTTGAAGGAGAAAGTAGTTTGATCTTTGCCAGAATAGCTTTTTCTTGACAAAGAAATTACAGGTGTCTGTCAAATCTACCCTTTTTGGTAGAGCACTGTGGCAAGTCAGCTTCAGAGGTTCACAGACCACTTTCTGAAGTGTCCTAGACTAATTCTACTCTGGTTTCAGGCCTGGTTTGGAGTCTGCTTGAGTTTATCTGCCTAACACAGGTTGTTTTAATGTGGTACCTGATTTTCGTGTGTGATGTAAGCATGCTGTGGGCAGATTTTTTTTTCCTTTCCCCTCGCTTATACATGTGTGTTACTTGCATTTTCAGTTCAGGCTGTCAAAGATTATGTTTGCTGCTTTTTTTTTTTAATGCCTTGCAGGCTTGTGTTTGTTCGTTGATATATTTATTTATTTATTTATTTATTAAACTTATACCCCGCTCTCTCCACCCAAAGGCAGACTCAGAGCGGCTCACAACAGAGATTAAAATTACAATCGGTTTAAATAAACGGTCACACATTAAAACATACAGTACATTTTTTACATTCCCCATTGGCGGCATTTCAATACTACCCACAGGTGGGTCCAAGCAGATGGATCCTATATATTTCCTATATAGCAGATTGGTAGGTGTAATTACGGACAAAACGGACTGGCAGATGGAACTGGGCCAGGGCTGAGATGTTCACTTTAGGCGGCCCCTACTTAAAAGCCTGGTGGAAGAGCTCCGTTTTACAGGCCCTGCGGAACTGCATCAAATCCCGCAGGGCCCTGATGTTCTCCGGGAGCTCGTTCCATCAGTGCGGGGCCGCCACTGAAAAAGCCCTGGCCCGTGTTGTTGCCAGCCACGCCTCTTTCAGTCCGGGCTGGACCAGCCGATTTTGGGATCCCGACCGTAGTGCTCACATCATGATGTGGAAAGGCCCTTTCCTTTCCTTTCTTTAATTTGTTTTTTTTTAAAAAAAACAACAACTGAAGACCTCTGTTTGCTCCCAAAGGTAAACAAGTCACAAGATGACTCAAATAATGTAGTGATGCACAAGAGAAGAATACGCATGTCACAAAAGATAACAAAGATAGAGACATCATGATAAGGGGAAACTCATGACTATAAGGAAGGATGACTCTAATATTGAGAGTTTTAGAAAATGAATTTTGTTTTTTTCTTTCTCTGCTACACTGGTAATTTGGCTGTGCAAGACTAAAAACAGATACCTATATATAAGCCAATTCAAACATTTATGTAGATATTACTAGACCTTTAAAGTTATTTCTTTAACTTTAATTTCAAACCAAACTTCCCCATCCTTCATTTTGGTAGTGTATTTTAAGATAGTGCTGGTAGCTGTGCATCTGAACACAATTACATTTGATTCAGAATATAAAGATTTGTAAACGGAGGTACCCCACAGAGGTTTCAGGACAAGAAGCAAGTTTTTCAGTAGCCCCGAGGAAAGTGGGTCATGAGCTGCCTCAGCTGGTTTCCCTGAGGCCACCAATGGTTTCTCCTGCAGCTAATGGCATGGCCTGAACCTGTAAAAATTGGGCTCGATGTACCTAAGCTTCTCCTCTTCACCTTTGTAGCTGAAATACTAGAAGACTCTTCACTGTGGTAGCAAGAATGTAATGGAATAGTGTGAAGTCTTCCTACTTCTTGTACATTTTGAAACATAGGAAGGACGAGGTTTTTCTGGAGGTTTCTAGCTTTACTCTGGACCAGTCTGAAAAAATACTCTGATTTTACAGGGGAAAATTAGCTATTTCCCTATTTTTGAGGTCAACGTCAATCTCCAACAGAACAACATACAAAACAAAGTGGAGAAAATAAAAGGGCCGCACCAGTCACAGGAGATAAAAAATAAGGCCAAGGCTGATGGTTCGAAATCAGGTAAAATTATATTTTATTACTCAGTTTAAAATTCCCCAGAAATTCGCTATGCGTTTCGCCAACAGCCTTCATCAGGGGAATCTGTAATATATAATATACAATTACAGCACTGAGTTTACATAAGTACTGACAGGGCTATTTTTGGGCAGGAACGCACAGGAACGGAGTTCCGGCTAGCTTCCAAGTTGGCCACGCCTACAGGTTCCCCAGGTGCCTCGCAAGTCACGGGCCGCCTGGGGAAGCCAAGCCGATCCAGGGAGGGAAGGCAGTTTAAACTGCCTTTCCTCCTCAGGTTCCCCAGGCACCCCGCAGCCATGGGGCACCTGGGGAAGCTGATCCTGGGAGGGAGCTGCGCTGCCAGGGGTGTGGCCTAATATGCTAATGAGTTCCTGTTGTTGGGTGTGGCCTGTTATGCTAATGAATTCCTGCTGGGCTTTTTCTACAAAAAAGGCACTGAGTACTGATATAGTTAAAAATTATATAAATAAATAAAACACTATATTAAAAGTCAAAATCCAGGTTGCAAAACATCATTCACATACAAAACTGCCAGAGCTCATTCTGTCTTTGGGATTGCAACCTGCAAGAGGAAGAGAGATGAGGCTGTCCAGTACCCAAGAAGTTTTAGATAAAAATCAAAAGAATCTTTTTTGTATATTATATACTACAGAATCCCCTGACGAAGCCTGTTGGTGAAACTCATAGGGAATTTTCTGGGAATTTTAAACTGAGTAATAAAATATAATATTGCCTGATTTTGCACCATTGGCCTCGGCCTTATTTTTTACCATACAAAACAAAGTTAATTGAATTGAATTACGTCTGTTGATTTGATAGGACGAACATGGAAGCAACCATTCATATGAGGAACTCAACAGCATTTTCTTCTCCCGTTGTTGCCTTTTACTCCCACTTTCTTCTAATCCATCCAAGCCTTTGTGACTAACTACATTCTCCCCAATCTTTCCTAAAAGGATCCTGAGCGAAGGCACAAAGATGACTCAAGCAGAGAGAAAAGAAAAAGTGAGAAGCGAGAGCGCCATAGGAGCCGGAGTCGCAGCCACTCACGGGACAGAGATGACCATTACCGAAAGTATAAAGACAAGCACTATGAGGAGCCCCGGGAAAGGGAGCATGAAGACAAGAGGAGAGCCAGAAGCCCTAAGAAATCCAAAGATAAGGAGAAGTCCAAGTACAGATGAAAGAGGGTAACGAGAATGTTAAAAAAACAATCCTCCTTCTCTGGTGTTTCTCTACCACAGAAAGAACAAATGCCGTGTGTCCTGGAAAAAAAGAGATTTCAGGCCCAGTTCTCACTTTTAATCTTGGGACACCACAGGAGGGTAGAGTCCTATAAGTGTTGCGAGATTTCTGAAGCTGTGGGTTACGTTTGTGAGTTTGACTGACGGACAAAGAGTAGCAGACTGACGAGGAATTTACTGTGTCTAAATGCAGTAATTAACTCTCTCCACTCCCAGAACCCCATTGGATGCCAGTCGTTATCTTTAGATGGCACACTTAATCTTTCTAACCAGTTCATACATAACAAGCTTCCTGCTGCAATATTACTTTGGTGTAGGTTGCATACAACCCAGCTGTACGCTGTTTCATGTGTTAAAAGTTGATGTGTTTGTTTTGCTGAGGGAAACACTGCCAGGGGGTATTTCTTGCTGTATGCCCGCCTTTTGAAATAGCTGTGTTTGTGTTCCCTGTGTGTGCCATGTAGATTGTTACAATCATTAACAATCTACTACTCAGAAGTAACATCCAAGTAGGGAGTTTCTCATGTATGAAGTGGCTGTAAATTCCTCTGCTCTTGTTAAACCTTACAAGTGTGTGTTTTTTTAAGGCACCCTGCTTGTACCGTGTTTATTCCTTGGAGACAGCAACATGCATCACCATTAGGTGGTCTTCCCAGTTTGTAACTAACTTACCTGCTTGCCTTGCAGTAGCACTAGCAAACCTGAGCTGAGAACTGGAGCTTCACTGGCACTCTATATTGAGTTGTCTTCTGCCCATGGAAGAGCATTGGGGGGGGGGCAGTAGTCACTGATTTCCCTTACGGATGTTCATATCAATATTCTACACTTGTGTGTGAAGGTTGCATGTAACCCAGTTGTACACTTCTCAACTGCAGAAGGTACAGAGACAAAAAACTTAGACAAATCAGATCCTTCTGTTTCTTAGCCAATTTAAAATTTTGCTCAGAATCTATCCACTTCATATAGCTGTAAATTTTTAATGTAAAAAGCCAAAAATTGTACCATGGATGCTTCCATTAGTTCAGAAATCTTTAACTTATTATGGCCTCCAAAAATCTTAACTGCATCTGGAATGGGGTATATTTGATGCTCATTTAGTATGTAATGCTTAAGCACTTGCTGTTTTCCATTGTCATGTACTGAGTATTTATAAAAGAGGTGTAATAACCTACATGTTTTATGCTTCTGTAAGTCTGCTTTTTAGGAGACAGCATCTGTGAAGCTGACTAGATGTGTCTACTTAGTAGGAAAATGTATTGGGAGGAGGAAAATGCTACTACTTACAGGAATTGTTCTTCGAGTCTAGTTTATTTGAATTATTAGATGAATTATAGGCTTTTGTTATATGCTAGATATTATGAAGAATGCTAATCCAATTGCTTCAACTGCTGTGTAAATGAATATATCTAATAAAAAAGCTAAGGGATGCAGGAGATTAATCATATGTCTAGATCTGTGCCTGAGTGAAGGAGGCCAAGGGATCATACTCTGAGCAAAGGCCCATGAAAATTAACCTACAGAAGAGCCACTTCCCAAGGAAAATTGGTGTCTTAGCACTATTAAGAAACAAATTTCTTCTTAAAGATAATACTGGTATAGAAAGGAATTTCCTTTCAAATGACAGTCCTAAGTATAAAATGCTGTAGGGGTGGGGCTGATTTTTAATTATTTATTATTATTATTTCTCTCATGTTCTTATACATATGGGGCAGAGGTCCATCAGTGCCTATTAGCCAGAAGGTATAGATAGGAACTCTCAGTCTGGGGCAAGGGATGCCCTGTATTCTTGGTGCTGGGGGCGGGGGGGCAACAGTGGGAGGGCTTCTAGTGTCCTGGCCCTACTGCTGGCACCTGCTATGTTTGGCCACTTTGTGACAGAGTGTTGCATCCGATGGGCCATTGGCCTGATCCAGCATTGGCTTCTTTTATGTTCTTACATTCTTAACTGAAATCTATGTGGTCTACTGAGGTGCTTAAAAATTGTGAAGAAATAGTTCCTACTCCAGAGCTCTGGAAGACGGCAAAGCTAATCTCTGTCAAGTGATCTTGAATACATAGGTCTGCTTAGCAATGTAAGAAAAGTCTTGCTGGAGCGGACGAAGGCCTACCTCCAGCCTTCTTTGCAGAAATCAAACTATCGCCAGCTACTGTATGTTCTAGTGGAATGTGGCGAGAAGCAGAAGATAGCCCAGTTTCTGCCTGGAGCTGAAAGAGTGGGTGCGTTTTTTGGTGCATGGTTTTTTTTGCATTTCTAAGGTATGCTGTTGGCATTCTTGATCAAGACGTACATCTGTAGTTTTCTGCCTGAAATCCATCTTGTTCCTCCCCCAATGGTTCTTCATGCTTCTAAACTTGGGAGGGGCAGGAGAATTTTATTTGCTAAACTTAGACTAGACTGTCTTCATAAAATGATTACCCCAAAACAGCAGGTTGGCCAGTGTGTCCCCAGTTCCAAGGGTGGTAGAGAAGGTCAAAGAGGTAGGTAGTTCTTTCTCTGGCATTACATTAGTCAGCTCAGTAATTGAGTAGGCCAGTATCCCTGGTTACATTTAGTTAATCCAGTAGGATTAGTTAATCCTCTCTAACAACCCCAGGTTGCATCCTCTAGTGTTACAAGCTAAAACTCATGTAAGTAAATACAATTAAGTAGGAAGAGTAACTCCATCTGCATAGTGTCTTCCAATCAGTCTTAGTGGGCAGCTGCTTGTTCCTCATGATCACATAGGGCCTAATTGTAAAAAACAAAACCAAAGAACCCACCTTGAAGAGCTTTGTGTAACAGCACTGCATGGACGCAGTGATAGCAGATACACTGTGTTTTACTGTTTCAAGCCAACACGGCTACCCACCTGGATCTATTTCTCTCCAACACTTACACTGCCACAGAGCAGACATTCAAGCGGCCTGTGCTATGTTCAAGCAGGCTTTTTGCAAGCTTCCTGGCACTAGTATTTGAACTATCCTTCATGTTACTAGAGAACTCTGAGGAGGTTCACTGCTGTTCCCCAAGAGTTCTTCAGTGATGAAGGGTCATTATTCATGGGAGAGGCATAGTTCAGTGGTTCACTATGTGCTCTGCATGACAAAACTATCAAACAAAATCCCCTGCCATCTCCAAGTTAAAAGGGTCAACTAGTAAGCGATACAGATGACATCTCCCTGAGACCGCGCAGAGCCATTGTGCATCAGGGTAGACAACACTGAGTTTGATAGAACAACAGAGATTTGGGGGCTGTGGAAACTGAAACAGTGCCTGGAGGCAGTTTTGGAATGGATGAGGACTAACAAGCTGAGACTAATCTGAACAACATAGAGGCCCTACTGATGGGAGGAAGGATTGATTCAGGAAGTAAAGTGACCTCTGTTCAGGATGGGATTTTGCTCCCCTTGAAGGAGACATTTGTACCTTAGGGATGCTGTTGGACTCGGGCACCAAAACTGGCATTCCCTCCCCAGGGAGATTTGTCCATCTCATCCCGTCATCGTATATTGCCTTGAGGACCCTACATCGTGTCAAAAAGGTGGCTTTAAAATGTTTTGAATAAATAAATGGTCTGACTCTGTATGAGGCAGCTTCAAGTGTTGAGTGCTGTTCTCTCCAGGGTCCTGTAACCTGTCGAGTTAGAAGTTTTGGGGGAAGAGAGCACTGACCTGGATGGCCTAGGATGGCCCAATTTGGTCAGATTTCAGAAGCTGAGCTGGGTGAGCTCTGGTTAATACTTGGGTGGGAGACCACCAAGGAAGCCCAGGGTTGCTACATAAAGGTAGGCAATGGTAAACCACCTCTCTTCGTCTCTCGTGTTGAAAACCCTACGGGGTTGCCATAAGTCAACTGTGACTTGACAGCATTTTCCATCACCGCTTACTTTCTTTCTCATTTTGTTCCTGTTCATATTTGTTCCATGTGCGGCATCGAAAATCAATGCTCTATGCATTGTGAAATGGATTAGGGATATCCAATACTACTACTCAACAGCCCCCATTGTTATTAGACTCGTAGGTGCAAAAAGTAGTCATACTTTCTATATCATTATATTTGTAGAGTTAGAAACTCCCACTTCCCTGAGCAGTGAAAAGTTCTAGGCTTAGCATTTACTCGTGTTGGTTCTCTTTGGAGGAGAGAGAAGGCAGCAAGTCCCCTACCCCATATCACATCCCTAGAGAGAGAGAGAGAGACTGCACCGTACGTCAAATCAATAGCAATCTTTCTGTCTCCCAGATACTGAAACTGCTGCTTTTTCACATCTTCATATGGGGAGGAAATTCCTCTTCCGGTCCCTGTTGGGTGGCTGGACAGTGGCATTTCCTAGTAAGATCTACAGGTGTTGAATATTACTATTCCTTTAATCATGGGCTCTGTTTTACCCCTGTCATGCTACTTTAAGCAAGCCTAGCCCATCAAATAGACTTGAGGTGGGATAACCAGAATGCAATTTTGCCACACGATCCCACCATACATCTCTCAAAATAGCTTACAATAAAGTACAAGTGTATTATTAAGTACCAGTCATTCAATGCAAAACTAATTCATGCCTGCCTAATACTTCCGGCTCACAGAGAGTCCCCTTCTGAAATAATCAGGACAGGAGATATGATTTTACTAAACACCCAAAGACTTAGGGTAAATGCGCTTTTGGAGGGAATGCTACATTGCCGGGCCACTGGTGAAAAATTTGTTTTCCTAATTGCAGTCAATCTGCCTTTGATCAATGGGGACATCCAAAGCACTGCATCTTCTACTATTTTTACTTACAAGGTGAGGTGGAATACAAGCAAAGGTTTTTCTTCAGTTATAGGCAGTGCTTTTTCACAATCGCCTCAAAGTTGGTCTAAATTACTAGGGAGTTCCACCTATTAGCGTTACCTCTCCACACAAGTGAAGTTTATTTACCTTGAAACCTCCCTCCAGCTAATGCAGGAGGCCTACTTGCCTTGTTTGGTGTTTATCATAGGACTTTTCAGAGATAACATTCAATTAAGTTTAAATCCATTTAATCTCAGTACAGCCTACTTCCAAGTCACACATTTAGCATAAAGAGGTGCAAAATGGAAAATAAGTCCTCTGATGTAGGGCTGATATTTGCTTGATTTAATTCCTGTAGGAATGTTTCATTAGCTTGAGCAGGGCTCATTTTGTAGCAGGAGCTCCTATGCATATTAGGCTATACACACCTAATGTAGCCAATCCTCCAAGAGCTTACCGAGCTCTTCTTACAGGGGCTACTGTAAGCTCTTGGAGGATTGGCTACATCAGGGGTGTGTGGCCTAATATGCAGAGGAGCTCCTGTTACGAAATGAGCCCTGACTGAGGGACAATGTTTCATGATTATGAAGCCTTGCGGGCAACTTCTGATTTCTCCCCAAATCACCTCAACTATTTTCATCTCGAGTCCATCATGTGTGGAGCCCCTGTTCTCTGCTTGGTGCACACTCAAGTGTTGTTTCTATAAACTGGTAGCCCTGCCTTGTGTCGGTGGACATGGCTAGTCGACCAATGTTATGGTTAGGGTGCAGGGATGTGTGGTAGACTTTTCACATAGACTGGCATTTCTTCTTTTTCTAATGGAAATTGTGTGATCTCCTTAGGAAGCAGGGGGAATTATTTGTGACAACAAAAAAAGTAATACAACAGGTGCGTGTTGCTTTTCCTCCTGTGTCATTTTCTTGACTTTAGTTGGCTCCATGGAGTTTATATTTGCCCTGTGAAGGAAGCATACAGACACCACATGGTTGCCTGTTTCTTTCTGCAGAGCTAACAGCTTCTCAGGATCAGGCAAGTGAGGTTGGGGAAATTGCCTGGAGAGAAAGGGTATTTTTTTCTAAATGAAGCTGCAGTTATATGATCCAAAGTGAATGTCTCTGTGACAGCTACTTGCCCTGTAAAAATAACCCTGCAGGAGCTCACACAAAGTTTAAGTATATATATGCATTGCCATCAAGTCACAGCTGACTTATGGCAACTGTAGCAAGGAGCTTTCCAGGCAAGTGAGAAGCAGAGGTGGTTTGCCATTGCCCTTCTCTGCAGAGCTTCATTAGTGGTCTACCTATCCAAGTACTGACCTTGCTTGGTTTCCGAAATCTCACAAGAGCAGGCTATACCATACCATTCGACATCCCCGAAGTTTTACTCTAAAACTATGAATTACAGCTTTCCAGAAAACCAATACAATAAGAGAAAGTACCACAGTCATTAATTAAATTGAATGAGAGATTCAATTATAATAATTACAATAATAATAATATTGTTCATACAAACCTTTACAAATAATACCTGCACTTAGCACTAGATGGCTGTGACCTTCTTCCCACTTATATGCTACTGTTTTCTCCTTTTGCAAAAACCAAAGTCTAATGAGTTAAATGATATGAGCTACCCAATTAAGGAAGTAAAATGTTCCTGTAAAATGAACTGTAGCTTGCACATTGCACCTTAAGCTAACACAGACAATACAGTGTCTTGAAAAATAGGCTGCACTTCCTTGTGGGAATAAATATTGCACTTGCGCTATATTGTGTGAGCAGGTGGATAACGGTGGTGGTTCCGACAACCTAGCAATTCTCTGATCACTAAGGGATAACACTGCACTTTCGGTGAGTAGAAACAGTTTGTTTTAATCTTTTTCAGCAAATGCATTTAAAGGATTGGGTGAAGAATGGACATGCTGTGACCTGAAACAGGCCTCAGACCAGGTCACCATTGGGTTATTTATTTACCAGACTTGCATCTTGCTCTTCCTCCAAGAAGAATACCATTGAGCAGATGCAGAGTGCTCTTCACTGCTGAGTAACCTCTGTCAGGTCCCACCTATTTGGATTTGTGTGTGTGTGTTTCTTAAGAAAGTGTGAGCTTTGGCCCTTGGAGACGATTTTCCTACTTCTCATTAAGTGCAATGTCCATCAGCTATCATAACTTCTAGACTGAGTCTATCTGTAGAAAATGGAGGTCTTCTTGATGGAACAGGCACAAGAGACCCATCCCAAAAGTAGCTTTGTACATTGTGACTTGTCAGACAAACAAGAAACAAGTGAAACAAATTTAGAGTCCAGTGGCACTTTTAAGTCCAACAAAAGTTTATTCAAGGTATGAGCTTTCGTGTGCAAGGCATACTTTTTCAAATACACTGGAATGGAAGTTAGAGTTCAAACTTATAGACAGGCTGAACAGCAAATTTACACGTAACATGATGAAGATGTTTTAAATAACAAATTGTAACATGCAAAACTACTCTTCCATAGAAGGAGAAGCCAGAGGAATTTAAAGAGGAGAGCTTCCTCTCAAGTTCCAAGATGATGTGGTTGATTTATGGAGATCCAGCAACCTACGTGGCTCTTCCAAAATGCAAAATGGGTCTAGTGTGCCCCAAGGAGTTTACAATCAATTTTAATGGTAGAAAACAAGGGAGGGGATAACAATCCAGTTAGGACCTTGATTACTCAGTGGCAACTATAGGACCCCCCCCCCCAACTAAGACTGGATGGGCTACAGTATAGGAGAAGAAGGGGTTAACTTTTTTTGTCCTCAGATTTTCTCCTGGAGTTACTGTTTGCTTCAGGCAAGGAGTGTTAGCCGAATTGCTTTAATTTACGTTTAGCAATCAGCAAAATACACGGGTTCTTTGCCAACTATACCAGGGTCCCACCCCTCCCGGGAGTTCTCAAGGAAAGAGGCACGTGAGGCAGATTCCAAGTTCAATGTTGTTTACTGGATCATGTAATCAAGCATACCAAAAACGTAATCACACACACAATCTTACAGGCCTAATAAAATAAAGAGAGAAAATAGCACTTATGCATGAGCAGGTATCGTTGGTGGGGAAAGCACGTTACCTTAGATGTGTTGTCCGATGTCAAGATGAGTTGGATGGGGGAAGAAAGGTATAAAAGCTATGGGGCCACGAGGCTTGAACCGGCAAGACCACGTGGTTCTCCTGGATCGCGAGTCCAGAGAGAGAAAAAGGGGTTCAAAGATGGAGGCAAGGATTGGGGACAGAAAGCTGGACTGAAGGGTCAATAGGTTAGATAGAGGGCGACGGCTCAAGAGGCCGAGTGACTCTCGGTTTGGACTTTTATTGGGGGTCTTGGGGCGGGCTTTGCAGACCACAACCCACTAACACTCCTACTAGGCGGTCCGTCCCTTTTGGACCTTGCCATAGGTTAAAGGTGAACAAAGGGAGGAGGTCCAGGGGATGGTCAGTATTGCAAAAGCATGATCTCATCAGGAAACAGACACTGAGTCTGGGGTCCGATGACTCACCTGGCCATACCTATTGTTAGTTGATGGTTTTAGCCAAGTATCTGATGGCTGGCACATTAGTTGCTAGACAGTCTAGTTAGCATAACTATCCAGATGTATAGTGGGGGAGTGGGGGTCAGCCAGCGGATGTCTGACAGAAGGAAACCTCATGGCAAGAGGAATCCTTTGTCTTGGGTGAACTGCTTAGGGTGTCAGCCTCCTGGCATGGGCTGGAGCTGGCTCCTATTCAAGAAGAAAGCGCAAGACCCTACCACTGTTGGTAACACAGAGTTCAAGCTTATGGATATGAAAATCCATAAGAGCACAAAAAGTGCCTTGCTGGCTAACAGGAGTTCATGACTGACTATTAATCAGGCAAACTGAAAAGGAGAGGCTGGAGCAGCTGTCTTCATTTATGGATCTGAAAATCATGTTTTCTTCTCGCCATCAAAAGTAACCAGGGCAGCTCCCAACAAATGTACAGTGTTCATATCAACAAAATACATTTTGCTGGTACAGAAAATGTTATGCGCCAATCAAGATAAACGAAGTGCTAAAGGCTGCAAGAGGAATGGGCTGTTCAAAGGCCAAGTTAGCCTCTACCATAAATTAAGGAAGGGTGAACTGCCTGAACATTTCACCTGTAATTATGGGGTTAACTCCACAATCCTCGAAGTTTCAGCTGAAAAATACTTGGAGAAAGGGACGAGCAAAGCTATTTATCTGATATCATTTAACCAGAGCTGATTCGGATTCAGGCACAGCTGGTTTTGCATATCTTTGAGTTCTGATCTTTCAAGCAAGGATTGGATCCTATCACCCACAAGCAGAAGGAAGTCACACAGTTCCTCCCCATTCTTCCTTTCCCCCAGAAGCCCCCTGCGTGTCCTGAAAAGCCTCCTCTGCGGGTTGGGGAGGACTCATGATGTCCATGTGGCACTGGCTGCAGTAAAGGGGTGGGGGTGCTGGTGTAAATGTTCATCTCTCTTACACTCCAAGAAAGCTAGCCCGCAAGTTTTTTCTGCTAGCACAAGAGAGCGTGTGAGCCTCATTCTTAATGCAATCCCCCGTCACATGGCATTTTGACAAAAAAAACCCCAGCATTCTGCATAGGCTTTGGGCTGTCGATGGCTGGAGAATGCTTCTTAAGCATTAAGAACTGCTTCTTAAGAAGCACTTTGACGGAAGCAGACCAGAAGGAAACCACAGAGCACAGCTATCAAGCACAAGCCTGCTTGCAAAACCCAAATGAGCTCACCTTCTCCTAACCATGTTACAGTTGCTTCAGTAATCTGAAGCATCAGTGAAACTACTGCTCTAACTCTAATATTGTCCTCTTATCAGAACCTGCTACCTGCCGCAAAAAGACTGCATCAGCAGGGAGAGCGCTGAAGGGATTCAGCCACAGCTTAACAGCCCTCCAAATTGTTCTCAGAAAACAACAGGCTGAAGAAAATCCTCCACATTGGTTTATGGTGCCCCCAGTGGCTCATTCTGTCAGGCTGCCATATCATACATCAGATATAATAAGACTACTGTAATTGTTCTTGTTGAACCCTCTCAGTTCAAGGTCCCTCAAAGCAACTTACAATAATAATATATATATATTTTTAAGTACAAGTAGTAGTAGTTGCTGTCAATGGTGTTAGTTAGGAGAGCCAGTCTGGTGTAGTGGTTAAGTGCGCAGACTCTAATCTGGGAGAACCGGGTTTGATTCCCCACTCCTCCACTTGCACCTGGCTGGATGACCTTGGGCAAGCCATAGCTCTGTACCAGCTGTTCCCTCAAGGACAGCTTGGGAAAGAGTTCTCTCAGCCCCACCCACCTCACAGGGTGTCTGTTGTGGGGAGGGGAAGGGAAAGGAGTTTGTAAGCCGCTCTGAGACTCTTAAGTGAGTGAAGGGCGGGGTATAAATCCAATCTCTTCTTCTTCTTCTTCTTAGTTAGCTACAAGTGCTGTGCAATTACACCACAGCCCAAACCTAGGGATGCCAGCATCCAGGTAGAACCCGGGGATCTCCCAGGGTTATAGCTCATTCCCAGACTACACAGACCAGTTCCCCTGGCGAAAATGGATGCTTTGGAGGGAGGACTCTGTGGCATTGTTCCCCACGGAGATAGATCAAGATGGGTAGTCGTGTTTGACTGTAGCAGTAGAAAAGAGAGTCCAGAAGTACCTTAAAGACTAATAAAATTTGTGGTCGGGTATGAGCTTTCATGAGTCACTGCTCATCTCTTCAGATAATAGTGGTATCTGAAAAAGTGAGCAGTGAGTCACAAAAGGTGACTACCTACCACAAATTGTATTAGTCTTTAAGGTGCTTCTGGACTCTTGCTCTTTCCCCCACTGAGGTCCCTGTTCCACCCAGGCTCCATCCCCAAATCTCAAGGAGTTTCCCAGCCTGGAACTGGTAACCCTATCATTCGATTCCCTGCCGCTGACCAGGGGAACCTGGCCACCCTAACCCGAACACCTTCTACAGGTTTCCAACCTATATAGGCAGCCCCTTTCACTAGAGGCCATTCCAGCCAGGCCTTTTGCTGCCTGAGTCTTTTCTCTGCTGGCGATGAGAAGGGCCTACAAGATGGTGCTGGGTGTGCAGATCACCTGCAGTCTTCCTGAAGTGTACTGTCCTCCAACAAGATGGTGCCGCCTTAGAACAACTGCTTTAGGAAGCCTACGCACAACACACCTGCCGGATTTCATCTTGGAGGTGCTTCCCTTTTGCAGTCCTGGAACACTTGAGTTGACGGTGTTCGTGGCATTTCTGGTGAGAAAAACTGGTTGCCCTCAAAGAGTCCCCAGACTTGCCTTTAAAAGGCAGGGTCTTCATTCTGCTGCATGACGTGATCTGTCTGGTTAACAGTAGTTCTGAGAGCACAGAGTCTTAAAGGGGGGGGGAGGGATGCTGCAGAAATCAACGATGCTCATGAAAAGTGAATGGCTCCAGCATCCTGTTCCACTCTATATTTTTTAAAAAAATTCTGAACGCATGAGTTGTTTTCACAAGTTGCCAATAACGCATTTCCCCAGCATCAACTGGCCAGGTTACCATGTTTACTTGTTGCTAAGCACTTGTGGTATCTGAGTTTAGCAGAAAGTCAGGGAGATGATATCTACATTTTACAAACCGCATTGCACAGTGCTATCCCTTTGTTACGTCCTTTTCAGATGTTTTTCTTGACAGATAAGCCTGGAGTTCCTGTGCATAAATATGTGTGCATACGTCACTCTTGCACACCTATCTTAGGCACATACCTGATCTTCTGACGAATATTGGTTGCCCAGAGGATATATATTTAATAAGAAAGGAGCTTAGTTGTGCTCAGAGCCTCTGGTGAAAGGCTGCAGTCCTCTGGTAAGTCAGAAGGTATCTTATGTGGTCTGAGATCTGTACAGAAAGGATTTTCAAGCATTTATCCTGCTGAGCTTCCCTGAAAAGAAAACCTCTTTGAGATTTGCTAATTGTGAATAAAGTTTAGGTTTAGAGGAAAATAATTGCGATGTCAGTGTTGTTTCCCCTCAAAGGGGGGGGGGCGGACTTTATTTTATAATTTATAAAATGTATAGAAATACCACTAATTTTTTTTTTAAAGAGGCAGCATATAAAACTGAATAGAGGGAGCCAGGCTGGCTGTCCAAATGCTATAGTAGCTATGTATTCCTCCTTAAAGAGACAGGTAGTGAAGACCCCAAAGGTTTTTTTACTGTGGCCAGCATGAGTAGTTCCTTGGTCCCTGATGACTAAACAGTTCTTTTTCTTTGTTTCTCCATAAAGTGGATGCATTTTAAAAGTGGCTGCACTGGATCAACTCTGCCAAGTGGAAATATCCCCCCCCCCCCCAAGACAAGCACACCCCCACAGCTGGATCTCCGCTTTCCAACAGGCAACTGCTCGTGCTGTGAGGCCTTCTTGTCCTTGTACAGAAATGGAAGCACAATTGAGCAAGCTGGAGTTTTTCTGCAAGCTGGGCTACAGCAAGGAGCAAGTTGGCAAAGTACTCGAGAAGCTAGGCCAGGAGACCTCTGAAAACGACTTACTGCAAGAGCTGATTCAGATGGGCGGCAGCAGGAGGGTTCAGGAACCTCAGAACTGCATGCAGCCATTTCACTCCAGGCCTGTGGCTCAAGCGTCATGCAGAGCCCTGGCTGCTTCTCTGCAATCTACTGAGGAAGCCAGTCATCCTGCCACAGACCTGAGACCCATCGTGATTGATGGCAGCAATGTCGCCATGAGGCAAGCTTTTTCTTCTATTTTGTTACCCTAAGTAGTCTCTCCATCTCTTTAGCTTTTGTAGGGCCATGAAACTGTCTTCATCTGAAGCAACAGAATTTTGAAGAATACACACTCAGGTTTAGGTATCTGTGTGTGGACAGATAACTTGTCACTTCTAGTGTCACACCAGAAACAAATCAGAGACAGATTGCGCCTTGAGTTGTATGGAGAGTCCAGTAAATGCCCTCTTCCCCGCATCATTTAAAAACTTCAAAAAAAGACTTAAATGTAGGAGGTAGGGTCACCAACCTCCAGGTGGGGCCTGGAGATCTCCTGGAATTACAACTGATGCCCAGACTACAGAGATCAGTTCCCCTGCAGAAAATGGCTCCTTTGGAGTGTGGAGTCTGTGGTAGAATACCCCACTGAAGTTCCTCCTCCCCTAAACCCTGTCCTCCATAGGCTCCACCCCCAAATATCCAGGAATTTCTCATCCCAGAACTGGCAACTCTAAGCTAGGAATGGAAGTTCATGGAACTGGTGCACCACAACAGCCAGACGCTTTGCCAGGCTCACCCTTCCTGAGCCCTAATATTAAGGTTATGCATCCATAGCCTCTCATATGAACCTACCTGTAAAGTCTGGGGACCTTGCTTTGCTTGCCCCTGCCATTTGAAACTAGATGGGTGACAATCCAAGAAAGAGCCTTCTCAGTTGTGGCACCAAAACTTTGGAACTCCCTCCGCAGGGAGACTTATCTGTCTCCCTCTGCTGGCGTTTTCATCAGCAGGTGAAAACTTTTGTGTTTTGTTTGGCATACCCACAATAACAGATACCGTTATTCTAATGTTGTTTGTTTTATGTGTTTTTAACTGAATTGTTTTATAATTCTAACTGTATTTAGATTGAATTTACCAGTCCATACCTATAAAGCAGAGGTTAAACAGTAAATTAGCATACAACATATGAAGATGTTTTAACAGATGCAAACAGGAATAACAGACTTAGTTTATAAGGTCACCAATGTATGGATTTAGGGGAAGCAAATAAATATGTCAAAATTGGAGACAGATGTGTAAATGTGTTGTGGGGTGCTAAGAGCAATTAACTGAGATCTTGTTGTTATGCGCCATCTGTCTCCTCTAAAACATGGGGGAAACTAATAGCATCTTTTTCTTTTGAGGTGGGGTGATCTGTAGTGCAGTGTTATGTCTCCTCTGTTACCAGACCACAGAAATGCATGCCAGTGTACTATTGGCTCAAGGCAGATTACACCATGTATATCAATCCAGTCAATAGGGTGACACATCTAATAAGAAATAAATAGGAGTGAGCTGATTCTTTGAACAGTATTGTATCTCAAGTGATGTGGGATGATACCAAAGCTCTTATTCAAGACGTTTGATTTGTGATGGCCCATTCACACAAGTAAGCTATCCAGGCAGTCATGCTGCTGCAGTCATGATGCAAGACATGCCGTGTGAACTGGCCTTGTTTAAAGGATAAAAAGTGGCATCTGTGCATACAGAGATTAAGCAGATCACCTGGGAAAACATGTTGCCAAAAGATCTAGTTTCAAATGTTTCATATTGTCACTTCCACTTTTCAACAAGTATTTGCCTAAGTTGATTTGCCTAAATTGATTTACACTTAGGTCCCCAACAGGGAAGCAAAGCAGGGTATAAATATCCAAACAACATAAAATAAATCCCGTTGAGCTAAAATATGTCACAGCTCATATCACAGTACATTCTGTGATGCCACACTACATTCTGTGATACAGCCAGTTTGGTGCAGTGGTTAGGTGCGCGGACTCTGATCTGGGAGAACCGGGTTTGATTCCCCACTCCTCCACTTGCACCTGGCTGGATGGCCTTGGGCAAGCCATAGCTCTGTACCAGCTGTTCCCTCAAGGACAGCTTGGGAAAGAGCTCTCTCAGCCCCACCTTCCTCACAGGGTGCCTGTTGTGGGGAGGGGGAGGGAAAGGAGTTTGTAAGCCGCTCTGAGACTCCAAGTGAGTGGAGGGCAGGATATAAATCCAATCTCCTCTTCTTCTTCTTCTTCTTAGTTACGATAACGAGTTTCTGTGTGTACAGCAAACGTCCTGTTTATAAAGCCAGAAGTTAGTAGCTGGCACAAAGAGGAGCTTCCAAATTGTAGTCTTGTGCTTAAAAGAAATGTGAAACACAGGTAGAGGAGGGAGGCACTGCTGTCTCCCTATCAGGCATCAGCACAACAAAATACGATAGAACCCTTTAGTGTGCTGGGGTAAGAGTTCCCATCTGGGAAATCTGTAGGGGCTACATGTCTATTACATACTTCAATTGGTTTGGTAGTACTTCTGTAAAGAAACTGTGTGGGAATTTTAGTTCTGTAAAGCAGGCCAGGGGATTCCCTAATGTAGGGCCCTCATTACCTTCTCCATTCCATAGTTCCCAGCATTCTTTAGGAGACTGCCATGAGAGTTAACCTGCTATGAAAATGAACACGAGTTTATCGTGCACATGTACTGCTACTGAGACATAACAGTGCTGTTGTAGTTAAGTTGTTACACTGCTCTGCCAGCACTTGGAATGGTCTGACAGCCGTTTAGCAGCCATCTGGCCAATTAGCCTCTTCTCTGCCTTCACTGCACCTGCTGTTTGCAGTCTCCTTTCTCTCTCTTGCACGGGCTCCAGGATTGTGCTTCGGGAACGGCCTTCTGCTTCTGCTGACCGCAGTCTATTACAACCAGATATGTGAACCCTATTGTTTATTCCACACAACACGACTTGTGGGGATAGGCTATCCCTTTTGTTATGCTTTCCCCCACCTACTGATTGCCTCTCCCTCTCTCTGTCTCTCATCCATTTCACTGTGTTCTTTAAAGCTGCAGCTCTTCTAGTAAAAAGCTAAATTCACCCCTGACTTTTTCCTGTCTTGTTCTTTTCCTCGTTGTCTCATGGATTCAACCTGCTGACTGCTGTAACATGGCGAATCATCCTGCATAAGCCCTTAACTCACCCAAACCTCTTTGATTGCATATTCCAGGGGGGGTGAATGAGACGGAAGGATGAAACATCTCCAGCAAGTTTAAGGGCTAATGACTCATCTTTGTTCAGTGGTTACGTCTACACTGTAAAAGCGGTGCAAGTGTGCAGTCAGGCCCCAGCCACAAAGAACAACCACCTGGCTCTAGATTTAACAGACTGAGGTGCAAAGAGAAGTTTGCTGTGCATTTTGAATTCTGTAGAACATACAATGGAAGCGATAATCAGTACCCAAGAGATTCAAGACAAAAGGGGAAGTGAGCAGTGAGAATGGCACTGCTGAGTTATTTCAGAACTCGGAATAAGTTTGAGTGTAGTTATTGCTGTACACAAATTCTAGCTGAAACCAAAGGATTACTTTCCTCAGCCCAATCTGATTTCAAGAAACGTTTTAAAAGGCAATCAACACCACCAACAAAATCCTTACAGAACAAAATTCTCACAGATTAAAAAACATACCTTTCCGTTTCTCTTTTCTGAAGCCCTGGGTTGTTTATAATATAGTGCTTTGCTTACCTGCCTGTCTCAGCCTCCCAGAAACAATCCTGTTGCATGCTAATGAAAGGCCGTTTACTTGGTGTCCCTGAGCAAGTACGGGTCGCTAGTTTGCAAAAGTGTCAGGACTACTCCTGACTAGCTGACTAAAGTCGCATCTACACAAGAAGTGCAAAAATGTATACCTATTGGTCTACCCCACCCGTCAGTCTTTTCCTGTGTTGCCCCTGTGAAAAAGCATAGATGAGAGGGTCATCCCAATGGCTGCCGTGCATGCATCCCAGAAACCCCTCTTTCTCTTCACTTTCACTGCTGAGCTGCCCTGAGAGGCTACAGCACCGCTTGGCTGGGAAAGTGGAACAGATCTTTAAGGACGGGCGGCAGCGGGGGGGGTGGGGTGGCTGCCCTAAGCATTTTGAAAGCAGAGCTTAGATCTCTCCCCCACTTCCTGTAGTCCTTGTATCTACAGCTATCCTGCAGTTACCCTTTGAACCAGGTCAGAGTAGATTTTGCTTTTTTTAAAAAAAATCTGCTTTAAAGGGGAAAGCCCCAGAAAGCATACAAGTCATGCTCAGAATGAACACATCGTAGTGGGGATAGTGGATGTTGTTGCTATAACGGGGGGGGGGGCAGTTTCAAAGAGGCGTGCCACTGGTGCTTTAAGACTTCAAAACTGAAGAGATATGAGTAGAAACTGTGAGAAAGCGGCAGACATTTCTGACCTGTAAGCATATTTTCTTTCGTTCTTAATTGCAGCCATGGAAATAAGGAATTTTTTTCCTGCATGGGGATTCAGCTGGTGGTGGACTGGTTCAAGAACAGAGGTCACAAATACATCAAAGTCTTTGTCCCATCTTGGAGAAAGGAGCCAACAAGATATGATAATCCTATCACAGGTAGGGATGCTTCCTAGAGCAGATTTAAAATACTAAGTCTTGGAAAAGATTTGGTCCTAGTTACACTTGCTCCAGATTCTACTTCTGATGTTCTGGACAACTAAAATCCAGGTAATATACAGCCCAATTCACATTCCAGTTAAACTGAAGTCCGTGGGATTAAAATGAGTTTAAATCAAATGCCAGAATGTAAAATAGAATGTGCTGCCTGTTTCTGAGGGTACAGAGGGCTTCAACCACTTGGAGGACTCTTGGTGTGGTTTTTAAGGCTATTTAAATCCTTACAGGCATTTGGCATCTCCTAGGATTTAAAAAAAAAAGGTGACATCTCCTTTATTTTAACTTTTAGATCAGCATATCCTTGAGAAACTTGCAAAGCAAGCCATTCTTGTATATACACCATCCCGCAAAATGAAAGGCAAGAGGATGGTGTGCTATGATGACCGCTACATAGTTAAACTGGCATATGAGCAAGACGGGGTCATTGTTTCCAACGACAATTTTCGGGACCTGCAGAACGAAAATCCGGAGTGGAAGTGGTTCATAGAGCAGCGACTGCTCATGTATTCCTTCGTCAATGACATGTAAGACCCTACCTAGAATATCTGCAACCAGCATCACATACTGGATCTCTTCTGGAGGTCTAACCCTAGCATGGCCAATTGCAGTTTTCCTCATTTAGCAGGAAAGGAATTGGCTTTTTAAAAAAGGCATTATTTGAGGACTTTTCTTTGCATTCTTAAAAAAATATATATTTGTGACATAACTCATGGGATTTGTTTTTGGCAAAGCAGTAATTTTTCCAGATCCCTGGCCTAGTTGGTTTTCCTAGGGTGGTATCTGCTGAATGGCTTAATGTCTCACTCGTGCACATGGTGATGGGAAGTGCCATCGAGTCACAGCTGACTTAGGGTGACGCTATATGGTTTTCAAGGCAAGAGATGGTTGGAAGTGGTTTGCCATTTCCTGCCTCCATGTCATGACCCCTGGTATTCCATGGAGGTTTCCCATCCAGATACTAGCCAGGGCCAACCCTGCACATACATACACATAAATAAGACAGAGCAAGCAAGAAAGCATTATCTTTATCTGGGTGATTTTCAAACTTTCCACCTTCAACAATTCCTTCAACATTGACTTCTTTACTGAGGAACTCTGGCATATCAGCCACAAAAGGCCCGCAGAAAATTCTAGAGCAGGTGCAAGGATGCACAATCAGTTCATACAGGGAATTGGCCAAGGCATTATCGTTATAGTGCACAAACCAGAGAGTATAACAACATACCCAATACTATGATGTAGTTGAACATTTGAAAGGAAGATCGGTAGTAGTGGACAAGTCATCGAGGAAAGCATTTCTGACATTACTGACCTTCTCACAGCGCAAATCTAGATAAGCTTCTAAGGAATTTAGAAGCTCAAAATTAATTAGACTACAAATAAGTTTTACAAATTAAACTGTAAGTCATTTCACATTCTTCATTATCACAGACAGAAAACGGATAAGGCAAAGCATCATTATGTCAACGCCAGGAAGTGATGATGAAAACACACTAGATAGCCACTTTAGGCCTAACTTTAGGCCTAACTAACTTACAAAATGGAGATGACACAGTCAACTAAGTACTGTTAAATCCCACGTATTTCAATTGGAGTATTAATTGGGGGTTTAAATCTCTTCCTTTGCAATCAATGGCACTTAAAAGCAGTTAGCTTTTGGAACATATGCTATATAGTTACACTTAGTTGCATGTGTTGTCCTTAGTTGGTGCTATATGTAGTTGTAATTCCTGGAGATCTCCAGACCCCACCTGTAGGTTGGCAACCTTAAAAATCATATTCAGTGTACTAGTTCTGCAGGAAGGCAAGCTGATTTCCATGGGAACCTAACCTTTAGGAATTGATTCCAATCCAGTGTGGGAATAATTGTTGGACATAAGATATTGGTTCAGGCAAGATTTTGTATAGATGGGACAGAAAATAATGTTTTTATTGGTTTTGTCAAAACTGTTTTGACAACAAGGTAAACAGAATAAGAAGCAAAAGGTGGATGTGGCTGGATGGACCACACTTCTGGTAACATCAGGTGTGGCCTAATATGTTAATGAGCTGTGCTGTCAGGGGTGTGGCCTAATATGCTAATGAGTTCCTGCTGGGCTTTTTCTACAAAAAGAGTCCTGGTCCTGCATGTCCATCTCTCTTCCCACATAAGTAGGAGTTGTGTATTCATTGGGAATCTATTGATGAATGGCCTAAATAATGTATTAACATTACTTCAAGAAATGTTATGATAAACTTGCATATATTGCAGGAAACAGCAAGATGATGTCTGTTCAGTTAACTGTGATGATTTTATTTTAGGTTTATGCCTCCGGATGATCCCTTGGGCCGACATGGACCTTCTCTTGCCAGTTTTTTGAGTAAAAAGCCACTGACCCCTGAACCAAAATGGCAGCTCTGTCCTTACGGTAGGTTTGCGGGTGTCTTACGCAGTTGATCACCCACCTAGCTTGTGAAATCTGTAATAAAAGGAACTTCCAATATTATAGAAAGGTGAGCTAATGGCGATTCAGACAGTTGCTATTTGTGCTTCCTGTAAAGCTGAAATGGGGAACTTGTCTTCTCCCCTGTAGAGATACATAGAAGCTTCCCTGGCATCTGAAGCTTGCTCGTATTTCCATCTGGAAATATCTGAGATTTTCTTCAGACACGACACTATAAATACAATATATATATATGTTATTTTTAGTCTGCCTTTCTCACCTAAAGGTGGATCTTACACAGCATAAAAAACATTTATTTTTATTTTGCATCTGCATTAATTTGCTTCTCCTGGCAAACTTGAGGTCACCCAGCTCCCTGGTAAACCCTCCTTTTTAATTGCCGGTATTAATGCTACGCTGAGTTCCACCTAGCAAAGAGGCTGGTAATTTGAGGCAGCTTTACATTTACAATGAGAACCGGGTGGCTGCTACTTTTTTTTGTTCCACATGGTGATGCTTAGGACACAGAGAGGGAACTTGAGTGAGATATGCTATAAATAATACTTCTGCATATCTTGCCAGTGAAACTATTATACACTTTGTGAGTTGCATCTCTTTACACAGAGGTCACCGCCAGACAGTATGAAAATGACAGATGCCACATCCTTTTTTTTTTTTTAATATATATTTTTTCATTTATAAGTTATAACATTCTACAATATATTACTAAACCATCTCATTTTGAGCCTTAACAATTAGCTCCTTTCCATCCAACAATACAATTTTAACCAAATGTCTTTGTACATTACTCCTTGTTCATTTCTTTGAGATATATGTCCCATATTATCACATTCTGCCGTCTCCAACAGTTTTTCCAAGATTTCTGAGTAGGTTGGTACATTTTCCACTTTCCATTGTGCCACATCCTGAGTGAACTTATGACAGATGCCACATCCTGAGTGAACTTAACAAAGTTGCGCTCACTTACTACAGCTTCCGCTAGGGAAAGCTTGCAGGTTGCACCTGGCCCTACACTCATGGCAGGTCAGAGTCTTTACCTCGTGTTCTGTCAGCAGGAATATAACCTGGGAGAGGGGAGCTTAATAAAGCTCCTCAGTCATGAACAGGCCATTACTTGGTGGAGTTCAGCCTCGAGAACCCTGAAATGCCACCAGGGTGGGGAACGGCTTAGGAAACCTGAGTGACTTCTCAGATGGGTAACAATGTCACGGATGGCCAGTAGGACCGCTCCCACTCTTTAGTACCCAGTCACAGATAATAAAATGGCCAGGATGATGGCTCGGGTGACGTGGAAAAGTCATGACGAATCTGGCCTAAAAAAGGGTTGAGCTTTCCCCCACAGCCTACTCCCTGGTGATGGTGAGAAGCTTCTCCACCAGCACCGCTTGTTTCACGGCACTGCTGTCATGTGTTCCCAGCGCCATCAAGGCGGAGCCATTCTGAGTAGGTCCTTTAATTACAACTGGACTGGACTCTCTGTGACCTGCTGTGATTAATTTGCTGAGCGCTGTGCATGGAACAAAGGAGGTCCTTTGGGCTTCCTGGGTACTCTAAGTACCACTTTCACCTATGAACCTATTCACACATGAAGATCTTCAGAGCCAGTATGCTTAGGATACCCAGCCCAGGGCTGGCAAATGCTGGAAGATTTGGGGGGGGGGGAGCGACAAGAGGATGTGATGTTATCATCCATGCCATCCCCCTTCTTGCTCCTCAGATTATTGAGGACAGGGGATTTCTTGCCACCAGCAGGCAAATGGCAAGCCTAAATGTGCTCCACGTCCCCCCCCCCCCAATTTCAAGAATAGTGGAGGGTGAGTGGCTTTGAGTCTGTGGCACCAGGCAAGCCTTAAGGTGGCAGTGCTGAAAAAGCCCTGAATCTGGTCACCACCCTTCTCACCTCTGCAGGTTGGGGTGCAGAGAGCAGGACTGGAAAACAGTATCTTACATGGTCTAAATGGAGTGTTATGTTTGTTCTTGTTGTATGGTATTGTTTTGATTTCTTTCAGTTGTATCATAATCCGCTGCCAGAGGATGTAGTGAGGGCCACAGGAATAAACAGCTTTAAAAGGGAATTAGATAGATTCATGGAGGATAAGGCTATTAATGGTTACTAGCCATGATAATTGATGGGACCCTCCACTTTCAGAGGCACTAATCTTCTGAATTCCAGAGCCAGGAGGCAATATCAGCAGAAGGCCTCAGCCTCTATGCCCTGTGGTTGGCCCTCCAGAGGAACTGAGACTGAGTCCCACTGTGTGAGACAGGATACTGGGCTAGAATGGACCACGGGTCTGATCCAGCAGGGCTCTTCTTATATTCTTATGATTCTGAAGGACTTTGTTAGCTGTGCTGTGGATTTAATTAATGGAAAGACGGGCCATAACTATTTGAATATATAGCAAAACAGTGGAGACAGCAAGCGAGTCGAGTGCATCATTATTCCTTCTCCAGTACGATGCAAGGCAATGGCCCCACTGAATCCAGAGACTGGATCCAAGCTTGTGATATATACCACACTCTTCCTTCACATTCATCACTCTATACGTTCATACAACCAGAGTACTGGAGGTGCTTCTGCTTTATCTGCCAAACCAAAACGCCTCAGGTTATTTTACAGGCATGATGGTCTTATCCTATGAGAGACATGGGGCACTTCCAGGAAAAATCTGGACTCAGAGCATTTCCATAAACCAGCCATGCATTCCGAATGATGTAATGGACATGCATTGGCTAACCATCCATCTTTTTTTCCCCTTCTTCCCAGGCAAAAAATGTACATATGGCAACAAATGTAAATTTTACCACCCAGAAAGAGTTAATTGTGACCAGATCTCGGTGGCTGATGAACTTCGAGCAAAGACAAAGTCCTATTTACTTACTCAGAGGTCTGAGGAAGAAAAGATGAGGACAATCCCCTCAGAAAGCAGAGGTGGGAATACATCCAGTTCAGTGGGGCCTAGAGGGGGTGGCACTGCTGTCAGGAAAAGCAGCTCAGCACGCAGCTTTGAGGAACTCCACACTAATCCTCCACAGCGGGAAGATGGCAGCACCAGGAATTCAGCAAGTGACTGGCAGAGCATACATCAAGGCAGCTGGCAACCTGAAGCAACTGAATTACACGAAGGTCACGAGAAGCATACAGGAGCCACGCTGAAGCAACTCTCTGCATTGTCTCTGCATTGTTTCCAGAGCTGTTCTCAATATACACTTGCCAGACCTGGGAAATACGAAGACATGGTGGATGATCGACATAAGGTCCACCATCTCAAACACAGTGCACCTCTGCCTCATCATAGCCAGTGTTTGGACTGCCCGTGCTTACAAAGACGTAATTCCCAAGGAGTAGGCGTCTGCCAAAATGAGAAAGAACCAGGGCTAAGGCCTCTTTCACAAGTTTGCAGGATGCAAACACCAGCAGTGCAACCCCCACAAATAGCTGGTTTTGTACGACAGGGTCTGAAGGCCCAGCCAGAAGGACAACACAACTCAGTAACTTCTTCATCTGATGTGTTTTCTTACAACAATCATGGCAATATGCAACATTCTGGAAATCTGCAGGCCACGCCTTATGACCGGTCACATTGGCTGGACTTCAGCCCATTTGGAGCAATGGAGTTTTATCCCTATCCTTCTGATACAGCGTCTGAACAGAACATCTCTGTAAACTCACTTTGTGGAGAACAACCTCATCTTCAACAAGCACCCTGCTCTTCCTGCCCATACAAACTGTGTCCTCCTTATACACTAATGTTTTAGATATGAAAGCTGGACGCTGTTACTTCAACAGCATGGGAGCCCACGTACCAGATCCCTTACAAGAAAGGCATGGTACAATAACACAACTGCTTTTATTTTAAGGCCTACTCTCAACTTGAACAAGTAACTTGATTGGAAGAACAGAAGTATTTATACTAAACAAGACCTTAAATTGCATCATTACCCTCCTGTCCTCTGGGGCACTGTCTGCTCTTCAAGCTATCATAGTCTCTAGCTTCTTCTTTAAAGCCATACCCGCTTTTATAGAGACTGCCTGCATTGCCACAACCTCATCTATTACAATTTAACTTCATTTAAGCCGTCCTCCACAACTATTCTTGCTATTTCTTTATCGACCCCCAAATCCTTCCTTCAGTGTTCTCTTGGCTGTTAGAGTTGCAGCAGACTTTGCTTGGTATAACTTATTTTATTACTATGGCTATCTTGCATAGCTTTGGCAATCGCATTAGGTGTGAATGACAAATGTGCATCCCTACAACAGTTGGGACTAGTGTTCCTTCTAAGCTGAGTTAGTGTGAGCTAGCTCACAGGTTTTTAGCCTCTGGCTCACATATTTTTGTCTTAGCTCAGGAAGGATGGCTCCAGAGCATACTAATTTACACAGTAGCCAAATCACTCACTCACAACTTTAATGCCAGTAGCTCCCAAAATAGAATTTTTGCTCACAAGACACCACAGCTTAGAGGGAGCACTGGTTGGGACATATGCTGATGAGCCTTGGTATTTCAGATTTGTAGCTTGTGGGTGCTTATTAGATCCAGCTCTTCTTGTCAGTGCTCAGGTGGTATCTATGGCTTGAAACACCCCAGGCTCGGGGTGGGGGGGGGGATGACAGATTTCCCTATTATTCATGTTTTAGTGACTGCCAAGTTAGATTATGCATTGTGTACGGGGTTGCTTCTGAAAGCACTCTGAATCGGCACCTAGTTAACAATACAGTAACCTGGTAGTTAACTGGAACCTGCCTTACTGAATATAATTGCCGGTGGCAGTGCCAAAAGCTTCAAAAGATGATGGTGTTATCCTAGTGACATGCCAGTTAGTGCTTTATTAGCAGGACTCTTTACGAACCCGCCCATTAGGTGAGGTCATCAGTTGAGGTCCTGAATGGCTTTTCTATGGTTGTGCCCCAAGGAAGCACGTTGACCTCTACTGTCTTTTAGCTACCAATATAAATCTGTCTTGTTTTCTCACTCTTTTAAAGGGATATAATACAGAGGTGCTTTATTATTTTTAGTTGTTGCCTGTTTTGCATTTTGTCCCTTTATAGTATTCTTTGGAATGTAGTCCTGTTTTAAAATCTGTTTTGGTATTATATTCTTGAATTATTTTAATATTCACATGTAAGCTGCCTTGATGAGGGCAAGGGGGGGACATAAATCTTTAAAATAAATGACGTTTATATATTTATAAGCAACTCATTTGTCACAAGAGTTCTTCTATATTCAGACTGGGGGGAAATAGCAGAATGGTTAAGTATAGCAATACATTATGGGCCTCAATATTACCACAGTGATTTCTCAATGATAAACGTGTGCCCAAATAATGTGCTGTATCTAGCCCTGTTTCAGGAACACAAAGCCAACTTGAGCAATGTTGTTTCATCTCTGATGTCTGCAAGCTAAACTCCGTTTGCTTTAGACCATTTTCCAATACTCTCATAACTAACAACCTCTTGCATGTTCAAGCAGCAGAAGAAAAGAATATTGCCATATTTAAAAGTGCTGAGAACTATTTAATAAAGTAGGAAGTTGTTTGAACAGGGGTGATCAATTAAAATGCCAAAGAATACATACATAACTTGCATAGCAAACCATGGTTTATTGAAATTGTTAATCTTTTCTAGTTCTTCACAGTTTTTAAAGAAAACCATCTGCTATTGATAGTGTTGTTTTTTTAAAGCCTCATTGGCATGTCATGGAGTGTTTTGAAAACCCCAAGATGACAGACAAAACATTACTAAACCACAAAGTTAACATCTGGGATTTAAATGGACAACACTTAATGTTGTGCTGTTTCACTAACACATAGGAAGCAGAACGTCCAAGACCAATGAAAACATCACGAAGTAGAAAGCAAGCTTTCAAGTTCACTAAAGCTCTTCTTCAGGCTTGATGTTAAGCAAAATATATGGGAATTGTATGGGGGTGTTTCTGGGCTGATCACATACTTCGAACACTTTTCAAGTTCAGAGAATGATGTCTTTAATTCAACAGCCCTTGAGATAAAGGTGGAGTGGACTGAGAGAGAAATTGTTTGGGGAAGTTAGCTGTGCGGCAGAATAGGCCAGAAGGGTACAGGAATCGCACACCACTTGTATACTGAGGTTCGGCACAGTAGGAAAACTCCAGATTTGAAGAGTAAATTAAATAGTTTTTATTAAAGTATTTCCCTAATTGCAAGCACACTAAATGTTCAAAAAGAGCAAGCAATACAGAACTAAGAAAGCAGAGGTGATTGATAATGAATAAAGGGGTCAGTTACTGGGTAATATTACCTGTCCAGACGTGCAGAAGTCCTTGAAGAGAATAGCGCCAGCGGCCAGCATTATGTACTATGAGGGGACAGAGAAAGAGAGAGAGTGGGGGGGAGGTTGTGCATGGACGGATATAGACTTTGGAAAACAATGCTGACCAATAGGAGGTCTTGAGGGGTTTGTCTCAGGTGAAGATGAAAATTACCTGGGCCAATCCTGTGTCCCGGGGGGGGGGGGGGGGGTTGGCATCAGGAGGGGCCAGACCTGGATGTAACCAATAACGTTCCAGAAGGGCAGAGTCAGAATTTAATAATAGCCTTGATGGGATTACTGGAGATGGCTGAATGAGTTTGATGATACCTAATGGTTCTGCCAGGCAGATTGAATAGGTTCCCAAGTATAGACAAGAGGTGGGAGATGAGTCTCTGATTAGATCGCTAAACATTTGAATGTACGATTGGTTTATCTCGGTATCCTGAGAGATGGAGCAGGAAAACAGGTTTGGAGACATAGGGTCTCACAAAAAGGCTAAGTGAACTTCTGGAGACAGGAGGACTATTCGCCAGGTGGCAACTGAATAGCCTTTAGAAATGCAGATACCTTCCTAGTGGAACTCATTGTTTCATATGCATACCCCTTCTGGGGTGAAGGGGAGGTTGGATATGGCCTTGGAGGTCTGCCTTGTGTGAAACCTGAGTATGAAATCCCATTTTGCAGAGTTATGGCTTGCTTTGTTTCAGAACCAGGAGTGCCTTCCTTGGTCTGGGTTTGTGGGTCTCTGGCTCAGGTTAGAAAGTGGGGTGCCCCTGTTGTTGGGGCTACCTTAGTGTAAAGGAAGTAACCTCTGGGCTACAATTCCGCCCCCCCCCCCTTGAAGCCGTTGTTAGGCGTGAGCCAAAATGGCTTCACTTCAAATGATGTCACACTGCCTTCTGAGTTCCACATGATCAGAAATCAAAGAGATGGCCAAATAAGGAGAGAGAGAGAGATGTATTAAGGGAAAGTCTGGTAGGGGGTCAGGTTTACCGACTGTAAAAATAAATTACTGGGAACCAAAAAGGAAAATACAAAAGAAAAATGTCACGTGGCAATGGAGAAAGGAACAACAGGAGGATTTGGCAGAGCTAAAGAGAAGCTTAGCCTAAGCACCCACCTTAGCTCACCCTGATATTTCCAAACCTTTCCACATTCAGCTCGCTACCTCAGATAAAAGCATTGGAGCCACTTTAACTGGAGCACCTTGTAAATGAGCCTCCTGATCTAGACACTGGCATAATTTTATTTTATTAGAATATTTATACCCTACCTTCTGCAGGGCTCATGATGGCTCAATTACAAACCTCAATTTAAAACATACAAGATAAAATTAATCCCAAATAACCCCTACCCCACTACAAAAATGCCTTATGTCTATAGCCCATTAAAAGCCCTAGCAAGTAAGAATACCCTGCAGAGCCTGCTAAATACATCTAAGGATGGCACCCCCTCAAATTTTCAGGGAACCTGTTCCATCAGGGGGAGCTATGACAGAAAAGGCAGAGGCTCTAGTCAGTGCAAAGTGGATTACTTTAAGCAGGGGAACAGCACTAGGCGGTGGCAATATGAGAACTACTTGCCCAACAGAAATACTTTTCTAAAGTGCAACTGGGATTAGTTCAGTGAGTCTGAATACTTTACATTCCTATTTTAGAAAAAAAGAAGAAAGATTACACAGTAAATTGAGAATAAAACAAAAAAAAATCTGGATTAGAAATTTTTTTAGAAGGTGGTTTCCCTCGGCTTTTACATCTGGTGATCTGCAAAATCCAGTGCTTCAGAGAAAGTGCGGATGATTCTGCTAATGTGTGGAAACTCAATATTAAAGGAAGTTTCTACCGCACAAGTAGCAGCAGAGAAATTGCAGTGGGAAAGGGAACTTGCAAGATGTGGTTTGATACTGCCAAAACACACAGAATTATTGGCACCAGAAATGACATCAGATGAGAAATGTGTGCTTCCCACAGGAGGTCATCTAAGGATGCGATACTACCACTTGAAGAACAGAAGCGTAGAAATAAGTAAAAACATTATTTCAGTAAACATAGCTTTAATAAGAACTTGGAAGCACAAAAATCCCTTACTAAGGAATTATAGCTGCATATTATATGACAGGCAGAACTGGAAGGCTTGGGCATGTAACAGAGTAACTTCAGTTTGCGAATTCCATACTGAAGCTACGCTTAACGTTTTCAAATATGGACAAGGAATAACAGGAGAAATGGAGGATAGAGAGCTGGATCATACTGGAAGCCTAATGTTCCAACTTCCGGAGGCAAGATCCAGTACTAGTGTGAGGTTGTCCCAAAAGATGCAGTCTGCAACAGGTCTCCTTAACTAAAAAGTCCTTTATTTGCAAAGAGGTTCTTAAAGGTACAGTTGCACTTTCCCTGTTAGTAATGACTTTATTGTAAACAAACAGTATTATACTCCACAATACACAACACACAACCTTTATTGGCATACACTGCAGGGACATCGATAAAGAAACAGTAGCAAACAGCTAGCAGTAAATCAAACAGTAGCCGACATGACTGGATGGAACTAATCAGCGAGGAGGGTACTTAGATGCCAGCTTTTCATTTTAAAATACTCCAGATAGCATTACAGCTGTTTTGGGGATCAAGAGGAAGAGATTGGATTTATACCCTGCCCTTCACTCACTTGGAGTCTCAGAGCGGTTTACAAACTCCTTTCCCTTCCCCTCCCCACAACAGACACCCTGTGAGGTAGGTGGGGCTGAGAGAGCTCTGACAGAAACGGCTCTTTTTCAAGAACAGCTGTGCCTGAACTACCTACGGCTTGCCCAAGGTCATCCAGCAGATGCAAGTGGAGGAGTGGGGAATCAAACCCAGTTCTCCCAGATTAGAGTCCGCGCACTTAACCACTACACCAAACAGGCAACGATGCAAATTATGGCACTTCCTATTCATGATTGTGAAAGAATGATACTGAACACTTTTGATAAATAACACATTCAGATCAATGGCTTTCTGAAAAGATACTTTCCTTGGTATTTTTGCATGTTTGTGTGTGTGCATGTGTATGCCCATGCCTGGAACTCATGGCGACCTCTGGCTACTCCTACTAGGGCATGGAGGACATTCAGAGAAGCGGCTTGATAGCCTGCCTCTGGCCTCCCGACCCTAGTATTCTCTGGAGGTCTTCCATCATATACTTGCCAGGGTCGGCCCTGCTTAGGTTCCGACACCAGGCTTGCCTGGACTATCCAGGTCAGGGCTCAAAAGACACATTTGTGCTGCAACAGCTGTAAGACATAAACTGTTTATTAGTTATACATTTTATGCATTTGCTACTGAAATATGTGTTACTAGCCTACTTAGAGACCAGCATGCTTGAGGGACCGCCTTTCCCCACATGTTCCCCAGAGAGCACTGCATTCAGGGACACAAAACCTCCTGGCTCTCCCTGGCCCTAAAGAGGCCAGATTGGCCAGGGCTAGGGTCTTTTCTGTGGCAGCTCCACACTGGTAGAATGAGCTCCCCAAGGATATCAGGGCCCTGCGGAATTTATTACAATTCCACAGGGTCTGTAAGAAGGCATTTGACCACATCTAACTTCTTAATATAACATCAGAGCCTTCCCTGGGATTTCTACCATTGGCTATGCTTGTACTAATACCTGTTATGGAAAATATTGGATAATTGTTCGCTGCTGTATATGTAAAACTTATGTGTAGCACTTTAGATCTTTTATGGTTTTAACTTGTTTCAAAAATTTTATGTAAGCTGCCCTGAGCCTGCCTTGGCAGGGGGGGCGGGGTAGAAATCCAACAAAAAACCAACCAAATAAATAAACAGTGCAAGAAACATGCATTTTAGATGCATTTGTGCGAGAACAAACTAAAGTGCAGTGCACACAATCAACCACACAGTGTCACTGTAGTAGTGGAAAGTTTACACAGGAGGGCCTGTTATTTTTACGTTTAGTTTTACTTGAAGACATGGCATGAGGCTGCCTTATACAGAATCTGACTATTGGTACATTAAGGTCGGTCTTTCCTACTCAGACTGGCAGCAGTTCTCCGGAGTCTGAGGTGAACCTGGGACCTTCTGCATGCTCAACAGACGCTCCACCGCTCAGCTACAGCCCCTCCCCAACCCTTGGCTGTACTGGTATTATGACGGTAATGGGGAAACACCCTAAATCAGATAAAACACACTTTTAATTTATACCCCACAGTTTGGTTTATAGTAGGCCTGGACACTGAGACAAAAGAGGCTTGCACTTACTTGCCTTTGCTCAACCACCAATACAAAGGAACAGAGAATATATCTGGGGATAGACAGTTTGTGCCACTGGGGATATATGTTGAGCCTGAATACAAATACACACACACACACAAAAAGAGTTTTGGAGATCCCCCATGTGTAGCCTGGCATAGTGTACCATGGAAGTGGTGAAGGCCATCATGCCTAAAAGTTTTTGGATAGATAGTGCTTTCTGGAACTGATTGGATGAAAAATGTGCCATTATGGCCCTTATGGCATATACCCTGTCCACTGATAAGAAGGTCCCACCTTGCATAGTGTCTAACCTGGCCCCAATGAAATCTACACACTGTGACAGGACAAGCTGGGATTTCTCCCAGTTAATTAACAAGTCTAGTGAGGTAAAGGTGTCTATGGCCAATTTCATCAAAGCTTGAGGTCTTGCTTCACTGCACCAACAGTCAGCCAGTCATCTAACTAGGGATAAATTATGCATCCCCTTAACCTAAGGTGGGAAATGACAACATAACATGCATTTTGTAAATAGCCTAGGCACTGTGGCTAGGCTGAAGGGCAATAGTGTATTCCAGAAAATGCACTCCTGACATGAAACTTCAGAAATTTCCTGCAGTCCTCATGAATGGCTATATGAAAATAAGCACCCTTAAGATCCAGGAGAGTGAACCACATTCCCAAATCTATTCCCAGGTCTAAAAGGGGGAAAAAATCATACGAGGACACCAGTCTGAACTTAGCAGCTTTTAACTTGTTCTGGAGATTAAGTCCTATGAGAAAAGGTTGAAGGAGCAGGGTAAGTTTAGCCTGGAGATGACAGAAAGGTGATATGACAGCCATCTTTGAAGGGCTGTCATACAGAGGATGGAGTGGACTTGTTTTCTGTTGCCCCAGACCAGAACCAACAGGTTGAAATTAAATCAAAGGAATTTTCAGCTGAATATTAGGAAGAACTTCCTGATAGTTAGAGCAGTTCCTCAGTGGAACAGGCTTCCTCAGGAGGTGGTGGACTCTTCTTCTTTGAAGTTTTTTAAAGCAGAGGCTAGATGGCCATCTGATGGCAATGCTGATTGAGTGAACCTAGGCAGCTCATGAGAGGGAACGCAGAAAGGGATGCGCCAGTGTTCGGCTCTCATGGCCCTTTCTTACACACCCAGGGTAATGCTGATCACCACTTTGGGGTCAGAAAGGAATTTTCCCACAGGCCAGATTGGCCAGATGTTTCTAACATTTTATTCAGACCCCTTAAATCCAAAATGGACCTCATTCCACCTCCTTTCTTTTTACTGGGCAAGTACCTTGAGTAAAATTCCTGGTTGCAGTCTGCAGTGGCTACCTGATGGCCCCTTTCTGTAGGAGAGAGGTGACCTAATGAACACATGAAGCTGCCTTCAAGGGAACCAAGGTGCCTACAAGGGGCCACACTGATAAGACTGGGTTGATGCTGAATCCAGGGCTGAAGTTGATGGAGTCTTTGACCTTGGTGGAACCAAGGCCTGTGGTGGAGGTGGAACCTCAAAGACTTCATCATCTGAAGAAGCTGGTAACTCTGGGGCCTGCAATGATGGTGATGGCATTCTAGGATGGGAATCCTGCTCCTTGGAGCTGGGGATGAGCATTGAGGGGAGGTCAACGTTTGGCGCAAAGGAGAAGTATGCTTCGCTATCTTCATGGATTTCTTCATAAGCAGTTCCATTGTGACTCTTGGAGCTGACACTGTTCTTGGATTCTGTTGTCAGTCAGATCTGAGGCTGACGATGAGGGCACGGATGCTAAGGATGGTATTTGGGCCCTTTTTCTAGAGGTGGCTCGATCTTCTCTGGGTGAATTGGCACTTTCTCCCAGAGGGCGACCTTCAAGCAGGCTGTCCTTTCATGCTTGGCTTTGGGGGTGAACTGATGGCAGAACTTACAAGCCACGATGTTGTGCATCTCCCCTGGGAAAACAGACAGGATGTGTCCTCATCGGACTGCCATTTCAACCCCACAGTATGCACTTTTTGAAAACAGCCATTTTCCCTTTAAGAACTTCAAAGACAATGGAAGAAATCTGAGGAAAAACCTTATACAGAATGCTGATGAAAGAATGCTCGGAGAAAAGAACCTCTCCACATGGCTGTGAGGAAGAAACTGGGGAAGGAGTGCCCCCTCTCTCCTGTCATGTGCCAGTTTGGGCAGGAAATGTCAGCTCTGGATGGGAGGGGGAGAAGTGTCCCAGCTGCTTGGAAATCTATAGAGATCTGGAGAACTCCTCTCTGTGGCGGGCCAGTACATGCAGAGTCCCATTTGGGACTTCACAGAAACCACAATGAAGAACCAAATATAACCACAATGAAGAACCAAATATAAAAAAACCATAGAAACCACAATGAACCAAATATAAAAATATCTATCCAAGAATAAAGTATTTAAAATTGTGATACAAGTATTTACGTGCACATTCATTATGCAGGTATACCTACTTAACAGTTTTCTTTAGTGTTATTGTAATTAAGAGAGCTGGCTCTCCTTTTAACAAAACTCGAACAGTGACGTACTCTCAGAGGTTTGCCTGCAGCGATTTGACGTCTTCAGTTCTGATCAGGCTATTCCTTGGCTTAAGACACTTAGCTCATGTACAAAGCTGGTGGTTTCCCTCTGCTCACTGAAGATGCTGGAATAAAGACACGGCGGGATTGCCCCTGGGAGAGCCCACTTCTTTCTCAGCTGACCCTCTCAGGTCCTCTTCTTCCAGCCTTCATCTTCCTGTTAGACTACAGGCTTCTTCTTCTGGACACCTACAATCATAAGAGTCAGAAGGGGCCAACTCCCTGCTCAGTGCAGGGCTGCAGCTCTTCAGCTCTTTTTGTTGTCTCCATCGGCAGCTGCTGAATCTTCACACACCATTACTGACCCTCACTCTTACCAAGCTGACATGTTCTTCTCTGCCACCAGTCCCTTCAGCCAATCAATGTTCTCAGTATTTCAGGCCTTTTATCTCATTTGTTCTAAGACAAAGGCCAATTGAAGCAGTTATATCATCCACTGACTGACTACTCATAAGCTTTATTGACTAAAGTGATGCATTTCAAAACCTTCTGTCCCAATTACATACAATACAAACTCACTGAAAAACTCATAGAGAAAAAAATATTCCCTCAACAACAGTAAACTAGGCATCAGCACCACTTTTTGGTAGGTTGCCCAGAGGCTTACAAACTTTGTAGCTTCCACTTTCCACACAAAGTCACCTCATAATTACCAGATAATTTTTATTAAGAAAATGTAACATTACTTACTAAAACACATAAATATTAGCAGTGCACACAGCCCCAGCCCCAGGTTCTATTTGTACAAAGTTGCTAGATGATACATAAACACACTGTAGATACATTACCTGTTTATCAAGAAGCAATCCAGTAGATACAAACTGGGTATTAAGAAATTTAAACAGACTTTAATTTATTCAATTTTTACCCAGTCTTTCCTTCTAAAGAGATAAAACAACACTGAGGTAAATGGGTGAGGACAGTAGGCACAATCCTGTTTCAGCCCCTACAGCCTATACAATAGCAGCACAGAAGAGACCTATAATAGAGAAGAGAGCTAAAACAGCAATGGCAGAAGTCTTCCGCAGAGCTACTAGCAACGCTGTCATCTTCCACTAATCACTCCACTTGCACCAGTGCTCACACTAATATCCTCTTCCTCACGGAAGCATTCTGCTAGGCAAAGTCCAAAGCATCCTGTTTAAAGGAGGGATTAGGAGGGCAATAATTAATGCCTACAGCCACAAACGGTAATGGCTCCCATAGACTGTGGTTTGATGACCTTTGGCAACACAAATGTATACAGCCTCCGGTCAACCTTATGCCAGGGCTGCACAGAGAAGGAAGCAGCAACTCCATAGGCAATAGAGTAGGAAGCACCCCAGGAATAGTGTTGGAGGAACAATGCTTATGTGAACAATGCTCGACTTTGTGCAAGGCGAACAGAAGGGAGTTAATGCATCAAGGAAGAATGGAAGCTGTAACAGCAAGTCCGTAACTGACCAATATGATAGTGTCCTGATACCCCATTTTGTGCAGTCCCCCTTCACTGCGGTGAGAGTCACATCTACATGCTGTTCACTGCAGCTGATAATCAGTCGCTTCTGGCTATCAGCACAGTTAACTTTATTGTCCAGCTTCCCCTCTACTTCATGTGGCCCAGCGGCACGGTTAACTCAGAAGAATTACCCAGTGAACTCTTGGGAGCCTCCCTGTCCGTCCCCCCACAATTTGCTATTATTCCAGGGACCACATTCTAGATACAATACAGATTTTCTGCTATGGTTTGGTAGTAGTTAGTGCCTGAAGCCGCCCTACCACTGTCTGTGGCATTTTGAAGATCGCCGAGGTGGAAAAGAGCAGAAAACGGTCCTTTCTGTTAGCCTGCAGTCGGAAAGAGAAACCTGAAAAAGACAAAAGCCTTGACTGAATAGCATCATTAGAGGAGTGACTTCTAAAAGCAACTTGCAGAGTACAACATGCTTACGGGTTATAATATACCTGTTGATAACCAGTGATTTAAATCCATAGGTCTCCATCAGCTCAGATTCCATTATATGCCATTACAGCTAATACATATTATAATCAGTGCCATCAATGACAGTAGATCTACAGAGGAAAGCTCTTTTACCATGTCATCTTCTCATCATTAATACTATGATCGTTGCCAAACAACTTGAGCTGGGAGCTTCAGTACCACCACCAATGAAACTGTCTCTGTAGAGAGGGTGCTTTCTACCTGAAATTCATGAGGTATGAAGCACAGCAGAGATAGAATGAGCAACCAGAATTATAAGTGATCTGTAATGACTTGAAGAGAGGAATGGGACATTCAGCCTCGTTCATTCCACAGCAACCAAAGTATTGGAAAACCAAATATAGATGTATACCACTCATAGTCCCTAAACTAGGTTCTGTATTGTTTCAGGACTATACATGGTTTTGACATGTGTCCTATAGAAGTTTCAATATTGCTCTCACACACTGGAAGCACTTACCTAAGAGTGAGAAAGCAAGCCCCCTGAATGAAATATAATTTTATTTCTTTGTAAGGCCGGCAGTTATGTATAATAACACTGACTCTTAACATAAATTCATATTCAAGAAAAGGTGTTCCAATTATAATCTTCACTGTCAGCAAAAGATGAAATGTTTCACTCTTATGAATACCCTGGACTGGGACATGAAGCACATCTAGCTACTCTAATCATAGCAAACTGTATTGCTAGCTACTTCGAAGCAATTGTGATTCCTGGTTCATAAAATTAAATCAAGCTCCAGATCTATTGCGTTCAGGCTTTAGCTCTAAAATATGATATCTCTTAAAACTAAATTGGAGTGGAACCTGCAAGTTGAAACCAAACTCATTCCACATTTAAATGGCACTTTTGAGTAATGATGTAGAAAAACTGGGGAAGTGAGGGCTAATCACATGTCCTGTACTGCTTCTCAGTACACTGAGATCAGAGACAGCTGTCACATGGACACTCTACTCCAGGGTCTCAGGCAGAAGTCTTTTTAGATCACCTTCTACCTGGTTCTTTAAGTGGAGATGCTGGGGATTGGACGGGGGACCTTCAGCATGCCAAACAGATGCTCTACCACTGAGCCACAGCCCCTCCTTAAATAAGCCAAGCTTATAAACCTAGCTTATTCAGCTGCTGTCCCTAAAAGTGTTTATGCTTTCACACTATCAGAAGAGCAGAACATCTCACTACTTACAAAATGACTGAGCACATACAAGGTCAGCTAGTTTACATTCATTTGTGACAAAGTTCAAAAAAACGCAAACCCAAATATTACAATATATTTTTTTAATTTTTATAAATAACTTATCTGTTACAAAGACAGATTACCCAGCTAAATCACAAAACCATCAACTCAAGATATCCAAATTAGGTTTTATTAATACAACAGGTAAAAATTGATTTGTCAATCTTCACATAGAACTGCAGATGAAGCTGAAAAGGCCTCTTTTTAATAAACAAAATGCATTGAATGCATTATGCTTTGGATCTGCTGACTAATTATTTGGGATTCACGTTTACTTCCCACATTTAAAAAAACACACAAAGCCTTTAAAACGAAGGCCTTTGTATATTCACATAGATCACTTGTAAAATTCCTATTAAGATGTCCACTGGCAAATATTTACAGTGGGTGACAGTCTACTTTGTCTCTTGCTACATTTAAGCACTCCCTCCTGCCTCATTCTAAAATACACTACACCATTTTGTAGTAGGCAAGGGAGCATATAAAAATATAAAACTATGTTCTTTATTTCAGCTGTGTGTGTGTTCCTGATCACCTGAATGCTTTCCTTCAAAGAACAAAGGATTACGAAAAGAAAAAGAGATGCTTGGTATTGCCTCAGTGTTCAAGTCTGCTTGATTTTTCTTTCCCAAATCTATATTCCAGATTGTTCTAATTACTGCTATTCTCCAGAAAGTCAGGTTAGGAAGCTGGCTGCCAAGACATTCACATGGCACTGATATTTTATATCACTGCTGCCACTTTGTGTACTTCATGTACTTCCCCAAACAAAATCCTCACGAAGCGTCTGCAAGATAGCCACAGCAGATGAAGCCAAGCTTATTCAGCTGCTGATCTTGGGTGGGCTGAGCATAGTTTGACTTTGATTCCCTCATGCCAGACAAAACCTTACATTGTGTCACCCACCGTAAAACACAGTGTATGGAGTGAACTATATGCGCAAACTCCTCAACTTTCCCTGCATTTTCACCATGCTGCATCTGCAGGTCTTCACAGATCATCAGCAATTACAAGAGCAACATACAGACCAGGAGACAATGAAAAAGATCGTTTAGGCATCGTTTATCATGAATGCTCTTGTTTTTAAGGCACTGCTTCTCTCAGATCAAAAGCTTAAAAAAGGGGGGCGGGTCATGATCACTTGTAATCATTTAAAGGGAAAAAGAAAGTTAACAAAGACTATTAACGCTATACATTGAGAAGTACAAGAAATAATAAAAGGCGAAGAAAAGAAGTCATTTAAAGCAGGCTCCAGAGCTATGTACAGTAGGAAAAGCTGGGGGGGGGGGTATTTCACTGGGTGCACTGTACAGACAACGCATGCAGTTTTAATCTTCAGACATGATTGTAATGATTTGAGTCTTCACAGAGCAGAGCCATCTTCTGGGAAGACAGGCGAAGAGTACCGCCGACTTGTGGAATTCTTCCACAATCCACAGGCCCTACGTGGCAGCAAACAGTCTAACACACTTTCAACATGTACATTTCCATTTCCTCGGTGAATGTAGTGTTACACTGAAAGCTTTACAAACAACAAAAAAAAGCTATTAATCTAATTCCCTTCCCCCGTCAGAATTCAGTAGTGACGTGTGGAGAAAGGTGGTTGGGGAACACCCGAGCATTGGACATGTTGAGTTTCTCTTACTGGGGTTTTGGTAATACTGTACATGATTCAGGCAGCTGGCAACCAAGTCTTTCAGGAGATTACCTTCCAGCTGATGAATTTCAGCTGCCTGCAGCACAACACTGAGGTATTAATCTCTGTAGCATGACATTTAACATTAGTAATAAACCATCTTATCACACGCTCAATTTTACAAAATCCTATGCATAAATGATTATTTATCCCAATAGTCAAAGGTTGGATTTACAGAAGATGTGAGCCTCTCCGGCTCAGAAATGCCTGGGCATTTCACACTGTTCACAACGATTTAAGGCTGGGTGATTTAAAAAAGTACATGCAGTACAATTCCACTGAGCTCCCTCGTCTTCCTCTGTGTCGGGTATAGCCTTTGGTGTTTTGACAATGGACCTTTGATCTGCTGGGGTGAAAGAGAAGAAGCCATTACGAAATAAGAACAGCAGAAAAAGTAGGCATTCTGTGAACATTTTTATTTCTGCAGAACTTTTTAATGCCACTTCTCTAGGAAGAGTAGTAAAAAAACATTTGCTGAAACTGCACAATTACATTCTTTCCCCCCGCTGTTCTGCATTTAAAAGTTCGGAGTCATTTAATAGTGAAAAGTCTACAAACTCTTCTCTTTTGTTTTACACAGAACAATCCTTCACAGTTAACAACCTTCCTACTCTAAAAATGAGAAGAACTATGATTCATCCAGTGGAAAGGATGCGACACACACTTACGGGAGAGGACAATAAATATACATGGCAGGCTCGTTACATACATGCTAACTGACTTCAGCTCTCATGTGATACTGGAAAAGATGGCTGCTAAGTATGCACATATACGGTACCTTTTGGCTTTGGTGCCACAGGACCTAGAAATCCAATATTGTCATAAAAATTATGAATGGCACTGGGATTAAAATGTGGTCCTGGAGAAAAAAAAGAAAGGACAATGAACATACAACAGGTGGACTACAGCAGAAGTACTGGAGAATACTTATAACAGTGTTAATAGCCAGGTGTGCACCAGAGAACAACTCTTGTAATTTGTATGACAGGAAATAATTTCATTAATTTAAGGGAAAATAAAGACACCATAGGTTTCCCTAGTGAAAACTAATAATTTTGTACACCCATTTATGAACTCAACTTCAAAACAATGTTTCCTATTTGAAAATACAGGGCAGAAAAGGATTAGATGGACAGAGACGCAAGTCAGGTTGCTGCAACCTTTAGGCCTGACACTACATTTCAGTCGGGATGTCAAGAAAACTCTTCACACAGACATAAGATTAATCAACCATAAGACATTTGTGTTCCTGCAAGAGTATTGTGGATTGTAGTGTAGAGTTTTTAACAAAAACATAGAAAGCTTAGAAGCATCATGAGAGATACAGAATACAGGAACAGCAAGTAAAAGCCTTAGAATAAACACCCATGTAATTTAAGTAAGAAATATATGCTGTTTAATTGCATACTCCTTTTTTTCAAAATAAGTTTTATCCAGTAAGGGGTGAGAAAAACACTCAGAATTTTTTATATGTAGCGTCACCACTGTATTTTGACCAAAAGTGTCACAGTTGGCAACACTGATTTTCAGCTACCATAAAATTTATTCCTGCCCCTTGAACGGAAGGTGCCATATGTTTCTGACATTATGATTTCCCCACTGCTTCAAAAAAAAGAGCTTAGAAACAAATTACAGTATGACAGAGGAGTTACTTTAAGGAAGAGGAAGAGAATGGGTTTGGGTTGGTGGTAGCCGAGTCAAATATGGTCAGGGTAGAAAGGCAGTTTTGTCTTCTACTACAGAACTGTTGATTTGCAGTGCTTTATTTTCCCTCTCATAAATGAATGACAACCACTTATACGAGACAATGCATTAACTCACGTAAACCATAGGGATGTTCAATAGATCTACCCTGGGCCATCTAAGAGGTTAAAATGAGGTTTTAAACTGCATTTCATTACAGTCTGTGTAGTTCTACAAAACTTAGTAGAAGCTACTGCACAGTAAGCCAGTCTCACTCGTAGATCACTACCTTTTGTGCTATTCCTAATTGCACTAGCGCTGATAAAATTCTGGGCACCAGTGTTTTTGTTTACTATTTTTCTTTAAATTAATTGCTTCCTTACTTGCAGAAATATAGACTTGATTGTTCATAAATGAAGAGCATTCAACCAACAGGGATATTTAAACTCTTCAGAGCAGAGAGAAAGCTTTGGGCAGTTTGTTTTAATTTTATTAAGAGATTTTGTTAACAAAATAAAATAGTTAATCATCATACAATGTGTTCATCAAGCCTTTATATACACTGAAGATCTCCAGCCCTCCAAGGTGATCTGATGAAAGGGAAAAGATAGTTATTTATACTGATAGTACCTCTTGCTTGGAAAAGATCAATCTCTTTGGTTAGGCAATCTATGTCTATTTGAAGCTGTCTGTTACAACTTCTTAACTGCTGCATTTCTTCAAGCTGAAAAACAGAACAATGAGATAACAATTTCACGTGTTGGATAAAAACTTATTTTTTAGGATAAAAATGGTGACACTTATCATGATGATGACTTTTAATGCCTTCTGGTCACAGCTAACCAGTTTGTTCACTTAAGAAATTCCAAACAACAGTTGTTTGTTTGTTTTCAAAGGCTAATTTTTCAACAGATTGCAAGGAGCCACCTGGCCAAGGAAGAAGAAAGATTTAACTTTTCCTTCTTCCTCAATCAGCTGACAGACCTTGAAATACCTAGGGTGGGACCCCACAATTGCATAAGCACAGCAAGTTCACAGAAGCAATTTTTACCAGACTCTCCTGTCCCCATGTACTCCTTGCACGCCAAATGAAGCTCAGGCGTCCCTTCAGGACAGTACACATGCAGCGAAGGCTGCAGTGATAAGAGGTACTTGGAAGAAACTGCTCTCCCTCACTCTTGTGAAGGTGGAATGTGAGTCTGTGGCATTTACTTCAACATGAGCAAAAGGAAAGGGCAGTACTTCCTTCCAAGATGCTATCTCCTTATCGCAGCCCCTCAAATGCTGCACGGCACATTGTCCTGGAGGGTCCCTTGACTCACAGTAGTGTCTTTTCAAACCATGGGGGGAGCTTTGGGGGGAAGGGGAAGTCAGTAAGAATAACTTAATGAACTCGCTCCGTTCACAAAGCATTGGAGCCAACACATAAACTAGTTCCAAAGTGTTACTTCCTTTCAAAATAGAGAATCCTAGGTGGCATACTTAGAATCAGGCTGCAGTCACACACACTAAATAATCCACTTTCAAATTGAATTTTGCCAGTTCACACAGTAAAAATCCAGGTGGAAAGGGCACTGAAAGTGGATTATTTAGTGTGTGTGACTGCAGCCACAAAGAAAGAACAAGACTTATGGCAGTGCCAGGGATGGCACTTGTCTTTGATAACTTCAATACAGAGTCTACATGGCTAAACTTTTAATTTGTTGTTCCAAGAATACACATTTATGCATGGCAGACATCCATTAAGTTTGTGGGAAGCAAAGCCTATTACACTTTCCTTCAAATTCTAAGAATTCAATTCTAACATCTGAATAAGACCCAAATATTTTATCCTTAAGAGTTATGATGAGTTTTTACACCCTCCAGAGTTTAGGACTTACTGAAGGAATTTGGGAAGCAGAATTTGATCTTTTCAGGCGCCTTCGTGTTAGATTATTCTCCATTTCATTTACTTCTGTTTTTAGTTTATCCAGCTTTTTCTTTTGGATCTCAAGTTCTCGTTGAAGTCGTTCCATCCTAGCCTTCTGGTGTACTAGTAAAGCTGAAGAACATTAAGATACCACTTTAGCAACATCTGATATAGTACAGTGCACCCCTGGGACAAACAATTCCATTAGAAGACGTGTCAATTTGTCCAATATGACAATTTGACCCACACAGAGATTAAAAGTCTCACATGGTTGCTTGGGAACACACTTATAACTCATCACAACTGCACCCATATTATAACTTGTGAAACCAAGAGTTTGATAGAAGCTGAACAAAATCCTGCTGCAGCACAAGATTTAAGAGTGCCAGGAGAAATCTGGCACATTGGCTATCTTAGTTTACTTCCTTAATTAATTTACTTCCTGTGTCACAGTCTTTACTCATCTCCCTGGCTACTTTGCCTCCTCCTCAGCAAGCAGCACGCAGATCATCTTATGCCAAGTTTCTGACAGAGATTTCCTTCCCTGTAGTTCCTGTTCTTTGCACGTTCATCTCAGTCCTCTGCATCTTCTACCCACAACTACTCTTGCCCCTAAACCATCTGCATAGCTTCATCTTTCAAGATGGCTTTTGAAATTCCAATGGAGAAATAATTTTCAGCATTATACATCTTTCCCGTTCAGTTGTCATGATGTACACCTAGGGGAGGGTGGGAGACTTGCAAGTTTTTGGCTTAATCTAGATAAAAAACTGTCCTTGTACCATTTTTGGCTGAGGACAGACTGGCAAAGTGGCCCGCTATGCCTCCGCTTTAGAAGAGAGGCCATCTACACAGCCGCAGCTGTCCCCTGCTGCCCGCGCGCACTCACCCGTCCCTGAAGCGCTGTCCTTGCGCTTCAAGCAGAGACCCCTGGGAACCAGTCTCCAGCCATCTGGGTGTGCGTCCATGCTGCTTCCTCTGAGTGTGGACGTGCCTATGGCGCAAAGCAAGCGGCGCCGGAAGTGTGGACGGGCTATTCTGGCTGCTGCGGCTATGTGCATAGCTGCACCTCGCCGAAACAGCAGGCAGCTGCGCACCTCCTCCCCAGTATGGTTGCAGCCAGTGTGACCGGGATGCCCCGGAACACTTTTCCTGTGCGGCTTTTGGCCCCGTAGCTGTTCCAGAACAGATCCTCAGTCTGTCCTCAGCCTTTGTCTTTTTTATGGTAAGATGGTTACCAAGTTATCAGACAATTCCTTGAAAACCCATCTTAAATTATGTTCTATGTAAAAAAACACACCACTGTTTTATTTGAAGAACTAACTTTGGCCTAAACAAAAAATGCAACTTTATAACAAACTTTATAAAACTCTGAGGGCAATGTCTATTTCTGTGCTAGCTCCCAAAAGCTTGACAGAAAGGCTTCAGAATTTATGCTTTCAGCAAAAACTTTCAAAACATCATCCTAGACTAGGCAGCTTAAAGTGCAACTTCTAAAAATGCAAAAGAATGACAAAGAAAATACTAATTTTAAAACTTAAAATTATTTTTTCAGTTCACCGGCTTTTGTTTTCTTAAACCAGATTAAATAAGGTATTTTATTGAATACCTGCTCTCTCAGAATAAGCATACTTTAATAGTAACTGGAATGCACCAGCCTCTTTTAGCTTGGACACAAACATTTATGTTGAACATTCAATGATATGTATGAAAGTTGGTTATTATATGTAACTATTATGCAAATCACCGTAGCATGTAGTATATTTCCCAGAGATGCCATAGCACTGAACCAGTCGACTTGTAGAGATTTATTACCTCTGCTTCATATGCCATGATTTAGTGTGGTATATAGCAAGCCAACCCAAGAGAAACGATCAAACTGAAATGTGTACTAAAAAAGCCAAATACCTGAATGTTACTATATACTTGGGGCTGAAATAATCGATACGGAATACTACATAAACAAAAAAGCATAAGAGTACAGTTAGATCCGTGAATTCTCTCTTAGTGGCAATCACAACAACATCCCATTCCAACAACAGACCTGCTCTTCAGTTACTCAAGTTATTTAATAAACAGTAAAAATCATTCAAATTCTTGATAAAAGTTCTGCCCCCCTCAACTTAAAGGTTTTACTCTGATGGGGGCAGAGAAAACATTCTAAAAGACCAAAAAGATATCTGTCTGAAAGGATTTCAAAGTCCATTTAATGGTTTTTGATAGGATGCTACATTGTTCTCAAACTGTGGGTTACGGTCATCTGAATTCTTATTAATCCAAGAACTGGCAGCTGGAATAGCTGATTGCCAGCCACTTCCCCCACCCCTGCCAGTGGAATGCAGCTGGTCTGGAAATAGATTTAAAATAACTGGCACTCTGCTACAAAAGTTTGGGTGCTACATACATTAGTTAAGAGCACATTTTCATAGCAGCACAATCAGAAATCCCATAACCTGAGCACCCTCCAGAAAGGCCATATAAATATTTAGCTTCTCAGTAGATTGCAAACAGCACATACAAAAAATGTATCATGTCCTTTAGAACTTCAGTTTCCATGCTATGTTTAGGGAGGTTTAGGACTTCTTAATGACTTATGAAAGCCTCTCTAATGAGAGGATTTTCCTTGCCAGCTATTACCAATCCTCTCTTGCAGCATGCACACATAAGGGAATGGTAGGCATGATTTAGGGCACAATCTCAGTTCAAGAAAACCATGAAGCAAGAAGGGCTGGCCAGGACTCCACACGAACTGAGCGTGTAGCTTGGGACATGTACCTGAATCTTCTACAGAGACTGCCACGGCAGACTAGTTAATGTGAATAGAGGACTCCGTTTACTAGACTCGCTCAATCCATCGAAGTAAAGATTATGCACCTAAATTACTCAGATTATCCATAATGCTTATAGAGGCAAATCAGTTACTCTCACCTGACACACAGCATTTCTAGGGCACCTCTCAATTCTAAATGCATGTCCTGTAATTTATTCATTTAGAAAATTTCTATGCTGCCGCTTCAGAGAAAATGCCCAGATTTAACTCTCACTCCCACAGCATTGTCAGTAAAGCCCCTTGCAACATTTAAGTGTAGATCAAGATCATGGGGACATCTAGAACTTGGAGGCAAGCTGAGTAGATATAAGCATCGGTTTCCTCATGCTAAGCATTTTAAAAATTATTCTCCTTATTTGTTACTGGATACGTGCTAATTTCATTATTTCATTATTGTTCTCTATTGTTTCCTACATAGGTTTGCACAGAGTATTTAGCAATGAAATTCAAGACAAGACAGTTATTTAAAAGGTGCTGCTACTGAACAGAATTTACACTGAAAGATGCTAGGCTGCATCATCACAGGACCCGACTCAGCTAGCTAAGGGTGCAGCCCTTTGCTTGAGGAACAGCACCCCCTGCCGGAGGCTGGCTCTGCACTTAGCTGAGTCGAACAGCAGGAGTTGTTTAATCCATTATCTACAGCTGGCATTTCCCCAACCTTTTAAGCTGAGTTCAAGTGCTCAGCTAACACAAGATTTTACGAATCCCTTATTCTCTTACTCAGGACTTTCCTTCTATTATTTTGGTGCTGCTATCCATTTTTATTCTGTTTTTAAAACCTTCCACTTTTGTACAAGATCTAAGTGTAATGTAGTAATTTTTGAAAGGTTTACTGTCTACACAGAATTCCTTTATTCATAATGGGTGACAAAAGCAATTAGGAGGGTAAAATTACTAATATTTATTTTCCCAGTTTGACAGTACTTGAGATCTGGATGCTCAATGCCTTTACTTCCCAATTTCTTCCTGTCCTCTTAATTCAGTCTGTTTTTACTGGGTAGAGGAATCATGCACAGACTGGTTTTCTAACTCCCTCTAGTGAATTTTTTTTAAAGACATCACAACGTGTTAAGTTTTAAAAACAGCAAGAGAATATACCCTTTGTTTTAAATCCAAAAATAAAATCCACGTGGCACAAAACAGTATGCCTGCATTCCAGTTCTCTAGGACTGTTCATCAGGTCGGTTTAAAACAAAGAGGGGAGGACGGCGATGTCTCAGGCCTCGTCTCTTAAGCATCGTGGATGAAACACTGAACAGGTACACAGATTTAAAGAGGCACGGGTGTCCTTCTGGGAGGAAGCTGCAAAAAAGTTCCCTCGCACTAATACCAAATCTGCACTAAGGAAACCCAAATTCTACATTTAGAATTGAGCAACTTTGTGTTTCCTTGATTTATTTGTATTGCCATTAGTTGATATTCTAAACCTTTTCATATAGAATACAGCATTGTCTGCAGACCGGGCCCCAGTGGACATCAGGGGCAGGACTGCATGGAATAAGGAACTCTGCTCGTGCCACTGGCCACCAAAATTCCAGACAAGAGCCACATTTGTTTCTGATGCTACTTGTATACCTTCCCACAATTTCTACAGAGTCTTCTCCTCTGTTTTGAGGGCCAGCAACCTGTGTTTTCCGTTGATAAAAGCAGAGATGGTTAGGATACCAGATTCTTGGCCAGGCACGATACTTTCATAACCACCCTTTCTATGATCGTCTTGACAGAGGAATTTCAAGAGCAGCTTGTGCAATTCTTTCATCAGCTGGCTCACATGCCATATCACAGAGCTTCTGTAGGTCCTTTATATGAACCTAAGTAACTAATCATCTGTAGCCTATAATTTTTGTATTTTACTTACGGTCAGTGGAATGAACACATCTGAAAAGGCAAATTATCAGCATTCAGGGGAAAAAGGCCACCCATCTTTTTTTAAATACGTGTATATCCAAATAATTGTCAGGAGTCCACAAATGTACCCACTAGATCATTGCTAAAGGCAATTGTATCATTTATGTAAGAAGCACAAAGAAACAGCTAACGGTTCGTCCCATGAGCAAGAGTCTCACTCCCTGACTGCTTACAAGCTCAGTGCAACTTCTCAGTTTTAGAAGAAACATGAAGGCTTATCAATTGTAGCTGTGCTAAATTCTGGAGGTATCTGGAAGCAGCAAAACCTTTGACTACTTCCAGAATTCAGCCAGCCAAGAGAAACAAGGCACTGAATGCTAAGTGCCCCAGTATGAATTCCATCTCTACAGTCTGGCAACTTACAGACTCTATTTGGGCGAAGAACGGTGGCTCAGTGCTAGAGAACAGGTTTCTATTTTAACTTCTATATTTCATTAAACTTACATCCTGGCCTTTCTTCCCTTGTGGAATTAAAAGGCAATTTTCATGGGGTTTCATGGAAGTCTCCCAATCAGGCATGAATCCAGATTGTTTAGCAGCAGCAACAATACTGTATCATGTGCCCTCCAGCTAAGCCCTTTGATCCTGGGTTCATACAAGGAGTTCTTGGCTATTGGTGAAAAAGACCTTTTTCTGCTCAAGGCCGTGGAAAGTTGTTGCCAGCCAGAGTAGACATTACTGAGCTGGGCAGACCACCATAGACAGTATCATAGACAGGAACATTCCTATCTCCTAATTTGAGAAGACACAAAATGGCCCATTAAATCATAATTCAGCTATATCTTTATTTAAAGCTTCATCCTATAAGATAATGGACAAAGAGAACGATTCAGAAAAACACAGAGGAAGGATTTCACTGGCAGTGCAGCAAATTATTTGTGCCTCACACACTTTACAGAATAACCTATCAGTGTGATGCAGAGCATACTGGAGAATGGACACAAATATTCAGTTAAAATAACTGAGTTACTGCTATCAGCAGGAGACAATAAATGTGTGTAAATGTGTGAACATAAGAACTTAACAAGGGCCCTGCTGAATCAGATCAGAGGCCCATCTAATCCATCTAATCCGGCATCCTGTCTCACACAGTGGCCAACCAGTTCCTCTGGAGGCCCAAGAACAGGGCACGAATGCTGAGGAACTCCCCTGGAGAAGCGCAGGCAGGGACCCCAGGCATATTTAGATGCCTTTCTTTCCTTCCCTGAGATCGGGGACGGAAAGAAAGGCATTTAAACATGCCTTCTTCTTTCTTTCCTTTCTCCCCCGAGCTTCTCTGCAGCGGTGGAGAAGCTCAGGGGGGAAAGAGGCATGTTTCCATGCCTGCGCTGTGCACAAGGCAAGAATGGAACCATGCCTGGGGTCCCTGCCTGCCCCTCTCCAGATGCCCCGCAGCCATAGGGCCCCTGGAGAAGTGCAGGCAGGGCCCCCAGCAGTGTTCCCTCTAAGCTGAGTTAGTGTGAGCTAGCTCACAGTTTCTTAGCCTCCGGCTCACACATTTTTGTCTTCACTCAGGAAGGAGGGCTCCAGAGCAAACTAATTGGTGCAGCAGCCAAATTGCTTGCTCACAACTTTAATGCCAGTAGCTCACAAAGTAGAATTTTTGCTCACAGGACTCCCCAGCTTAGGGGGAGCATTGGCCCCCAGGCATGTTTAGATGCTTTCTTTCTCTCCCTGCAGGTGGGGGCGACCGGGGACGGAAAAGGCAAGCATGTAAACATGCCTGGGCTCCCTGCCTTCCCTTTTCTAGCTTCCCTGGTCAGCTAGAGAAGGGAAGAAGGCATTCTTACATGCTTCCTGCCTCTCCTGTCGGGTATATCAGACCTGAATATATATTCGGGAATACCGAATATTTCCCCAGTCCTGATACTTTATTGGTATTGGACTGGGGATATTCAACATTTACCGATATTTTTAGGGTCTGACATACCCGAAGTCAAAAAATACCTATTCGGCACATGCCACAAAATGCAAAAACTGCAATTTGTGTTACAGATGTAATCAGTTTGAGCCATCATGGCTACAGTAAAAAGACTACAATGCAGTCCTCAGTTGTAAGGAATAATACCATTTATACATCAGCCAACCTCAGTATATTTTAAAGATTTTTTTTTTTGCTCATCTTATGCAATACCCATCTTTAACATCTTTGGTATCTAGACTCTCAGACAGTGCAGAAGCAAATTAGTCCTTTGGTACTTAAAGAAAAATACATTGAAATCCAAACAGGTATTAGGTTAGCATCTAATAGTTAACAACACTGGCTAATATCCAAACTACTTTGCCAGTGTACCAGAATTATAGAGCAGAAAAGGTCTGATTCCCTTGCTTAACAATGAAATTGCACTGCAGCCTTGAGCAAGGCTCTCTCTCGGCCTTATTTACTAATATGAAGTGAGCCGAATAGAAACTTATTTCCTGGGTTACAGAGATAAAAGCCTGAAGGATATGCGAAAATGTAACCCAAGCATGTAAGAGAATAACCTGTCCATAATTCCAAATCTTTGTGATAATAAAGACAAACTGCACACATGAATTTCCAATACCCATGAAAATGTTGGTCACAGCGCAATGCAGGTGAGCTTAGGAACACCCAAACTATCTTTGCCAGTTCTGATCCCTCTTTTAGATTACTACAACAAGCTGGGATGCGTGTATCAAGCCGGTAGCGGCACATACTCCGGGAAAGTGGAAAAGAAAAAGGGCTGAGGCTTAATTCAATATGGCATTTAAAACCGACAGGATTCCTGTGCTTAAATAGATGCATTACCTTTCACCTACAATTTTCAGTCTATCATTCAGCTCATATAAAGCTATTGCCAGAGCTGGACATTTCCTTAATGTTTAATATTAGAAAGGGATGCCAGGTAAACTGTAATAACTATCAAATTTGATTTCCTTCTATTATTGTTATGGTAGCTACAATAAATTTCAATTAATAGCACTAGATGCAAAAAGATCTTGTGGCAGATGTATTACTTATCATATTTATTCGTATTGTATTTATTGCATTTTAAATGTTGTGAGTGCCCTGTGGGGAGAGGGTGCAAGGTATAAATTAAATAAAAAATAACATGTTTGATAGTCTTCTACCATCTTTAGATTTGAAGTAATACATTCAGCTGTATTATAGCTCTAAAATGTATTTTTTAAAGAATTTTAGAACTTAAAATATTAGATTATGAACTGCAAGTGCAAGAACACTCAAGATATATTCAGCCTGGATATTCAATAAGAATTATAGCTTATGTCATGCACTGAAAACTTAGATCCTATGAACACTTAACTGGGAGGGTCAATTTCCTTAGTGTTAAAAGAGCAAATCTATAACTAAATCTTACATCTTAACTAGTCTTCAGCATACATGACTCACATCAGCATACATGACTCACCAGATTTAATTTCAGTTTGTTCTTTTCCTATCACATTAATCTCATTAGTGCAAGAACCTATATATCTGCTTACAACAGCAACACAAAACTTTAAACAGAACTTTAAGATACTCATATACTGTGATTAAACACCAATTCTCAGAGGCTTTTTTTCTTCAACATTAAATATAAGAACTGTACCTAGGGATGATTTGTTTATCTTCTAATTCTCCTCACTTGTAATCAATAATCTAAAAGCCTCTTTTTGAGCAATTTAGAGAGTGAAGACATCCCCATTCCACAATTGTGAACAAAATATGGTGTGTCTAAACCAGCTAATTCAGTGTAATGTTTTCAGGTATTCTGGCAAGTCATCTTTGCTGCATATGCTCTGGCAGAGTGACTTTAACTTAGGTCAACTGAAAAATAATATTCAGTTTAGGAGGTTTCTCCAAGTGCCATTGCCATGCTAACTTTGCCCTTGATACGAGAGCTTATGTTTTTAATTCCACTTCCTGGAATAAAACAACAAGGCTAGAATCGCTACAACTTAGATAAAAATATTACCTTGTGTATAGGCAGCATCATCGGATCCCATACTCAGTTTCCGCGCCTCACTAATCCTATCGACGTGTGCTAAAACAGGGTCAGGAAGGTGTTGGATACCCTCAGTCTCTGCAAAATGATCAGGAAGGTTTAGAAGATTTGTAGGTTCAAAGGTTGGGGAGACCACCCCTGGTGAAACTGCAGGGGGTTTATTTGGAGAAACAGTAATTTTAAAAGTATATTTTGTGTTTGGCTGCGTGACCACCACTCGGGGAGAAGTAGCAGTGGCATTATTGCCTGCTGCTCTGCTCTTAGGAGGTTGATGGTGAATAAATGCAGGTCCCATGCTTACTTGACCAGACATATTCCTAGATGTTGCCGTAACTCCTGGATTTGTTGATATGAAGAGCGTGGGCTGATTCCGTACAAGTTGTTCATCTCCTGTAGAGGCATTGGCTGAAATGTAGACCTTCGGCTGACTTCGTGTGATAATTTCATCAGTATTTGGTGGACTGGCAGCTATGTAAACAGTGGGCTGACTTCTGCTTAAAGTCTGGCTGTTTAGGGAAGAGGAATTTGAGGACGACCGAGGCCCAGTTGAACGCAGTTTCGATGAATTATTTCTTTGTGGTGGTTCAAGTTTGATTTCAATTTGGTTTTTCCGAGGTCCTGTTGAGATATTTTGAATATTGTATTGACTCTGGGTGGAAGATTGTGAGCTACCAGATGAGTGAATTGTAGGTGCTTGTGGAGTGGTAGGAGAACTTATGGGCATATAAACATGGGAGGTCTGATGGCCTTGCTGATTTGGCTGCGTTGATTGCTGCGATGAGGTATGTGGCAGGGTGCTGGTTGTAGGAATAGTTGTCCAGGGACTTGGTTGTGAAGGATGGTAGTTCTGCTGAGAATGCATAGGAGTAAACTGAGACGTCCAGCCTGGATTTTGATGAGTCTGGCGAGCAGTACCACTAGGCGGTGTGAAGTAAGGCCTAATATAGATAGAATTACCTTGTGGACTGTTTATTGAAGGTGGAGGTACGCCATGTATGTGCAAAGATGTAGGAGTATTTCGACCAGGTTGAATATTTGGGGCTAAAGTTACCATAATGGGATTGAATCTAGGAGTTTGCTGAGCCGAACCAGATGTTCCTTTGCTGCCCAAGTGAAATCCAAAATGCTGCCCTGGATTAGAAGTATTAGATATGCCAAAGAATCCCTGCGGAACTTGTACTGGAGCTGTGTGTGGTTCGTGCTGAAACAGTTCATTGTTGGACTGGCTGGTTTGAAGGTGCCCATCGCTAATGCTATGAGATAAAGTCCTACTTCCATTCATTCTTCCTTCTCTTCCATGGAGAACCACATTCTGTGATTGCAAATCCAAATTAAGGGATGTCATGTGATTTCGCAGACCAGGAATCCCAGAATCATCTGGAAAACCAATGTCTCCTTCACCGTAGAGATACTTTGTGCTCTCCTTAGACAGAACTGCACAACAAGCATCCAAATTATTATTATTCTATAAGAAATCACAAAAAGGCATGTGTTAAAGCTTTATAATGTAAGAGTTCAAAACAACACTGATCTTCAACTAGTAACTCATGATCCACAGCATGGGGGTTATTACCAGTGGAACTTTTAAGAGACACAGAAGGAAAATGAGGTGAACACTAAATTGTTGTGTAGTTTTCACTTCAAGTATCTTGAACATCATCATGTTGCATGTAAATTTGCTGTACATTCTCCGGCTATAAGTTTGAACCTTACCTGCCATTCCAATGTTTTAGAAAAGTGTGCATGCACACGAAAGCTCATACCTTGAATAAATCTTTGTTGGTCCTTAAAGGTGCCACTGGACTCTAAATTTGTTCTAGTGCATCCTTGAATGGGTAGATTAGGAATGGGGGACGCCTCATGGCACAGATCCACCACCCCTAACCCTCCCCTTCAGGATGTTAGGGATTTTCAGTGGGGCAAATTAACTCCCCCATTTTATTTTATTTTTTTAAGTGCTCAACTAACATCAACATTCTGAGGCTCCTGAGACAGGGCAATAAGCATGCCTGATACCAGTTGGGCTGCTGTCACCAATTTTTAATTTTTTTAATATGCTTTTTGTTTTTAATTATCTAATTTGGGGGGAGGGGCATACCTGGGAACTCTTAGCATGCAGCAAACACAACCTGCGGTCTTGTGACACAATAAAAGATTAAATCTTGTGATTTAATCTTTTACTGTAATGTAAGCTTTCCTGGACTATAGCCCACTAAAATGCCACAAAACTCCTGAGTGTGCTTTTGCTACAAACAATTACCATGACTGCTCTTCTGAACTTTGACTACTACCCTGAAAACGGCTGGCTCCATTTCACTGCTCTATTGACAGGAATAGATGATCAAGTTTACTATTAAAAGTGATGCCCATGCTAAAGACACTGGGAGTGATGGAGGAGAGACCCTGCCATTATAACCCCTCCCCACGTCGAGGGAGGGTCAGAGGAGGTCAAGGCCAGGTGGGGAGTAGTCCTTTCCACTCTTTCCCCATTTCCATGAACAGGAACTGAGCTAAGAGAGGCTGGAACACCATCAAGACTGGTAATAAAGTCCCCAAAACTTCCATCCCATCCTGGATAGCCCAGGCTAGCACAATCTCATCAGATCTTGGAAGCTAAGGAGAATTAGCCCTGGACAGTATTTGGAAGGGAGACCACCAAGAAATACCAGGGTTGCTCCACAGAGCAGGGTTGCTCCACAGAGGCAGGCAATGGCAACCCACCTCTGAATGTCTCTTGCCTTGAAAACCCTATGGGGTCCCCATAAATCAGCCATGATTTGATGGCCAAACATATGTTTCAGAGTTGGCAGGCAGCCGGAGGGAGCAAGTTTATCCCCTCCCAATTCCATGAGAACTGTGATGCTGCCTTTGTAATAAAAGAATAGACAAGTGGTTTCGGGGAAGGGAAGAAAACCTCACCCTTATTCATGTTATGGTTAAAGCACTAGATCTCTAGCAAAGGAAGACTGTTGTTCTGCTCTTTTATCAAAGTGCACTTTCTAGTATGACTTGTAATGCAAAACACATCCAAGTCCCAGTTATGGGAACCAACTCATGGGGCTGCCGCACCCAGTGTAGAGCCAACTGAAGTGTTTCAGTTAGCCTACCTGGACATACTGGAAGCTATGGGTATGGATACATCCACAAATACAGAATGATCAGATTCCTGGAATGACAAGTTGTTTTACACAGGAGATTCTTATGAAAAGAACTGCACTTTTTTTTTTTAATTAGAGGACATAGCAGTTTTAGAAGGTTAGATTCCAAAATTGTAAGTAACATGACAAGAAAATTTTTTGTAACTTCCAAAAACAGGTTTATGTAATATAAACAAATAAATCAGGGTGGGAAATAAGTTTTCAGGCCTAAACCTGTGAGGCAAGTTAGTTTGAAGAGCCTTTGTAAGTACTTTTTAAACATATATATTGGATTACAGTGCCTCCATAAACAGAATAGCATAGCACTGACCTGTAACATGCATCTGGACACAACAACTTCAGGTACCTCAGGAAATTTCTGACGCAGGTCATGTAAAACCTGAAAATCAATTTGCTGGCTTCCTTGGGCCATTCGTAAGTTGCCTGGTCAGGACTTTGTTCAATGGGCAGTTCCACGCCTTAATGTCAATGAACAATCATCTCTTCTGTGCCAGCATTTTCTGTAAGAAAAAAATAAGAAATGTTCATTGTAAAAAAACAAAAACAAAAAACCCCACCAAGTTTCTAAGCATAGTTTTGTCAACACAAGACTTGGGGGTCGAGGGGCAAAGTTCATACGGATGATGCACTGCGTGCAGCCCTGACCAAATCCTCACCACTTCATCCCCACCAGATACATACAAACGTAATTAATGACATGAGCAGTAACATGTCATGCAACTCAGCCCTGATTACAATGGATAAATGCAATATAACACAATACGTGGCAGGGCTGTGCTTCATGGTATAAGCTGATGACGATGAACAGCTACAGAAATGCCTACAATTCTCTTGACTATCTAACCATCACCTTGTACCAAAAAAATCCATGTGAACACTGGCCCAAATGCATTTGTGTTCACGAGCAACACAACATAATGCCTTTCGTTGTTTAATTATACTGCAATGTAGCACTGATTGTCCAGGGATTTCTGCACCTATTTAGAAACTTGTACGTATTTGGGCATTTTTATATGGTGGAATCAATATGAGAAAATATCCTTTGCTTTATTCTAAATGAGACACAGCAATAAATGAACACCATGCATTTTCATATGAACATTTCAAAATCCAATTAATTATATTTCAAGCCTAGGGGTAAGGTTCATGCCACCATGTTGTACATACTTAGTGGTGTGTCAAAGAATTAGTATATAGATGCTGATATTCAATATGACATCACCAAATCCGACTTGCCATGGAGTCCAACTATGACATCATTAGGTGTCTCCCAATATGTCTAAAGGGTTTGGGAAGCCTTTCTCATACACTCAGCATATTCATACTCCCTTACTATCAAAATTTCAGCTACAGGCAAGCCCAGCAGCTATTTTATTGTCCCAAGCAGTTGCTGTATATTTCTCCAGAGTCCCTGGCATAGGATGACTGCACAGATTATCAGGGAAGCACAAACATCAGGCTTTATTTATTTATTTATTCACATTTATAGCCCGCCCTTCCCAGAAGCAGGCTCAGGGCAGGTAACAACATTTCATTTATACAAATATATTAGTTAGTACAATAAAACTTGAAATTTAAAACATCATCACAAATATCAAAATATCAAAATGTTTAAATGGTGGTCACAGCTGATAGTATAGAAATTTTTGGTTATGGGAGGTTCCTGGCCATAGCCAGTGGTTGTTACATAGCTAAAAGACTAACAGGGTGACAGACACCTCAGGGAAGCCATGTATGGACATCCGCTGCCTCAGCCAAAGGCCTGGCAGAACAGCTCCATCTTGCAGGCCCTGTGGAACTGAAATAGATCCCGCAGGGCCCTAATCTCAATAGGGAGCATGTTCCACCAGGCAGGGGCCAAGGAGGAAAAGGCCCTGGCCCTGGTCAAGGCAAGATGGACATCTTTGGGGCCAGGGACTACCAGGAGGTGATGATCCATCGAGCATAGTGCTCTTTGGGGCATATATGGGAAGTTTTGGAAAGGGAGATCTTCAGATTTTGGAAAGGGAGAACTTGCATGGGACAGTTCAGGAACAGCTGAAAGAACTCCAGCTTCTCAGTTACATTTTTAATGGAACTGACAACTACATAGTCAGAACTGTGGCTTACCATTTATGACAAATGGGAATGAAAACTAATACCAACACAGAAATCAGGCAGGGACTGAAAATATACTGTTTTCCTCATCAGTAAACTTGACTGCTTAAAAATATAAGCACCAGCTTTTTCCTTTAAGAAAGAATACTATAATGCCTTAGGCATGACACTCTTCACAGCCTCCATTCTCCCCATCTTTAAATGACTAATTTACAAGGGAACTGATACGGGACTTAAGTTACGGTTGGTGAGAAACTGCACAGCTGTAGGGGAGGGAATAACAGGAAAATTCTTTAGCATCCAAAGTAATAGTGTGACCTTAGCATTGTCTGTAGGCTGGAGAAGTAATTTCCTGCTCACCTATCTCAGAAGAGTGGCGCTGTTGTGAAACTATGCTATAGCACTGGCAGCTGAATAGGAATGCTGTTCATCTATTCTGAACTTGAGCCATGCAATACGACAGGAAGTATTTTTACTTCTACCCCTTGCCATGCCATACGGGCAAACTGGAGAGGAGGGATGAAGAACTGAGGATAAGCATGCATCCTTCTACTCTAGTTTCACAATCCACAGCGAGGCAACGTAAGTTGCTAGGGGTTTTACCCCCTTAGCAAGTTAAGAAGTCCTGGGTGGGAAGGAGGGTGCTTATTAATAAGGATTAGACAAGAGGCATTTTCTCCAGCCTTCACAGAATCATAGAGTTGGAAGAGAGCTCCAGGGTCATCTAGTCCAACCCCCTGAACAACGCAGGAAATTCACAAATACCTCCCGCCCCCACACAGTGACCCAGAAGATGGCAAAACAACAACACCACCCTCCAAGATCCCTGGCCAAAACTGGCCTGGAGAAAAATTGCTTCCTGACCCCAAAGTGGTGATCAACATTTCCCTGGGAAAGGGACTAAGAAAGGACCACGAGAACGAAGCACAGAGACAACCCTTCCTGCAATCACCTATCCTCCGCTAGCTCTCTTAGTTTCAAAAAGGTCAGAATCGTTAACCTGTAATATCCTGTACTGATAATGAGAGATGATGTAGGGCTGGGTGGGAATGAATGCCTCAGCGTATACCCCTTGATTCCAATATTCCCTTTGCAGGCCACTGTAAGGTGTTAGTGGACTGAGAAGGCCATCCTACTTCCTTCATCCACCCCTTAATTGACACTCATCATCTTTCAATATTCCTTGGTGCCTGAATGGCAATGAGAACTCTCTAGACCAGCTGAGGTATTCATTGAAGTTTGCTTTTTTGAAGAAAAAAAATTACAACGCAATATTTTCTGAAGCAATGTCTACCTTGTCTGTAGATTTCTGCTACCCTACTGATAGGCATGGGAACATTATAGTCTCTGTTAGAAAGGAGAGGTGATATACAAGTATTAGTTATTTCCAAATTATTGCAAATAATTATACCTTATAACTTTTATGAACGTCTTAATTTTTAATTAATTGCCAATAAAGCTATACAAAACTGATACAAAGCTATTTTATTACACTGAAATATAAAGGGAGAAAAAGCAAGAACATATGAAAGAACCTAGGAAAGTATACAAGAACCCAAGAAAGTATGAAGTCAGAAGGTATATTGGTCAGACAAATCAACTATTTTTTAATAAAAGCTTAATCAATGCAAAGTACAACTGTTACATTCTAGTGAGTTGATAAGGCAGCTAAAAATGTAAGGACTACTAAAAACTGAGCAGGGATCCACAAATTTTGGACTGATTTAATAGCCTGGCCTTAATTTTGGCTGACAGTCCTCTGAGTGAAGTAAGAGAGAAAAGGCACTCCTCCATTCCTGTATTTTGTGAATTACAGATATTTACAGATAAATTGACTGGAATTTTTCTTTACACAAGATATGAACAACACCCTATTTCTACAAAAGCACAATGAAAATGGAGAAACCACTCTTCTTTCTCCAAAGTCTCTGCTGTTCACTTGTCTAGTAGAGATCTGTTTGCTGAATGTATGAAAGAGAGACACTAACCAGAGTAGTAACGGTCAGTTGCCTGTAGAGACTAGAGATGGGGGGGGGGGGGGGGGGGCCCTGAAACCAAATGCAAGTTGCCCATTGATTTACTTGCACTGGGAACATCACAATTAGGGATGGGCACAAACCAGGAAAATGGAGGTTCGTCCCAGTTCATGAGGTCTCATGAACCATGAACCTTCACAGACCTTCATGTTTAACAAACCGGTTTGTGGTTTGTGAGGTTCATGATGTGGTAGAGCGGCCCCTGGTGGGCTATAGGCACCAAACTCACAGCGAGTCTCCAGCTGACTCTCTTCTACCTACCCTCCAAGTTTGCTGAGGATTGGTTTTAGGAAGATTGAGTTACAGCCCCCAAAGCAGGTGCCCCCCGGAAAGTGTTTTCTGGGGAAATCACAGCCGCAGGTTCAGGAATGTGCCGAACGACCCCCCCCCCACAAGCTAGAGGCATCAAACTTGCAGAAGACCTCCCTAGAAAGCCCCTCTACCTGCCTTCCACGGTGTGAGCAGATTGGCTTTGGGGGGCTGAGTAGCGAACCACCCCCCAGAGCAGGTTTCCCCAGGCAAGTGCTCTCTGGGGAAATCACAGCAGCCACAGGTTCAGAAGTGTGTCAATTTGAATGGACCCCTGCAAGTTAGAGACATCAGACTCGCAGGGGACTATCTTGGGATGCCCCTCTACAAAATAGGGGGAGGTCTAATGTGGGAGGAGAGTGACAAGTTGGAAAATCAAATCAATGGGCAGGTACAGCAAGGGCAGCTGGTGATGCCAAGCCTGGTGAGTTGCTGCCCAGAGGCACAGAAGTCAAGGATTTTAGGGTCCAAAATGCAAAAGGAGGGGAGGTCTAGTATGGGAGGGGGTGGCAAGTTGGAAAACCAAGTCGATGGGCAGCTGGCTATGTCAAGCCCAATGGGCGGGTGCTGAGAGCCACAGAAACCGAGGATTTTAGGGTCCAAAGTGCAAAGGGGGGACGTCTAGCAAGGGAGGGGGGTGGCAAGTTGGAAAACCAAGTCAATGGGCAGGTACATCAAGGGCAGCTGGTGATGCCAAGTCCACCCCCCCCCCTTGTTGCTTTGACAACTTATCGGCATGAGCGAGTCTGGCTAACAAAATGCCACCACAAACCTCTGTGAAAAACATGGCAGTTTGAGGGCCATTTGTGGGCAAAGCAATCTCACAAACCAAGACCTCATAAACCACGAACCGGCCATGCTCGTGACAAAATTAGGTTCATGGCAAGGTTCGTGCCATCCCTAATCACAATTACTTTTATGACACTGGATCAACCTGAAGTCAATAGTATTCCCAATTAATTTGTGCACTGGATTAAGACAAACATACAAAGACTGGTTAGCCACATAATTGAAGACAAAAAGCTTTCTTTAGTTTTGCTCCTGAGAGTTCAGAAATGCTATCACTACCAATTTGTGGCAAAAATATTTTATTTGACAAGGAACTGTTCGGAAAAGAACAACTGGTAAAGCACATACATGTCTCCCCTGCCCACACACACAATAGCTTTGTTCACATGGTTCAGTGAACATATGTACATCCTACAAGGACACGCATAAAAATCTTTGTAAGAGCCAACACACATTCACTTTACATGTTCAGCTATAAATCTGTTGGATGGCACTGAGACAGATGTGCTGTGGTGTCAGTCCAGGAGCTGACTCTTTAAACCTGGGCTCCAAAATTACCCCCAGCACCCTCTGCCCCCTCACACCAATGCAGCACCATGGTACACTGTGGAACTGCAGAGGATAAAGCGAGAACTCAGATGGCTAGAGAGAACATGGCAGTGTGCTTGTGATGAAGCATCATGAACATCTTATAGGACACTTACGAAAGCCTATGATATGTCAGTGAAAGCCGCTAAGGACTTCTCTGTGGCCTCCACTGCATCTGTGAGCTTGCGCCCGGCCAAATTATTTAGGACTATTTGGTCAACTACAACTTTGCCACAGGGCAGACCAAATAGTAGGGAATTGGCTATTGACTGCAAGGCATTTGCGAGTTATTTAGCAAACAAAATCGTAATGCTCCGCCAGGGTCTCCAGATCACAACTTTGGGTCTGATATTGGACCACTTTAACTGGCTCTCCCAGGAAGAAGTTGACAGGATCTTGGCAGCAGTGAGATCTACCACCTGCCTCCTTGACCTATGCCCTTCTTGGCTGGGGAAAGCCTGCAGAGAGAGCATTCAGGTTCCTCTGGGGGAAATTATCAACTTGTCCCTCTCTTCTGGGACTTTCCCAGAGGAGGCGGTAGTTTGCCCACGCATTGGAATCTATGGTCCTAGCCAACTACTGCCCAGTATCGAACCTGCCATTCCTGGGCAAGGTGGTTGAGAGAGCAGTGGCCAAACAACTCCAAGCTTTCTGGAGGACGCTTCCATCCTTGATCCTTGGTTGAGAGAGCAGTGGCCAAACAACTCCAAGCTTTCTGGGAGGACGCTTCCATCATTGATCCTTTCCAGTCTGGCTTCTGTCCTAGCCATGGGACAGAGACAGCTCTGGTTACCCTCACAGATGACCTCTGTAGGCAACTAGATCGGGGCAGGTCAGTGCTGCTGCTGCTACTAGATCTAACAGCAGCATTCAACACGGTCGACTATGACCACTTCGCCAACATGGGAGTTCAGGGGACTGCCTTACAATGGTTCTCCTCCTTTCTCCATGGTTGAGGACAGAGGGTGGTGCTTGGGGAGAGGGTCTCCCCGTGATACCCACTTGAATGTGGAGTACTGCAAGGGGCGATCCTCTTGCCAATGTTATTGAACATCTATATGCACCCATTAGTCAGGAATTATGGGCTGGGTTACCATCAACATGCTGATGACACCCAGCTCTATCTGTTAATGGACGGCCATCCATCTTCCGCACCTGACATTCTGGCAGAGGCTTTGGATGCTCCGGCTGGATGGTTGCAGCAGAGCTGGTTGAAGCTTAATCCATCAAAGATGGAGGTCCTGTACCTGGTTTGGGAGGGGAATAGATGTGGGTATCAGACTCCCCATGCTGGAAGGGGTGCCTCTGGTGCCAACCCAGAAAGTGAGGAGCCTGGGAATAACACAGGATGCCTCTCTCTCTATGGAGGCCCAGGTTACTGCAGTTGCCAGATCTGCATTCTTCCATCTTAGGCAGATAAGGTTGCTGAGACCATATCTCTCCTCCCAGGATTTAGCTACAGTGATACATGCAATGGTCACTTCCAGGCTTGATTTCTACAACTCGTTCTACGTAGGCTTACCCTTGGGGCTGACCCAGAAATTACAGCTGGTGCAAAATGCGGCAGCATGCCTGCTGACATTGATGCCTGTGCAGGCTCACATCCGGCAGGTGCTCCGCCAATTGCATTGGTTGCTAGTTGATTTCTGGATTCATTTCAAGGTGTTGGTAATAACCTTTAAAGCCTTACACCCCACATTTATCCAGGTTCTAGTGCCAAGTTTCATCTGACAAGTGGTTGCACATTGCTTCTTTGTTACAAAGATATCCAAACATGTATGTGCAGGATGTGTGTTTACTGTAACATGTTAACTGAGCTAGACTGCATGTGCATTCACTGTAACCAGAATAGGGCATGTGTTCATACCACAGACACATGCTACAAGCAGCCATCAGTGGTAAAGTCCAATATCCCTACAATATCCCTATAACTCAGACTAACAGAAGCTTAAAAGTCATCCTGTAGTTAAGGCTCATATGCAAACCACAATTTTACAATGGAAGCAGAGTCTGGATTATCATCAAGGAAATACTTGACCTTCACAGGTTGCGTGAGTTATTAAACTTTATTCATGCTGACAAATCACAGCTGGCTTATGGTGATCCCAGGGGGTTTCCAAGGCAAGACGTTCAGCGGTGGTTTGCCATTGCCTGCCTCCAAATCACAACCTTGGTATTCCTTGGTGGTCTCTCTACCATATACTAACCAGGGCCAAATACTATCCAGGGCCAACCCTACTTAGCTTCCAAGATATGATGAGACTGTACCTATGCCTTATTCTGTATTATCAGCCATATTAAAGCAATAACCTATACATTAGTTAACTTCAGTGACAATGCTCCTGTATATTTATTTATGCATGCTGAAGATGCTTTCATTATTCCAAAGCATTTAGAAATAAAAGTTTCACAGACTGGAATGGTGAATTGTGTAAGCTAATGGTATTGCTTGAGTCAGCAATGCATGTTATGTCAAACTGATGTTTTACCCTAAGCTGAAGCCCATGCAAACAACCTATACTTAAGAATTCATGATAGAGTCCTCCCCACCATCAACATCTAAGGACTCTTATGATCACTGAGGAGCCTCACTGCAGTATCCTCCTAAATGACATGCACAACACCTTCAGCCCTGTCAGACTGCATCCCTTCCATTGCCTGCCTCTGTATGCAGCTAGAAATATGACTGATCACAGAAGCCCAGCCCAATTAAAGGCTGGGGATATCAAACCAACAACACAATGTTATTATTTCTATAAAATAAAAAAGTAATTGATGTTCTACAAGCAGGAAACCTGCAAGGACTTGTGGGGACAAAATTCCCCCTGTATCCCACCTCCCCAGTACTTTCTCTTTCCCTTCCCTGCTAGCCCCCATAACCTCTCCCCGTTCCCTGCTTCCTTTTCTTCTTCCCAACCATCCTACTTTCATCTGCCCCCCCCATCTTCAGCTTTCCTTACTTTCCTGCCCCTAGCAGCTTCTCCCTGAGAAAAGTCTGGCAGAGCTGCACAATGGAAAGTGGGCCATGAATGTAGTAAGTCTTCAGTGATCAGCAATGATCTTGTCCTCGGCAAGTCCTCCTCCATCAAGAAATGACAAAGGGACCTTTTCCAAGGCTGCTTCGGCCTCCCACTTCAACCCTGCTTCCTCCCATGGTTTTGCTTTACAGAAACCAAGGCTTGGAAGGCTCAGGAATATTGCTGCAGTTGCCTTTTTTTTGCTGTTGTCACAGCTGACACACAGGTGACCCTATGGTGTTTTCAAGACCCTATGGTGTTGCCATTACCTGACTGTGGTTGGCCATCACCTGCCTTGGCATCACAATCCTCGTACTCCTTGGTAGTCTCCCTCCCAAATACTGACCAGGGCTGACCCTTCTAAGCTTCCAAGATCTGATGAGATCAGGCTAGTCTGGGCTATCCAGGTCAGGGCTGTGGTTGCCTAGCAACCTCCAAAATGGCCACCAAGAGCTCTGGGACATCCATCAGCTATGTAGAGAAATCCTTCCGGTTTATCCCAAGCTCCATTTTGCAGATCTCTCGATCGTATCCTCTATGCTGTGGTCTGCAACCAGATACAGCTATTGCCAAGTCATGAAAACTACCTAGCAAGCTCCAATCATTGCCTAGTCATCTTTCTGTCAGCTTTCATAAATCTAGGGAGTCAACTCTGAAGGCTGAACTCTCCTGTAAACTGCATCAGGACAAGACAGTGCAGGTGAACCTGTGAATTCAAAGCTTTATCTGGTGCCAATGAATTCTTGCCCACTAACAACTACAGTTCACAAAAGCCACAATCTCATTCCCAGTCTGAACTGATCATTGCAGCCATCTCTGCTCTCACACTGTCCATCCGAGCAACGGCCAAGAATACATGTGATCAGGGGTCCTTTCGCAGAAAAAGAGGTGCAGGAGCTCATTAGCATAACTCAGTAGCATATGCCACGTCCCCTGACATCACCAGAAGTGTGTCAGAAAGTGTGTCAATTTCAGCCCCATTACACCCTATGGGCCATTGAAATCAATGGCAAAAACTCATAGGGTATATGAGAGGCTGGAGGAAAGGGGGTTTGAGGGAGAGGCTCCAAACTTGCAGAGTAGCTGCTGGGGCCTCTCCTCGAAATACCCACTAAGTTTCAAGAAGATTGGACCACGGGGTCCAATTCTATGGGCCCCCAAACAGATTGTCCCATCCCCTCCATTGTTCTCTATGGAGGGAAAAAATGTTAACTTTTTTCCTACCATAGAGAACAATGGAGGGAATGGGGGCAACCTGTTTGGGGGCCTGTAGAATTGGATCCCCTGGTCCAATCTTCTTGAAACTTGGTGGGCATTTCGAGGAGAGGCCCCAGCAGCTACCCTGCAAGTTTGGAGGCTCTCCCTCAAACCCCCTCTCCTCCAGTGGCTTTTAAAGTTGCCGCCAAATTTCGGCAGCATTTCAGCAGTGAGCTGAATCAGATTAGAGAATCTGATTCAGCCCGTGGCTGCCCTACTGGCCAGTCCTGAGCTGGCGGAGCTTTGCTCCGCCTCGCTCCGGCCCCAACAGACCCCTGCATGTGATACATAATGTATTACAAGTAATACATAAATGTGCGCAGACAGATTTCTGATTCAGGCAACATCTGTTGTCTTACACTGAAAATTCTTTTGATCACGGCAGAGATGCCCTCATTTTTTGTTCTTGCTATATCACGTGAAAAAAAATGCATTGTAGTCCTTCAGTTCATATAGTGAACCTACAAGGTAACCCCTGACCTGCTTGCATTTTCACAACACACCTGTGGAATGTCATCACACCTTCATTTCTCAAGAGACCTGAACAAGCCAATCAAATCTCTCACTATAAACAGGAGCAGCAACAGCTGGTGGTACCATTATTTATTTATCTAGCATTCAATTTTACTAGAGTATCAGCTGCCACACTGGCAAGATGCCTACTTGAAAAACAGTTTCTGTGTGTGTGTGTATACAGAGTGACTTTCCATAATCAATGAACAACTGTTATGCTCATGTACGCAAACACAAAAAGAAAACAATAGCATTGCCTAAGTCTTAGCACACCCTTAATTAATCTATCATGCTGACAATCACAGCTGTTCATTTAATACACATAATACAGTGAAACATTTCTAATGTACATGTGCCTGTTCTCATGTGAATGCATCAATATACGAAGTGATGATCTTCCTGTTCCACTGTTCAGAATTGCACCTGTATCACGGATGGCAACAGAATAATACCATGCTTTTGCATTCTCATGGCTTCCTGTATAGGAAATGCCCTTCTGCCCACATCTCTTGAGAATGTGTGGATATTTTCCCCGGCCCAGGGAACCTGGGGGCCAGCTCTCGTGTCTGCCTAGGGATGCATAATTTTGTGCTTACTGCCCTTCCTCACATGTGCGGAGTTCCTGCTTGGAGAAACAGTGGGATCTTTGATGCTGTTGACCCTTTCTGAAGCCAAATCAAGTGAGTGCTCTAAAATGAATGTCATATCATAGTACAGTTATGCAAAATTAATTTTTAAAAAAGGAGTCATGCACTTTCATACGAAACCTTACTGGAAGCAGGGACAGTTCTCTGCATAGGCTACACAAGTGTCCACTTGGGCACAAATGAAGCACTGCCTATAGCAAGCTGATATTTCCCTTCACTTATTCAGAACTACCTATCTGGCCACTTCTGAAGGATTCTTCTATGCTTATCCTCCAGCTCTCCCAAAGAAACCACCTTTCCAACATCCCCTCTCATTCTTCCTCACGTTTTGTAATATATATTTATGACGGCTAAAGCTGAAGCCAAGAGCTTCACAAAAATGATCTTTTTCCATATTGTGCAATGCCCTTTAAACCGATGCCACGCAGATTACACTTCCTTTATAACTGTTGATCATATAAATTATGGATGCATGCAAAGAAATTGGTACACATTTGTGAATGAAACAAAGATGCATTTATTGTTGACAGCTTCCTTTACCAGAATACTGAGGTCTACACAGGAGCTGCAATTGAAACTTCTAAGGACAGGGAAATCAGGAAAGGAGTTCAGGCAAGGAAAGGGACTACTTCAAATTCCCACACAAAAGATTGGATCTTAAAGGGACTCAGCACAGTTCCACTTGTGGAAGATCTTGCGCAGCACCTAGTGCAAGGGTTCCCAACCTCTCTGAGCCTGCAGGCACCTGTGGAATGCTGCCACAGGGTAGTGGAGGCAACTGCAAAATGGCTGCCACAGCAGATAGAGCCAACCAAAAATTTCAAGAACTGAGGTTATCTGTAACTCCTGTAGTAACCCCTCCACAGTTCAGGCAGAAGTTTTTGCCTTTTAAAATTAACATATTGTTTTAAAATATTTTCTCGCATACACACAGCTTACCTTCAGTCATGCAGTGAAGATCCCTGTGCTGTGGTGGCAGCTGTTGCCTAAACATTTTTTAAAAATCTGCACAGCCAATCAGATCTCCAATGACCAATCAGAATCACTGCCAGGCAAGAGCCCCATATTGCTCTGCACACATCTAAAAATGCTTGGCAGACACCAGGAAGGTGTCAGCAGATGCCATGGGGGCGACCTTTGACCTAGTGCTTTCCTCTCTATATGTTATACTGACCAGGAACTAGTTGAACAAGATCTTTATGGTTTAATTTGAGAGGAAGAGAAAGTAGTTGTATTAATTATTCAGTTACGATGAACTACCCGTTTGAGACTGTAATTGAAAATTAAGCCTAGATATTTAAACATTTGGTTCATTCAATTTCTTGGTTACCAATATACCATTTTTGTGGGCACCAGCTTTTGGAGAAAACTACAACCTTCGATTTAGAATCGTTTATAAAAAGTGAATTTAAATGGCAATAGTTATTCAAGGCTTTCAATTATCTCTGTAATCCCACTCTTGTGTGGGAAAGAATGGTTGTATCGTGGCATACAATAATACTGGAACCGGGAGTTCATTTAACTTGGATGGATGTCCATTTATAGATTTTAAAAATTGTGGTAAATTGTTTAAGAAGAGATTTAAAAGATATGGAGTCAACCCACACCCTTGTTTAACTCCTTTAAAAACAGGTATTTTCCAAGTTAAGCGGCCTTTTGAAGAATATTTTACCTGACAAGATGTATCTGTGTGTAATTTCTTTAACAAGATTAACAAACAGGGATCTATTTTTTGATCGGCTAGTTTGCTCCATGACTTATTTCTATCCACTGAGTCGAAGGCACCCTTCAGATCAATGAAGCGTACATAAAGTGTCTTCTTACCAATGTTCATATATTTGGGTGCGTTCAGAAGGCTCTTTTGAACTGTGCCAGGCATGAGTGCCTAGTGAATTTAAAGTGCATGTCCAGACCTCAACATCTGGGAATCGTGCCGCTTTCGTTAGTAGCCCACCAATCCCCGTTGGGGTCCGTGCTAGTGCTTAAAGTCCGGTCTAAAGCTGGCCAACGGGCCAATGCTGGACTTTCCACCATCAGATCATTCCACCAGTGCGCAATCAGCCCGTAGGGCTGGTCTGGAGACCAAACGGCCGCCATTTAAAAAAACTCTTAGCGATACAGACATAATTGCTTAAACATGCAATGTCCACAGATGATGAGGCAGATAAACCCATATGCACATATGCACATGCACAAACAGGATTTTTTTAAAAAAAGCCAACTGCACAGCTCCTTAAGGTGGATGCCGTCTAGACAATCCACTGCAAAGTCACGCATGGTAAAGCAATTCACAGGGGAGCTGTCTGGTCGTGCAATGCTGGATTAAAAAGATCTAGATCAAATTACAGCTGGGCGGGACTAGTTGCCCGTCTGAATGCACCCCTAGTCAACTAAAAAAGTCAATGTAGCACAGTGATCAATGGCAGATTTCTTTTCTAAACCAATAATATTATTTTGATGTAGCCAGTTAATCAGTTGATGTTCTAAATCCTTGGCATATAATTTCCCCAGAACAGACAAACAGACAAACAGTAAGTTTGACTTTGCAGAAGAATCTGCGATGGTCTTTTTCTTTTGCTTATGGTTGCACAAGATCTCCAGAGCAAATGAAAATTTTGCACTGGATCCAAACCACACCTTAATTTATTGAAAGAGCATCAAAATCAACAACTAAAAAATGAAAGAGGATGGACATTGGCAACAGGAAAAGGAAAAAGCAAGAGTCAAAATGTAAAATTTCCAGGAATACTAAAATCATATATGGAGCGAGAGCGGAATATGAAAGACAATATTTTTACACTTTCTAACTACTGAAATGAGGGACAGAATTATAACACAAAAAATGAATTTTTAGTTGGCTACGAAATTAAACCTTTTTTCTTTTTTAACCAATATAATTTTTAAATGTATAAAAGTTATAATAGCCCAAAATGTTTGCCTTAGGAGGCAAATACTTTTAAAATACATGTTTACCGGTTGATATATATGAAGGTGCGGGTGGAGTGGTGATTATAATGATTATATCTTTTAACTAAATATGCAATTTTATAGAGAATGGAATATGTATAAAAGCTAACTGCATTTGAGAATAATGGAAAAATAAAAATTCTATTGCAAAAGGAATTCTGAAATCATGGGAAAACAATGGAAATGGGGGGACTGAAATATCCACGGAACAGCTACTTATCTTCCAATAATCCTAATCTTATTTTATTGCTTTTACAACATAAAATATATTGTTTTTGTCATCTGAAATACAGGGGAAAATACATTAAACTCTGTAGTGAACAAAAAAGGTTTATATAGTCATAGGTTTATAGAGTATGTATAGTTACATTACCACCACATTTGAATATCAAACTTTATAGCACTGACAATACTAAACTTTTAAATAAAGTATTATCAAACATATTTGAATGTATTAATTACTACCCAAATTGTTCACATTTAGGTAATAAACATATCCTTGAAAATATGTTGTATCTCTCTGCAGTATACGTAGGAAATATTACCTATCTAATGTTGCAGGTTGCCATGTATAAAATGTTCATGCTATACATTTTGAATGAGCAAAATCTTGTTTTAAGGCAAATATAAAAGTTTTTTTTAAAAAAACCTCTGCTTCCCCCACACATAAATTTGCCTTATACTTAATCAGCCTACAAAAAACATGCAGCAGCAAAAAGGGAAAATAACTACCCAGCAAGGGAAACCTTTACTTTTACTTTTATCAATTAAAAATGTACAAAAATCTATTTTGAAAAACATAGTTACATCGAAAAAATACACACACACACAACACACACACACACACACCAGGAACAGGAAAATCTAATGGCAACTTGCAAGCAAATATGAGACAGTTATACAAGAAAACCCGAGTAACATCATAGAAAAGGCAGCCACAAATCAAAAAGCTGAAAGTCTTACAAGTACCATATACGTTACAGCTACTAGCAGGATGTTTCAAATTATCTTTTCCAGATAACTAAATGTTACTCTTTTCTTCAGATATAAAGTATGATTATTTGTTTCTTGTATGAAGCCACCAATCCAATGAAGAGCTGAAGATAACAGTTTCTCTCTGACTGACAAATTTCTCTCAACTTCTTATCCTGAATCAGTATAATGCCTGCAGCACTCACAGAACAATCCTAAGGGGAGGGGATCAGAGTACAGACCAGACTGACCCCTAGGCCGGCATACCTCAGAGTTATGCTGGCAGAAAGGCAGTTTACTCTGGTGTAGGGCACTAGAGCCACCGCACCCCACCAGCACAAGAGTGCCGCAGCCACAAACCAGCAGAGCAACAGCACAAACACTGCTGCCGGTGTCTGTTTTTTTAAAAAAAATTATTTTCAAATTTTCAAAAATAATTACAGTTATAACAAAAACATCAATAAACTACAGTATGCAGTGCTTATTACATTATATGTATAGAATCATAATACAACTTCGGTACAGGATATTTGGCAAATACATCGTTGTTGAAGGCATATTCCAAAAAAGAGAGCCACTTCAGTTGCAATTCAGAACATTTAGAAATATTTTTATAATGTGATATTTTGTCAGAAAGTTTATCAAGAGCATAGAACTCCCATATCTTAGAGTACCATGAGGAAATATTTAATGTGGTTGAAGATTTCCAGTTTGTAGCTATAGTCACTTTTGCAGAGGCTAGTAAGATTGAAATTAATTCTTTTGAAATTCTAGGTATTGGCTGGTCTTTCCAAAGGTCCAACAAAAGTATTTCAGGAATTAGGGGAAGAATATGACCAGTTATGTTTTTAATATGATTAATAATCTGTAACCAAAATTGTTTTATCTTTGTGCAGGACCACAAGCAGTGGAGATAGGACCCTTCTTCTTTGCAGGATCACCAGCATGCCAGTGAGTATTTAGAGTTAATTCTGTTGACACGGACAGGGGTTAAGTACCATCTCGCTATTAGTTTATATTGTTGGAGTTGTATGTATAGGGCATGGGATTTAAGAGCCAGCGGGGCCCAAATTTCTTCCCAGTCTGACAGTGTTAAAGTTGAATCACAGTCTTGTTGCCATTTGATTTGATAAGTGAGGAGATGATCAGTTTGGTTAGCTTTCAAGGTATTGTAGATAAAGGATATGTAGCCTTTGTGGGTTGCTCGGTCTTTCTGTAAGAGAGTCTCAAAAGGTGTAAGTGGTCTGCTCAGATTAGATTTCGCCTCTACAACAGAGACCAGGTGTTTAAGTTGTAGATACTCATACCATGGAAGTACAGTTATGTTTACGCTCTAGTTGTGTTTTGTCAGCCAGTTTATTATTGGCAAGCAGTTTGTGAAAGGTAATGAGGTTATTCTCCTTCCATGTTTTGAAGGAGTCTTGAGGTTGGCCTGGAGGAAACCATGATTGATCGATATAAGTTGTCATCGGTGAGGTATGAGGGGCTAACAAATTTTTCTGAGAGTCCCAGATCTGAAGAGAGTTGGAAAGAAAGAGGTTTTGTTGGATAGATTTAGGTCTAAGGCATAGGATCGATTGGTGTTGGTGTCTGTTGGAGACCTGTGGGGGAGGGAGTGGCAGGAGGGTTTTGAGTAAGCAATAAGGACCTGATGGACAAAACAGGGGCGGGGACCTAATCCTGGGAAAACTGCAGCCACAGAAATGGATATAGATGGGTGGGAGTGTAAAGTAAGGGGACAGGATGCAATTCCCCCAGCTGTAGCCAAACAGGGGACATACATGATTGGCAGGTCAGCCAACTCACCTTGTGGAAGAAGGGGGGCATCCTGGGTCAGTAAGGATCTGTGGGGACAATACCATAGGTGGTTGCTTCTGGAATGTTCCTGAAGGAGGTGGCCGACACTGATGGGCTGGCATGGCTTGAGAAGGAGTGCTGGACACGTTGTTGGAACAAAGTCATTGGCATAAAGGCCCGCCAACACAGTGAGGTTCGACCAATAGCTGAAAGCACTGCATAATGGATATGGTGAGTTTCAGAGGGCATAGCCCTACGGAGCCTCACCAGGGCCATCCAAGTCCCAGCCACCCTGGGGAATATTTGGGTATGCAAATAAGGGACTCTAACGGCAAACAGCTGCAGCAAGTGGACAATATTGGCCACTCATAGTACTAGCAATGCGCACCACCCTTTCGGTTGGCAACCATGACAGTAAATGCTGTTGCTGCTTGTTGGGAGCCAGGTTCCAGAAATTCACTAGCATCCTGGGGCTCAATGCCTATGGAGCTAACACCATCCACCCATCATGGGGTGGATGCAGGAGGCCTACACCAGCCATCTGGACAGAGGTGCAGCTGATGCATGGCTTAACCCTGTAACCTGGTGGAAATTCCTAGCTCTGTAGAAATTATCATCCCATCCCCTTTTCAGGGGATCCTAAGCAACGTGTAAAACAGAATGGCTGACAGGGCTGGGACATCTTCTGACCATAGCTATGGGGCCTAAGGGCCCCAGGTGTGCATGGCCACCATGGCTTCAGCAGCCAGCCACCTGCCTGTACAGACCTAACTAAACCCTTGTGGCGGATTGCAGAGAAAAGCAGGTTTTTTAAAATGCTGCTTGTGTCGAAGAGTCAGGGAGTTCAAGAGTTAAACTTCCCTGCAGAGAAGAGCTTATATGATTGGCTGCTCTACTCACTCTCTGATTGGCCAGCATCAGCTGAGAGAGGAAATAAAACAGCTGATGTGGAGGGAAAAGGCTCATTCACCTTTTGGTCTCTGAAATCTAACATCTGGATCAGTAGTCAAAGGGCTGGTTTCTGAGGTAAGAGACTTTGGAAGTCAGTGACTTCTGTCAGGGAATGGTCAGAAAAGTACTTCTATAGAGAAAAGAATAAGGACCCCATTGTCTTATATATATTAGTTCTACTCTGAGGGAAAATTTAGATTCTCAGTCGAGAAAGCTATAGAACAGCTTTATATGGACAACAGATACTAGAGAAGGATTTGGCAGAAGGTCTGGGTAGTTAGAGAGAACTCCCATACAAATCGAATAGTAGAAGGAGTTATTGCTTCTTAGGGACAAGGAGAATAATTTCCTGCCAATGAAAGGGGTTGGGAAGAAAATCTTGGTCTGTGATAAAGGGGAGAAGTTTAGACATCTCAGGAGTTAGTGAAAATTTATTCAGTAAAAAAAGGTTCAACGCAAATCTTTACAAATTCATCTCCAGTTTTATAAACCAATTATACAGATGTCATAAATTCATTTCACCATGCTTGTCAGAATAACACTGCTTTTATCAGACTTTTTAAACTTTCAACCAAGCAACACGCAGGTTAGTTTACTGTTTGAGTAATCTACCAAGCAGTACATATATGAATGGTAAATATTTTAATATACTATCGAAGGCGTTCATGGCCAGAGTTCATTAGTTGCAGATTTTTTGGGCTGTATGGCCGCGGTCTTAGCATTGTAGTACCTGACGTTTTGCCAGCAGCTGTGACTGGCCTCCTCAGAGGTATAACACAGAAATATTTTGATAAAGATTTTGTAAGCCACTTTATATAATTTAAACAATAAAGCAGAATAAAAATATTTTAAATGGATGTAGCAGTTCTGCTGAAAAAAGTGTGTTTTAATCTCAGCCTTTGAAGGAATAAGGGTAAGTCTATGAAACTACATGGGACTACAGTTGTTTTTTTTTAACTCAGAAAATATTTGTCTCATTTTCTATTTCTTCAACACAAAGCAAAATCATGACCACAGTTGCAGAAGAGCCTTTCACTCTAACTGACAAAAGTAAAGTAAATTCATCTTGCCTAAAGTGGAACTTGCTTACATTAAGTTGGACCGGAACTGAAATATTTCCTTCCCCTCTCCTTTAAATTCAGGTAGGGGTTTTCTACAACTTTGGTCAGAGACTCAGTTGTCAAGACTGTGATCAAAAGGCAGGATGTAAATTACCATGGTTCCAATACTTCCAGCTTCAACATCTTTTTAGCTCAGCATAATTCAAAAATCTTGGAATGAAACCACTCACCCCATTTGAGACCCTTATAAAATCTGAGACCACGACCCAGAAAGGTTTAATATTCATATTATATAATATACTGGGACAGACCACTCTTGAGCAATCTTTCTCTTACCAGGATAGTCGGGAACAGGACTGTAATAGGACCATATCGAACCAACAGTGGCAATCCATTTAGAGCTCATCAACCCTAAGGTCTCAATCCATTCATATTAAAATGCAATCATTTAAGATCCTGACAAGGTGTTATCTTTCACCTCAAAAGCTGCACTATATATACCCTTCTACGAGCCCCCTATGCTGGAAGGGTTGCGGGGCAATAGCCACCCTTATACACTGTTGGTGGACATGCCCAAGTATAGCGCAATTTTGGAATACGGTAATTAAGCAGATCAAGGAAATAACAGGCTTTCTTGCTCCAAACAAACCGGAATTGCTGTTGCTATCTTTATGGGAAAACTGCGATTTACCAAATATAAAAAAGATACTTCTTACTGGCAGCAGCCAGGGCCTGTATTGCCATCAAATGGAAAAATAATCAACCCTCATCAATCTCGCTCTGGTATGATAGGATTTGGCAAATTTTCGTGATGGAATTGATTGCCTTCAAGAACATTCTAAATGACAATGCAAAGCTGAAAGCTCAATTCCCAGCAATCTGGTACCCATTTTTAGAACCCATGACAACTATTGATAAAGTGCTGAAAGATGTTTACCCCATAGACTTGTTACAATTGTAAGCCGAAGTTATCTTTGCAATTTGTTAGTAGGCTGTAGCTCTTTCTTTCTTTCAAACCAATGGTAACTGAAAAATTTTGTATTCCTTAGTGTAATGATTATATTGATTGTTTGCTTGTTTAATAAAAATGCCTTCAATAATAATAATAAAAAGACTGTGATCAAGCACACATGAAGTAATGGTATATGAGCATGAGTTAAATGGCTTTTATATTCAAGGAACACAAACTGTAGTCTTGCCATAGCCCTCAAGCTCCATGCACTGTCAACTTCCAGGCTATTTTTTCTTATGGCATTTGCTTCTGTAGGAAATGTGAACAGCTAATTAACGTTCGCTTCCCATCTTTCCCAGCCTGGATTGCAAATTCAACTTTTTTCATGACTTCTGCAACTGCTTTGCATTTTCATGGCACTTTCTGCATCCTCTCCCCCCTCCCCTTACCACCTACGTATCTCTGGCCAGTTTCTTCATACCCTCCATGCATCTGACAAAGAGTGTTATGTTTCTCAAAAGCTTATGCTACAAAAGTTAATTAGTCTTAAAGGTGCTACTGGGCTTTTTACTATTTTCCACCCTTCCCTGTGGCTCAGCTCAGGACACAGAAAAGGTAAGCAGGAAGAGTACCCTTGAAAGTATTTACTGACTCCAATTCATCTTAATTTTCTAGGTGACAATGAGCACAAAAAGGATAAAAACAGAGATCTTTGCAAAGCCAGGGGTCTTCTGAGGCAGGAAATTGAGAATCCCCAGTGGAAATTTTTAAAAGCAAATTTTGAAAGACCAAACTCATACTGCAGAATGTAATAAAACTCATAGGCTTTGAGTAGCTACCTGATCATCTGCAATTTCTAGTTGCAATTGTATGACATGGTAATCGAAAGCTTTACTTAGTTTTTTCCATATACTTTTTTTCTTTGATATAATGGTTCATGACGGGGCATGCAGTGATATAGGGTACAAAACTTTCTGTAACTGAAAAATCTCCAGTGCTTTCCTATTCCATTTCTGAAGATTTGTTGCCCTTTGCAAACATAATACTAGGCAAATTTGTCAGTTTCAAAGTCATTATTAATGTTTTTCAGGTAATTATCCCCAGGAGTTGTGTGAGAGAGTACATGCATGTTTTACTGATCTGTAACCAAGGCAGGGAGAATAAAATCACACATGTGCACAATTGTCCAAGTAAAAAAATCAAGTTATGAGTTCATCAGGTTGCCTATGTAAGTCAAATCAAAACCACAGCTGAAGTTCTAGTTTTTTCTTTGTGGACAAGTGAAAGCAAAACTGAAATTGTGGTTAATGTTTGTTGCGCTTTAAGCAAATATACACAGCAATTCCTGATTTCTTGTCTTGAGCTGGGAAAACTGGAAGTGTTTATCCCGCTGTACACTGCATTGGTCAGGCTGCACTTGGAGTACTGTATGCAGTTCTGGAGGCCTCACTTTGAAAAGGATGTGGACAGAATGGAGCAGGTTCAGAGGAGAGTGACAAGGAATCATTGGGGGCCCGGATCATTGGGGTCCCTATGAGGAAAGGCTGAGGGACTTGGGAAAGTTTAGTCAGCAGAAGAGGAGATTGAGGGGGGACATGATTGCTGTTTTTAAGTATTTGAAGGGCTGTCACTTAGAGGAGGGCAGGGAGCTGTTCCTGTTGGCAGCAGAGGATAGGATCTGCACTAATGGGTTTAGATTAAGGGTGGGAAGGTACCAGCTGGAATTTTAGGTAAAGTTTTTTTACAGTAAGAGTTGTGCAACAATGGAATCAGCTGTCTAGGGTGGTGGTGAGCTCCCCCTCGCTGGCAGCCTTTAAGCAGAGGCTGGACAAGCAATTGTTAGGAATGCTCTAGGCTGATCCTGCATTGAGCAGGGGGTCGGACTAGATAGCCTGTATGGCCCCTTCCTACTCTGTGATTCTGTGATTCTTACTGATAACATACTGTGGATATAACTGAAAGACTTCCAAGCTTAGTCAAGACAAAAAAGAGGAACAGAGGAACAGATATTTTGCACTGATAGATCTGCTTCTGTTCTCAATCTCTTGCTTTTGGCGAATCAGTCACATAACATCAAGACTGGGCTATTGTAATGCACTCCATGTGAGTCTGCCCTTTCAGTCCACATGGAGACTCCGGGTGGTATAGAATGCTGCCGCTTGCTTATTATGAGGAGCCAGGTGGAGCATCAGGGTTGCCAGATCTTACCTGGCTGCTAATGGGGAGGGTCCCTCTTTGTTCCTGGGACTTTTCAGGGTGTTCACTGTGATGACATCACCTCTGGGTGCCATCACTGCACCAGGCACATTGGCGTGAATGGGGGTCTTTGAGGATGGGGCTCTGTCCACCAGCCAGCTGGGTAGCAGCGGATTGGGGCCCCAGAAAGTGGGCAAACCCCCACCCCTGTAGAAGGAATGGCAACCCTATGGGGCATGTTTATTACACCTGTTCTACAGTCACTCCATCAGCTGCCTGTCAGTTACTGGTTTCAGTATGAAGTATTGACTGTGACATACAAAGGCTTGCATGACCTTGTTTCATTTGGGCCACCAGGCCTTGCATTTCTTTGCTGCAATGTTTGCATTTTGCATGCATGCTTGCCTTACCCATAGTTAGAAGAACTTCACTAAAATACTCCCAAACGGGGTCTTTTTTACAGCCTGCTGCCATTATAGGTTTTCTCCTCCAGGGAGAGAATATGATAAACCTCAGGCTATACACTAAAAGATCCAAAGATCTGTGGAGTATTCTGCTCAAAAGGTTTCACTTCCATTTTTATTGCTTGCCCCTCCCTCCTCACACTTAGCTTCTTGTGTAGATCTATTCTACTCCCAACAATCTTCTATTCACTGATTTTTTTTAAACTTAGCATTTAAGAGGTAAGGGGTTAATTCTGTGTACACAGATTTGCAAAGGAACAATGGGATTAAGGTATTTTTCTCAACTTTCTATACAATTTTTGTAAACTGCCCCGAGCCTGTTCGCTGGGAGGGCGGGGTATAAATAAAGTAAGTAAGTAAGTAAGTAAGTAAGTAAGTAACTAACTAAATAAATTATTATTATTATTTTGTTTGTGATAATATCATCTAGATAGAAAAACTGCCCTATAACCTTACAAAAACCTCTGGAATGGATTTACCAAAAAATCTAAACAGTGCAAGAATATACAGCCCCATGCTGCATACTTAAAAACTGATCCTTATTTCATGATGACTAATCTAAACAGAAACTATGTTTAAATAAATTTTCCCCTCAGAAAGCATTTTGTTTAAAATCCAATTTAAATTAAAAATACAATTTAAATTTTAAAAATTGGAGTTAAAAAAATATATATTGGTTTTTATCCAGTCTGCTGTGGTCTTTTATTTTGGAAGACTGCCTCTCCTGTGTTCCACTATGACAGCTTTATCATCTGTTCAGGGCCTTGCGTTGGTGCCATTCTTGCAAATGGAGAAGATCTGTTGTGAGCATTCTTTATAATAAAAGAATGTGGTTCAGGTAGCTCTGAATCAGATTTATCTTTATCTGATATGTCACTAACAAGTAATGCTACAGAGAGTGACCATGAAACTGTGGTCCCTCAGTCACTTCTGTGGGGAAAGGTTAAATTATGTTGAAATAAATGAGTGAACAACCATATCCAAAGCATATCATGCACTTTGGTGTATTAAAATAATTTCTACATTTTTACCTATTCAAATATTTGTCACTTTCTGTCACTTTTGTGATATTGTCTTTGGGCCATAAATAGCTTTGACGCTGAATTATTTTAAGTACTGCTTTTCATACAAATTAGAAAACATCCTGGGCTCATCTCATTTTGTAATTCAAAGACTAAATTTTGTTCTGCTTAACTATTTTATCCCTATTTCTGGCTACCCAAAACTAAGTGTGAATTTTAACGTTTTACAATCTCAGGGGAGCCACTGAGGATGACTTTCCTCATTTAGAGTCTTACTGACTAAGCCTTTGTTTCTTTAAGCCGATAAATCTGTGATGCTCTAGCTTTGGATTTCCTCTATTGAATAGGGGGTTAGACTACAATTACACAACATACATTTAGCCCATTTAAGTCTTTCTGATTAAACAGGGCCTACAGATTTTGGTTTAGCTTATAATTTCAGCCATTATTAATATTTGCTACTGCAAATTTCCCCTGCGCCAAGTCCTCTGTTTATGCTTATATGTGTTCACTACAGCTCTCTTGGCTTTCAGAACAGAAACAACCATATGTGTATTTTTCTATTTCTGCATTCTACAGCCAGTTGAGACCTCCCACCCACCCAAGCCAGAAGTCTCGGAAGATGGGAAAACGCATAAACCCATGATTTGGAGCAGTTGGAAGTAATATCAGTCTGTACCACTGCTTATGCTTGCTCCAAAGTACAGTGCAATAGAAAAAGCTAACTCCTGCCCTTCCCTTTTCTGTACAGAGATCTCATGGTGTTGGATGTTTTTGATTTCTCTAAAGAGACTTCACTATGAATTCTCTGTGGTTCATTGCAGAACTTGGGAAAGGGGATCTATATATTGCTGGACATGTTGCCATTACCAAGAGCCAGGGGCACTTGGCTCCTCATAAGTAGATTTACAAAGGCCTGTTGATAAATAGAAAGTTTATCTTTAAAAAAACAATTAAAATTTTTCATACCATAGAAAGCTGTAGGATAAAGTTATAGCAAGCAGGCTTATTTTTGCCAATTTCCGTGGAAAAACCCACATCTGCATTTTTAAGTTAGTCCTGTTAAAACCCACAATTTAGCATTTCTGCTGGGAAAGCATTAAAAAATTGCAATGGGCAAGTTTTGGACTCAAATATAAGGTTAACAATAATAGTTATAAATTTTCAACTACTTGTCTTCTGAAAATTGACTTTGAGAAGGGCTTTGCATTGATAGAATCTTGACCAAGAATTTTGTTGGCAGTCTCTGTGCATGTGTTTTACTGACAAAAATCTATCTGGGTTGCTACTGTATTTATTGTATAGTGCCTTTTTATGCACGATGGGTTTACCTACACAGATGGAGCAGCAGGAAACATAGGTACTTGTTGATGCAATATCTAAAGGTTGTTCAAATGGTGCTTCCTTTGACTCGTGTGTTGGGAAATCATGACTGGGAGTAGGATCCCAATATATGTCCATAATTGTATAAATCTAATGGACTTGGTTCATGTGAAGGACTTGCAAAAGAATGTGGGCATCTACTTCTTTTTACTTGGCTCAGATGTTTTCTTCCAGTAACATGCATAGACTTAACACAATTTGAGTCCAGTGGCACCTTTAAGACCAACAATATTTTATTCTGGGTATAAGCTTTTGTGTGCATGCACACTTCTTCAGATGCGTGCACACGAAAGCTTGTACTCAGAATATAACTTTGTTGATCTTAAAGGTGCTACTGCAATTAAACTTTTGTTTTGCTGCTTCAGACCAAGATGGTTACTCATCTGAATATGCATAGACTAAGTGAGCCACTGTGATTGCACTTAAAACAAAAATTGTGTAACCTGTTCAGAACTATTACTGTGGAACTATTACTATATCATTAAGTAAACACATTTCTGGCATACAGAAAGTATACCAGCTAAAATTATTTCTACAACCATTTGCCAGAATTTACTAGCATAAGGGAATCCCCGCCACATGTGAAAAAAATTGCCTTTTTGGTCTCACAGTGCCAAGATTTCCCATCTATATTTCTAGACCTTTTGCCAGTTTACTAGGAAATGAGCACCATGGATATGAGACATATTCGAAATCTTGAACTTTTCCTAATAGATAATTTTAGACAGAAAATTTTAACAGGTCTACAATGCAATTCTAATATTAAATCATTGTGAAAAGGGAGCTCTATGCCAGCTTCCTCCAGGGAAAGCTGAATGAATACTTTGCAGCTTGAGTCTGCTCAGCAGTATCATGGTGTGAAGAAGGAAGGGGGTTAATCAGTCATACCCAGGACTGCTGCATCTTCTAGTTCCCCAGCGGAAGGGGGAGCATATTTGTCTCTACCCTGCAGAGTCCTCAGATTTGGGAAGGGAAGGAACTGCAGTTCACCTGGATCCTCCTCCTCCCATCAGAATGCTCCTTCTTTCTCCCCTCTGCATGGTCAGTCTCTTCACTTCCTGAGAAACAGGAGTAGCCAGAGATAACTCCTCCTTGGCCATTGGCTTTGAGGGTTTACATGGTCCCTCATAGCCTTTGCAAGCTATGATGAAGGGGACAGCTTACCTCATGAAACCTTCCCCACCCCTTTCCAGCTGGAACACGCTGGTGACATTATTGGTGCTTCATCTTTTGGCCACGTAGTTCACTGTCAAGCCAAAGGGGCACGGCTTTGCTGGCAAGGTGAACTGTGGGCTGGTGTCACAAGCAGCTGCTATCACATGCTGTTGAGCAGCAGCAAGATTGGCCCATTGAGTGAAGGAAGCACCAGAGCCAGAAAATTTTGGGTGGTAGGGCAGGAGCACAGGGAACTTAATGAGATTAATGAATACTCCTAAAGCTATGGGGGAGGACTGGATTCCATAGGTTCAAAAACATTTGATAATCAACTTACAGTGGCCAAACTAGCAATAGCTTTGAAATTGAAAGCAGGGACGGTGCCCACTAAAAACCTATGGCTAGATAAAATTTGGGATTGCTTTTTATGGAGTGCTTATCAGACAGATTATTACAATCGGAACTTGATAATTACTGTTCATATTTATGGAACAGTGGTTCCCATTCTTAGATTATATGACATGAACGGATCATCTGCCTTACAACCCATACCTTATATGTGATACCCTATATTAGGTAATAATGCTCACTTATTTTTTACCTATTGAATGTATGTAGAACAGTAAGTTGCATTTAATGTCTCCTAACATAAAACTTGATAGTTTGCTTGTATGCTCAGGTGCGTTATGGTTATAATTGGTTATTTTTATGAACGTTTATCAGATGTCAATGCTACTGTATTGTACTGAAATAGTTAAAATAAAAATTATAAATTATAAGAAAAAATTAGATTCATTTCTAAATTAATTAGCGGTAACTGTAATTTAAGTCCTGGGGGGTTGTTCCAAGTGTTGCAAAGGACTGCGGCCGCCAGAGCACCTGGGTCTCCTGAGCCTCTGACAGCAGCGAGGAGAAGCAGCTGCTCTTCCTGAGCAGGGGAAGCAGAAAGCAGCCAGAGCATTGTCAGTGCCACGGCGGAGGAAGAGGAAGCAGAACTTTCATAGTCTCTGTGCCAGCCCTGAACTGGGTGTGGAGGAGGACAAGGATGGCACCAGGATGTGGGGGCTGCAAAGAGAAAGGTTGCTCAGCCCATACTGGTTCTGCCCCTCAAAGGTGGCTATGACGATTGTGCTGTCTTGGGGAAGTTGCATCCACCTCAACTCAATGCAAGCCAGCCCCACACTAAGAGCGTCATTCATAATAAAAAAATAATAGTTTTTAATATTCTCCCTTTCTTATTTGACTGTTTTTAAAAAAAATTATTTGCAAATATTGATAAACTTTAATTCTACCGCCACTTTTCCCACAGAGTGTCATATAAGATTATATTATTAACCATGAGTTGATCATGTCTTGCACAACACAATGTTCCCCACTCTTTGAAATTATTAATATCAAGTTTGAAATGAAACTTTCTAATAACTGGGGATAGAAGGAATATTGGAGGGATTAATTTACTGCTAAATTTTTGCAGTATCATAATTAGATTATCTATATAATGTTGTTCTGAACTTTTCCTAAAAAGGAGTCAGATTTAAGTTATTAGAATCTATTTTGAAGAACATAGCTTGATTTTTTTTCTGCAGTGATTTTATACCCAGCCACTAAATCAGATTTTTAAAAATTATTCTAATGATATACTTGTATTATCTACATCAGTTAAATAAAGGGCAACATCATCTGCATTAAGATTTATTTTATAGTGATATTTGTGAATTCTTATTTTTTGGACCTGATCCATCTAACCAATCACAAATGCAAATGGTTCTAAGCATAAGGCAAGTGACAGAACAGATAGCAGTCACCACAGATACATACTGGGTGCCTATATAACAGATGAACCCATCCTACAGTGTTCTCAGCTAAAACTTAACCTCATGAATTTTTCAAAGCACATGCCTTGTGAGATTCAAAGATCTGCACTGGCTCACTTCTGGGCACAATTCAAAGTGCTCTCCTCCTGGACAGCCATTAAGATTAGATTCAGAGGCCCTGCTGTTTGTGACATAGCCTTTATAATTAGGATGATGAGCAGGGTATGTTCTCTCATTGTATTTCAATGAGATCCCCATGGAAGCTTGCTTTGCCCCAAGCCTGCTCAGTTTGATGCACGAGGAAGAACACTTATATTTTTTCAGCATTTTTGTTGAGTTTTCAGTGTTTTGCTTTGTGTGTTTACACCTGTCCTTTGGTCTAGTTGTTTCTTTTATGGCATTCCCTGTCTATTTGTTTTGTTTTCTCCTTTTCAGTATGGGAGTTAGATATGGATGTGTTTTGTTGCTGGTGAATATGTTCATGGCTTTATTTCTAATCTTACTGACTACTTTTGATTAGTTAAACTGTTTAAACTGTTAAAGTTATGGTCCTTTGGAATATCAGTTATAGTGTGTTTAACTGGAAAGTGGTCATTTGTTTACAAGGAACAGCTTGACCAAATCATGTTAGTGACATGATAGCATTTAGAGAGAGTTCTGGATGGATTTTGTGTTTTGGCTAAGATATGGTCATGCTGAAGTTAGAGATGTTTTGTATGTAGACCTTCAAGCTTGTTCATTTGATGTTTTCCTTGAAGATGAGCCAGCGGACTTGCAGCTTTGTGGGATAAAGAAAACCACGGTATTTCAAATGTTTTAAATAATTTCTTTCCGCATAAGGAATTAACTATACCACCTCATTTAATGTAATCAACTTTTCAATTTCTACATGGTGGTGACTTGTTTTATGGAAAGATTAGCAATTTTTCTTCTTACTGGAAAGAAATTCCCCTTAAAAGCAAAAGTGACTAGGAAATTAAATTTTAAGCCTGTCCTGAGACTTGTGTAACTTGGCACCTGATTGCCAGTAACAGTGGTGACATTTTTCTGTCTTTTATTGCCTTCTACCAGAAGCATCTCTTCCCTCCAATTTTTTCTGTGTTTTCTACTTTGCTAAAGAATAGCTCTGTGGAATTCAAAGGTGTATAAGGTTGATTGGTCCTAATGAAGACACTGGTTTTTTGTTGTTTGGATTGTTTTGCGCTGATGGATAGATTATACTGTCAGTGTGTCTGTAAATTCCAGAGATTTAATAAACACTGAACTTCCAGGCTCTGTATAGCTGTTTTTAAATGTAATCTTATTTTCATATTATTTTATTTTACATTTTAACCCTGCCTTTCAGCCATCATAGGGCTACCAAGGCAGCTAACAAAACACACATAAGAAAATCTCATCCTAAAAAACCATTACAACCAATGAGCAAATCATTAAAACAATTAAAACCAAAGCTAAAATAAACACAAAGCATAGAAACAGCAATTAGAGCACATGTGGCCCGCAGGCTGGATCAGGCCCTTGGAAGGCCCCAATCAGGCTCGCAAGGCCCTGGCTGTTTTCTACTTCCATTTACAGTTCTGCTGCTGCTGCCACCATGTTAGAGCTTGCTTTACCAGTCTCTCTCAATCATACAAGAGAGATCAATAGGCAAGGCTCTCCTGTGTGATTGAGAGTCTGGTAAAGAACAAGCTGAGGCTCCTCCCCCTCTTCCTCCCAAGGGGAGGGAGGGAACAGCCAGAGCTTGCTTCCTGGCCAGGTTGCAGGAGACAAAGGGCAGCCTTATTTCCTTCTATTGGCTGAGGCCCCTCCCTGAAAGGAGGGAAGGAATGAAGGAGAGTTTGGTTTGCTGGGCTGCCTCAATTGCATGGGAGAAATATCAAGCACCTTTAAGACCAACAAAGTTTTGTTCAAGGTATGAGTTTCTGTGTGTCTTGCTACAGTGTGTGTGTATGCGTGTGTTTTGCTGGGCTCTTTATGCCAGGGCTCTCCTGGGTGCCCTCCCCCTTTTCACTGTATTCATGCCCTCATGATCTAGTCTTTCTCAGTAAGAACGCAATGTGAACTGTTTTAGAGGAGGAATAACAATAAGCCAGTAAAGTGGATTTGACTGAGAGTGTGTGTCCAGTCACCCCCTTTGTAGGAAGTTGTAGTTATTACTCTGGAGAAGAGTATAGTTTTGTAGACAAACACATGGCCCTCAGTCTGTGTTAGGATGCCTTCTCATGTTCTTGACTAGCACATGAAGCAACTTATGTACAAAAGATTGCAATGCCCAGCCATTTGATGTTTTCCCCGGGTCCTAGGCTAGGAACACTAAGCATGAGATTTCTGTAATAAATGTCAGTAAATCAAAAGTAGGTTTGCAGCTTACAGACACCTGAACAGCATACTCAAGATTGCTACAGCACAGACATTTTGATGTAGAAATTCAGAGCAGAGGTGCCAGTTATCAGAGCCTGTTAAATAGACAAAATATTGCAAGATTGCTAGTGTTTTAAGCATGTTTTATTTAAAGTTTAAAAAATCTTTAATTGTGTTTGTGTGTCCTTTATAAAGTTTATATCTCCGCTACCTGGCATTACATTTTATGACACACATGGCCCAGCCCAACAAGGTCTAATTCATGTCAGATTTGGCACCCATAACAAATGAGTTCGACACCCCTAAATTAGAGCATTGGGGAGAGGGAGGGAGGATCATTGAGAGATGCCAAACGAGACAAAAATGTCTTCACCCACTGACAGAAGATGGCAAAAGAATATCAGAATGTTTATATCACACTTAACTTTTCACAGATCCATTGTGGCTAACAAAACATCACTATATCTAATTCTCAATGTGATCCCATCTATGAATATTTAAATGCAGAGACTGGGGCCATGAACAGACCACACAAATCTTTCTACAAACCCAAGGAAAGTCCCAGGTTTTCAAAAAAATCTGAAATCTAAATGCACACACACACTTGGGTTGATCCCCAAAGTAACAGAAGCAGTGCCTGTAGCTCTAAGGGACAAGTGCTCTCTGTGGCCATTGTTGGGCAAGCACAACAGTACTGCCAGCTCTCAAGCCTTGGTTTGTGTTACTCAAAGTCAGAGGGAGGGGGGCAGGACCCTTTCCAGGGCTGTTTTGGCCTTTGATGGCTGACTCATTGGTGCCACGCCCACCAGCAACCACCAGGTGACTTGATACTACATGACTTCCATGACTCACCCATGTGTGGCTGCTTGCTACTGTTAAACAGCAGCTGCCTCACAAAAGCCAGTGTTGTGTAGTGGTTAGAGTTTAGGATTTGGGAGACCCGGGTCACATTTTTGCTCTGCTGTGGAAGCTCACTGGGTGACATTGGACAAGTCACATGATCTCAGCCTAACCTACCTTACAAGGCTGTTAAAGATAAAATAAAAAAGAATGATGTGAGCTGCTTTGGGTCCCCATGTGGAAAAGGACAGGGAGTAAATGAAGTCAATAAACAAATACAGCTGAAAAGGGTAAATACAGGTAAAAGGTAGCTAGGTTGGTGGGTGGCAAGGAGAGAAAGAAGCAAGGAAAGGAGAAAGTATATTGAGACTGTCAGGAGGAGGGGGATGGAGGGGAAGAATGAGGTGCTCCCCTCAAATCCTAGCTGGTACCCCACACTGCAACCAGCTTGAGCCTCATGCCCCTGGCCTGGTGGCTGGCACAATACAATTGGACCTGACAGCCAGTACTATGCAACAGGGCCAGTTCTCCCAGGTGTCAGGGGGAGGAAAGGAGGGCAAGTTGAAGACAGGAGGGCAGAGAAAGGGAGGTTGACAGGTGGGTGGGATGGAGGGAAGGAAGCAGGAAAAGGGGAGAGGCTATGGAAGTTATCAGAGAAGGTAAAGAGGAGATAGTGTAGGAAGGGAAATAAGATGCTTCTGACAAGTCCTTTTAGGTCCCCGCTTGTTAAATGCAAATTTGTACAGATGAACACACAGTTAAACAAGACCTGTTGACTACTGCTTTAAAATATTGTAGGTGGCTATGCTGTTTGAAAAGTGGGTTGGTGTAGTGGCCAAGAGCGTCCTCTATCACCTGCACTTGTCTTGCCAAATGACTTCCTGTTTTAATTTAGTTTTTAGCTGGCAGATTAAGAACACTGAGTTTTAAGTGTATCTGTTAATGTGGATATAAACAGGGCAACACACCTTCCACTGGCAAAAGAGCATTTTGTGTCATTGAAAGGTGTCTGGTACTGAAGGAGCAGAGAGGCACCAGCAGAATAAAACAACAGGGTCTAAACTATTTTCAGTTGGATACTGTGAAATGCTTCCAAACTTTAGCCCAAGGCTGTTAGAGAAATAGGTGCTAATCAGAATTACTTTAAGAATGAATATCTAAAGTAACAGCCCCATAGTGATGCATTCCAACACCTCATGCTAAATAGACCTCTGCAGATTTTATAATTAAACTGTGAAACATGCTTGGCCATTAGCACAGTTGATCCCAGATATTCATCTCCATCAGATCTCCATACTTCATAGGGGACCTTCATCAGATGACTTCATGGTCACTGTATAATCACACTGGGCTTTGCACTGGCTCAGAACTTTGGTTTGGAAATTTCTAGAGCTTTTGGGCATGACATTTCAATTGGGCATGCAGTTCAGACGCCATATGCTCGAGAGAGTTTTCCTGCTGAGTTCTCTTTTCCAAAAAAAGTCTTATCCTCCCTTGCTACTTTTGTCTTCTGTTTTCACCACTATTCTTTCTTCTTCAGTTGTCTCTGGTGACTGGCACAGAAGACAATGTTCAAAAGGTATTGTCAGTGTGGGGAAAGCTGTCTTCCACTGACTGCTACGATTGGTATTTCTTGTTCCTGAAAAAAACAGTGCACTATTGAGACTTGTATCCACCCCCTCAAGTTTACTAAGAATGCAAGACTCCACTCTTTGGGAAGGTGCATTCTTTCATTCTCAGAGGCAGTGACTACACAAAAGCCACAATCTCAGGTACCAAATGACTTGACACCATGCCACTGAAATCTCAAGCCTGGACTTTTGTTATGAAAACAGTGAACAGAGAAACTGAAGAAGTGTTAGCTTGACTACTTTCTCTAGTAAAACCAAAGAAGCACAGAGCACCAATAGCCACTGCAAACGCAGTCTCCATCAGTTCCTGCAGCTAGTGCTCCTTTATAAGCCTGCATTTTATCAATTCCAGTCCCTTCTGCAGAGACACTTGGAATTGGAGCCAATCCTGGAATGCCTCCAGGGTATCACTCCCTGTCAGCTAACAGGTCCCCCTCGCCTGATGTCCAACCTGGGATATATACTTGCCACCTCAGCTGTTGGTACCATTTGTTACAGTATCCTGCCTACCACTGTTGGCATTTCCATCAGCTCCAACACTTCAACCTTTGGGCCTGATGATCTTGCATCCACCAGTCCTGATACCACACATGAGAGTGGTACTTGCTGTGTTTCTCAGCACCACACTCAGAGTGCTGTCAGCAGCTTAGCTGTGTTTTTCTCAGCCAGCCTCCCCTTGATCTAGACATGACGCTTCTGCATTGCTTTCACATTCAGAATCCTGCCAGTAATTCGAATTTGGGTGATTCCGGCAAGGATTTGTGTATATTTGTGGATTCTGATTTGTCACCAGACAATCTGCATCTGATGCTCTGTCTCTGAAGATCTGAGATACTACTCAGAGCAAGGCCTCCCCCTTAGGTTTACAGTTAAAGCAGCAGTCCCAGAAAATCAAGAATCCAGTTTTTTACTAGTAGGTGGTATCATGGATGCAAACAGAAAGGGGTGACATTTGTGTTTGTATTTGTGGCAGCACCACGGCTGAGGAAAGCCTCATCCTGACCAATAGGCATAGAGTTTTCCTGCATTCCCATTTCCTCACTTGTAAATTTCTGTTTCTATGGTAGTATTTTTTTTCTGTTCTGCACATGTTTTGCTTCCTCTAGTGGTTCCTCTAGGTCACTATGCAGAGACAGACAACGGCAAACCACCTTTGAACATCTCTTGCCTTGAAAATGCTGTGGGGTTGCTGTAAGCCTGTTGTGACTCTACGGCACTTTCCAGCACCCTAGTCCTATAATTTGTAATTATGCTGGAGTTTTGCCTGTATAGTAAAGCTTGTATTAATCAAAAGAAAGTGATTGCCTTGATTCTTACCTACAAGTCTCACAAAAGCAGCCCTCATTTGGATGCTCCTCCTGGCAGGGAGGTGGTGGCAGTCTACCAAAGGGAAATGCTCTAAAGGGAGCTGGGGAACAGAGAGCAGCTTAGGAGGGAGCTGGGGAACAGAGAGCAATTCTTGGTAGGATGCCAAAACTGCTTCTTTCCTAGCTTCCAAGCAGGGCTGTGTCTGAGGATGGCTTGTTGGGCTCTGGGGCAGAAGCATCATAGACTGCACCTTTCAAATGCCTGCAACACTATCAGTGCTCCAGACCCTCCTTAAATCAATAAAAGAATTATGAGAATAAATCAGCTCTTCTCACACTGACATCAAAAAGTCCTGAACGTCTTTACAAGATGCAGCAGGAATTATGTGGGGTTTTTCCTTCTCCCATCTGTCCCCAAATTCTGTTGTGGTGGAGGCTTCTCAGGGCAAAGGGAGACAAAGAATCCCATTCTCGTCCCCCTCCATAAGACGGTAGAAAACTGGATGGCACGGGCAGAAGGATATCTTCAGCGACCTTGTATCTGAAGGCAGGCAACCACATGAACTGTGTGGCCAGATACCAGTTTTCCCTTTCGTTAAAAAATATCCCCAGCATAGGACTGCCTTTTAGAGGGTGAGAACCAAATGGAGGCGCCTTTCAAAAACAAAGCCCTCAAGCTAAAAAAGAAAAAAAAGAAGAAACTGGGTATGTCTTAGCACATCACTGACATACAGCCATAGGCTTAAGGCATCATGCATGACATTGACTGGCTTCCTGTAAAAGGTGCATTTTAAAAAGTCCTGTGTTTTTTTAATCTGTGTATTTTACCTGTGGGATTACTGGCTACCTGTGAGACTGAGTGATGGCAGTTCCATTTTGATCACTGCAAGCGCACTTGAAATTTCAGGCAGAGACACTAGTCATAAGTGCCCATCAAAAATCATCCTAGGTGTTAAAGCCGTGGTCCTTCCTTTCCAATTCAGAACGAGTAGCCTGTGCTTCTGCCGTCACTCCTAAAAATGGGACTACCTTCATGTGATTTATACAGTACTGTTTTTGATAACTTGTGTTGATGCTTCTATTAGAGTGGAATGCTTTCCACTGACAGAGGCTGGAATCACGCTGAAAAAAGTTATCCAGATTCTTCTTTGGCTCCTGCTAGACTTTGGGGCATAGTCAAGATACTGATTTTATGTATGAAGTACTAAATAGCTCAGGATCTAGGAATTCATAACACCTCCCTTCCGGTCTCCAAGATCATCCATGGGTATGTGTTTGACCTTTTCTGTCTCTATGCCAAGTTCATACAACAATGTGGAAAGGTGTTTTTGTGGAATTCCAAGTCATGCATTTCCCAAAAATAACACATGACCTTTACATACAAATAAAAAAACCTAAGGAGATTTTTAAAGGACTTTATTTCATAAACTTGTGAGTATAGGGAGGATATTTTTTCTTTAGAGCTGTTAAAAACCTCGTGGCAGTCTTAGAACATATGCATTCCCTATTCTCTACTTGTTTGAAAGCCAAAAAAGTGTAACTTGATCTTTGAGCCACGTTTGGTAAATACTAGTTTTGTGGGTACATTATGTTCTGTTCTTAAGGAAAAGGTTGGCTGCCAAATATTTAGGTCTTTTATATCCACTATTTTTTTTTCTCTTTACATTGCTGGATAGAATTAATGATCTATATTATAATGCTCCGATTGCTATGTGAAATCACTTGTTGGTTACTTGCTAAACATGTCAAATGGCTTTGAGAAAATGCCTCTCTGATAAATCTTCTGTGGAGCATAATTCTTGAGAGGTGTTAAAATTGCCAGTCCACTGTTTGTTTCCATTTAGCAACCTATTATACAGCATAAAGCATGCATACTAATAAGAGTTTAAATGTGGAATAGCCATTTTAAAGGACATGAATGGCTTCTCGGTAAAGAAATAAAATGTTTCTAGCTTGGCAGTCTTGGGAAATGGCAATATTCCTTTCCATATTCTTTTTCCCCTTACAAATATTTAGGATATCTTTATACCACATTTCCCTAAAAGCCTTAGAATTATAGCGATATACAGCACTAGAACACCAAAGGTTTAAAAAGAATAGCTGCTACAGTTAGAACCTATTCAGATGGCAATGCTTATGGTACAATGCAACATACAGCATGAGGTGAGCTTATTTCTAAGAATCTTGTATGCCTACCACTGCACATAGGGTGTATAGTTGCTCAGTTGCTGCAACTGTTGTAGGTTCCCTCTCCCCAACCCATCATGTTTCCTTAGGATCTGTGAATCCTTAAGTGGCTTCAGATTGTATTGCTCTAGTACTGCCAGCATCCACTTCGGCTTGTGTCTTGATGTAGAACATGAGGGAAGTGGTAAATCAGAGAGGAAAGATAATATAAGGGCTCCCTTATACTAAGAGCCTTTGCAGCATGTGTACAAAAGAGAGCCTGCATCCAGGCTTAATGGCACTCAAGCACACCCGCCTAAGATGTAGAATATTTCTGTGACTTGGCCTTTGACCGTGCATTGTCTTCAAAGCACAGATGAGGATTGTCTTCTATTTGTACTGAATATTGGTGGAATGTAATACCTCTCTGTTCTTCAAAATTTCATAAAATCTACTTGGAGCTGTGAGAGCTGATATCTCCTTGCCCCTGTGCTGTTGGAGCACAGGGAAGAAGCTACAATAATTGCTCCATACGAAACCATCCACATGAAAAGATCAGGCTAGCTTTTTAAAGCAAGAATATCTTGTTAGTTTCCTAGTTAGGGCTCATTAGCAGCTGATAGAACATGTGAAGAATTTTTGCTTAATAAAGAATACCTAGTATGCTAAACTGTTCAGGAGAATTTTTAATGTATCTTTCTTTTTAAAAATAAGCGGCGGAGAGAACAAGGGGAGAAAGCTCAAAATCAAGTAACTAAATAGAATTTTAAAAAGAAAAGTAAATATACAAATAAAATGGAGACAAAAATATAACAGTAGTGGTAGATCTACATATACATTTCTATAAAAGGTTTCCAAATATCTAAAAATAAATCCATATGCAATTGTCATTGATATGCCATGCATTCAAATATTGATAGAGTTCTAAGGTCCTCAATCCACTGATTTACAGGAGGTGGGTATTTATTTTTTTCCAATGTTGTAATGTTACTGTAACGTTCCTGCCGCATTGTTGCAGTAGTATATTGCACTTCTTGTAAGCTAACTACTATTAGGGGTTAATTATTATTTTTATGCTTATATTTTTATTATATTGTATTATGTTAATAGTGCTGTTGTCATGTTACAGTTACTTAATAAAATGTTGAACTGAGGGGAAAAATGTTGTAATATGAGAATCCATGGATTCATGTAGCATGAAGGGTCCATTTTCATTTACCATCAGTTAGCCTCCAAGACAGGCAGATAGTTTAAAAGTACATAAGCATACTCAAAAATCAATGACCATTCTAATACAAAATTAATATGAGTAATAACTTCTTCCCAGAAATAAAACAAATGACTGGGTATGCTTAAGGGACATGCTTCAGTGAGCTACAATGCCAACAGTTAAGACGCCTTACTCAATCCTTTGCTAAAGAATCTCTGTGGTGTCCAGTATACCCTAAACATAATTTTTTGCTGAATTAGTTGCAGCTTAATATCCATGGAGATAGAAAAGGTATAAACTTTAAGGCTACATCCCACTGCTTTAGCAAAATAGGGTGACTGAGCTCCTTATTCTATTCATTCCTTAGAGCCTGCATATGATATTAATCAACACCAACTATTAACAGACAAATAAGTAGGTTTCGTTTTGTGCATCAATTCCATTAGAGTTTCCAGGAGCAAAGGGGCCTCTGAGATTCTAATAGAGCAATCCTATGTTGCGCCTGCACTGCAGCACTGCTAGTTGTCTTACTAAGGGGATAGTTACACAACAGCTGAATGGAAAAAAGGTGCCCCAACAGTGTTGCCGGATGCTGCTGTGGTATTGTCCGTGGCAATCTTGCCACAGTGGTCCATTCCAGCACTGTTGCGAGGCAGGGGCAACAGGATAGACAGAGCAGGCAGGACCAATGGGAATCATGAGGCAAGGAGGCTGAGCCAAGCATCTGTCACTGGCAGGGGCAGACAGGAGTGACACTCCTCCTCTGCTGCACCACCCTTAAAGAGACCAGCCCATTACAATCCTGGGCCACATGTCAGTGGGGAGGGGGGCATCACCTGTCAGCCCCACGGGCACCCCATGGTGGCACTCCACAAAAGAGCACACAGGGTCCCAGAGGATGATGACAGACAAGAATGTGTACATGAGGGTGCCCACCGCTTACTGCCAACCGTGGCATTCAGGGGGTGCCCACACCATCGAGGGTGTCTCTATGCCAACCTGCACTGAAATTTTCTATATACAAAGGACATGCTTTACCACTGAACTGTGACTGGCCATTAAAACAATTCCCTTCAGTATCAGTCTAGTAACTAGACTCTAGTTTCTAGGTGGGCAAGAATGACTTACTGGAATTTTGGTGTGTGTAGTATAGGAACATCTGAAAACTTGTTTCCAAGTTTGATTAATTCTAGTTATATGCACAAGTAGCTTATATACTAAATATACTTACCCAAGAACAGGTCTTATTGGTTAAGACACCAAAACTTTGGAACTCCTTCCCCAGGGAGATACATCTGTCTCCCTCTATCATTGTCTTCCACCAGCAAGTAAAGACTTTTTTGTTTCACATTTTCCCACTAACTGTTACTGGTCCTCCTCTCTGGTTGTATTGTATGTGTTTTACCAAGCTGTTTAAAGATTTTACATACACATTATTTTAAATGCTGTTTTAATATCTTGATTTTTTAATGTAGAAATATTTTGACGTTTCTATGTTCACTGTCTTGGAGACCCTATAATAGGTATACCTATAATGGGTATAAAGGTGGCATAGAAAAATTTAAAATAAATAATAAATATTATCACCATTATAGCTTTAAGAATCTAGAAAGCAATGCCTAATATTAAAACCAGAATTGTAAAGCGTATGCTACAACTCTAGGCAAAAGCCAGAAAACTGTTTGCTATTAAAATAGTGCTACTATTAAAATAACAGATCAAGAGGTCTGACAGAACTCTAAGATTTTTTTTTTAAATCATCACTGTAATTTAAGTCTTAATCCTAATTGGCATGCTGTTCAATTCAATTCACAGTGGAGTGTTGAAATGAATGGCACTGTGTATATTTGCTATGGTGTCCTGTTAGAAAGAGCAGGAGTGAACGCTGTTTGCCCTCTAGCCCTGCCGCAGGTAGAGGCGGACATAAGAGCGAAGCACGGCTTCTCCTATTGGTTACCTGCTATAATTGCAGAATACAGAACTAGAAGAATTGGCCTGCGTCCAATGCCATACGATTGCTTTTTTAAAAATCTACTTTTAAAAAAAGGATTGCCATTGCTTTATTTCTATTTTAATTTTGAAACTGTATGCTGGCCTTGGTGATCAAAGACAGAAACAAAAAACAAGTGTTCACTGAATTGTTAATTGATGAAACCTTGCCTAATGTAAACAATAGTAATACTTACATTTTAAAATAAATTTTTAAAGTTTCCATTTTCATAACAGAAGTTGTCTGTTATTATGGTAGGTATCAAACCTACTAATTCTACAAGAATCTTTTTTCTTGCTTTAATAAAGTCATTGCTTGACTAATATATGGCTCATCAAATGACATTTTTGGATTTTTTTAATCTGTGTGTCTCTTAATTCTTGTTCTTAATTTGTATTGTCTTTTAATTGGGGGGGGGTTACTTTACACGTTTGTTTTTATCTTGATAACCAACATACCAATCTTGACACTAAGAAGAGAAGGCAGGATATAAATACTTTAAGTAAAATTGGGGAGATGGACAACCCTAAATAACCTATCCCCAACCCTCTTATTTAATGTAAGGTGATAAGGTTAATTTATTTCAAGAAACTCAGGGTTTTTTTAAAAAAAAACCTGCACAGTAACCCTGTAAAATATTTTGGGCTAGTCATTATTTTTTAGCCTAAATAAAGCCATTCAGTGAACTTCACAGTTAAGTGGAGGTTGTAATTTACATACCCCATCTAAGGCCTTAACAAATATTCTTTAACCTATAGGGCCCAGCCTAAAAATTAAGGAGCCAGACTCATTTTCTGGCCATTGTTTTGCATTTAATTGACCATATTTTCCCACTGTTGCTATCACAAAATCTAATCCTAAATTCTTCACATCTTCTCATAATTTTAAAACTATGACAAAATTGTAGTATATGAATATAGATTAACATGCTTATTATCATCAAACCCTAACCTAAATTAATGTTGCTTTTAAAAGCTCTATCTAATTGAATATCAGAGCAAGTCGAGAAACTGGTTAGGAAATGAATTCATCTGCTACTACTGAATAGTATAAAGTTAACACATAAACAAGCAATGACAAGAACTTTATGCATATGTATTTCTGTTATATACAGCAAAACATATTCTGATGTGAAATGTTTTGTACTTTTCCTGAGGATCACTGAGACACACTACAATAAAATCCTCACTGAAAACACTAGATGGCACATCGCAATGTCTAGGCACCATGATGACCTGGCACCTGGGATTTGTCAAGTCCAGCGCTCCAGCATATCACAAGGACTCTTAGAGTACTGTAACCTGTACCAGATGTGCCAATGGTATCCTAGGATAGAGCTGATGGCAGCAGCATCTCTACTTTGAAACAAGGGAATTCCTAGTATCTAAAATTAAAGAATAGACACTGGGATCTAACTAGTACATACACAAGGCAAGATGATAACCTAGTACTATCACTGAAGTTCTCTTATTTATACATGTGAAAGTGTCCTTTCTACATAAGTCTGAAGACATATGTATTATACAGGTAGATGTGTCAAGTAGCCCATGATTGGCTCTCACTCATCAGTCTGTGCATGTACTGGCAAATGTAAATTTGCTACCAAATAAGTGGCACCAAGATTCAAAGATAACAGCTTGGAACAAAGCTTCTTGCTCCAAATCCTTTAGATATAAGAGTCCTTGGCCATGAAGAGCTTTAAATGTCATAACAAGCATCTTGAATTGGACTTGGAAAGAAACTGTCAGCCAGTGCAGCTGTTTTAAGATGGGCAAGATATGTTCCCATCAGCTAGTCCATACAAATAACCATGATGCCATATTATGAACCAGCTGCAGTTTCCAAGTTACCTTCAAGGCCAGCCCAACATACAGCGTGTTACAGTGATTCCAGTGCAAGGGTTCAGAAGCATGCAGCATGGCCAGATTGGCTGAGTCTGAGAAAGGAGAGAGTTGGGCAAACCAGATGCAGATAATATAAGGCATTCTTGGCCCCTACACCAACCTGCTTTTCAAGCAATGGCAGCCCAAAGCTCTTGATCTGCTATGCAAAAGCCAACTCCACTCCATCCAGGACAAATGGATCTTTAAAACCTAGATTCATTTCCCTGATCAGCAAATTGTATCTCTGTTGGCTTTCACCAGCCACATGACACTTGTGGATGAAATTAACAACTGTTATTCCGGTCATTCCAGAGACAGAGTGGCGAGGATCAATGGGGAGTGACCTGGAATCCATCTGAAGACTGCATAATCATCTCTCTTCCTATTCACATATTTCCTCCCAAGAACACATTTTCCCAAATACAGACAAGAAAGAAAGTACATGACAGAGTGGAAGATCATTGTACCCATGCTCTTTCATGTCATGCAGAACAGTCACCTTCCAGCATTAAGCCAGCATATATTGTAGACTCCAAAAATTAACACTTGAAAGTTTGAGATGTGATGGATTCAACAAATTCAGGAAAACATTCCCCCCCCCCCTTGTCTCTCTAGAGGACTTTCTCGGAGGAAATTTGGGGGAGTACTGAAAAGAACTCTTTTTAAAAAAAATTCTGTTCCATGATCAGTGAAATACTTTGTCAAACAGGATTCTATGTATTCTACTGGAGGATATAGTTCTCACCACTTTGAAGAGGCAGTCATGAGACCTTTCCTGGAAAAGGTGTCCCAGGATTGCAGGAACAAAAAGAACTACTGCCTAGTGGACACTATTCCATTCTTGGCCTAGGTGCTTGAGTACATGACTATATAGCTTCAGGCGGTCTTGGAGGAGATTACATAGACCCATTTCAATCTGCAATCAAGCCTCAGTATGGACAGAAATGACTTTGCAGTATGGACAGAAAATGACTGTGCTTATCTTGAATGAGTGACAGGGGAGTGTGTCCCTGCTGATTCTCCTGAACCTCCTGGCTACTTTTGATACCATCAACAATGGTATCTTTCTGGAGAGGCCAGCTGGGTTGGGAAGTAGGGGGCACCATGCTGTGGTGGTTCTGCTCTTACTTGACTACCTGATTCCAGAGGGTGGTGCTGGAAGACTGCTGTTCAGCCCATAACATTTATGCTATGGGATCTGGGAATCATCTTATCCCTCATGCTTTTAATATCTACATGAAACTGCTGGGATTTGGAACACATGCCACCAGTAGGTAAATGACACCCAGCTCTGTGGACCTGTCAAGATCCTGAATAAGTAAAACAATGCAATGGATAACAGCCACATTTCATCCAAAACATAACTGGCAATTTTTGCATGTTTTGCCCATTTGGAAAGTTAAGACCAGCAATGTAAAGACATGGGCTGAGGACAGACTGGATATCTGGCCCGCTTTGCCTCTGCTTTAGAAGCGGAGGCAGAGAGGCCGTACAGACTGCCGCAGCTGTCCCCCGTCAGCGGGCTGCGCTCACCCGTCGGCAAGGCGCTGTCCATGCGCTGCAGCCGGAGACCCCTTTGATCCAGTCTGCGGCCATCTGGGTACGCGTCCCTGCCGCTTCCTGGCAGTCTGGATGCGTCAGAAAGCAGCGCCGGAAGTGTGAACCGGCTGTTCCAGCTACTGTGGCTATGCGAATAGCCATGCCTCGCCGGAACAGCCACGTGCTGCGCGCCGTCCCAGTGGAGGCTCCAGGGGCCAGCTGACAGAGTGGATGCGCCAGTCCACCTCCATCCCGGTAAGGTCCCGCAGCTCTGGAGCCAGTGCGAACGGGCAGCCACGGGACAGATTGGCCCCAGGGCTTTTTTGCCTGCTCACGCTGCGCTCCAGATCTCCAGTCTGTCCTCAGCCATGGTGAAAATTTCATAAGATATTCCTTTGATATTGACCAGATGTAGTCAAGAACAACAAGACAATGTTTTGTTACATGGTTCTGTTTTGAAGAAGTTTCATCAAAACGATATGCCATTCCAGAGAACATTGTTAACAACTTCAAATACTATGGAATAACCAGATGTGTTACTTGTTTGTACTTATTTAAAGTCTTACTACAGAACACTGTACAATAGAATTTTGAAGTGCACTATATACAGTTTCATTTGTGTCTTATGTTCTGGAAGATTCTGAATAAGGACAGATGAGGGCCAATAAACTGAAGCTCAGTCCAGACAATGGGTTGATATTAAGTCAATGACAAAGCAGCTCAAGTACTGAGGAGTCAATCTGTCCTGGTGAGACTTGTACACCCCCTCCCCTGAAACATCAGATTTATAACTTGGTACTGCTGCTGGATTCTGGTCTACAATTGTAGGACCAGATCTTATCAAAGACACGTAGCCACTGCTCAGAGAGTGTGATCTAGTCACAATAATCCATGCTGTGATCACATTAGATTACTGTAGTGCACTCTACGGGCGCTGCCTTTGAAAACTGTCCAGTAATTTAGGCTGGTACAAAGTGTGGCAGCCAGGCTATTGTCAGTGATGGGATTCAGGGACTGTGTCACCGCTGTGCTGAAAGATCTACAGTGCTGACCATCTGTCAGGACCTATCACTACTGTACACATACACAACCTTATAGTTTGATTAAATGTGAATAATCTGGATGACAAATATTACATTATAAATTATGCATTTATGTTAGAGCAGTAAAATAAATTTAGACCTAATAGGAACCTTTGCATTTATTTCAATTTTTCTAGTATTTTTTCTTAGAAAAAGAAGATTTTTCATGGTTTCAAAATTTACATTCCTATTCAAAATTTGTGGGGCGACAGTTCTTGAAATTTAGCAACCTTAAATCCCTACATTGATGATAATTTTTCACAAACCTTCAAATCTACCATTTTTCTCTTGTTATCACATATCACATCCTGGACAGCCCTTTTTCAAAGCACGGCATGGCACTTCATGTATGCCCAGGAAGGTTTCCATCATCTGTGTTCCCAAAGCAACATAAAACCCTCATCAGCTATACTGACAGAAAATGGTTTTACTGTTTTTCTACGGCCTACTACAATGTTAGGTCTCAGAGGACAGTGGATTCTTTTTATTTATATTCATGTATGTATTTATTTATTTGGGTATAGAATTTTTATTGAAAGAAAGAACAAATAACCAAGAAAACAGTACAAAGAAAGATGAAAAACTATATAAAAGGAGGCTTATGATTTTCTCTGTGACAAATATAACTATGATTTATAAAGTTTTCTCTTACTCCATGGTTACTAAGAAAGTCATTATATTTTCTATTGTTTAAGTACAGTGGATTCTATAGGGCTACAACTCAAAGGTCCCTGACCCACATTCTAATCAATCTTTCCCCTGGATCTGATGACAATTTATGTCACAGACAGCAAGAACTTACTTTATTGGTTAATAATGGCCTGCTAGAGGACAGCTGAGCAGGGGTGGGAAAGGGCCTATAAAAAATTTCACAGTAAGCTTTTGGAACAGAAAAGACTATCACATAAAAATCAAATACCTAGTATTCATCTGAAAACCACTTACTGGCCCTGATCACATGCAGAATTAGCCGCGCGATAGGCATGAATGCCATGTAGATTTTAAGGGCGTGATCACACCAGAACATCTGGCAAGCGTCCCACACCTGTCAGCAGCCCGCTTCTCTCCGCTGAAGAAGTGGAGTTAAAAGATACTAGGGAAAGTCCAGTATCAAACAGGTTTGCTATGGGCCACAGATGGACTTTCCCCATGTGATCGCTCCAGCGCACACTCATGGTGTTGGGGATAGTCTGATCAGGCTATCCTGACGCCATGCCGTTGTTTCCCCCCCCCCTTCTCAGTATGCGCATCACTGCATACTGCCATAGGAGCCCTCAGGGTGGAGATGCAATTCATTGATCCCCCGTTTAAGCACCTCGGGAAAAAATGGCAAAAAAAACCCCCGACTGACCCGCGATTGCGTCTGATCACGCAGTGGCAGGCTGTGCCTACAGCTTCACAGAACTGTGTGATTGCGCAACTGCGGGTCAAATTACTCCGGAGCAAATAGCCTCACTCCCCCCCCCCCCGCAAGATTATCTCGCTCGTGTGACCGGGACCACTATTACTCTTTATGGATGCAGAGTGGCTTTCTCAGGTCTCTATGCTGAAACCTCAGTATGGGACACCAGACTGAAAAGCAGTTTAGTTTTATACCCTAAATAATTATGATACCTGCATTAGGATACCTCCACAGCATCACTCAACCCATAGAGTTCCTAGGACAGCTGCTGGTTTCAAGCATCTAACCTGTATATTTTCTGGATAAGGATCTTAAGGTAATCTGGAAGCTGGCCTCCAAAAGATAGAGAAGCTGATTCTATCTCCCGCCCTTCGAGATCCCCTGCCTAATTTCTAGAAAACTGAAATGTTCATGTTAGCCAGTTGTGCATATGAAGGACTTGCTCTCTGTTCTTATAAAGAGATCGAGATGGGTAGCTGTGTTAGTCTGTGGCTGTAAAAAAAAAAAAAAAAAAGCAAGTGTCCAGTAGCACCTTAAAGACTAACAAGAATCCGCCACAAATTTTGTTAGTCTTTAATGTTCTACTGGATTCTTGCTCTTTCTTATGAAGAGTTCGCAGATCCCTCAGAATACTCTTGTGGACCCCAGGCACCTACACAAAAACGATGCTACAGGGGAAGCAAGAACTTGCCCTATAATTGTAGTATGGCAAGAACTGCCTTCAGGTGATCAGGGAAAAAACCATTCACAAACTACCAGTTTCTTTTCCTCATTCAAGTTGCCAATGCGCCACAAAAGCCTAATATTTCATAGGCCAGCATGCTATTAGAAGTTCTGAAGTCCACAGATTATTGGCAGGGCTTCCCTTTGCAAAAAAATGCACTACCCTAAAGCTGCAATCCTAGGTACACTTACTTGGAAATCCCAGTGAAGTTAATGGATTTTGCATCTGTGTAACATACAATAATACAATGCTTTGTCTCTAAACATTCCTATCAGTCAGGTTTGCACAAAGCTGGAAAGCAATGGAATCAAACAGAAACAAAAAAATATTTCTGATTTCCTAAAAATAATTTTGCAATGGGATTAAGATTAATACATTATCATTACACTTGACTAACAGTACAATCCTAAATAGAGTTAGACACTTCTAAACCCATTGTAACTGTAACTGTTTAGGGCTGCACTGTAAGTCTGCAGTCCTACACTGTACGTACATACAACTTCCTTGGTTTCTACTGGACACGCCTGCATGCATTATACACAAAACCATACTTTTACTAACTAAATAAAGAGAGTAAATGCAAATTCTCCATCCCTTTTGCTATGTAAATTGATCTGCAAAGCACTTCAATTCAGAAAAAGGCTCTCGCAGATACGGATAACTGAATTTGGTAAATACTAACTACACATTAGTTGTTCACATAAAACTAAGAAGTTGAATATTGTCTTTTATTACTGACATTTTTTGTAAGGGTGCCATGCCCTGAAGCTCAAAAATAAAACTTTTCTTCTTGTTAACTACTAAGCACAACAACAGAAGAACTGTTCTGAAGCATTTACTTTCTTGCAGTAAAAGTAGACTGAATTCCACACATGCTCCTACCCGGATTTTAGTAAGTTTTAAACTGCTTATCACCAAGTGAAATTTGATATGCAAATGTGCTCAAAATAGAATGGGTACAATTTTCCATACTGCTATTAAATTAACCTTGCATAACAATAGCTGGTTTTATTCGGAAGACTCAGACTTGTTTGGAATTGCTAGAATAGTTAAAGCCCTGTCTACTAAGAGTTTGTACTATAAGTAACCCAAGATTTCTTATACCTTCTATACATTTCCTTGCAGAGAAACATTCATAGCAACAAAATATCCTGCAGGAATATATTTCACTAATTATTGTATATACAGCACATCTTTGCTACCAGCTATGTATGTCTCCATTAGAACAACACTGTCAATCAATTTTTCATGGAAAATTTTCCTCCCCACATAAGTAAATCTAGTCTATCTATAGTTGTCAGAGCTGTTGTGTTGCAAATCAATCTTGTTAGATGGTCTAAATGTGGGATATGAAGCATGGAGAAACCCCAGTGCGTGTACATAGTGTATTTGCCTTCTGCTAATACTATTTAATTATTAAATTTATTTAAATTTGAAAGGAAAATTTTTCAGAAAATCTTCCAATTCAAACCCACATCACTGCTGTCACATTTCTTGACACTTGTTACACTTTATTTTCTAAACAGTTTCTGTAAGTAAACCATATCCAAGCTGAATAAAGTCTGAGTCCAGTGGCACTTTTAAGACCAGCAAAGTTTTATTCAGGGTATAGGCTTTCGTGTGCATGCACACTTCTTCAGATATCCAAGCTGTAACTTCAACGTAATTGGAAATACAACGGGACACTAAACAGGTAAGTGAATAATGGCATTCTCTTTTTAAAATGCTATATGCTTAACACAAATGAGCTTACTGTGTGAATTATTATAAGGCAGACATTAAAAGTTAATATTTAACAGTTTATTTATTTATGCCAGCAATTGGTTTGTTCATTTGACCCTTAAAAGAATATAAAATCAAAGTATTGTTTTAATGAAATTGCTGCCAAGAACAGTTATTTCTCCCAAAAAAGAAAATTAAGCTGGCAAAAAATATTTCTTCCTTTGCCTTCATCTTGAAAGATCTTTGGTGGCTTTTCTTCTTTATTGTAGTCAACATTTCGACACCAGAGATAGTGCAAGCACCTCAATCAATTTATGCCATACTGAAGTAAACAAATTAGAAGAAGGAGAAGAGAATGGATTTATACCCCACCCTTCACTACCCGAAGGAGTCTCAGAGGAGCTTACAATCGCCTTTCCCTTCCCCTCCCCACAATAGACACCCTTGTGAGGTAGGTGGGGCTGAGAGAGCTCTTTCGAGAACTGCTCGTGAGGTAACAGCTCTGAAAGAACTTGTAACTGACCCAAGGACACACTAGCAGCTGCATGTGGAGGAGTGGGGAATCAAACCTGGTTCTCCCAGACTACAGTCTGCGTTCCTAACCACTGCACCAAAATTACAATTTAAATATGGCCCAGACTAGTCCAATCTCATCAGATCTCAAAAGCAGGGTTGGCTCTGGTTAGTACTTTGATGGGAAATACTACCAAGAAATTCATTGTCAGTACTCAGAGGTAGGCAATGGCAAACCACTTCTGAACATCTCTTGTCATGAAAACCCTACGAGGTTGCTGTAAGTCGGCTGTGACTTGACAGCATTTTCCACCACCACCACTTTTGAGTACAACTGAAAAGAACATACAACTTCTGAATCAGTGGAATCTTTTGGGTGCCATTTCCTGTAAAAACACCAACAGCAACATAACACTGACTACTGTAAAAAGAGGCAGTGTGATCACCCAGTCCTGGCCGAAACAAGGTCAAAAGCTTTTCCCATGCTTATTTCATCTCCAACCACAGTTCATCATGTCAGACACTTTATGAATTCATCTAGCCAGGACTTTTTTCAGTAAAACACTCTCAACTTGCCAAAAACCTTTATTGTACTACTACAAGTTATAAATTAGAGGAGGAATCTGTTCAATGAGCAACTATTTAAATCAGCTAGTCTAAAACACATACTAACAGCGAGCTTCTAAACCCAGAAAATATTATGAATGATGGGAAGCTTCACAGTTTCTAAGGAAATGCTCTAACAAACACACCTATCCTTACAAGATACTGAAAACCTGGAATGTGGTAAAATTCCCAGCAAGGGTCTTTCTCTGAGCCCCAGTCAGTTATTCCATCTTTTGGATCACCTAGTGCTAGGTACGACAAATCCAAAACTTTCCACTTTCAGTGGCCAGTAAGTGGGAAAAAATGAAGATTTCTTCTCCACGGTTCCCTCTGTTAACACTCTAATTATACCAAAGATTTTCTCAACAATGTTAGAGAAGTCCTAGTTATCATCAAAATGTGAGTTTTTACACTACAGTGTCTACCCTCATCATAGCATAATCATTAATTTTCTTCTCCACATGCCATCCACCATGTTCAGAAACATGAACATTATATATTATATTAGGCATACTAAGTGCTACTCAAGCCTGAGCATACTAAAGGCTACTCAAGCCTGCCAGAAAGCCACACATTCTAAATCAAGAACCCTTATCACTCTCTACCAACAATATCCTAACTGTTATAGAGACCGGCTGAGCTCCTTGAGCGCTAAGGAAAAGATGCTATGCCAAGGCTTAACAAATCCCAGGCACCAGGTTGCTACAGTACCTAGCATTTTCTGCAAAGATTTTATTGTGATGCCTCAGTAATCCTCAGAAGGAGTATAAAGCATATTTATCATTTCACATCAGGATAATTTTTTGTGTATAATGCAAGTGGCATGAAGGTCTTGTTTACAAGTTAACTTTACACAATTAAAAGGTGCAAGCTATAAATTGAAATAAAATCTACTGTATGTGTTCCTTTGTCAGTACTTAGTCATATTAATGAAATTAATGACAAAAACTCACTTTCAATTGAGGTTACTAGTACTCCACACCTACAGAAAAAGTGATGTCAGCTCAAACTTTCCATCATTACATTTGAGAAACAAGCAGCAACAAAAACAATTCTTTATAGACTCATGAAAACAACACTACTGTCCCATTAAAAATGATAATCTGAAATCATCCAAATTTGGCAATATTCAAGCAAAACATTTTACAAAAATTGATACATATCTCCTAGTTGTAAATTTACAGAAACTCACTGCAAAGAAGGTATTTCCACACACAATCAAAATATTTTTACTAAACCCTGTTAACAGAAATGACTACTATGGAAGAAATATGTTAATATTTATGGTGCTATCCATACTACACATTTGTTTTAGTCACCAAAGGCCTAGAATAACAGCAGCAGCAGGAAGTGTACTTAAGAGTACTCTACTAGTACTGATACTTTCCTGAAGCCAGAGCAAATGCAGATACTGTACATTGTATGCTGACTCCACACTCATGATCTCCACTAGCTTGGAGCTGCACACCAGACAAAGGTTTAAATAGTGTTCTATGATGCAACTGTACATTTATTCTAGTGCTGTCTACTAAACACAGTCCCCAAATAAAATTACTTCCAAACACGAGTATACACTTTAGAAAGAAAGCCAATATTCACACTTTATCGGTAGCTTGATGAATGCTTTATCTGCGGAGCATTAAACTTAAGAAACGACACCTTTACTACATTTTGCCAGACAATTGTTGAGAAGTTTACTTATGTGGCTTTTAACCACGGGTGAACACCTCCATAAAATATTCTCAGTCCAAAAATATGATAAAAGAAGAAACCAGCTGATCCTACAAACAGAAATCTGGAGCGGACAAGTCATTTAGTTTACTGGGGAAAGTCCCAATGGCCTGCTGCCCCAAAGGGCTGCCTGTTCCAGAACCCCTGCATGGGGATGAAGAGAAGAACAGGCTGGCAACACCCAGCTTTGCCCTGTGCTAACCCAGGCACAGTGCAACCAGCAAGGAGAAGCACAGGAAAGAGAGCAGCTGGGGAGGAACAGGGGTGCCAACAGCACTACATCTGGGCTACTAGAGGCTGAAGCCAGGCACTGCCATCTTCCTCCTCACCAGCCTCACAATGCCACCATGCCAGCAAGGAGGAGAATAGCAGCAGTACCTTCTCTCTTTCCAGCCCACTCTTTGGCCTCCATCAGGTGAGCAGGCATGGCAGTAGCAGAGGTCAGGACCCTTTTACAGGGTCATTTGGCCAAGTCCTCCCCTATAACTAATTAAAATTAGAATGAATAAGAATAAGCACAACATACACACACACACCATCTCAGCGGACATCTTTATTCATTAGTAACAATGCCAAACGCCATACACTCCAATTAAAGGATATCTCAGTTCTATGAAAGAACATTCCCTGCAAAAGATATCCTAAGTTCCTTGTCACTTTTGAAGTTTGTTTAGTAGGGCGGAGGAAAGGTTTCTAGTGTTTCTGGTTCCCAACTTCAGTCCACGTTTCACAATATTTTTGACAACAACAAACATGGAGTAGGCCCCAGCCTGTCTACTTAAATCCATCATTTTCTCAACTGAACAGGTGGAATTGCCTCAGACATGAGAAATAAGGCACACTGTTTCAAGCAACCCCTAGTTCAAGACAAACTTCAGCAAGTTCATGAAGAGCAATATAACTGATATTTCTGTGGGGTGTTCCTAGAGGATTTGGAGCATCAAACCATAAAAACACAGCAGCCTGAGAGGTAGCAACAGGTGCAAATTGTGCAGATCATTGCCTCTCAGATCTGTGCTGCTGCCATGCCGTCTAGGATGGACTTCAGAGGCAAGTACTGTTTCTGCAACCCATCCTGGACTTTGCCAGGCTTGAGAGACAGCTCAAGGGGCCACTCTCATCCTGTGCGCCCTTTGCGTCCAGGACAGCCTACAGAAGCCAGAACCACCATTACCACCTCTCTTGAATCTTCTCCTATCAGCGCAGAGATACAGTCCCTCAATCCTGCGCAGCCACCTGGTCAGTGATAGGATGCAGAGATATGCACTGCCTCTACAGCCCATCCTGGATATGTCAGCCAGCACGGGGGGGGGGGGGGGGGGGGGCGATGTTGGGGTCGAGGACAGGCTGCAACGTCAGCATTGCCTCTGAAGCCCATCCTGAACTCCACGGAGAGTCGTACAAGAGTTCCCCACCCTGGCCAGGTCTGGTCTGCCGCTATCCAAGACGGGCTGCAGAGGCAAAGTCCTGGAAACCGGAGGGGCTGCCCAGGGGAGAAGGTGCTTGGGGCGGATCAATAGCCTGAGCCAACCCTACATCCCAACAGTTGCAAATCTGAACCTGGCTCCGACTCATCACACCAAGCCCTCTCTCCCCAGGCTCAACTCCTACCTTTAAAAGGAAACCACCGGCCGGAGCTCACAGACGTCTCCCCCCCTGGCTGGACACGGCGGCAAGACGCGATTGGGAACGAGGGCCAGTCCCGCCCCTGCCCTCGGGCTTCCCTCACGGCTTTCCCTCTCCCCTCTGGGAGAAGGCGGCCGGGTGTGGGCCCAGCCAGGGGACCGGGATCCCCTGCCTCTCACGGGCCTCCGGGCCGAGCGTCTGGCCGTAAATGGAGCCAGCCGCCGCCAGGCCCACCTCGGCGGGCTCAGCCTTACCCTTCTTCTTCTCCGCCGGCTGCTTCTCCGCCTCCCGCCGCCTCTTCTCCCAACCAGCGAGGGGGACTCCCTCCAGCCACTCCGCCGCCGCCGCCTCCTCCTCCCGCCGCCACCGGGGGAGGGAGGAAGGGGGGTTCCGTGCTGCCGCCGCCGCCGCTGCTGTGGTGGCGGGCAGAGGAGGGCGGGAAGGGTCGGGGGTGGGTGTTTTGTGGGCGCCGCTCCCGACTTCGTTTGGAACCGTTCCGGCTTCCCAGTCGCTCCCGTCCCTCCCCCCTCCTCCTCCTCCTCCTCCTCTCCCCCCTCCTCCTCCTCCTCCCGCTGCGTCTCAGCCAGCCGAGGCCAAATCAAAATAGTGTCACACAATATGGCGGCCACTCCACTTGGCAAGCATCGCGAGATCTTGCCCCGAGTGCTAACGGGATAGCCGTGAAAGAAGAGAAGCAGGAGGACATGCCGAGAGAGGGGGGGGGGGATCGCCTCGGTCGCCTTGGTAACGGCGGGTAATGCTGAACAGAGCAGGGGTCACGTTTGACAGCGGAATGGATTCTTCTGCAGCTCCTTCTGGGGATGGCTGGAAGAGAAATCCCCTGCCCGGCCGCATTCTACTCCCATCCTTCAAGGAGCGGGAATAAAGTGCCACTTGTAATTTTAAGGAATAGTCGTGTGCATTCAGCGAAGTGCACTATTTTAGTGTAGGTCTCTGGCCCTTTTTGATGTCCCTTTGTCACAGCTCCTTCTGACAGAATTTCTTACTTCCTTTTCAAATAGTTTAAATATATAGTGTAGGATGAAAAAAGTTACTCCCTGTGGTAAAAATGAAAGGGGGAGGGAAGAATTTTTTAAAGAAAAAACTGTACATACTATCAATGCTCCCTCTAAGCTGTGGAGTCTTGTGAGCAAAGTTTCAACTTTCTGAGCTACTGGCATCAAAGTTGTGAGCAAGCAATTTAGCTAGAGCATAAATCAGTTTGCTTTGGAGCCATTCTTCCTGAGGTAAGACAAAAATGTGTGAGCCGGAGGCTAAAAAACTGTGAGCTAGCTCACACTACCTCATCTTAGAGGGAACAGTGCATACTATCCATTAAGAACTCCATTTCACATGATGTAGGCAGAGGATTCCTGGTTATAATATATGGCTAAATTGGCTTGTTTGGGGACCATGACATAGATGGTGCCATAATGCTCTTCTAAGAAATTTTGATACCTTAAAAATGTTTGATCCTACAACCCTGAGTGCATGTTCAGTATTCTAAAACTCACTATGCGCTAGTAGGTCTCAGATCCAGTCATTAAGTGCATGAGACATTTTGATGCCTCTTAGAATTAGCTACAATTGGTTGCTAAATATAGTATCTGGTACCCCAGCAACCTGCCATACAGAGAATGAAGGGGGAAGCAACATAAATAGATAGCAGACACAAAGCTGCCTTATTCTGAATCAGACCATTGGTCTATCAAGGTCAGTACTGTTTATTCAGACTAGCAGTGGCCCTTTGGGATCTCAGGTGGAGTAGGTAAGTAGACAGAAATTAAACTATTAGTATTAAGTAGTTGGAGGTAAAGATACCGTTCTTCTGGCATAATAACACATTGGCAGAGGAGGGACGATTGAATATCACCAGCTCCTCTGCACCCTTAGCCCCCAGGAGCAGCAGTCGGCTAATGTAATGGAACCGGAGGGAGAGAAAGGAAAATCCCTCTTTGGCTGCTTTAGTCCACTGGTGGTGCTTTGGATCCAACCCAAAACGTCTAACATCCCCAAGGTAGTAGCCCTGCAGCAGCCTGAATTCAGGTACTAGTCTTTTATAGGGTTACCAAACTCCAGGTAGGGCCTGGAGTTCTCCCAGAATTATAACTGATCTCCAGACTGCAGATATCAATTCCCCTAGAGGAAATGGCAACTCCAGAGGGTAGGCATTACATCCCACTATGGTGTTGCATCCCTGCTGACCTCTATCGCCTCCCCACAAACTGCCTCTAAATCTCCAAGAATTTTGCAACCTGGAGTTGGCAACCCTAAGCTGAATGCTTAGACAGTTCACTTCTTTTAACAGTCAACTGTGCAGCACCTAGTCTCTTGGGCTTGACCTATTAAGGTAAAGAAGATAAGATGGGGGTAGGGTTGCCAGGTCCCCAGTGGCCACCCGCTGGGGATGAGTGTCAGTTAGCACTGCCATAAGTTCTGTTAACTGTTATGATCACTAAGAATGCTGAGTTTGTTTCATTTATCAATGCTTAAGGTTGTTCTTGTCTGTTTGATGGTCAATTAACCTTGCCTTAGTCTTTTAGTGCTCTTTCTCCTCATCTAGGTCCCGGATGGGAAATAGCATCGGTGGCTTAACCCCCACCTCTGGAATGTACGTCTCGCTTGCTTTGCTCACTTTGTGCATGCTTATTGCTCATTAGCTTTTCTCCATTCTTATCTCTCGTTTGCCTTTCCCTAGCTCGGCCTTGAGCTGAAAGCCTCCTGTTATGTGTTATATTATTCACAGGTGTTATGAGTTCCTTTGCTTGGTTTTCCTAGAGAACATCTGCCCCAAAATCTGAACAGTGACTATTCCTGAGAACCTATTTTTCCGCGCTTTCCTTGGCAACAGTGGGCCAGTATATTTGGGCACCAATAATCCTCCCGATTGGTTGGTGGATGTTAAGGGGGGCATATTTCGTATCAAGTATAATTACAGTTGTATTCCTATGCTTGGGCATTACTAACAGAAGAAGTGTATTTGACCAACAAGATCTTTTCTGCAAATAAAGGACTTTCTGTTTAAGGAGACCTGTTGTGGACTACATCTATTGGCACAATCTCACAATGAGGATGTAAGAGTTGCGAGATCCAGGTTGGGAAACTCCCAGAGATCTGGGGATAGAGCCTGGGGAGGATAGAGATCTCAGTGGGGTAGAATGCTATAGAATCTACTCCCCAAAGTATCCATTTTCTACAGGGCAAATGGTCTCTGTAGTCTGGTGATGAGCTGGAATTCCAGGGGGTCTCAGGCCCCACCTGCAGGCTGGCACCCCTATGCTGGGGCATTGTGGTAGGTGAAAGCAGAAACACTGCTATCTGGCCAATGCACAGCTCCACACAAATGGTATGCAAGTGTTCAGTGTGTTCATGTATATCTTAGAGACAGGGGCAAAGAATCTAAAATTATCCTAGATGGGTAGGAAGAATTAAACAAATGGTGAGGTTTATTGGAAGGGGGGGAGGTTGCCCTAGATAGAGAAGTGAATAGTCCAGCCTCTGAAAAGGGTAAAACGTGGTTTATGGTCCCTTGTCTTGCTTTCTGTTCTCTACCTGTGAAACAGGAATTGTGGTATTATCCTACCACACAGAAGAAATTAATATTAGACTGAAACAACTGCAGAAAGAACAAATTAAATTTGAAAAATTGCTGAAAGTATCCATTTCATATCTCTGCCCTGATTTTTATTAAAATAACCTGGATCAGAACAGAAGCCCTACTTGAACAAGGAAGGAGGGTTCAGTTAAGACATCACATTACCTCTATAGTAAAACAGCATAGCATCTCAACAAAAGCAGCTGGAAGGAGTTCCTGGCTGGGTAGCTGACCTCAGTCACCTGAATGGTTTAGCGGTGTCTGGCAAGTGGTTATATGTTAGTCAGCTATAGAAGACACCAGCAGGTTCTCAGCCAGTATGAGGAAATGTGGGGTATACTGTACTTATGATTCTGGAAACCTGTTCCTCTGTCAGGCAAGTAGACTTCAGCTCTTTCAGCAGTCTTGGTTGTCCAAGCAAATCAGCTTTTGCTATAAGGCATCAGATGTTTGGCAAGATGTTTAAGTACAGATGCCAGAGGTTCCAGCAAAGTAGTCAGTTTCATTTTGGGAAGTGATATTTTATTCCTCCTCCACAGGGGTCATTTTGAGCAGGAGCTCAGCACTGGGAGTTGGTGCCAGCCCCCCCCCCCCGGCGGGGGGACGCCTGCTTGTGTCATGGCTGCAGCAAAATGACCCCATTCCCTGGAAAGGTCCTCGTTCTTCCGACCAGCCTTCTGAAGGCTTCAGCCACCACTGAAGCTATCCTCCCAGAATAGTGGTATTTCTGAGGCTTGGATTAGTAGCTGTCCCCCCCCCCCCTCTTGCTCTCCTTTCTTTCTTGCCTTCTGACATACGTCTGGTGATGGCAGGGAGCATGGCATATGCAAATAAGTTATGCTAATGAGTTATGCTAATGAGCTCCTGCACCTCTTTTTCTATGAAATGACCCCTGCTCCTCCAGCCAAAAACTACCCCCCTTCCTAATTCACAACTGCCAGCAAAGGGACTAATAGAGAGAGAGCGAGAGAGTACCAAGCAGCTAATAACCCCACCATCATGCTTTGATCTAGCTCTAGCTGATAGTCCTTGCATCAAGCTTCCAGCTGCCATTGAACGGGCCAGAGGGACAGGACAAAGTAGCCACCTTGTCTGGATCAAGTTCCATCCAGAATCCTTCTCCCAATGAACATATTTATTGAATTGTTTAATTCATACTAGATCTTTCTTTCACATGAGTGTTTGGGGTTTATTCGGAGAGTCAGTTTTTGGTTGAAAAGTGGGATATATTAGTAACATTATTAATTTGATAACAACCTACATAACAGCATTCTCCTTCCCCAAAATGCAGATCTCACCAAATTTAAAAAAAAAATCCAATGGAAATATATGAGACTAGGAATAAGGCCCGTTGTGGAAATAAATACAGCGGGCTCTAGAAAGAGGCTCTTGGAGAGTGCCCCGGCCTTGGGCACTCAGCATCAATTTGCTGTGGCAACCTCAGCAGGGTATAATAACACAGAGTCCACCATTTTCTCCAGGGGAAGATCTCTGCCATCTGAAGAGTAGTTGTAATTTACCATGATCTCCATCCCTCCCCTGAAGACTGGCAACAATGGGTCTAGCAGATCCTGCTTACCGGCTTGTAATAAACTGGTACCATGACAGCTGTTTCAGACAGCCCTTCCCCAACCATTTTGGAGCTATCTTCGGAGCAGTTTGCCATTTCAGACTGTCTGTTTTTTTTCAAGCCTCTTCACCACACACACAGAAACACATACAAACACACAAACACATGCATACAAAAGCACACACACACACACACAAACATACAGACACACACAAACACAAACGCCTAGGGTAGCCAACCTCCAGGTGGAGCCTGAAGATCTCCAGGTATCACAATTGAACTCCAGACAACAGATCCTTCCCCCTCCCTTGGAGAAAATGACTGCTTTGGAGGGTGGCCTCTGTGGCATTCTGTTCAGCTGGCCCCAATGAGTTTTCTCCCAAAGGCCAACATAGGTGTGGATAGGGGCTTTCAGAGAAGCAAGCTTGGTTGCCAGCAACGGGCACTGAGGGGATAGTTGCCGGCTCTGTTGATGGAATAGGGTTCCCAACCTCCATGTGGGGCCTGGGGATCTCCTGCTTTTACAATGGATCTCCAGCTGACAGAGATCAGCTCCCCTGGAGAATATGGCTGCTTTGGAGGGTGGACTCTATGGCATTGTACCATGCTGAGGCCTCTCCCCTCCCAAACCCCACCCTCTCCTGGATCCACCCCCAAAGTATCCAGGGATTTTCCAACCTAGACCTGGCAACCCTATGATGGAAATACCTGAAGATTTGGGGGGTGGATCCTTTGGCGGGCCGCTTTTTTGGGGGGGGGAATGGAAGGACTCAGCAAGCTATAATGCCATAAGGTCTACCCTTCAAAGCAGCTGTTTTCTCCAGGGAAACTGATCTCTGTCATCTGGAGATCAATTGTAACAGTGGGAGATCTCCAGGTCCCACCTGGAGATTGGCAACCCTAGGGTGAAATTCTGCCACACTGCAGGGGGTTGAAGGGAACGGTTTGATGGTTGCTGGCCCACCTCATTAGCCAGCCAGCCTTGGTGGAGCTTAGCTGGAGAAAGAGCCTGAGGAATTTCACACAGCCAATATGTTCCGTTTCAGGAACTGTTCAGTAATGATTTCTGTCAGGCATTTTACACAGAACCATATTAGTACCGGTTTCCTAACGGAGCATAGTGGCCCTTTCATACAGAAACGTGCCTCTCCCATTGGGGAAGCATTCCTGAGCCAGTTTACCTTGAAACCTTCTCCCAAGTGTTCTTCAGTTCTTTGTACTGGTCCTGAAGCTCTACGGGAGCTGTGTGAAATGCCCCCTGTTTCTGACAGTTTATTCTGGGCACGCTGGCAGTGTGCGGTGGAGGGGGTTATGCTGATAGTCCAGTGTCTTTTCACTGACAGAAGCAAGCCATTGAGGAGACAGTTAGACCCACCTGGCAGTGGGCAGAAGAGAAGAGTGGACCCAGTCGGTCCTTCCCCTTCGCTGGCTCCCTCCAGACTATGGCTGGGACGCTGGCCGTTGGCTCTGTGGGCAGGACTGAGGCAAAGCAGGGAGACAATGCAGCCAATGGCCAGGGACCCCCTTTTGAGTGACAGTCTGTCCAGTCTACTGATTTTGGTGCCCCATGGAATCTTGCCCCTTGGAATCTTGAAACGACTATATAATAGGAAAGATTATATTCATGTCACTGTTGCTTTAAGTAGAATGGAATCTTGAAGCCGATTGTGTGACAGTTGCTGGGTTTGACAGTTGGATGTAGATTCAGACTCAACAATAATATCTTAACTCTCATTCAGTAAAGTTTCTTTGTTGTTACTTCAATAACATAGTTGTAGTTCTTGTTACAGAAATCCAATGTAAAACGATCATGATGGCTGCAGTGCTTTCTCCTCCATATGGAACCAAACAAGGCAAGTACTGCCTTTGAAACATCCAGCCACTCAGAGAAGAGGGGAAGCACACAACAATATGTTAAAACAAAACCTGTATCATAATATCTGTGAAGAAGAGTTGATTTTTATACCCCACTTTTCTCCTTCTCCTTCTCTTCCTCTCCCCACAACAGGCACCTTGTGAGATAGGTGGGGCTGAGAGAGTTCCAAGATAACTGTGACTGACCCAAGGTCACCCAGCAGGCTTCATGTGAAGGCGTGGGGAATCAAACATGGGTCTCCAGATTAGAGTCCACCACTCTTAATCACTACATTGTATACTTAGTAAGCAATATTACAATGCACAACTGAGAGAGACAGTTTTAACAATTGTTAAAATTTAGACTACAGTTAGTCTTCCAAATAACTGACATTTTGGGATGTAATCCAATGAAAACATTTATATGTTATACATTTAAACATGTTCTTAAATTCTATTAACTGCACTGGGAAATTAGGCATGTCAAAGGATTCGTTCATACCTTAGTTTTAATATCCCTGTGACAAAATGACTAAATTTCCCACAATGAAGATGACAGTAGCAGTGGAGAAATAATCAGCCCCTGCCTTGTACTCATTGAGAAGAGAAGAAGAAGAAGAAGAGATTGGATTTATACCCCGCCCTTCACTCACTTGGAGTCTCAGAGCGGCTTACAAACTCCTTTCCCTTCCCCTCCCCACAACAGACACAGGTGAGGGGAATCCAAAGTGCTTAAATATGCAAGTGCTATTGACATATGAGCAGGGGTCCTTTCGTAGAAAAAGAGGTGCAGGAGCTCATTAGCATAACTCATTAGCATACCTCATTAGCATATGCCACGTCCCCTGACATCAGAAAGGGAATGTCAGTTTCAGCCCCATTATACCCTATGGGCCATTGAAATCAATGGCAAAAACTCATAGGGTATATGAGGGGCTGGAGGAAAGGGGGTTTGAGGGAGAGGCTCCAAACTTGCAGAGTAGCTGCTGGGGCCTCTCCTCGAAATACTCACCAAGTTTCAAGAAGATTGGACCAGGGGGTCCAATTCTATGGGCCCCCAAACAGGTTGTCCCGTCCCCTCCATTGTTCTCTATGGTGGGAAAAAATGGAGGGAATGGGGGCAACCTGTTTGGGGGCCCGTAGAATTGGATCCCCTGGTCCAATCTTCTTGAAACTTGGTGGGTATTTCGAGAAGAGGCCCCAGCAGCTACCCTGCAAGTTTGGAGCCTCTCCCTCAAATCCCCTCCCCTCCAGTTGCTTTTAAAGTTGCCACCAAATTTCGGCGGCAATTCAGCAGCGGGCTGAATCAGATTAGAGAATCTGATTCAGCCCGTGGCTGCCCTAGTGGCCAATCCTGAGCTGGCGGAGCTTCGCTCCGCCTTGCTCCGGCCCCAACGGACCCCTGCATATGAGAGAGCCATACATCTGTACTTGCTGTTTAGAGTTGAATATTCTACAATGATTGTATGGAAAAATTAAACAGTCAATATATTTGTTATATATTTTAAAATAATGAATTTAGAGCTAACCTGTGGAGGTTTACTGTACATGTAAGAAGTATAGCTCAGTGATAGGATATTTCACTGCAGATTGTAGTTAACCATTCAAACGAGCGTTTCCTAGGGTTGCCAGCTCCATTGATGAACCCTAAGGAGGACAGGGTTTGGCTAGGGGAGAGACTTCAATGGGGTATAATACCATAGAATCCACCTCTAAATGGTTTGTGTCTTAAATACAAGATATAGTCTTCTGCTGTATATTCCATTGCCACCAAATAGGCTCTCGACTATAGTATCTATGCACCAAATGCCCTCAAAAGGTTTCTCTCTGGTTACCTTACAACTGTCTTCATCAGACTATAGTTCAAGTCAGAGCCTTCATGTTTTTTGAAAGACATGAAAGATTTGGGGCAGATTTTTAGTACTTGAGATTAAAGGTTGAGATAATAACGAAATATAAAATACTGCTGTTTTAAGAATACATTTTATTTACTGGTTTATGTGTTATTGTTTCAGGTACTTGTTTACAAAAAGGACTTTTTGACCCCTTAGTGGAAAGCCATTCCATAGAATATGATCTACTCCAGAGAAAGCCTGTGACTGTCACTCTCACTAGCTAATTTGAGGGTAGGTTTTAGCAAAAGGTGTGGGGTAGAACCTAATTGCTGCATGGTTTGATACTGTTTTAGCCCTCGGAACAATTTCATAGTTGAACTGTGAATGAATCACCAGCTTTCATTCCATTAAACTTTAAAAAGTGATTCAGTCAGGGAGTCCAACCTTGTTAAGCTTGCAGGCACCTTTGGGATTTTAAGAAAAGATAGTGGGCACCACTACAAAATGGCCACCATGAGGATGGTGACCAATCACAAAACTGGGCTTGGTAAATTGGGGCCAAAGAGATTGTGCCTGCTGCACATGAACAGCCAGCCATCTTTCCAGTAGCCCAGTCAGGAGCCCGGTGCACTTGGGCCAGTGGAGGAGGAGGCAGTGGTGGCAAGCAGTGTGTCCCAGGTGGTGCCTTGGCCAATGGCAGCAGGCAGGCCTCAAGGGGACTGGCTGCACAGAGCTGAGGGCCAAACCAGCCCTCCTCACCCCTTTCGGGTATGTTGTAGAGCTGTCTTTCGGCTATGCTCTTGCAGAGTGCAGGGGGTTGGACTAGATGACCTACAAGATCCCTTCCAACTCTAATATTCTATGATTCTATGTTTGCCAGCTTCAGGTTGGGCAGTCCCTGGAGATCTGGGGGGAAGACCCTGGGGGGAGGGCTCACATTTGGGGAAGGGAGAGATCTCAGCAGGAAGTATAATATAGGCCCTTCCAGTCCACATTCAGACTGGTTTCCCTCAGTTGCTCAGGGGCCAGATAAGAGCCCTGGATCATGGGCCAGTTCTGGCCCCTGGGCCTATATTTGACACGTCTGATCTAGAGGCTCCAAGCTAAGCATCCTCCTATGGTGGTGTCAGGCACTTCTCAATGGGTGCTGCTTGTGGGCACAAAGGTGACACCTTCTGTGCTTTTCTAAAGGAGGTGAAGGAAAGCTTCCTCTCCCTCACTGCCCACTGGTGGCAATCAGAGGACCTCTCTGTCCAGACTGTTGGGGCATGGCCAGAAGGGGACAGTCCTGTCACTGGGCTATAAGTGGTTCTGCTCCATGCACAGGGGATGTATGCAGACCACACGGTGCAAAACATCACCATCGTGATACAGAGTAGCCTAAGGGCGTGAGTAGGCAGCAGCAACATTGTCTGTAGCTACATGGTCACCGACACCAGCACCAGCTTGCTGGCAGTGGTGAAGGCTGTGCATCTCTGCATGTGCACACATTTCACCTGGTGGTGAAGGATGCTCTGGGGCTGGGGAGTACTGTCAGGGCCACCTGGGACACTGCCACCCTCGAGATGCGGTCCTTGCTCGAGATCTGCTCGTGCCTGGCTGCCCACTTCTTGCACACCATCGTCTGCCCATCGCCTGCATGAGAGGCAGGGAGAGGGGGATGCGCAGACACTGGCTCATCCTGGACTTACCCACTCGCTGGAACTCTGCCTTCACCATGATTGTGTGTTTGGTGGAGCAGAAGAGCGTGGTACATGATGTCATCTCCTCCAGGGCCATCCTGCACGGGGAAGAGGAACTCAGCATCAGCTTCAATGACTGGCTGACCCTCTCCCAAATGGTATGTGTCTTCAAGCCCTTCCAGGACACTACTGATGTCCAGGACACTACTGATGCTCTGTGCCCATACGGCCAGCCTGGGACAAGTCATCCCCCCCGATTAGAAGGCTGGACCACACTGGTCTCCACTCTGAAGTTGGACCCCAAGGGGACAGCTGTTTTCCCACAGGTCACAGCCTTTGCAGAGAGGTCGCAGGTGGGCATCACCACCAGGATGCATCTTCTGTGCAAGGACAGAGCGTACAAGCTGCCCTGTATTTGCGACCCCCAGATAAAAGGCAGCATTGCTCTCTGGAATGCAGTGCTTACGCAATGAAAGTGTGAGCTCTACAAAGAAGTGCAAAGGCTACAGGCCAGCACACATGGCCAGAGGGAACAGCAGGTGGAAGAGGCTGGGGAGGAGGAGGAGGCGCTGCAGCCCAGCACCTCTGCCTCAAAGAGCCCAACCAGGGAGAAGCCCCATTACTGACTGTCAGTGGTGAACTGGGAGGTCAGCAGCTGTGAGGATGCCAGGCATGCAATGGCAGAGGATTCAACAGAGTTGATGGTGAGGGAGTACCTCAATGAACCCCCTTAGCCCACTGAAGCCAATCCCCTGGAGTACTGGACACACAAGGCTGTCATCTGGCCCAACCTCTCTTGTCTGGCCATGAGTCTCCTCCCGTACCCCCCCACTAGTGTCCAGAGTGAGCGTGTGTTCTCCCAAGACATTCTCAGTCCCCACCACTCCCTCCTAGACCCAGCCAGGGTGGACGAGTTGTCCTTCCTCAAGATCAACCTCCCCCTGCTGGGCTACCTCTCTCTGGACCTCACTGAGTAAGATCCAGGCCTCCTGTTGTCCCCCTGTGTGTCCTCCCAGTCTTCCTCCTCTCTGGGTGATCTGGCCTGCAGGTTGCACCCTTGGCGCTTGGGTGGGAAGATGGCTGCCTCTGCTGAGTGGGATTGGGATGGCCCTACACCCAACACTTTCTCACTGAAATTCTTCCAGTGAGAAAACCCCCGGATTCCCCCTTCACTGTTACCCTCCAGAGGAAATTGTTCCTCACCCCACATTTATTTATTTATTTATATTTCATATTTTTACCCTGCCCTCCCCACGAACATCTACTTCATGAAACAACATCTGTCTCATAACACAGCTCCCACCTCATGGAACAACATCTATCTCAATAAACATCTGCCCGTACAAGCAAGCCTGTTTGAGTAACCCTTTCCGTTGCATCTGTACAATTCACAATCACAACAGGTGATCTCTTATAAATGTGTTCTACTAATGGTGAATAACCAGAAATTTCATCTAGGGGTGGGCTGTGACAAGAGGATCTATGTGTTTGGGTCTGAGGGGACCTGGGAGTGTTGTGGGCATGCCTCTCTGCTTTCCAGTGCTTGCCAGGGGTCTCTGCCAAGCTGCTGTGAGGTAACTTTAGGGAGCCCCTGTTGAACCTCTGGGGATGTCTGTCATTCTGTCCTTCAGAACCTGCCTGTAGAGACATGGAGGTGGCCCTGCCAACTCAATGACCGATTTCCCACAAGCGCTGCCCCGACAGCGTTCCTTCGTTTGCCCTGATTGCCTGCTTGAATTTCCCACTATTTGCTGCGGGGCGCATTTTGACCCGGGGCTTCACACAATTTCCCCCGCGGCTTCAGTGATTCTGTTTTTTGAGGATCACTGAAGCTGCGGAGGAAATCGTGCGAAGCTCCGGGTCAAAATGCACCCCATGGCAAATAGTAGGAAATTTAAGCAGGCAATCGGGGCACATGGAGAAACGACGCCGGGGCAGCGCTTGTGGGAAATTGGTCAACATGTCTTTCAGTTCAGTTGCTGCACAGAAGAATACACCCCAGTTGATGGGTATGCTCTGGACCTGTGTGTTTCAGCCCAGGGGGTGGGGGTTGTGAGAGTTGTGGGTACGCTTCCCTTGCTTGTGTTGTGTGGCTGGGGTGCCTGCTAAGCTGCTGTGGGGTTACTTTGAGGAGCGCCTGTCAAAAGTCTGGGGATGTCTGCTTTTCTGTCTTTCAGAACCTGCCTTTGGAAACTTGGAGGGGGGGCTGCGAGCATTGCGGGAATGCTTGCATTGCTTCCAGTGTCTGGCTGCGGGGGGGGGGGGGAATTTGCCCAGGTGAAGTTTCCCTGTGACCGATTTCCCACGAGGTGCTGCTTCGATGTCGTTCTTCCCTTTGCCCCGATTGCGTGCTTGAATTTCCCACTATTTGCCCTGCACCGCATTTTGACCCACGGCTTCGCCCAAATTCCCCCCGTGGCTTCAATGATCCTGTTTTTTGAGGATCACTGAAGCCACAGGGGAATTCGGGTGAAACCACGGGTCAAAATGCAGCACAGGGCAAATAGTGGGAAATTCAAGCATGCAATTGGGGCAAAAGGGAAGAATGACGCCGGAGCAGCACCTTGTGGGAAATCGTTCTGAGAGTTTGGTGTCACTGGCTTGTTCCTGTGCTGTTCCATAGACTCCTGAAACTGCCGCTTTCCTTTCCAAAGAGAGCACTGGGGTGACCTTTTGGGGGGGTGTCCATAACTGGGCCCCCAGAAATGTAATCTGCCCCCAACTTGGAGAGATTGTAGAGGAGAGGGTGGCAGGGTGAGGTTCTTTGATGTTTGGTGTGAGTAGCTTGCAGGGGTTGCATTCTACGCCCTTTTGAACCTGCACCTGACATTTTCCCCAAAAGCACATTTATGGGGGCATCTACTTTGGGGGGGCATAACTTGTACCCCCTAAATCCAATCTGTACATAACTTGGAAGTCATGTAGAGAAGCATCAAGGGAAGGCCTCCTGTGAGTCTGATGTCTCTAGCTTGCACAGGATCCTTTCCATACACTCCTGAACCTGCACCCGAATTTCCCCAGAAAGCACTTTCCGGGGGGCACCTTCTTTGTGGGGTTGTAACTTGGACCCCATAAATCCAATCCTCACCAAACTTGGCAGGCATGTAGAGGAAAGTCAGTCAGACATCCCCTATGAGTTTGGTGACTCTAGCATGCTGGGGGGGGGCGTTCTAATGTATCACAAACTACACAAACTGAACCCATTCATTTGGGGCCTAAAAATTTGTGATGGTTCATGGCCCACAAACCGGGTACGCCACAAACAAAAACAAACCGTGTTTTCCCAATTTGTGCCCATCTCTATCTACCTTTCTATTCACCTTTCTATTCTACCTTTATATTCACAATAAGTACTACAGAGATACCATAAGTCTCCAAGTGTTCCTGTTAAAGTTTGGGGGCTATTTTATTTCTGAATAGGAGGCAAGGGGAAGTAGGAATTACTACTGTTCTCTTCAACATGGTTTAAGATTTAAATCTAGTAAGGCATTTCCCTAGTAAAGTACTGTTGCTTCTTCAGAGACTTCCGCAGCTCACTTAGGAGAAGAATTCATCACAGCTTCATCCACCAAGGGTTCAGATCTCTGGAGGAGAACAGTACATAGAAGAGAGCAGCTTTTTGCAAAGCAAAAGGGACACAAACACTAGGACAACAACAAAAGAATGCTTTATTTCATATTCATAGAAATTCTTCCTAACAACTCCATAACAACAGCAATAAAGGGTTTGAATCCCACCAGGATAGGGATGCCATTTGCCCACCGGCAAGGGAGATGTCCTGCCCCCAGCTCCCATTGTCAGAAGTGATCTCACTCCACTCTAGGAATCACTGGATTTTACCATAGAGTTTTTGGTGATTCCTAGAGTGGAGTGTCATCATTTCCAGGCTTTCCTCAGAAGTGATGTAACTTGGTCGTGCCAGTTGTACCCCCCTTCCATGTTCCCACCCTCCCAATTCCCACTGTTTGCCAGCTGCTAGCTAGCAGCCATATACCAGGGGGAAGCTGGGAATAAGCCAATCAGCAACAAAATGGAAGAAAGAGGCAAAACCAGAACCCCCCCCCCCAATAGCAGAGCCTTCCTCTAACCACACACCTAACAAACCATTTGGCATCCTCCATTAGCCTGGGGTCAAAGCCAGCCAAACCATGTCAGGAAACACTTCAGAAAAAAGCAAAGCTCTGTGGAACAGAACCGACTAAGGAACAAACTAAACATTACAGTTTTTAAAGAGTTGGGTCCAGGACCACACTCATGTTCTCTGCAGCCCACACAGCAGCTGCCTCCCCCTTAAGCTGTTTTCCTGCATGAAAACAGCACCAGAGGGAATTATTTCTGTGATATTTCTGCTCTTCATGCACAGATACACCACATGGAGCAGCAAAATTGGAGAAACAACTCCCCCAGGATAGCTTTTATGTGGGAAAATGGCTTCAGAGGGAGGGAGGAGCACTTTCTCCCCCTCCACATGCAGGTCTGAGCCCCTTTGGGCTCTCTCTCTCTCTTTTTAGAAGCCATTCCCTCCAGTGGCTGTATGGCTGCAGGAAAGACGAGTTGGACTGGGGAACCTGCACCCAACTCTTCAAAAAGTATAACATTTTGTTTGGCCCTTGGTACACATGAAGTGCTTAGGCCCTCTATAGATTAACAGGCACCTGCAGAACCAATTTTCTGGGACTGGGCAGCTCATGCTGATTTACTTCTCCAGGCTCAACGTCTTCCCATGCAGCCACCTTTCTGCTGGAAACAGGATGTTCATTTCCACTTCCTATAGCTGTTCATCTCAGAAAATTTGCTCTCTTTCTTCCCTCCCTGTTAGGTAGTTGAAGTTCACATGAGTTCTCATTATCAGTGTTCAGGCGTATTGCAAACTCTATTCTTGATGCTGTTGAGTCCTTGTCGAGATGGTTTCACTTCTCTGTTTCACTGGGGCTTGCTAAATAGATATCTATGTTCAGCATCTGCTAGCTAGTAATCTCAGCTCCTTTCAGAATGGGACTCACACTTAGTGGAGCTGAGAAGGTCTGCACAGTTGTGTTCCAGCAAGGAATAGCATCAGGCTCCTCCAGTTTCCAAATGCAAGTGATTGCCAACTCTCTTGCTGTAGCAGGGCTGCCATGCCTTTGAAAGCCCCACTGACAGACTGCAGAATCACAACAGCTGTTTCTCTCATTGTATGACTGTGATATAACAGTGATGATCGTATAACTCTCTGTTAAGCATCTTGCAATAGTGCAAGAGCCAGGTTAGGACAAGTGAGCACACTGGTCACTGCAGTTGTTGGTTGTGTAGTGTGCTCAGGAGGTGACTGGCACTGTGTGGTGAATGAGGTCCATCCTTATCTCTCTTTTTACAACTTTTTTATTTTCATTTTCTCTACGATACAAGTTATCAGTTTGAAAGACAGGTCTATTTTGTTATAACAGGAAAAATAATAATAAAAAAGCAACACTTATAGTATGTCTTTACATATGTTGTCTTTTCCGAGTCTGAAACTGTAATTCAGTCCTTAACCAAACATATACACATGTCCATCTTTCCCAAAAAAGCTCTTCTCCCTTATTTTGCCATATTAGGTTGAGTCTATCCCTTGTGGGGAGTGTCTCTAATTTCCAACTTTTAGCAATCAGTATTCTCGCAGCAGTAAATATATATGTTATTAAGTAAGCCTCCATCTTAAACTCATCTGTTATTATATTTAAAAGGTAGATTTCTATTTTCAATGGTAAGTTAATCTTAAGTATCTCGTATTAATTAATATACAATTTGCCAAAATCTCTGCAACCGTGGGCATCTCCACCAAATATGAATATAAGATCCTACACCAGTCTTACATTTCCAACAGCTGTTAAGGCTATTAGTAAAACATTTCGAAATTCTCTCTGGGGACTAGTGCCATCTATAAAACATTTTTAGGATATTTTCTTTATAAGGTATCGATCTCATATACTTCACTGTTGTCCAGATTTTTGTCCAACTATCAGTGTTAAGGGTGTATCCAATATCTTTCATCCAAGTTATCATCGAAGGCTTAATAATTTCATCCTGCATGCAGTCATCTAACATATAATTATATACTTTCTTTATCAGTTTACTATTGGTAACAAGAAAAATTTTATCTAGTTCATTCCAATTCTGAAAACCTATTTTCTTGTCTTCCTTATATCTATTTAACTGCTGTAATCTTTCAAACCACGATAGCTCTAAGTTCTGCCTTTTTAACGTTTCTTCTGTTTTTAAATCATTATTTTTATGTAGTAAATTTTCATAGTTTTCCTTTTTTCTGAGGAGATTAATGTAGATCTTATAAAAGCCTCTAGTAGAGAGACCCATTTAGGGGTTGCCGGATACATACGAACCTTTAACTTGACCCAGAATCTCATTAATGCATTCCTAATAATATTATCATGGAAATTCACATGTATTCTTTCTCTTCCATACCAGATGTATGCATGCCAACCCATACTTAGGTCAGCACCTTCTAGTTTTAGTAGCCTTACATTATCTAACAGAATCCAGTCCCAATGCGGCCACAGTATAGTACAGCGACCAGTGCAGTACTGCAAAACCTCCTCGTTCTTATCTTTTCTTGCAGTATTTTCCATTTTATTATAGATTACTTATAATTCCAAATAAAGCATCTAGTAATTTTGTCCAGTTCTATAAAGTATTGTTGTTTTTTAAAAACTGGCAAGTTTTGTGCTAAGAACAAAAATTTCGGTCGTATGTTCATTTTTACGGTAGCAATCCTTCCCATAAATGAAATTTGTAAATTATTCCAATTCAGTAAATCCTCCTTAATATTTCTAACTAGAGCTAGATAGTTATCTTCACATAGCGTCGAGGTTCTGTTTGTCATAAATATTCCCAAATATTTGACTTTCTTAACCACCTCCATATTTCGAGCAGGGGTGCAATTTTTAGTCAATATTTTCGTCTTTTGGAAATTAACTTTAAGTCCTGCTAAATTTCCATAATCTTGAATTTCCTTCATTAAATATGGGATGGATTGATTTGGTCACTGCAGTTGTTGGTTGTGTAGTGTGCTCAGCAGGTGACTGGCACTGCATGGTGAATGAGGTTCATTCTTATCTCCGTTAGAGACCTGCCTGGAAAGAGTTAAAAAAGATACAAAATCAGTAATGAGTAGTGCTATGCAGCAGCAATAAATGGTAAGTGGATTTGAACACTAGGCACATGCTGTAAATGAGTGTTTTGAGCGAAAACTACCTAGGTATTTTTCCAGTTTGCATGCTTCCTTGCCTTTTTCTTTGGGTTCCCCAGGCTACAGGAGTCACATGTTGGGGGAGACAAAGATATTATTGAACCGATAGTTACCCATCCTTTGTAGAGAGTTGTGTTAGAAGAACTCTGTCGTTTTTCTCTAGGCGGCTCCATGGGGCTCAAATTCTGCAAGGCTGAGTGTTTGGACAGCAGTAGCAATGGTTGAGGTGGCTGGTGATCACCACCAGTCTTATGGTTGAGGGCCTTGACGGTTCTCCATCTCTGATTGGCCTCCCTTCTCTCTCCATCCTCCTGCTTCCCCCCCTTTCTTCAGGCTAGACAGATATTGATATGTACCCCCCCTTTCAGGTTTTATACCATCTTTTAATGTTACAGTTGATTGTAGATTTTATGATATTGATTGTATTGTATTTATTATATTTAGATTCAATAATGTTTTAATTGTATTATGTTTTATATGTTACCCACTCTGAGCCCTGTTGTAGAGGGGCGGCCGGGCTATAAGTCTAATGAAACGAACAAACAAACAAATAAAAATATGACTGTGTTCCCCCTTTCCTCCGCTTATATCAGCATGTCATTATGGTGATGTTCTGCCAGAGTGTATCTCCAAGGTAGCCCCCTTGTTCTGCATTGATCTTATATTATCCTATGCCCGCTCTGTAGAAAACACTGCTAGCATTGAGCAACCACTGAGGGAAGAAGGAGTGTTAAGCCAGTACACAGTAGCTTTATGTTGTGGGGGTGGGAGGAGGACATACATTTACAGCAGTCAGAATTGGCAGGGGATCTACTCCCTTGCTTAAGATATGGAAACAGCCAGCTCTTTTGAGACAACATAGAAAAGTCTGCTGGCTATACACCCAGCATTTTGTGTGTGGCTGTTGCTAATGCTTTTCATTTTGCTATTTTCTGGCAATATGCACATCTGTGACAAAGAATGAGGGAGATAGGGTTGCCAGCCTCCAGGTGGGGCCTGGGGATCTCCCGCTTTTACAACTGATCTCCAGCTGACAGAGATCAGCTCCCCTGGAGAAAATGGCTGCTTTGGAGGGTGGACTCTATGGCATTCTACCATGCGGAGGCCCCTCCCCTCCCCAAACCCCACCCTCTCCTGGCTCCACCCCCAAAGTCTCCAGGTATTTTCCCACCCAGACTTGGCAACCCTAGAGGGAGAACCCTGTGGGACTGTGGCATAGTGATTTCTACAGAGAAGAGAGATTGACTCAAGAACAAAATACTTGAATATCTTTTTTCAAACATATTGAATGCTACCACATTTCCCCAAAAGTTATTTTAACAACTGTTATAAAAACAGATTTAAAATATGCAGTACAACAACACAAATACAATAAGATTCCAGTTCACTGGCATACAGCTAAGTTTGCAGTTTAATGTCTAGGAAAAGAAATGGAACAATTTAGGATAATTTTGGAATCTATCAGGTTACACAGTATTTTTAGATTTTAATACAGTCTGTTTTGACCCAAATGCAGTTAAAACTCCTTTCTGAACTTGGATGTACTGTGCAAAGTGCCATTAGGACTAGACGCTATAAATTAAGATTGGCATAGAATTTCAGGGAAAAGAAACTAAAACGGAGAGGATAATTTTGATCGTTGTGAGATTAGCAAAGTGCTAAAAATATCTCAGATCCTTTAAAACAGAACCCAACAGGCAGTTTTCAAAAATATTCCCTACTTCTTCATGGTCCATAGTCCTGTGAGAATCCATAAAAAAGCAGATTTATCAGAAATTAGAACACTATATTCACAGTTCTATGTGGTATTATTTTTTATTTAACTTTTGTACTACAGAGACTCCTCCTCAGCTACAGCATCCCAGCATAAAAGCAGGGTCCAAGATGGGGGTTCACAGCTCAAGTATCAAAACAATGTCACAGTGATCTGTGATTGAAGTTAAGCAGGCTGTGCTGGGCCCTGCCTGGTGACATCACTGTCTCCAGCAATCACAGTGTCCCAGAGTCAGCTACTGCGGGAACGCCTCCCAGGAGACAATATGGTTGCCAACTCTGGGTTGGAAAAATCTGGGAGATCTGAGGATCAAGACTGGAGGTCAGGGTTTGGGGAGGCGAAGGCCCTTAGTGGGGTATAATAATGCCATATAGTCCACCCTCCAAAGTAGCCCTTTTCACAGGGGGAACTGACCTCTAGAGTGTGGAGATCAGTTGTAATTCTGGGAGATATCCAAGCCCCATCTGGAGGTTGGCACTGGGCAATCTTAGGAGCCATGTAAGCCTCCCAACAGTAGCCAGCCAGGGAACTGCAGTTGCAACAGCAACTGGCTCAGCTCAGAAGCAGTAGTTTCTCTTGATTAATGGAATCCAATATACTAGGCAATTCTGAGGCTGTTTAAAATACTATGAGATTTTAAGCCTGTGGATAGAATCTTTCTTATGCATTTAATGTTCATATAATTCCTGTATGCCCGGTGCAAATTAATGGGTTAGATCTGAGCTGCTTTCCACTGACTGCAAGCATTCCACCTGATCCTTAGCCTGACCTGACCTGATCCTACTTATTCTCATGCCTTAATTTCCAGGTCCAGCATGTACACCCAACTGGCTAGGCTATCTGAAGATGGTACTATTCCACAATTCAGCCCTCCTTGCTTCTGTAGGGTGCCTCCCTCTGATTTTGACCAAAAAATCTGCAGTCTTCTGACAATCAGGTCCTGAACATTGGGGAAAGGGAAAGCAAAGTACAATGCGAGCTAGTAAAATACCGCACAACTCTTTGAGTGGAACCTGGGGGACAGGAAGCCCAAATTCACATATGCCACTTAAAGGTTCCTGTTGTGTGAGACAGAAATACAGTTCTAAATTATCTTACACTGGATTTCTTTTCTTTTTTTTAATTTTTATTGGTGTTTTATAGAACTACAACAGGAAATAAGAAGGGGAAACTACAAACTATGGGGAAAAGAAAAGCCCAAGTAGCAGTGGTCTTTTTCAGTGTTACAAAGCTTAATAGAAATTTCACTTACGATACATTTTAGTGAGATGCAGCATAAGAGTTATGGTTATATACTATTAATAATACAGAAAGATTTTTTTCAAGGCTGAAATAGGTGTGGATTTCTGAATCAGTTGATGACCATGCAATAAGACCGATTTACAATCTCATTTCTGTGTTCATGTGCTTTACAGTACATGTGTCATTTTTGCTACCTGCCATTTATCTATTAATTTATTTCAGACATACACTGGGAAAGTTCTACAAAAAAAATTTCAACTTCAGTGTAATACTTTCTTAGAACAAATAGTCCTTGTAGTGTATTTTTACTGTTATGACACACAGAAAACATCATTTTCATGGGCTCACAATGTGTTGATGCGGTCATTATCTTCAGCGTTATATTAACTTTAATAAAAGGTAGGAGGTAGAAGAGAAAGCACCCGGCATTGTTGCAAAAATGAGAAAAGTAAATGAAAAATAAGACATATTTGAGTATTGTGAGAACCCAATCTAAGTCTTGAACAGGTTCAGACATAGTGGCACTCCCACTTACTTTACTGTATGGTGAGCCAGTGGTCTTTCAAGATAATACCATAATACATCTAGTTTCTCTTTTCCCATCCAAAACACTTGCCATAGTATACAAATATATCTTATTCATTGTCTCACCCTTTTAACTCTTGGACTCTTTAGAGTCACCCTGTTTGAGTCACTTGCAGTGATTACAATGTGCACAAAGTACATTTAAATCCCAGTGATCACACATATAATGTTTTTAAAAGATCACATTTGCCCCCCCCCCCCCCCTTTGGTAAAGGCTGGGCTTCTGCCAAAGGGCACTTACACATATTTGGCTGCAAATAGATGACTTGGAGCCAACCAATGTGGAGCCTTAACTAATTTCAGCATTCACTTAAGCTAAATTATTTATGACACTCTCTGTGTCGACTCATACTGCTAGAAAATATCTGTGTTCAACCTAGTATTCTAAGTGAGGTCTCAAATAAAAATAAAAGCCTAATTTTGCATCCAGTGTCAGCTACCACAGTAGTGAAATGTACGGTTATGCAGGCTGAAGCCAAGTGTGGTATATTCAGAAAGGCCAGAATGGGGAATTCTGCCATTTTCTAGACCAGTAAATCAAATTCACTAATGATGAGAGAGCTTAACATTTTTTAAATACGCAGCTGAAATAACATCAGGAACATTTTCTAAAAATACAGCCAGCCATTCATATCAGAAACTCAGACACCTCAACTATAACAACGTTATGCCAATTTCAAAACAGGAAAAATTCCTCTGTTCTGGGAAGCCAGATCTGGCACTACACATTGCAAGTGTTGGCTGGTAGTGGACTGAGACTGAGTTTAGCAAAAGCGAACATACCAAGAGGTTAAAATGATAGAGACTTGATTGTTTTGGAGCACGCACATGAGGCAACATGAAGAGCAACACTAGCCGGTTTCTAGAAATGGCAGAATGAAAAGTGTGGTCACCTCCACTAATTAAAATAAACAGCAGCAGAACAAGGCGCTTCAGTCTGTTGTGTGACTATTGAGCACACAGACCACCAAATGTCACCTAAAACAGGGGTCTCCAACCATTGTCATCCTGCAGGCACCATTGGAATTCTGACAGAGGGTGATGGGCACAACCACAAATTATGGCTGCCACAGGAGGCTAAGCCAAGCACAAAATGGCTGCCCCAGGATGCAGAGCAAACTACAAAATGTCAGGAAGTGAGGCTATGCATAACTCTGACAATAGTTCTTCAGCTTTTCAGGCAGAAGCTCTGTTTAATGGGAAGCCTTTTAAAGTTGATATATTGTTTTAAAATATTTTCTTGCACAGACAAAATAAATCTATATGATAAGCTAGCTAAAAAACCCTCATTTGGCAGTATCTGTCTTGGTTTTGCAGGCAACTAACACATGCAAAAAATATGGGGGGAAAACGCTTCTCTTGGCTTCTTCTCCACTTTAGATGTGTAACGTCCCCCTTTGGCTGTGGGTTCCCAGGTTAGAGTACTCACTCAGGCAATTATACAGATTTAACTTTTAATAATGGAGGATTTAAGTTCCTTCACTTGGTCAAAATACTCAGTCTTCTCTGGGGCAATTTCCACAGTTGAATTACCTTCCATGAAGCTGCTGAAGAAAGTGTGAAAATGTACTACAATTGTATAATGTGAAGACATTTTAAGTTTTAATGGCCCATAATGAGATCTCTAGTAAGACAAAATGAAGACTGGATTTGCCTGGTCTGCATTCATCACAGAATTTTCAGTGTCTCACTTGGTACCAGGGCTCCGTTGGGGCCGGGGCGTGCCGGAGCGCTGCTCCGGGAGAGAGGAGGCAGGGGGGCGGGCAGTTAACAAAGCCCCGCCCCCCGGCCTCCCCCCCGCCTCCCCCGTCAATGCTCCCAGGGCCGGCGGCGCTCTGCTGGCCCTGGGAAGGAGAAGCCCTTCCCTCCCCCCTCCCACTGCTCCCGGGGCCGCGGCAAAGCGCCGTGGGCCCCGGGAAGCTCCTTTCCTGCCCCCCTGCCCTTCAAAACTCTCGGGGCCAGCGGAGATTGAAACCCTAGAAACACGTATTCCTGGCTTTCATCAAGGCACACGGATCGCCAAACAAACATCAAAAACCAAGGAGTCAAAAACGCTCACATTTAATGTTAACAACGAAAATTACACAACCCCATCCCTATATAGACTTTATCTCCCCCCCTTCCACCACGTCGCGTTCCCGTATCAGATAGGCGGGAGACGCTCTATAAGGAGGGGGACGCAGCTGGAAACCACTCTGAGGGACGAGCCTTTGCTTCGCATCACCTCTGTCCCCAACTGAGCGAAAAACCCAGCAGGGAAGGCAGTGCGAGCCCCACTCGGAAAGCCGGCAGAGAAACCGCGCCCGGGGGGGGGCGCAAGAAAGGAGCAACAGCTGCGCGTCCACTTGCGCCGCTTCGCGTCTATCGGAATGTCCCTGAAGACGGCCCCTTTAAATACCACCTTCCCCATCCCCCCGCCTCGTCTCACGCCACAAACAGCTGTTGCCCTTTTCTTCTCCTCTCTCCCCCTCCTCCTCCCTCACCTACTCCACCCCCTGAGGCGCACGACACCCGCTCTCCCGCCCTCCCTCCCATCGCGCGCGCTTCCTCCTCCTCCAAAAGCAACGGTCAGTCGGCGGCTGATCCAGAAATTTCCTCGCTCCTCCCTCCCCTTTCCTTCCTCGCGCCTGCCCGCTGACGCCCCTAACCCCCCTCCGGGTAGGTTACGGTGCGGATGCTCCCGCCCCGCTTTTCAGTGCGGCGGAATCGCCTGTCCCCCCCTCCTTCTGCCCCACAGCCCCGGGTCTGTTTGCGCGTCTAAGCCAAGACGGCCGACAGTGGCGGCGGGTGCGCCGTGATGGCTGGCTGGCTGGCTAGGAGCAGGTTTGAGTGACAGCGCTTACCTGGGTGCCAATCTTCATCCCTCCCCCCTCCCACTGCTCCCGGGGCCGCGGCAGAGTGCTGCGGGCCCCGGGAAGCTCCTTTCCTCCCCCCCTCAAGACTCCCTCCCTCCCTTCCTTCTCTCTTTCTCTCCCCCCACCTACCTACTTACCTTCCTCTTCCTTCCTTTCCCCCTTCCTTCCTTCCTTTCTTCTCTCTCTCCCCCACTTACCTACCTTCCTGTTCCTTCCTTCCTCCCTCTCTCTCCCCTTCCTTCCTTCCTTCCCTCTCTCCCCCCCACCTACCTACCTACCTTCCTGTTCCTTCCTTTCCCCCTTCCTTCCCCTTTCCCTCCCTTCCTTCCTTCCTTCTCTCTCTCCCCCACCTACCTACGTACCTTCCTGTTCCTTCCCCTCTCCCTCCCTCCCTTCTCTCTCTCTCTCCCCCCAGCTACCTACCTACCTTCCTGTTCCTTCCTTCCCTCTCTCCCCCACCTACCTACCTCCCTTCCTGTTCCTTCCTTTCCCCGTCCTTCCCCTCTCCCTTCCTTCCTTCCTCCCTCTCTCCCCCCTTCCTTCCTTCCTTCCTTCCTTCCTTCCTTCCTTCTCTCTCTCCCTCCTACCTACCTTACTGTTCCTTTCTTTCTTCCTTCCTTCCCCCTTCCTCCCTTCCTTTCTTCCTCCCTCCTTCCTTCCTTTCTTTTTCTTCTCTCTCTCTCCCCCACCTACCTACCTTCCTTCCTGTTCCTTTCCTTCCTTCCCCCTCCCTCCCTTCTTGCCTTCTGACACACCTGACGTCAGGGATGTGTGGCCTTATGATTGGATTTATACCCTACATTTCACAACCTGAAGGAGTCTCAGAGTGGTTTACAATCTCCTTTCCCTTCCCCTCCCCACAACAGATGCCATGTGAGATAGGTGGGGCTGAGAGAGCTCTTTGAGAATTGCTCTTGCGAAAACAGCTCTGAAATAACTTGTGACTGATCCAAGGTCACACCAGCAGCTGCATGTGGTGGAGTGGGGAATCAAACCCGGTTCTCCCAGATTAGAGTCCGTGCTCCTAACCACTACACCAAACTTGCAGCCAGCCCTGCACCCTGCTGCCCTGTTCACAGCGCATGCCCGAATCCCAAGTGCGCAGCTGCCACCCTGCTCACAAAAAACCCCAAAAACCTTTAAAGGGCCTTTTTGCAAGTAGAGCTTGCAGCCAGTGACAGCCCCTCTCCCTCTCTCCTGAAAGATTTAAGGGGTCCTCCAACTGATCACGGGCCATGTGCTCCCTGCCGATCAGCTGAAGCCCTTTAAATCTCGCAGGAGGGGAGGAAGAGGGGTGCCCCAGGTGGTCAGTTTTGAGGGTGGGGTTTGGGTTGGGGCTTTCCCCCACCAGCCAGCTGTATATAGTTATATGCAAGCATTTGCAGGGTGTTTTCCTTCTTTCAAACTGCTAGCAACTAAATTCAAGAAGTATGCTGTCCCTATATAACATGCATGCAAGTATCAGCTGATACAGTACAATACTAGAAGAAGAAGAAGAAGAAGACGAAGAAGAAGAAGAAGAAGAAGAAGAAGAGATTGGATTTATACCCTGCCCTTCACTTGTAGTCTCAGAGCAGCTTACAAACTCCTTTCCCTTCCCCTCTCCACAACAGACACCCTGTGAGGTAGGTGGGGCTGAGAGAGCTCTGAGAGAACAGCTGGTACAGAGCTATGGCTTGCCCAAGGCCATCCAGCCAGGTGCAAGTGGAGGAGTAGGGAATCAAACCCGGTTCTCCCAGATTGGAGTCCGCGCACTTAACCACTACACCAAACTGGCTCTAGCACGCTTGCGTCACCCAGATGACGCCAGATCTTCAGCATTTGGTACACCAACAAATCTTTGCAGCTCTACCCAGGGGGAGGGGTAGTTGGAATAGGATACAAGTGAAATAATCTTTAAAATACCTTGCATGTTTATAAAATTTAGTATGGTCGCAACGTTTTCTAGGAATTGCTCTGCTCAGTAATGAAATAGTTCTTAGGCTCCTCCACATGCTGCAAGGTACACACCAAGGCCAAGCATTTACTTGCCAAGTTCTTAAGGCAGTAACACTTCATGACACTCCCAGCGAAGATGCCAAATGCTGACGGAATGTACTGGGGAGTTCCTATTTCAGCCTATTCAAATTTTTCAAATAGTTGTTAACTACAAATTTAGGTTGCCAACATTCATTTATGTATATTGTGCAGTGCACACGATGAACCAAATTAGAAATTTATTTCTTTGTTATTTATTTATTTCAAACTTCACTGCCCTTGGAAGTAAGGTATAGTATAAAATGTAAATCACACCAACCTCCCCAGCTCTAATATTTATTAGAAAAACGAAATCACAAGCACAGCAGAAAAGAACTAGGCCTACTTCTGCCGGAATGTCAAAAAGTGGGGATGAGTTCTTTAAAGAGACTGTGATGTTTACTAAGACATTTGAGCTGCACTAAGAAAGTACTCAACACTTTTGCTGACTATTTCAAGAATGGCTGAGAATACGCTCAGTTTATGGGCAAGGTTTACATCCCACCTCAGTGTGTTATTAGTATCAACTTTATATCCAGGTCCTTGTCATAAAGAAATTAGGTGATGACCCTATATCAGGGGTGGCCAACTTTGGTTAACGTTAGAGCCACATAGAATAAACATCAGATGTCTGAGAGCCGCAAGACAGAAACAAATATCACACACACGTTTTTATTTTTAAAAATATGCAAATTTGCTTTTTATTAACGTTAAATGGGACTGCCAAAAATAAAAACAAACAAGGAAAACCGGTTATTGATAATGATATTACTTGTTTGCTAATGATATTGAGAGAGAGAGAGAAAAAGAGAGAGATGGAAAGAAAGAATTAAAGAAGTGGAAAGAAAGAGAGAGAGAGAAACTAGGAAAGCAAATAGATGGGAGGGAGGAGGGAAGGAAGGAAGGAAGGAAGGGAGAAAGAGAGAAAAAGCATGCCTCCCCTTTGCTTCCCCAGCCGCCCTGCCAGGAGCCGCACAATATGTGTGAAAGAGCCGCGTGTGGCTCCAGAGCCACAGGTTGGCCACCCCTGCCCTATATGTATTATTATAATCATTAGGAAATATTCAGTTCTAAGATATAAATTAGATGGGTGGGAAAACTGCATTCCAGTATCTGACTGTGTGTATTTTCCTTCTCTGTATCCTCTGATTCAAAGATTCTATATTTTGTAAGCATGGATGGGTGCTGTTGTAAATCTCCTTTTACACAGTTTGTGGTTGGTTCAAGTATAGGAATCAAGTATTTACACACTCCTCCATTCTGCTGGAGTAGTATTACATTTTACCCCACCCCCCCAGTAGCTTAAGGGATCGATCATGGTCTTCCTCGTTTTACCCTCACAACCACTCTGTTAGAGGTAGGTTAGACTGAAAGAAAGTGACTAGCTCATGGTCAGTCACAATGAGATTTCAACTGAAACATCAAAATCCAGCCTTTTCTAGCAATCAAGGTATTGTTGTAGTGGTACCATATTTCAGATGTCCTTATTGTGAAAGTACCCTTAAAATTTTGATACCCTCCTCTCCTGAACAAGCAAATTAATCAGCCAAAATTACAGAATTAAATTATACCCAAATTTACAGAAATGTCTGTTATCACTGAAATACACAATACTTCAATTAGGATTATACAAGTGGAGACTTGCAAGAAACTTGCAGGATAGTTATCCCATTCCTCACACCTTTGCTTCCTCCCTTCTCCCCCTACCTCTCTCACACTCTTTCTCCCTTCTGCCCCCCCCTTTCTTACTCTCTCGCTCTCCTCCATGTATGTTACTTCCTCTCTCTTTCTGACCTGTCATCATTCCCTTTGTTTTTCTGTCTCCCCACCTCATCACTCTTTCTCTCTCTTTCTGCCTCCCACCTCAAATCCCACCCTCCCCAGGCTCCACCTCTCAAATGTCTGGGAATTTCCCAACCTGGAGTTGGCAACCCTATTTCCTTCCCACCCAACAGCCAACCTACCTTTATCTGTCTTCAGCTTTCTATCTCCACCCCCCTCCCCTGCAGCCTCTACCTAGGAAAATTACAGTCTTTCTCCACAATGGGGACTAAAGCAGCTTACATTATTATTTCCTCTTTGTTATCTGCACAACAACCCTGTGAGGTTGGTTAGGCTGAAAGTATGTGACTGGTCCAAAATCTTCCAGTCAGCTTCCACTGCAAGATGGGGATCTGAACCTGGGTCTCGCAGATCCCAGTCTGAAACTCGAACTGTTGCACCACAATGGCTTTCATACGGTGGCTGCTGATGAACTGTAGCAAAACAGCTGGGCCTAATTAAGTCATGCAAATCAGGTGGTATCAAGTCACACAGAGGGTGCTGCCTAGGGATGCCAGCCTCCAGATGGGACCTGGGGATCCCCTGGAGTTACTGCTCATCTCCAGACTACAGAGATAACTTTCCATGGAGAAAATGGATGCTTTGGAGGGGGGAGTTTATGGCATTGTACCTCACTGAGGTCCTTGTCCTCCCCAGGCTCCACCCCCAAATCTCCAGGAGTTTCCCAGCCTGGATCTGGATCTGCTGCTGGTGGCCGGGGGGGGGGGGTTCTTGGCAACCCTAGACTGCTGCCAGTAAAAACCCTGCTTTTTACTGACAAAAACAGTTAGAGCCTCCCCCCCTCCCCCGAACATTCTAATCTCCTCACAGTTGATGTCTGGAGTTGGTGCCATTTCAAAAGGTATTTTGGGGGATTCTACGATCACTGAAGGTTTTTTTTTAACTTTTCGGATTTTTCTGCACACGGGGGGAGTGCCCCCCATGTGTAGGAAAACCTCCCTGCCTCCCAGATGCCCCCCCGTGCGGATTTAGGTATCCTCACACAGGGGGCGCTTTCAGAATTAGATATATAGACAAGGTGGGGACCCGCGATACTCGCGGGGGGGAGAGAAGGAGCTCACCCCCTTCCCCCCCACAAAGAGTCCTGGCGGGCCTCGCTGGGCCCGCTGCTTGCCCCCTCCCCCCGCCAAAGAGTCCTGGGCCGGCGGGCCTCACCGGGCCTGCCGCTCACCCCCTTCCCCCCCAAGAGTCCCACCGGGCCTCGCCAGGCCTGCCGCTCGCCCCCTCCCCTCCCCAAAGAGACCCGGCAGGCCTTGCCGGGCCCGCCGCTCACCCCCTTCCCCCCCAAGAGTCCCGGGCCGGCGGGCCTCACCGGGCCCGCCGCTCGCCCCCTCCCCCCCCGCCATGGCGGTTAGTAGAGCGTTCCCTGCGCATGCGCAGGGGACGCTCTTTTACTTTTCGGGGGATTTAAATATCCCCCGAAAAGTTTTTGTTAGTTTTGCCATTTTTCTGCAAACATGGGGACTGCCCCACGTCTGCAGAACCCCCCCTCTGCCCTCCAAGGGCCCCCCCCACGCGGATTTAGGTATCCGCACGGGGGTGGGCCACTTGGCTATTAGATATATAGATATGTACATTATGTACCGGCTTATAGAGTTAGAATATTTTCTGAAAATGAGGGACTAAGTATTTTAACAGTCCAGGATATGTATCTGGTCAGTTTTTCTCTCTCTGCTGTACTCTAAAAAAAAGGATTTTGCCACTTTGTCAAACTTAATGCTGTTTAGAGTTACAAAAGGCTCTTATATAATAAGGGCTTGTGATTGAGGCCAAGTGAAAAGAGCCTATATTCGAAGAAGGAAACCTTCTTGATCACTAGGAAAACATAGAAAGAGCTTTTATATTAGGTCTGTTTTCTTTAATTTCTGTGAGAGAGGCAGAGGGCTCTTTGTGGCAGCAAATACCCATGTGTAAAATGAACTAAAAATAAATACTATGGGGAATATTTTGTGTCAGAAAAATAACCTCCCCAGTCATTCATGTGTGAAGACTTTGGCAAGAATCCTCATTATCATTGAGATTCCATTTGTGTACTAGTTTATGTAGCTTATATGCATTAAAAAAAAATGATCATATTAGTTTGCTTGCACCAGCACCTCTTTTAGCAGCCTCAGCGAAAGAATTAAAAGGTCTTACCAGCAATGCTGTAACCAAATGAGCAATCCGTTGCCTTACTTCACTTCCTCATTTGGAGTTCAGTCTCCAGCTGCCTTATTTTCCACCTTTCTTACCTTATGTCCTGACGTAATAAAATTTAAATCAATGGGAATATTCAGATTGTATTTGGTGAAGTGCTTGCCCTAGCATTAGCTGGTTTGTATGAAATATCTCCTTAGGCATGCTAACATCTGAGGACATGAACACACAAGAAGCTGCATTATTATTAAGTCAGACCACTGGTCTATCAAGGTCAGTATTGTCTACTTTGTGACTGGCATCTGATGAAGTGAGCTCTGACTCACAAAAACTCATGCTGAAATAAAAACATGTAGTCTTTAAAGGACCGCTAAGCCTACATATTGTTTCATTGTAACTAGGGATGGGCACAAACTGAACCATGAAGCAAAATTCATCACCAATTTTGCCCTGCTCGTGGTTTACAAACAGAAATTCATGACAGGTCTACTGGCACGAACTTCCATGAACTTTTAGAGCACTTCATGCGGTTCGTGGTGGTTCGCAGATGGAGCAGAAAGCCACAAAAATACCTGAGTGACAAGGAGGTGGTCCCTGCTGCTCAGCTTGTTTCAAGCTGCAGAAGATAGCCTGAAAAGAACAGCAGAAGACAGCCCAAAATACAGCTATGCAGCAGGGAGGTACTCCCCACCGTGCAGCTATTTTGGGATGTCTTCTGGAGTTCCTTTAAAGTTTAAAGGGACTGGACAAGACAGTCTGAAACAGCTGAGCAGTGGGAAGCAAGCTGCTCCCTGACACTCAGCTGTTGTTTTTTTTGGCTTTCTGCAAACCCCATTTAAAGGTACTGTGGTCCCTCTCAATGGGGTTTGCTGGGCCATGAACCATGAACTGGTTTGGTTCATGAACGAACCTGGTTGGGTTCGGTTCATGGTTTGGTTGTGGTTTCCAATAACCACATTTTCCTGGTTTGTGCCCATCCCTTGTTGTAACAGACTAACAAGGCTACTCCCTGATTAGCAGTGGTCTCCCAGAATCTGGAGATGCTACTGAACCTAGAACCGTATACATACTATGTTCTACTGCTGTAATCATGCACATGCACAAGAGGCTGGATGTCAATATCCAGAACTGCACGATTAACTTCCAACCCAGTACGAAACATTCCTGAAGAAAAGGGCCCACAGTTCGCTGTCCTTGCAGGCTCAATATGAATGCAAAAATCTGGCGCAGTCAGTCATTCTCTCCATGTCCTGACCTCACTTAGTCTACCTTAGGGTCTTTTCAAATTAATTATTACTAATATCCCCTTGATGTCTCATTTTCTCAGCTTGACAAATATTGTGGAATTTCTGGACATATCCTTTGATTCCCTGCCAGCAAGAGATTATTTTTGGTCTGAATTTTGTTTAAATTAAATAAATAAACAGTATTTCTGTGAATAGTTATATAATATTTTAAAATGCGCTGTTTCAAAGTTTGGCCCACAGGAGTACAAAGAGAAAACACCTGTGCAAATACCGCTGAGGGGCATATCAAACCAAAGGAAGAGATCATGCTGCAAACATACTCCAGGATGAGGACAGAATACAGCAGGATCTTATTCAATACAGACTGCAGATTAAAACAAATCTTCCCCCTTCGACAGATCTGTATCTCCCTTTCTTGAGCACTGTACTTTAGCATAAAAAAAATCCCTTGGTATTGTGTTGAGGAATATAAATCGACAATCAGCTTTAACATGAAGTAGAGAAAGTCAACCCCCAAAGCAAAAATAACTATGGAGATTTAACTAAGGCAGGAAGAGTAGGCATTTGACAATTTAGCCAATCAAAACTATGAATGTCGACTCGCATATCCTGTTCTGCAACATGCTTATATTGCTGTTCAGCATGAGTCTAATGCTAACTGGTTCATTCATAAAATTCTTTAGCATGCTGTCTGGTCATTATGAAGAGAGAAAATGCATTGCAAGATTTTAAGTATGACCCACTCACTTGGAAAAGAAATAAAAAAAACCCTCTACATATTCAGAAACCATTCCTTCTCTTGCAAGCCCTAACCTGTCAGCTTCTGTCAGACTCTCATTTTATCTATGAGATTATACAGATGTTATTTTGAAGCAAGGCTGTCAAGTGAAATCTCTGATTGTAGGGAAGGGATGGGAGACAGAAAAAAAAACATGCATCAACACTGACCTAAAGACATTGAGGGTCAAAAGCCTGGAACTTGGGAGATAAGCAATCAAGATTTCCCATATTTTATTAAATGTCAAAGTAGTATGAGGGAGAGAGATTTTAGCTGGATCCATATAGTGGTACTGGGGAAGAGTTTATCCTATGCTATTGACCAGGTCTAAATATTCCTGCTTTAAAGCTGCTATTTGCCCCACAGGGCTAAGCATTGGGGTATTGCACAAGTACTCATTCCCAGCCCTAGGGCTATAAGAAGTTTAAACAAGAAAAAGTGAGAGATCCTGGTCAGGAACTTGCTTTACAAGAACTCGTGGGCACTCAATGAAATTGTTGAGCAGTCGGGTTAGAATGGATAAAAGGAAGTACTTCTTCACCCAAAGAGGGATTAACATGTGGAATTCACTGCCACAGGAGGTGGTGGTGGCTTCAAGCATGGATGGCTTCAAGAGGGAATTGGATAAACATATGGAGCAGAGGTCCATCAGTGGCTATTAGCCACAAGGTATAGATAGGAACTGAGTCTGGGGCAAGTGATGCACTGTATTCTTGGTGCTTTGAGGGGGGGCAACAGTGGGAGGGCTTCTAGTGTCCTGACCCCATTGGTGGACCTCCTGATGGCCCCTGGTATTTTTGGCCACTGTATGACAGAGTGTTGGACTGGATGGCCCATTGGCCTGATCCAACATTGGCTTCTCTTATGTTCTTATGTTTAGCAAAGGTCTAGCCTGACCTTTATGGAGACTGTCTTTAGATCCATGTTGCTTTAGCTAATTATGTCTCCCACTTCCTTGTGCTTTGAGTGGCACTCTACTTGGCACCGTTGCTTTAAAGTGAAGGCCAAAAGAAAGAGAGGAGCATCTCAATGAGGGCTACACAAAGTGTTCTACTAGGTGATTCAATGTTTCAGAATGTGCAATTCTACACCAAGGTCACAGACAAGGTACGAAGCAAAAGTTCAAGTACATCCTTTTCAGTGCATTTTTTCCTTTAAAGGGATTTTATATAATTGAGTTATGGCTCAACTGTTATGTTAGCAAATGTGATTAAATCTGCATGAAGGAAAATCCGCACGATCCACTTTCTTTTAAGAGAACACTATTCTCTCTTAATGTTACCATATATCTGATTTTGTACAAGATGGGGGTGGGGAATTAGATATTGCTAGAATAAAAATCCTGCTCTTGATCCATCTCTTACCTTTCTCCGGATTCAAATGTTAATATAACTTTTAGTTGGGTGCAGTATTGTTTAGCACATGGGTACTCCATTACAAATTATAAGCAAGCCTCAATGACCATCATTCACACGAGCTCAGCAAAAAAGGGAGATAGTAAATGAAGTAAGGAAAATAACTTCAAGATGGGATGTACAGAGCAAAATGAGTTTCCTGGTATATATCTTGTTCAAAGTGCTGCCATCCAAAGTCAGTGTCGTGAAGTACTGGAAAGCAATAGCTTAGAAGCGTTTCAGACTTGTCAAGATTATGACTTCTCATTATTCTCATGATTGCCAGCATGGTGTAGTGGTTAAGAGCAGTGGACTCTCATCTGGAGAACTGGGTTTGATTCCCCACTCCTTCACATGCAGTCAGTTGGGTGACCTTGGGTCAGTCACTGTTCTCTCAAGAGCAGTTCTCGAAAGAGCTTTCTCAGCCCCACCTACCTCACAGGGTGTCTGTTGTGGGGAGAGGAAGGGAGGGTGATTGTAAGCCACTCCAAGACTCCTTTGGGTAGTGAAGGGCAGGGTATAAACCCAACCCTTCTTATTTAAAGAGTATTAAAATATAAGGTAACTCCCACCACAATCCCATTATTATGAATATTCCTTCAATGTATCATGTGAATAGAATTTGTATGTGCAGTTGTGGTCTTTTCTTCATCTGTGGTGTTCTTCACTATGTATATCTGAATGAGCAACATGTCATCTCCATGTATGTAGAGGTGTGTTACTAAGGGAAAGAAATCGTACTATGAAATTTAATTCAATCAAGATGCACTTAATTGTAGACCTTTTCAGATGTTACAACTACATGGAGATCCTTCTAACTCATGTGGTTGTGCTTTTCAATCTCTATGTAAAGCTCTCAGGACAAATCAGTTGTAGTTTTGGGGTTGGTTTTCATCAGTATGCTGATGATACCCAGCTCTATATATCCTTATCCAAACCTCCTAGTGATGCGGTAGAGGTCCTAAATAGCTGCTTGGCTGCTGTGGTTAACATGCTAAATGTGAACAAAGTGGAACTAAACCCTGAAAAGACAAAGGTAATGCTGGTTGGGAAGATGGAGGCCTTTTTTTAATATCTTATTTTTTTTAATATCTTATTTTTAATATCTTATTTTTAATATCATATTATTTTTATTGAGTATATGATTCATATTTCATAACAAACCAAATAAAAATCATATCTTTATATATTATACTCTCTTTCATATTTTAAACAAAGAAAAATAAAAAATTAATTGAGGTTACATTCCACCTAGGGTTGCCAACCTCCAGCTTGGGCAATAAGAAGGAAGAGCTTGAGCTGCTAATGCAGAGCGATATGATTTAGTAGGCATTACAGAGACTTGATGGGATGATTCGCATGACTGGAGTGTAGTAGTGGATGGATATGAGTTGTTAAAGAAAAAAATGCAAGGGTCGAAGAGGAGGTGGAGTAGTGCTGTATGTGAGGAGAAGGTTTCTTTGTCGGGAAATATTGGAGGAGGAGGGTGACAGCCCAGTGGAATGTATCTGGGTGAGGATAAGGGAATGAAGGACAAACACCTGCACAACCGACAAATCACACCCAATCCCAGTCCAGTTTGTATCCTCTTCTTTTCCTTTTCCTTATTCCGTTATCCCACCCACTTGTGAAATCACTATACAACTCCCTCTAAGCCAATCTTTAATACATCCTTTAAGTCTTCAATGAATTATTACTCATTCTTCTAACTTCTATTCTATTCACTCAATCTTATTATTATTCTATCTACTACTGTACCTGACAAAGAAAGCTGGATGGGGTTGCCTCTAGTGGAGGTCTTGAAGGGCATTTTTGGTAGAGTTTTGGTGGAGTTCAGCTGACCCTTGCTGACTCAGTTTAAGGCCTTGGAGATATATTGGATACAGCTTTATTACTGGAGAAACAAGTAAATGCAGCTGCTGAAAACCACTTTCTAATCCATAAGATGGCCCCTTGCCTTCATACTGCTGATATGCCCACCTGGATCCACACTACAGTATCAAGACTAGATTACTATAATCTACTGCATGTTGGTCTCCCCTCAAAGTCAGTTCAGAGATGCCAGCTGGTGCAGTATGCCACAGCTTGGCTATTATTGGAAACTAGACAGAGCATGCATATTATTCATATTCTGCAGACACTCCATTGGCTGCCCACTGGCTAGCACATACAAAGCTCTTCATGGCCTTGGCCCCTCTTATCTGGAGGACTGCCTCTCCCCCACGGTCCACCACATCAGCTTTGCTCACACCAGCAGGCCTTCCTGCAGGTGCCAACCTGCAAATGGGCAAAATCAACAATTGCCCATACATGCATTTTCTCCATGTGGCTCCCACCTTCTGGAATGGTCTGCTTGAGGAGGTCAGGAAGGCTCCCACTCTCCTGGCTTTTACAAAGTATGCAAACCTGAACTATTCAAGAGTGCCTTTATGTACTGGTAACAAGGCTGGCACTCTACAAAATGGTTCACTGATTTACTTGGTTAAATGATTAGGACTGTGGGCTATACTACTATGTATCACTTACTGTAAGTAGGATACTATTACATAATTTTTACACCGCTTAATGTGTCATGTTAAAACTTATGCTGTTTCAGTTCTTTCTACAGTCCTAATGCATTGTTTATTGAATGTCCATTTTTGTTGATTGGACTGACTTCCTACTGAGCCCCTGTGAGAAAGGTGGAACATAAGTAACATAAGTAAACAAACAAATGAACAAATGTTCTCACCAAATGCTCTGAACAGGGGCAAAATGCATATTCTGCATGCTTGTACAACTTCTGCATGCACAAAGCAATCACTGGGTTTTTCAGTGTTATGGTTCAGGGGTATTAAAACCATATGCGCATGTATAATGTGCATGTTCTCAGGTTCAAACAACTTGGCAACCTTGTGTAACCTTGGCAATCATGGGTAACATACTCCCCTGATATATGCAGTTGCTAATCTCACTTTATGGATGTCATGTCTGAAAAGGCTTGAATCTTGAGACACCATATGGATTTTGCTCCAAATTGCCTATATGAATTCACCCACGTAAGTTAATCATGGTTTGCAAATCTCTGAAAAATGGGAAGCCATAGTCTCGACACTCCTGAAATATTTCTGAACTCTTGCTTTCCAATACTTTACAACATTGGCAAGTAGAACAAATTTAGAGTCCAGTAGCACCTTTAAGACCAAGGCCGATTCCGCACCAGTGGTTGCCCTGGCGGTGTCCCCCGATAAAATCCATGGCAGAGCAACAGTTCCCCACTTGTTGCCCCGGGTCAGCAGTTGGCCTGAATCTAATCCTCATTCCCCCCAGAACTTCCGTTTCAGGGATTTTCAGGTTTTGTTTTTTTTTGCCACAGGATTGAAGTCGGCGCATTCTAGCGGGGAACTCGCAAATCGGGTTTCTTGCTCCACCCCTTTAATGCCCCTCTGCTTCTTTCCCTCCTTTTCCCCACCTCTCCTCTCCCTTTCCCCTCTCTTTCCCACCCTGGCACGAGCGGGGGGGTTTTTGTCCCCCCCATCATTGTGTTATGACACCATGACACAACAACGATGGATCAGTATTGCGCTATGATGTCGTAACGCAACTGGGGGGGGGGGGAAACTGCTTGTGTCAGGGTGGGAAAGAGATGGATCAGTGTTGTGTCATTATGTCGTAATGCAACGATGGGGGGGGGGACAAAAAACCCCGCTCATGCCAGGGCAAAAAAGGGAGAAGAAAGCATGCCTGTTTCCCGAAATGGGTGGTTGCGTTGTAATGCAACCATGCCTCCAGTCAAAAAAAAAGGAGGGGGAAGAGACAGAAAGGGATGGTAGATTCGGGGCAAGGCGACAAATGCAGAACTCCCTCAACAGAATCGGGCCAATTAGACCCAGGGGGAACGGAGAGCAAATCATTGGTGTAGAATCGGCCCAACAAGGTACCTTGAATAAACCTTTCTTGGTCTTAAACATGACATTGGACTCTATATTTATTCTACTGCTTCAGACCAACACGGCTGACCATCTGGATCTATCAACATTGGCAAGTGTTACAGAATTCACATCCTAAAAACAACTTAAAAATCAAGGTGGGAGGGGGAAGAGACCTGGCTCAATGTGAAACAAGCAAATAGTAAACTGTGTGTCCAGCATGCCAATCAGATTACCACAATACCTTTCATGTTAAGGAATAGCAGGGCTCTGAACTTTGAGGAAGGCAGATAACTGCAGATAAAATCAGAAAGTTCTGGCACACAGTCAAAACAGCCAAGAGGGAGAGCTAAGCTAAAGAATGTGTTCTGCTTAGGAAGTCACTCTGCAAGCTAAACAGTCTAGTGCTCTTGGGTGGTACAGTTTGCCAGTGTGCTGCATATATGTATCTGTGCCTTTAAGTCAGCCCTCACAAACTGGTTTCTGTTTCAAGGTCACTATGGGAGGGGCCTCTCCTAGTTTATTTTATTTATGTTGTAGTTCTCTCTCTCTCTGTGGGTTGTCATTCCAAGTGTGTGTGAAGCAATAAAGGAGCCTATAGCTGAAGCTGCGAGAGTCTCCTGTTTGCCGAGTGGATAGGTAGTAAGCTTAATCCTACACATCAGACTCCAGGGGTCACTACAGCCAGTATCACCTGTGAAGGGATTTGAGAAACAGGCCTCAAGCCTTTTTTTTTTTTTTTTAATTCCTCCCCTCTCAAAAATAACTTGATTAGTCCTTCTCAGTCTTTGTTACTGTGTTTGTTACTGGAAAATGTATCCCTCCTTTTCTTGAAGACTCAGAACAGGATGGCCAGATTTTGAAACTAAACACATACAAATAAGTTCTGAAAGAACAGACCAAAGTCTTTAGCTGCGGCTCTTTCCCTCTCTGTTCCTTACTGAAGGACTGACTACACATATTTTGCAAATGTATTTTTCTGGCTACTTTATGGTCCTAAAACCACAAGAACACAAGAAGGACCCTGCTGGGGGGGGGGGGAAAGTGAATGAAATGAATAGTATTAGTATTTGCATAGTGCTTTAAATTTTACTATTGAGAAAATTTCTATACTGCCTGTCCAGGGGATGAGCCCCAAACACCAGATAACAAAACAAAAACACCAGATAATTTGTTGCCAACAAGTAAATATTCCTGCTATTCAATAAGGTCTTTAGAACTTTGAGGAGAGGCTTTCTGTTCAGTTTCTGCTTAAACATTCAAGCATAGGTTTCTGAGGTTCACCGACAAGTAACGTTTAGAAGGCAGGAACATACAACCAAGTTCCCCAAATCCTACTTTATACACAAACCAGGGATCATTCCTCTTTTCTAGAAACTATTTCCTTTCATAACTGGGCAGGGATCATTTCTCTTTACTAGAAGCTATTTGACTTTGTTGGCTTGAATGAGGATCCTCCTTGATCCACTCACTCTCTTATCCTCCTTCTGGGTCCATAGTCAGAACATAACTAACTGTTCTCCAACTGTCAGTTCCCAGCTGTCATTGCTTACCTGACTCTCTCAACAGAATTTTGTTTGAACAGCCCATTACTCAAAGGTTCTTAGACTGTTAGGCATTAACCCTTGATGGTCCATCACAGAGTGTCCCACAGTTCTCAGGCTAACAGGAGACTATAAAAATAATAGATTAGAATATAAATTAGATTAGAAAAATAAATTAGAACCTTAGGTAAAATTCTTAATTAAAAGTCTAGGTAAAATGAAGCATTTTGTCCTAGTACATAGGCAGGGAAATGGCATTCTGCAAGCAAGATATCACTGCTGAAAAAGCTCTCTCTCTGGTTGCCACCAGCCTCACCTCTAACGGCAGGGGCACACAGAGTAGGGCTTGTGATTTTAGCAGGTGGACAGAACAGTATGGGAAGAGGTGTCCTTCATGTGTCCTGATCTCAAGCCATTTAAGGCCTTAAAGGTAAGAACCAGTACTTGTGCCCAAAAACTGATAGGCACCCATTATATATCTTCAGTTTAGGGTGATGTAGTCCCTTTATTCAGCCCCTCACATTATCTTGGCCCCTGCATTCTGGGCCAGTTGAAATTTTGCACAGTTTTCAAAAGCAGTCCTGTATGCATTACAGGAAATCTAACCTGGATGTGATCAGAGCATGGATCACCATGGTCAGATCATGCTTTGCAGAGATGGCCATACTGGCATATCAGCAACAGTTAAAGGCTCTAGATGACACAGAGGAGACCGGAGCCTTCAACTGTAGACCAGGATCCAGCAGCACCTCCAAGCTACAAACCTGCTCCTTCAAGGGAAGTGCATCCCTCTCCAAACAGTCTCATTCCTCAATTAGCTTTGTGTTATTGACCAACTGAGACCAATGGTTTCAAGTTCCACCCTTCAGGATCCTCAGCCAATCACTTTCAAACAGCGGATTGTAATGTTGAGGGCTGTTTAGGACTTCCACAGAGACACCTGACTCAGTTTTTAAGGTGAACTGGAGCTTTAGGATACGATTTCTCTTTCCACATGGGTTGATAATTGTAGGGAATACACTGAGGCAGCCTATTCTCATGTGTTTTTCAACTAGACAGAAAATACAATCAGTGTAAAGAGGGCACTTTGACAGTCTCAAAGAATGTTAGATCACATTCAAGGGTGGTTAAACTCTTTTTCAATCAATTCAAAAACAATATTTTAATGCTCCTTTGTCTAACAAACTCTACATACATACATTAATATGAAGCCATTTTATATGGACTTAGGCCAGTATTTCCATAATGTCTACTTTATTAGGCGGCAGCTGAGATCTTAGGGAGAGCTCCACAAGTGGAATTCTGCTCATAGGTACTCTGGATCCAACCCTACGCATATTTCTTAAGTAAAATGGCCTAGAATATATTCTATCTCCTAAAATGCTCCAAGTGAAACCAAGCATCATCTTGTATTTTTCTTTGGACTAAATCAGTGTAGTAAAATGTGCCCAGCAGAGTAAAATAATAGAATGTAGTCTTGGACTCAGATTTGTGGTTGGAAAAGCAGGCTGTTGTTTAAAATGCCTTTTATTATTTACATCCACCTCATAATTTCTCCCTTCTGGACTCAGCTGACCTAACCATGCTGATCTGTGCTTTTGTGGTATCCAGGCTGGATTACAGCAGCACTGCCCTTGGAGACAATCCAGAGACTACAACTGGTACAAATGCCGCCACCTGTCTTCCAGTTGTAATTGGGTGATGTACAACCAATTTTAAAATGATTTCAGTGGTTTCCTATTTACTTCTGGCTTCAATTCAAGGCGCTAGTTCTTATCTATAAAGCCCTGTACTACTTGGGACCAACACAGCTTGAAGGACTGTCATTCCCTTTATGAGGTCCAATGCCAGCATATATCTGCTCTGCAGGCAGAGTTGCCAGTTCCAGATTGGAACATTCCTGGAGATTTGAGGGTGGAGCATGAGGAGGGGAGGAGCTTCAGTGGAGTATATTATCATACAGTCCACCCTATAAAGCAGCCATTTTCTCTGGTGGAACTGATCTTTGTAGTCTGGAGATGAGTTGTAATTCTAGAAGATTGCCAGGCCACACCTAGAGGTTAGTGACCCCATCTGCAGGCCAAGTTCACAATGCTTTGCATTTAGTAGGTTTATACAGCTTCAGCCATCTCATGAATTTCTGTTGCAACTCTGGTCCTGTGGAATGGTCTGCTGAAGAAAGTATGTAGGTCAACCTTACTTATGTTCTTTTATCAAGCTTATAAATATGACCTGTTTTACAGGGCTTTGCAGTTAATTTTGGTAGTTGTTGTTGTTCAGTTGCACAGTTGAGTCCAACTCTTTGTGACCCCATAGACTGCATCATGCCAGGCCCTCCTGTCCTCCACCACTCTCTGGAGTTTGCTCAACTTCATGTTCATTGCATCAATAACACTGTCTAACCATCTCATCCTTTGCTGTTCCCTTCTTCTTTTACCTTCAGTCTTTCCTAGCATCAGGGTCTTCTCCACTGACTGCTCTCTTCTCATTTGGTGGCCAAAGTATCTGAGCTTCAGCTTCAGTATCTGGCCTTCCAGGGAACAGTCAGGGTTGATTGCTTTTAGGATTGTTTTAGGATGAAATTGTCCAAGATTTTCTATTTCTTGGCTCAGTCATCAACCAACAGAGAGACTACAATCAAGAAATAAGAAAAAGATTAAGACTGGGAAGGTTAGCCATGAAGGAGCTAGAAAAGATGCTTAAAAGGGGTTCAGGGGTTGGCCTTACAGTGGCTTCCTTCATTTCTCCAAGACCGGGGACAGAGTGTGGCGATAGGAGAGCAACTGTCCCAAAGGTGCCCCTGATGTGCGGGGTGCCACAGGGTGCAGTGCTCTCCCCGATGCTGTTTAACATCTATATGCGCTCCCTTGCCCAGATTGCTCGGAGGCATGGGCTGGGCTGTCATCAATATGCAGATGACACCCAGCTCTATCTGTTGTTGGGTGGCCAATCAGACTCTGGCCCAGAAGATCTGGACCTGGCGCAGGGCCTGCAAGACGGAGCTCTTCCGCCAGGCTTACAAGTAGGGGTTGCCGCCAGATCCTCTGTAGCCCTGGCCCAAGTATTAAACATCGCCGTCCAGACCATCTGCATCTATGGTCACTGTTGGGATGGGGTGAAGTAGAGCCATTTTGGTAAGATGGACACTGTATAATGCTCAGTAGATGATGTTTAAAATTGTATTTTATGGTTTTAACTGTTTATCGTATGTGTTGTTAGCCACCCTGAGCCTGCCGAGAGGCGGGGAGGGTGAAATATAGGTTTAATAAATAAATAAAATGTAAAGATGCATTGCTGGCAATCAGGATCAAGATAATTCATACCATAGTATTCCCCAGTCTCCATTACTGTGTTTGGTGTGAAAGTTGGACAATGAAGAAAGCTGACAGGAAGAAAGTAGATTCATTTGAAATGAGGTGTTGGAGGATGGTTTTGCAGATACCATGGACTGCCAAAAAGACAAATAAGTGCATTCTAGACCAAATCAAACCTGAACTCTCCCTAGAAGTTATAATGACTAAACTGAGGCTATCCTACTTTGGTCACATTTTGAGAAGAGAAGAAGCACTGGAAAAGACAGCAATGCCAGGGAAAGTTGAAGGCGGCAGGAAAAGAGGACGACCCAACCTGAGATGGATTGACTCAGTCAAGGAAGCCACAGCCCTCAGTTGGCTAGATCTGAGCAAGGATGTTAACAATAGGATTCGTAGGTAGGGTTGCCACAAGTTGGAAGTGACTTGATGGCACTTAACACAAGCACACAGTAACCTTCTGCTCATGGATTTATCATCATGTTAACTGATTGCCTGTTGAGTGCATTGTCTGTATACTCTCTGTCCAATATATGTCACCTTAATCTTCATAAAAGCATGATAATTAAAAATAATAATTCTTTTTAAACAGCTTTACAAACAGCTGGGAGACCTAGAGTTGAATCCTTACTATGCCATGGCAGTTTGCTGGATAAACTTGGGCCAGTTGCTCTCTCTCAGTCAAACACAACTCATAGGGTTGTGAGGATAACTAGAGAGTATGATATAAGCTACTTTAGAGAGAAGAAGAAGATAAGAGATTGGATTTATACCCCGCCCTTCACTTGAAGTCTCAGAGCGGTTTACAAACTCCTTTCCCTTCCCCTCCCCACAACAGACATCCTGTGAGGTAGGTGGGGCTGAGAGAGCTTTTTCCCAAGCTGTCCTTGAGAGAACAGCTGGTACAGAGCTATGGCTTGCCCAAGGTCATCCAGCCAGGTGCAAGTGGAGGAGTGGGGAATCAAACCCGGCTCTCCCAGATTAGAGTCCGCGCACTTAACCACTACACCAAACCGGCTCTCTTTTAGGTCCCCACTGGGGAGAAAAACAGGTATCAGTCGACCAGTAGATAGATAGTTGCCTGCTATTGACCTGAAGAACAGAGCTCCATGGCAGTCTATGTAAGGGTGCAGTGCTTCAGAGTCAGCTAGCTAAGATGCAGGGAGATCTGTGACCAAATGCCCCTGTGGGTATATTTTGAAGTTAGAAAGAGCTGTGGGAGGGCCTGCATTGGATAAGGGCCACGGCACTAAGGAAGGGGAGGAAGTTTTCCCAAAGAAAATTCTCCTCCTCCTGCACCAAATATGCACAAATATGCAATATAGTACAGCGTGGATGCCTCTATGACTACAGCTACTTTTGTGATGTAGCACTCCCAAGGTTCCAGCCAACCTTACCCAAGCCAAGGAAACACCTCATTTTCAGATGGAGCCCACACCACCCCAACACACAATGTTTTCCAAAGGCGGTAACTTGTTCCTACAGATGCGAGCAATCAATGATATCACTGAATGGGGAGATAACTGAGTGATGAACGTCTTGTGAGTGATGAATCTCTTGGGAAAGCGGAAGACACCAGGAAGTGCATTACAACATGGAGGACTTGGCCGTTTACTGCCAAGTCACTCCATATCTACAAAGAAATGTTCAAAACCTGTTATATAAGTGCACAGTCTACACAATAGTAATTCTTCACCAACTTGGTTAGACCAACCCTTTTCAGAAGCCTACACAAAACCAGCTTTTTGTATCACAAAACATTTTCCTTATCACCTTTTGCCCTCTTCACCTCTCATCCATGCCTCAGGACAGAGCCCTGGTTTCTGTCTTCTGTTTTCACTCTTGGCAGAGCCTGCTCTGCAAATGGCCCTCAATAGTATAAACTCTAAAGTTTCCTCCAAAAGCGTCTTCTCACAACGTATGTGAGCACCTTGATGTAGAAATTCTTTTTTAAAAACAGAAGGGAAAAGAATGAAGACATGGACGGAAGTGGGATTGTTTTCTGCAAAGGGGCTTTCCCTTAGCTCAGGGGTGGCCAACCTTGCTTAACGTAAGAGCCACATAGAATAAACGTAAGAGCCACATAGAGATGTCTGAGAGCCGCAAGACAGGAACAAATATCACACACACGTTTTTATTTTTTAAAATATGCAAATTTGCTTTTTATTAACGTTAAATGGGACTGCCAAAAATAAAAACAAACGAGGAAAACTGGTTATAAGAAAGAGAGAGAGAGAAACTAGGAAAGCAAATAGATGGGAGGGAGGAGGGAAGGAAGGAAGGGAGAAAGAGAGAAAAAGCATGCCTCTCCTTTGCTTTCCCAGCCGCCCTGCCAGGAGCCGCACAATATGTGTGAAAGAGCCGCATGTGGCTCCCGAGCCACAGGTTGGCCACCCCTGCCTTAGCTAGTCAATTAGTTATGGCAACCGCCACCCACTTAGCTAATCTACTAAATGCCTAAGTACATCACTATAAGAGAGAAATGGATAAAATGAATTTGACTACAATACAGAGAGAACCGGACAATATGAATCAAATCTCTATTTCAGCTGGTATTTATCAGACATCTTTACCAATAAAAGTAGTGATTTAATTCACAGGAGCTGCTTCAAAGATCCCTGTTTGGTCTCATTTTTTCCCCCTTTGTGGCAAAGGATAGATATTTTCCATCACACAACTTCCCAGCTATGTTCTTTGACAGCATTTTGTGGTAATTTGCTACTATATGACCACTAACATTGCCAGAATTTAGCTCTCAAGCTGTGTATATTTAGACCAAAATATTAGCAATCTGAAGTTATGTGGGCCCTGGGCAGAGACTCCTGATACTCGCCCTACTGGACACAGGGGATGATTGCCGCAGAGATGGGTTGGATCTCACCCCTCCTGTGCTGTGTGTGTATATGAGGCGCAAGAGCTCCTCTGCTGCCATGGGCATCACTGACCCTGAGGGTGGTAAAGCTCACTCACATTTAAACTGAGTGCACAGAGAGGCAGACTAGGCAGAGTGCATACATACACACTCTGTATGTGACTGAAGAATTCAGACAGGAAATTAAGCATATACACACTGGTTAGGACTATTCTGTTTTGGAATTGGGCTCAGCGAACAGAGCTTTAAAAAAGTACCAGAAGATATTTCTCTTTATTCCAAGCCAAACTCTTAAATTTGGGTGTTGTAGCACCCTGACATAGGGATTGGAAGGGGTCCTAAATGGTTTCTCCAAATCTCCATGCAAGCCAAACCGTGTTCCCTTTCCATTTACTTGGCTTGGCAGTGGTGGTTTTAGTAACAGCAGCCCTGTGGCCTTCCTTCCCTTGTTATAACTGATGGAACTCACCTAAGTGCCAAGGATCCTTGGCTGTCAGGATCTCTGGAATCAACATGTTCCAGGACTCTTTTTGCCTAGGATGCACAGGCATTACACATTCCGGCACCTAGCAGTGGGAGGCAGGGGATTCTTCCACACTACAGATTACAATCTTAGCCCGTAATGACTAGAGTATAAGAAGAGCCCTGCTAGATCAGACCGGTGGTCCATCTAGGCCAGCATCCTCTTTCATACACGGGTCACCCAGTTGCCCTGGAAGGCAAACACAATACACAGAGGCTTCCCCCTGATTTTTTTTGTTTATTTGTCTATTTCCACTTATAGTGTGCCTTTCTCACTGGGACCCAAGGCAGATTACATGTACGACAAGAACTTTCAGTCAGTCACTAGCCCTGAGTTTCAGAAGATTGTCACCTCTGAACATGGAGGTTTCCATTACTCACCATTTCCCAGGCTCTACAATAATCTTTCTGAGAGATGTACACAGTATTTCAAATGTAGATGCATCATTGTGCTCTACAAGGACATTACAATATTGGCTGTTTTATTCTCAATCCCTTTCCTAATAATCTCTAGCACAGAGACTGTTGCCTAGCAAGGCACATCAGATGCTCTTATGGACTTTTTATGTTCATAAGTTTGAACTTTGGGCTGTTATGCTTGGAAGGACTACATGCCCTCTTCACTGCTGTAAGAGGTTCCAGTCTATTCCAAGAAGCACACACCCGCCATGGTTCACACAAAGACGGAGACAAGGATCCCATTTCACAAGGGTTCTCCTGTCAACTCATGCTAGGCAACCCCAACCCCCCCCCCAACATACCTGTGGGATTCCACAAATTCCAGAGAGATGCTGAACTCTGGACTGTGAATGAGGTTGCTTGGCAACTAATCCTCAGCCCATCAACTGGCCGAGCTAGGGCCATCAAGAGACAATAGGATGGCTCGGTGACTCATCGCAAGCTTGCCCAGGTGTCAGTTCCTGTCTAGCTCCTAGAGTCTCAATATTGACCACCCCCCAGCATCTCCTCCTCTTTCTCCTTTAACCAATGGTAGGGTCTGTAGGGATGGACTACCTGGTAGGTGTGTTAGGGGGAAGTGGCCAGCACTGCCAGCCCCCATATCACCTAATAAAAGAGGTTGCACTCCATGCAGCCGGTCTCTTGAGCTTCCATGACCCCTAGCTGCTTTTACCCCTCTTGAGTCCAGCTTGCTATACCAAAACCCTTCCTCCATCTTTGATCTCTGGTCTGCGCAGACAGAGAAAAGCGTGTTTCTGCCGGTTCAGAGCACACTCCCTATTTCCTTTCCAACCCCTCCATTCTTCTTTTGGAACGGACAACCATCTCCAGGACAGGTAAAGTATCTCCCAACCAACGAATCTCCTACTCATGCAAATGTGCTATTTCTCTATCTAAGTTTCTTAGAACTGTGTGTTTTTGTGTGTGATTCTGTTTTTGTATGCTTGAAGAACATTTTACAGTAAACATCATTTAAACGGACCTCCGTCTCAGTGCCTATTTTCTGGGAACTCCTGGAAGGGGTGGGACCTTGGTATAGTTGGCTGTAACCCAGTTATTTGCCAGTTGCTACTTTTAAAACCAGAGCAATTCGGCTAACAAGACAGTGACATGCCAAGGTTGGGGCAGGGGGTGCACTCTGCCCCGGCTGCAGCTCAAGGAAGGCCCTTGAAGCAGCCAAATGTCTTTCCTTTTAAAGTGCAGTTCTGGCTGCAGCTGCTAGGGGTGCAGGGAAGTCTGAGCATAGCAAAAAACACTCTAGGATCAGCTGGACTTCCCTTTCTCCAAGACAGAAGGAAACTTGCTTAACAGATTGTACAACTGCTACAGTAATTGCCAGCCTGCAAGAAATTTTTTCCCAGAAGTCTAGCCTTTCTCTTCCTTTCCTTGCACCCAGGTCAGCCAGAGCTTGCAAAGCAGTAGTTAGGGTGTTGCAGCAAAATAAAACAACCTTTCCCTTTCTTAATTTCTCTCTCTCTTTTCCACATGTTTCTCATTTATTTGTCTCCCTTGCGCGCTGGTGGAACAACCTGACGGTGGAAAGTCCGGCATTGGCCCATCAGCCAGCTTTAGACTGAACTTTAACCACTATCTTTTAAGTACAGATCCCTGACGGGGATCGATGGGCTACTAACAAAAGCGGCATGATTCCTAGATGTTGAGGTGTGGACATGCACTTTAAATTCACCAGGCACTCGTGCCTGGCGTGGCTCAAAAGAGCCATCTGAACACACCCTAAGTGTATAATGTCTAATCATCCTTGTCCACATGCTTGTTAACCTGCTCAAAGAATGCCAAAAGGCTAGTGAGGCAGGACTTCCCTTTGTAAAAAGCCATCCTGGTTTTCTTTTAGCAGGATTGTTCTACTGATTTGCCTGGAACAGATGTTAGAGTAAATAGCCTGTAATTCCCTTGATCACCTCTGGATTCTCTGGGCCACAATTCTTACAAAGATCAGGTACACAGTATATGCCACTGATGTTTATAAACTAAGCATGATGGACCAATGATAGGTTCTACTTTTTTCCTAAAATATAATGTTAAGAAGTGTCCTTTTTACCCATGAAAAATCCTGCTAAAACATCTCAAATTTTTCCGGGCTTTTTATCTGGCAAGAGAGATGCTGGAACTCTCAAGAGGGTAATGAAAGAGAAACACAAGGGATTCTTTGAAACAATATTATTTTCAGGCACTAAGGACTGACCTCAACTTTCAAGCAGTTTCTAAACTTTAGACATGTTACCAACTTCCTCAGTTCTTTTTTGGGTCTTGCTTTTGGTGCCTAATGCTGAATGATGACCTTGACGCAACCATGTTTTAACATATTTCGTTGGATCAAAGACTGGGGTGCAGCAGGGGGAGCCGGCCAAGGATCGCATAAGTGACATCATGCTCCCCTGGTGCCCCTCATGAACTTTCAAACAATTTTTGAGAATTTTGTTTCCAAGAAGAGGTTCCAGAACTCTGTTCCAGTGCATTCCCCCAGAAAAAAAGCCCTGCAATTTTTGTTTTGTGATGGACATTCCCTGAAGCTGCTGAAAATGTATTTGACCCAAATTCCTCAAATACCTCAGACTATGAAGGATTTCAGTATGCCTATCTATTCCATTTCAGGAACTGGTTACAAACATTTTTTTCCTGTCATTTCAGACAGACCTGTTTTAGTAACCGGCTGTTAACAGAATATATTTACCTGTTCATAGAATGCCAGTTGTCTCCCATTTGGGAAGCGTGTCTGAGGCGTTGTTGACAAAAACTGCTTTCCTCAGGTCTTCAATTGCTATAATGGGCTGTGTATAATGCCCCGTAGCACTTCCTCCAGTTATGGGTTTTTCACACCCTTCCCCCCCCCCAGCGCACAATCTCTCCTCTTTTTTAAAAAATGTTCTATTGGGAGCGCTATAATGCTACAACAGGATGTCAATCAGCATCATAGCGCTCTCAATAAAATGTTCAAAAAACCCACAAACCTCTCAGGGAGATCATGCATGTGGAGGAAAAGGGTGGGAAAAGAAAGTGGCGTAGTTTGAAATCGCCACAGCATTTCAGAGATGGCTCTTTACCAGACGGGAAATGCTGTGTGAAACAGCCGTCCCTATACCTGTTTCCTCCATGACGGGCCAATAACAGCACCATGCAGTTTAAAAAGGTAATGTGAAATCGACCTATGTCTGGATTGTATCTTCTCATTCACAGTTTGCTTGGTTTTTAAAAGGTACCTGTGAAAAAACAGAAGAGAAAAGCCAGGGGTCATTTCGTAGAAAAAGAGGTGCAGGAGCTCATTAGCATAACTCATTAGCATATGCCACGCTCCCTGACATCACTGGCCAAATGTCAGTTTCAGCCCCATTATACCCTAAGGGCCATTGAAGTCAATGGCAAAAACTCATAGGGTATATGAGGGGCTGGAGGAGAGGGGGTTTGAGGGAGAGGCTCCAAACTTGCAGGGTAGCTGCTGGAGCCTCTCTCTGAAATACCCACCAAGTTTCAAGAAGATTGGACCACCGGGTCCAATTCTATGGGCCCCCAAACAGATTGCCCCACCCCCTCCATTGTTCTCTACGGTGGGAAAAAACGTTACTTTTCCCCCACCATAGATAACAATGGAGGGAATGGGGGCAACCTGTTTGGGGGCCCATAGAATTGGACCCCCTGGTCCAATCTTCTTAAAACTTGGTGGGTATTTCGGGGAGAGGCTCTAACAGCTACCCTGCAAGTTTGGAGCCTCTCCCTCAAACCCCCTCCCCTCCAGCTGCTTTTAAAGCTGCCACCGAATTTCAACGCCAATTCAGGGGCGGGCTGAATCAGATCAAAGAATCTGATTCAGCCTGTGGCTGCCCTAGTGCCCACTCCTGGGTTGGCGGAGCTCCGCTCCCCCTAGCTCTGGCCCCAAATGACCTCTGAAAAAAGCATAAATTACAATAGGCAGAAAAAGAAATTATCAAAACAATCCAGAGCCTCATGTACACTCTAATACACATATGGAGCTCATGTGAAATGCACATATCAAGCTCATTCATACATGCAGGCTTTCCCATTCACTACAGTGGAGTGAAAAGGTCCATTCATGCCTGAAGATATTCTCTGTATTGTATGTACACAAACTGTTGCAAGCAGGAGAGCTGCAGGCATACATCAGGATCCTCACCCTGGGAATGGACAGCTCATTCAGACCAATTATATGCAAGTAGATGCATGTATTATTATGGTTTTCAATTCTGGCAGTTCTCATATTTAGAAAATGCAAGTGAACGGATGCAAGCAGATCCATAGTCTTGGCTTTAACACCTTCTTCTAACAAAACATTTCTAGTCAAAATTGTTGCTTGCTATCCTAAGGTCAATTCCAGTTCATATTTATTTTAACCCGCAGTTGCCTTTGTAGTCTGTTCGCAGAAGCAAAATCTTAAAAATCCTTTTCAGTCAAATCCATCTGAATCCTATTTTCAGCCAGGGAACTCTTTTAGAATGTGGAGGTGATAAAATGGAGTCATCGTTCCAGATACTGTCACTAAACAAAGGCCTTCAGTGGAGGAGAGTGATTACTGGACCTCTGTCTACACTCTTAGTATGGGGTCCATCCTGCTTTGCCTTTGCCTTTGGCTGCAGTGATCCATGGGCAACAGCATGTACAACATCACAATAGCCAAGCTGAGAATCTAGCCACATCCCACAAACTGGTAGTTCTGTCAACGTTGGTGTCTCAAGGGTAAGAGAAATGCTCAAAACTTAGCTTGTGTTATTTTAAAGATGTTTTCATAAAACACAAACAGAAACATGAACTGGCTGTTGAGCTGCAGACTCCAGCTAACTTGCTGAGACACACACTCTGAAAATGTATATGAAGTTTTGAGACCATCTGCATTGTAAAGTGAACTAAACAGAACATAAAGAAGAGCATCTCCAGCATAGGCTTCTTGTCTAGCAGTAGGTTAAAGTGGTGTGTCCTGCTAAGATCCAGAGCTGACTTGTAAGTTACTTAGCAATGTGTGCAGGTGTATGCAAACACACAAGCTGGGGACAGAAATAGTCTAAAGACTGAAAGAAGTTTGAGAAAAGCTACATACTACTTGGTGAGGGACCATGGCTCAGGGGTAGAGCATCTGCTTGGCATGCACGAGGTTCCAGGTTCAATCCCCAGCCTTTCCAGTTACAAAGGATCAGGTAATAGGTGATGTGAAGACTTCAACCTGAGACATCGGATACTTACTTACTGCCAGTCTGAGTAGACAATACTAACTCTGATGGACCAAGGACCTGATTCAGTATAAGGCAGCTTCATGTGTGTTCATACTTTTGTCCAGCTGTCACCTTTGGTCAAATAGGTTTTTGCAACAATACAACAGCTTGCAGGGGGGGTGAAATCACGTACCACAAACAAGTGGTCCTGGGGTGTGTGTGGGGAATCTCTCTTGCTGGCTAAAATTTCTTTAGAGTTGCAGGGAACTTTGCTGTTTCTCTCTTTCTCCACCGTAAAGATTACCAGGACATCTGTTGGGTTAATGAGTTTTTGGATGCGTATGCTACCATGAATTCTCCACTTGCCAACTTTCATAGTTACATCCTATTGTTTGTTTATTATATTGTATCCCATTATATTGTATCCCATTTTCTTTGTTAGCCACTTAGGGTTACCTAAGTGGCTAACAAAGAAATTATGTACCAATTAAGGAAAGCAGGCATCGCTGTACCTTGCTCCGTCTTCTACAGAGCAACTAACTGCTAACTGAAGGGCAATTAGTAGTTGGAGTGGATAGGCCACAAGAAAGGTTCCAGGTGACAATACAAGACCCTTTACTGGCATCTGTAATGCACGTGCAAAGGAAGAGTAAAGACAATCCCATCAAGTAATTCTTGGTTTTCTTATATCTTGGTTCCTTTCCCAGTAACCTGAGAACTGCCTCCCTGTATGGTCAGGTCAGGTCAACATTCTACTTAGTTCATCACTCTATGACTGACCGTCACCTGCTCAGCGCTCCTTGAAATAAAGTTCATGAAAAGAACCTCCTGGGCATTGCCATGTCATGTTTTTGCCCAGCATCTGACAGTGGGATATTCACTGCTCCTGAATACAAAGCTTCCATTTTGAGAGATCACAGTGAATATTTAATAGCTATTCATAGAACCATCCTTCTGGAGTTATGCTTTTGAAAACTCATCATTGCCAACAGTCCATACGGATGTGTCTTCACTATTTTTACAGAACACCTAGAGACTGAAAAGACACTCTGCTTTCTATGATTTGAAGAGCTGTGCAACCATAAGGGAACTACTTTACTTTTCAAAGGTGTGTATCAAATAAGTCAAGCCAAATACTGCCAGAGGCAACCCTCCCCCTCATATGCACTAATCAATATGACCAAAATAAATATTTCTTCATTAAATGTGGTACTCAATCAGATTCTTATCAAGAGCAAATTTAACCAACATCCTTCTGAAGCACCTTTTTGGTACCAATTTATAGCCATTAATGATGCCACAGAGAAAAGCCCAAAAGTAAGGGAGTTGAATTCTTCCGGCTCCCACTAGCATGCACTAAGAGGGGGGAAAACAAGGTACTGTAAATATATTACTTCAGTTATCCCTTTAACATCATCTGGTTCTTAGCTCTCAGAAATTTTCAAGAGGAACGACTTTAGAGTTCTGTAGCTCTAATATTTAAAATATTCTTCTTATTCCATGCTGAAATGAATACTTAACTTACATTTACAGCTAGTGGCCAATGTATAGGAATCAGGTTTTCGTAATGTGGTTTTCTTTAACGTAAACAAGCATTCTACTCTTAGCAGTCTTCAGTTTTTCTATGCCTTTCCCCCCCCATGGTCTTATAGCTCAACAGGACACCGTGCACACTAGAATGTTCATATTCTGCTTCACTTGTACATTCCTTCTACTTTCCTCTTTTATGCAAGTATTTCACTTCTTTATATGGTTAAGCCTGGGCATATTTTTCTGTTTTAGCATTTTCCAATGGTTCGTACAATAGAGTATTAAATTGCTATAAGGGGCATTAAATATAACAGCAATGTTAAAATTGAATGAAACAGTGTAAATAAGGAACAGATTGCTGACAGGGATAAGCAACCACTCTTTGCTGAAACTGACATTCCAGTATTGTAATCAGTCAGGGGAGCAAGGGAAATGCTGATAATTTTTCAAGTTCTCTTTAAAGCAACTTACCCAGGGACATGAAAGAACTGCCAAGTGCCCCCTTCCCCTGGTGTCATATAAATTTTTAAATCACCTCTTTATACTTCTGGTGAAGGAACATTCCAGCAGAGAAATATAGAATCACAGGAGTATATTAATGCACATTCCACAGAGTTAAGATTTGCGGGTGCTGACTAGAGACAGAAGCCACCCAAACGGACATCTGGTTACATTGGCTTAAGATCAATCTCGTCATTCACTTGGGATACTTTTAAAGTCTCAGTGGCCAAAAAAAACATTATACAGTTCTGGTGTCTCCTGTAGTCTCTAAAGTACATCTCAGAATTCCAGAAAGCTGTTGTGGGTGAGACCTTTGAACAGCTGGCTGACATTAAGCTGTACAACCAGATAACTTCCACAGCATAACAACAAGTGAGTGGATTTTGCCACTCTGAGAAGAAACAGGAATGCAAACAAGGAAATAGATTATTCAGAACTGTGAAGACCATCAAAAGCATTAAGGCTGACTATGGAGCTCTCAGGAGGAAGCTGAAGGGAATGGGGACACAGGTGGTGTTCTCTTTGATCCTTCCTCTCATAGGAAGGGGAATATGACGGGAACAGACAATAATGGAGGTGAACCACTGGCTGTGTTGGTAGTGCTGGCAGGAGTGATTTGGATTCTGGGACCACAGGATAGGTTTTCTGGATGACAACCTACTAGCACGCAATGGGCTTCATCTGTCAAGGTCAGGGAAGAATGTGTTTGGCAGAAACCTGAGGAGATTCATCAAGAGGGCTTTAAACTGACACCATAAGGGGAAAGAGATGATCAAAATAGGGATTTAAATGAAGAAGGGCAAACAGAGGCCCACCTTGGAGGGCCAGGTATAATGGAACCAAAGGAGCGGGGCTTCAGGTGTCTATGTACCAACGCCCAAAGCTTGGGCAATAAGAAGGAAGAGCTTGAGCTTCTAATGCAGACAGAGGGATATGATTTAGTAGGCATTACAGAGACTTGATGGGATGATTCGCATGACTGGAATGTAGTAGTGGATGGATATGAGTTGTTAAAGAAAAAAATGCAAGGGTCGAAGAGGAGGTGGAGTAGTGCTGTATGTGAGGAGAAGGTTTCTTTGTCAGGAAATATTGGAGGAGGAGGGCAACAGCCCAGTGGAAAGTATCTGGGTGAGGATAAGGGAAGGAAGGACAAACAGTAGGGTGGCCAGCCTCCAGGTGGGGCCTGGGGATCTCCCGCTTTTACAACTGATCCCCAGCTGACAGAGATCAGCTCCCCCGGAGAAAATGGCTGCTTTGAAGGGTGGAATCTGTGGCATGGTACCATGCTGAGCCCCCTTCCCTCCCCTTCCCAAACCCCACCCTCTCCTGGATCCACCCCCAAAGTCTCCAGGTATTTTCCAACCCAGACCTGGCAACCCTAACAAACAGTATTGCCCTCCTTGAACAGCTTGACAGGTAACCAGACAACATGACCTGGTAGTTATGGGTGACTTCAATTTCCCTGATGTGTGCTGGGAGACAAACTCTGCAAAGCATCCACAGTCACAGTCTGGCCGACAACTTCCTTCATCAGCCATACTTGACTTAATATTGACCAATCCCTCCATCCCCATCTCTTTGCCCTCTTTCTTTCCCTCTTTCCCTCCTTCTTTCCTTCTCTCTTTCTTTCCCTCTTAGCCTCCTTCTTTCCTTCTCTCTCGCTCTTTTTCTTTCCCTCTTTCTCCTTCTCTTTCTTTCTTTACCTCCTTCTTTTCTTCTCTCCTTTCCCTCATTTCCTTCTTTCTTTCTTTCTTTCTTTCTTTCTTTCTTTCTTTTTCTTTCCTTCTCTCATTCCTTCCTTCCTTCTTTCCCTTCCTCCTTCCTTCCTTCTTTGCAGATCTGCACGTTCCTGCCCCAATAGCTAGCAATCCAAAAGAGTCCAGTGGCACCTTTAAGACCAAGGTTTATTTAGGTACAAGCTCTCCCTCCTCTGTGAGGGCAGATCTGTGCTGTCAGGGGTGTGGTCTAATATGATGAGTTTCTGCTGTTGAGTGTGGCTGTTATGAGTTATGGTAATGAGTTCCTGCTGGGCTTCTTCTACAAAAAGAGCCCTGCTCAGAGGCATGAAGAGAATCATTCCATTGGCAAGACTGCTGGATATGTGAGGAGCAAATGCAAGATAAAAGAGGTGGACCCATGGTCAGGTGAAAATGGAGAAACTCTGACAGAGGACAGAGAGAAAGCAAAAAGCCTTAATGCCTATTTTGCCTCAGTTTTTTCCCCGAAGAAGAGAACAGGCTCATCTAGAGATGGTATTAGGCAAGGTCTGGGTTGCTGGTTGACATGGATAGAGAGGTAGCTGAGAAGCACCTAGATGCATTGAATGAATATAAATCGAGCTAGATGGTATGCACCCAAGAGTGCTCAAAAAACTTTCTAGAGAGCTTGCAGAGCCTTTGTCCATCAGCTTCCAGACTTCTTGGAGGATGGGAGACATGCCACAAGACTGGAGGAGAGCAGACGTTATCCCAATTTTAAAAAAAGGGAGGAAATTACAGGCCAGTTAGTCTGACATCTGTCCCAGGATACTGGAGCAGGTTTTATAGGGATCAGTCTGTGATCATCTAAAGGAGATCTTGGTGATGAGGGGAAGTCAGCATGGATTTGTTCCCAACAGGTCCTGCCAGACCAACTTCATTTCCTTCTTTGACCGAGTGACGAGCTTGCTGAATCAAGGGAATGCTGTTGATATTGCTTACCTGGATTTCAGTAAAGCTTCTGACAGGGTTCCCCATGTTGTACTGAAGGGTAAACAAGAGTTCTGTGGACTGGACTCTAGGATAGTTGGGTGGATAGGGAACTGGTGGGAGAACAACACTCAAGAGAGTAGCTGTCAATGGCATTTCATCTGAATGGAGGGAGGTGTTCAGTGGGGTGCCGCAGGGCTCTGTTCTGGGCCCAGTACTTTTCAATGTTTTTATAAATTATCTGGATGGGCTACTAATTAAATTTGCAGATGACACCAAATTGGGAGGAGCAGTAAACACATCAAATGATAGACATGATTGCTCTCTTTAAGTATTTGAAGGGCTGTCAAGAAAGGCTGAGTGCCAAAGAATAGATGCTTTTGAATTATGGTGCTGGAGAAGACTCTTGAGAGTCCCTTGGACTGCAAGGAGATAAAATCAGTCAGTCCTAAAAGAAATCAACGCTGATTGTTCCCCAGAAGGCCAGATACTGAAGCTGAAGCTCAAATACTTTGGCCACCAAATGAGAAGGGAGCACTCACTGGAGAAGACCCTGATGCTGGGAAAGACTGAAGGTAAAAGAAGAAGGGGACAACAAAGGATGAGATGGTTAGACAGTGTTATCAATGCAATGAACATGAAGTTGAGCAAACTCCGGAGGACAGGAGGGCCTGGCGTGATGTGGTCCATGGGGTCGCAAAGAGTCAGACTTGACTGTGCGACTGAACAACAACACTTAGAGGAGGGCAGGGAGCTGTTCCTGTTGGCAGCAGAGTATAGGATTTGCAATAATGGTTTTAAATTAAGGGTGGGAAGTTACGGACTGGATATCATATTAGGAAAAAGTCTTTTACAGTAAGAGTTGTTCAAAAGTGGAATCAGCTACCTAGGTAGCTCCCCCTCACTGGCAGTCTAAGCAGCAGCTGAACAAACACTTGTCAGGGATGCTCTAGGTCTAGGATGATCCTGCATTGAGCAAGGGGTTGGATTAGATGGCTTGTATGGCCTCTTCCAACTCTATGATTCTATGAAACACTTAGTTTTATTCATTCCTCCATGAATAAATACATCAGTGAAGAACATTCTAAACAAGATTTTAAAACTATTTCTTTAAAAAAATACTTTAATATCTACACCAGCAATAGGTCAGGATTTGAGGTTTTCACTCAAACAGTCCAAGAGGTATCTTAGTTATCCTGAATACATTTTCATCGCAGCAGGATCAAAATACATCTTCTCCTCAAGGGGGGGGGGGGGGGAAGCAGACCTTCACTCAATTAAAGCGGGGTCCATCTGGCTATGCTGGTAGATCTTACCTATCTTTGAAGGTCTTCTAAATAAAATGCCTTTTGCAATATAATTACAGCAGATTTTCAAGTCTCAAGATGACAGGTAGAGGTTGGACAAGGTAAGATGCAATTTAGGTCTGCCACTGATGGAGCATTGGTCAAGCCCACCCTAGTGAATGGAAAACAGTAATCTGTGCTTATAGAGTCGCCCCAATATCTAGAGACCTTACCAGTCCAAAGAGCTGAAACAAACTTTTCTTGTGCCTTCCAATCTGGAGACCCCATATTTAATTTCCAGGAAATGCTGCACATTGCATACATATATATATATAGCCAGTCAAACTAATTTGAAGGGATCTTGATCCCAGCAAAATGCTCACTCGTTCAAAGCCTGCCTTTTGGTGGAGAGAGCGGGATATAAATTTAATAAATAAATAATAAGATGCTCATCCATAGGCTGTCACTATTGGCTGCAATAGTTGCAGGCTGAACACAGGGAGTGCTTTCCCTTTCCAAAGCCAACTTTGGGTGAGCCCTTGTTGTATGTGTGAACCTGCACTGCTGATTGAATCAGTAGTATTTACATGTTTTTACACAAGTAATACTGTATCTCTTAGAACCTGCTGTTTAGAATTCTAGGTGTTTGTCTTGCAAGAGGCTATTATAGCAGACAGAATTTACAGTTTACACCTTGAGTCTCAATGCGAAAGGCAGTATATAAGGTAAATAAATAAAAAAACTAGAGGCATTCCCTTATACTTTAGTGTTAAGAACGCGCTAATCCATGGGCTGGCCCTAGAACCAGGCTTAGAGACTGCTGTACAAGATGTTTCTATTGTTATCACATGACTAAGACTGTAATTCTAGAAATGTTTTCCTGGGGATATCCTAACGAATAAAATGGAACTAACCTACTTCTAAGGGGCCGTGGTGGCTCAGAGGTTAAGATGCTGAGTTGCAGACTGGAATGTCGGTAGCTCAGCAGTTTGAGACCCGAGTGCTGCATGACGGAGTGAGCTCCCGTCTCTGGCTCCAGCTCCTGCCAACCTAGCAGTTTGAAAGCAAGAAATTGCAAGTCGATAAATTGGTACTGCTTCGGTGAGAAAAGGTAACAGCATTCCGTGCGCCTCAGCATTTAGTCATGCCGACCACATGACCACAGAAAAGGTTTCAGACAGCGCTGGCTCTTTGGCTTGGAAATGGAGATGAGCACCACCCCCTAGAGTCAGATTCGACTGGCTTTCAAGCAAGGGAACCCGTTACCTTTAACTTACTTCTGAGTAGACCTGCCAAGGGTTGCTCCATAAATTATCCAGTAGAAAAACTTGTCAACCGATCGACAATTGTTAGCATTATTGGTATTCTAAACAGAAACCTACAATGCCCTTCTTGGGATCAGTCTCTCCACACCCTCCCACCCACTCCATTATCAACTATAGCAATTTTAAACCTTCACAGGTGTAGAAAGCAGCTGGAAAGGATTACCAGATAATCTGTAAAGAATGTAGCATTGTGTCAACTATCTCTGCTCATCTAATTCTTGTCTGTGCAACAAAGTAAGAAGAGCATAAACAGCCAGTGTTTGATTTTATGACCACTGATTTAATAGAAAGATAGGATTTCCTGCAGGAGATCAAACATCCACCTAAGGTCACAGCATTCACTTCAAGCTTGTTGGCACTGTGAACCACCAGCATGTTAACTTGGCCTGAACCCTATCACTGAACAGTCTGAATGATCTTCGGAGCTGCCTTGGGGCTACAGATAAGAACATAAAATGCTCAGCTGCAGAGCAAGAGTAAGGGAAGATGACTGTAGTTTACTGGTGGTGGCCTTATTTGGACGCACTGCTGCAAATCTTCAAAAGAAAGTTAACTGATGTTGCATTCAAACATAGTCTGGTCCTGATGAGCCTGAGCATAACCTATATGTAAGTCTAGATGGAAAGAAAGCAATGGCCACATTTTGTGGTTCCTCTGTGGACTGCCGTTGCAGTAGTCTCCATGGATAGCTGATGAGGTCAGTTGTCATTGCAAGGTGATGGTCTTCTGAGTCCAGTCAAGCACAATCATAAAGTATAGAAGTAAATGGTATTTCCATTTGTAGCATGGGGCTTTGGGCAAATCTCTTAAACCTTCGTTGTATTGATGCCTGTAAGGCCTTATAGGGATAGAAAGCACATGAAACCTCAAGGGACCAGATTAGTCAGCATTGCAATAACCACTGGAAAACAAAGCTATAAAAATCCACCCACATAACATCACAACTTACTCTTTTCTATGCAGGCCAAAGTGGGGCATTCTACGTACTCTGAGGGGCAGTCACTGACCATTAAACTCAATGAGGTGCCTGTGGCATAAATGGTCAGGGAATCATCCCCTTTGAGGTCTTCTCCAGGGACTGTGATGACTGCATGTGTGTGAGTGGACTATTAGCTACTATTTCCCCAGAAAACTATAAAGAGGCCTTGCCATTGCTATTTTTAAAAAAACACACACAAAACCTGACTCAGCCAACAGTCTGAACTCCACTATGGGAAGAGGTTTGCACATTCTTTTCTGCTAGTTTTCTTGCCTTCATGTATCTTTAAAAATAAACTCTGGTGTAACATTACATACTCACCAAAGCACTTTTTCCATCATTGTCTCTTCCAGTAAAACATATTACCGTGATTTCTTCAGCAACAATTCATCCCTGCTGCCTTATTTTGTCCACTCCTGTCTTTTCACAGCTTTACCGTCTTCCCTTCAAACAGGCTACATCTTTCACTGCAGTTGCATGCCAGTCCCCAACAATCATGATTACAATAATTTATTTCCCATTCTTCCTTATGACTCTCCATGGCTTCTTATAGGAAAAATGTCAGAACGATATTTTAGCTCTTCTTCTTCTTTATTGAGGGACTGGCCCTCCCTCCCTCTTTTTTCATGACTAATTGCTAGTTTTGTTGTGACTGAACAATCTGGCCCCAAGGCCCAGTGTAACTCATTGTTGCAGTTAATCATTTGTTAGCCTGATTGCCTTGATTTCTCAATAATATTGGAGAATTAGAGATTATTATTAATATGGTGGTAGGCGAAATGGAACAACACCAATATATACAGAGGTCCCGCCTCTTCCAGAAGCATCAGAAATAGACAAGGAGGCTGGCTTCAGTAATAAAATAGTTTCTTTATTGAGGAATCTTCCTCAGGCAAACAATACAACAATCACTCATTCACTTACACAGAAACTAAGAAAAATAGTTAGAGCAAAGACATTTGCATTAGCAGGATTATTGTTGGGGTCCGTCGAGGGCGATATTTACCTGTCCGGAGAGATGTTGAGTTCCCGCTGGAAAACTAAGGGGAGGCTATGAGGGGATTAGGGGATCATGTCCTGAACCCACAGTGACATGTGGAGACTCTGGCTGCACAACCAGGAGCCGTAGAGGTAGGGTAGGATTAGAGGTAGGAGAAGCTAGAGAGAGAACACATTGCTGTGTGTCCTCTTTTATTAGGGGCTCCGGGGAAGGCTTGACTGGACAACTCCCTTGAGACCGCCCTTTAATGGTCTGCTCCAAAAGTCTCTTCCGCAATGGGGAGGGGGCTTAAGCAGTTGGGCAATGTTAAACACTACCTTAACTGTGACAGAGATACCTGGAGGGTCGAAATGACTCATCGGCTAGCTCTTTTGTGGTGTTGATGAGTCTTATTGCTCTCAGGGCTGCAGAACCAGTTTCTGGCTGGCCAAGTCCATTGTCTACGGAAGGCAGGAAAGCGTCTTTTGTCCCTTTGTAGCAGAGGTGGTGGTGGGGAGGCTGCCTGCGTGGTGAAGAAGGGCTTCTCTGATGGCGTTTGGAAGCACATGTATAAGCCACAATGGCGAGTGGCCATTTCTGCATGTGTTTCTGTGTCAAGTGGTGTCTCTGGGAGCTGGCGACCTCGGGAACCACTGGCACATCGTCTCAGGTGTTGGCTGGCGTGTGTGTACAGCTGGCATCGCGATCTGGTCATATTGCATCTCAGTCCCTCTTACACAATTAGCAGCACAGTCCACTATTAACACTTATAGATTTTATGTTTATAAGAGCGCATAAGCACCCTGCAAGGCAACACATTGCTGACCATCAGCACAGATTAAATACACAGGGCTGAGGATCAAATGGAATGGAATGAAATGGCAGGAGTGTGGGTGCTGATTGTATTGGGGCAATGACACTATAGCAGGAAGGTTTAATTCTTCCGTTATGTATGTTCTTTCCAATCTGATTTCAATTTCTTCATTCCAATGGAACAAACAGTACACAAACAACATGCATAGAGGGGCTGTTTGTTTCCATTTGTAACTCAGGGAAGGATCCAGCAGACCTTACCAACAACACTTGAAAATGAAACTTCCCTTTCATGCAATGCCCATTTCATCTTGATTTTGCTTCTTAAAACAACATGTATTTTGATGGTACGTTTGGTCAAGGCATTAATGAAGTCCAGTGGGGAGAAAGAAGAAGAGGAAAGTGCAGCAAATAATCTACATCCTTAGCTAATGGTCCTGCAGGCTTCAGCTTTCCGGGGGGAAAGGCCAGCTAAGGTTTCCCCAAGGGGTGGCAAAGGTGTTGAGTATATTGAGCAGTTTCTCCCCCCTCCCTTTTTTTGAGGCATTATCAGTTTTTTCTCAGTTCATGTATTCAAGTTTTGATTATTTGGTCCAAGGAGCAACAGAAAACTGTATGTTTCAAAATTCATCTCTGCCTTGCAACTGCAGGAAAAGTAGGAAAGAGAACTGAATACAGAACAAGAACTCTGATAAGTTTCGTGAACTCACCAAGAACAAGCAACTAAGAATGGCCAAGAATGCTTGCATTTACACCACCGGTGTGTTGAGTTTGGAAAGCCATCAAGCGCACAGAAGCCATCCAATAGACTGACTGTAAAAATAAAACTTGGACATTAATGTAACATCTTGTGGAAACCTTTTGATATGCCATGATTCATTGGTTGAGCCTGAGCTCTTTAGGCTGTTTAAAAGCAGCTGTGAAATTTTTAATATACAGTTTTACACTGTTGTTACTGCACAATGGGAAGGATGATCCAGCTAGGTAAAACTGTATATAAATCAATAACTAAAAGCTGTTTTGAACAAAAGCTATCTGATTAATCTTCCACTTCTGTGATAATTATATTTAAATAAGTGTAATGATATAATCAAACATAAGGACAGATCTCAAGTGCTGACTTGAGAGTTTTACGCGGGCTTTAATGATTGTTGTGATCATGGCTCCCCCTGGTGTTTGCAGGAATGCACTAGAATCCGAGGAACAGTTAAAAGGAATTCTCATAATCAAGACAATTTCCATATGATTTGACTCTTTTTAACACTGTGAACCAGGTGTTTTTGCTTAACTATTACCACATTTTTATTTACAACAAATATTTGCTTTGAACAAAGAGTGCTAGGGACGGTACTGATAAGAAAACACACTTCCCTGCCCATTTGGGCCACCTTTGGAAAGGTTTAGAGTAGTTAAGTATGGCAGTTAAAGGAAGGAGAACAAACAAAAACATTACATTATGAAATGGGGGGGGGGATTAAAAAGTACATGCACACTGTCAAAGAAAAGTTTTGTAGAAGTCTCTCAGCATGCCAGTATTTCAGACCCTGCCCCCAAATTTACATTGATCAAAATCTTGGGAGACAAAAGAGTTCTGTGCCATGAATCAGAAGAGACAATGCACCTGAACTTGAATCCATATTATCTGCTTGAGAAACTGAATAAAAAGCTTTTAAAAGACTGATAAGTGATTGAGAAGTAACTTCGCCACCATTTCCAAAGCATATTTATAGTATATTTTCTTCCAGCTAACTATTCATTTTGAGAAACAGGTTTGCAAAAACATGAAGGCAAAATAAAAAGCAAACGGGGATGAATTATCTCCTTAGCTTTTCTGCTGAATAAACAATTCTTGTTTCTGTATAACAATTGAAGCCCTTATGCTGTAAATTCTAGATAATATTTCCTCCCCCCCCCCACAGGATGTTGGAACACCAAGAGGTAATATAAACAGACACTTTAGTTGAACTCTAGAAGGCAGTTTTATACAATGAAAACCCCGGCACTTAAATCCCAAGGTGAGAAAGGAGGGGGGGGGGGGAAGGTAGTGTTTTTTACTGCCAAAAAAAAAAAAGTGGCACCATGTCTGCACAGATTTTGGCACGATTTAAAACCACTGGTTGGAAGGAGGAGTAGAATGATGGACATATCGAAGGACAAGCTCAAAACACAATGGCCCGAAGCAGGGCTCTTTTTGTAGAAAAAGCCCAGCAGGAACTCATTAGCATAATAGGCCACACCCAAGAGCAGAAATGTATTAGCATATTAGGCCACACCCCTGACAGCGCAGCTCCCTCCCAGGATTGGCTTCCCCAGGTGCCCCGTGGCTTGCTGGGCACCTGGGGAACCCGAGGAGAGGAGGCAGTTTAAACTGCCTTCCCTCCCTGGATCAGCTTGGCTTCCCCAGGTGCCCTGCGACTTGAGAGGCACCTGGGGAACCCGGGGGGGGGGGCTGTAGGCGTGGCCAACTCAGAAGCCAGCCGGAACTCTGTTCCTGTGCATTCCTGCCCCAAAATAGCCCTGGCCCGAAGAACCTTTCACAAGGAAGGAGGTAGGTTGCATGAAAAAGACACTTGTAGGCACCCTTTCATGCCCTCACTCTGTAGGCAGCTCCAGTCAAGAACATGCTGGGAAATCTGTCCTCTCCTCTAGAGATCTCAGCTCAGAAGCCTTGCAAACTCTTGTTCTATACTCAGTCCAGCTAGACCTGCTGCATGGTTTGAACAGTTGGAACTTGGGTGACTGGATGCACCTTCTGCAAAAGGAGTGGTGCATGGCCAATCATTATTGGGCAGCATGAAGAGATTTTGTATGTGTTCCCCCTGGACCTGCATGTCTACACCACCTGGCCTTTGTGTGGGCTCAGCAGGATGGCTTGTACTCTATATCTAAAGATATACCTATTCAATGATACTCTATATCACAGTACAGTTACCAGTTTCATCCCATTAAAGAACAAATACAGCATAACCACCTTTACTCTAGGCTTGCCAGCTCTGAGTGGGGAAATACCTAGAGATTTGGGGATGGACCCTGTGGAGATTGGGGAGGGGAAGGACCTCAGCAGGGTATAATGCCATAGGGTCTACCCTCCAAAGCAGCCATTTTTCCAGGGGAACTGATCTCTGTCATCTGGAGATCAATTATAACAGTGGGAGATCTCCAGGTCCCACCTCGAGGTTAGCAACCTTACTTAAAGACTCAGAGGGAATGGTGGCAGCTGAGAAATCAAAAATATTTAGTTAGCCAGAAATTCATATAAGGAGAAATATTATTTACACATGAAAGCAGCGCAGACTTGAGCTACATGGGAGAAAACAGTGAATTCAGACATGGAATTGGAGCACAGTGTACTTTCAGGTCTAAATGGTCCAATGCAAATTTAAAAGGCATACATACATTTGGGCAGCTTCTTTTTACCAACCAATATTTGTACAACTATTGTGCAGAAAATTGATGCAGAAATTCAACACAGATTGATGATATGGGCAAGGAGGTCAAGTTACATGCTTTGAACAAAGAGTGTCCAGCATTGCCTGCCATTTTGAACAATGTACTTCTATGCAGCTCCTGTCTTCCCTTTATGGAACCTATACCAGGAATCTGAGTATTTTATGACTGGAGAGTACAATTGTCTTGTAACCTTCCTACAGAATTTGACTGCATGTGATAATATATTACAATACTTGTGGTATTTGTGGTAAAGCGTGTATTGACTGCTAATAATTTCAGAAGGCAATATGGACATTCCTGTTCTTTAGGGAAGTAAAGGAATTACTTATTTTCCTTTGAGTCAGAGTATTGTTTTGGAAAAAGAGAGCTGGCTGGACAATTATTCCTTCTCCTTCCATGATGAGGAGACATGCGCAGCTTTGTTTGACACTGTGGTATTTATAAGACAAAGCTGAGGTCAAAGCTGCTGAAAACTTTCCAAATTCCAGTGCTGTTCTTCATAAGGAGTCTTGCTGCTATTGAGTCTCTATTCAGCTCAAGCTTCTGTCTTGCATACATGGGCCCAATCACTCTCCCACATAGGCACGATCCTTTGCCAATACAAAAAAAGTTTCCAACAAGCTATCCCTTTATTGGGAAGGAGCTTTTCATGCCCAGAAAGGACATGACCTCATAACCTTAAACACATTCCAAGCTTTGCAGGACAAGTACATAGAGAAAGATTTCAACCATGTTGAAGAGCAAGATTGGCATCCATACTTCCATTTCTCTCCCCCTCCCCCATTTTACTCGTCAAGTCTGCTGGGCTTAGAACTAGCAATTAAGCTCATCCACAAAAGTACATACTCTCCCACAGAGTTACATACACATCTTGAAACCTATGCTCTGAAGTTTTATGTCTACATAGGGCTAAGATTTGTATTCATATTGTCTTCCTTCCTTTAATGGCTGACTTGTTTGATCTAAGATCTCAAGTCAGCCCCCACTAAACTATTATTTTTAAAATTATATATATTTTTTCTGTATGTTTTAAATCCTACTTTATTTCTAAATTTAGAATTAATCCTTAAAAAAAATAACCCCATTATAAAACAATCAACTTTTCCTTCCACATAATTGCTTCTTGGTCTTTTGGCTAAGATCAAGCATATTCATATTCAAGCATATTCTTTTCAGTTCAGGAAAGTGGATTTTCTTAAAGGTTATCTCGCAGGAGAAATATTAAATATACTTTTATATCTGTCTGTGCATTAAAGGATTATGAGAAACCTTTTGTTAGGAAGAGACTGATTTCTGGCTCAGAGTGCTTTTGCCCAGCTTTGGCTGGTGCATCAGCTGCGTCTGTTCCAGGTTCAGTCAGATCTAGCCATAGTGATCCATCATGCCACAGTTACATCTAGAATGAACTATTGTAATACTTGGGGCTACCTTTGAACAGTGTTCAGAAGCTGCAGCTAGCGCCAAACACTGTGAATAGACTGCTGGTTGGGGCCAGCTATTAGGGGCTTGTGACCCCAATATTATAGCAATTACACTGGCTACCAATGCACACCCAAACCCAATTCAAGGCGTTGCTTTTGACCTTTAAAGCCCTATATGGCTTGGGACTGGCTTACCTGAAGGACTGTCTTCTCCCATATGTTCCTGTCTGGAATTTAAGATCACAGGGAGAGGCCCTACTGACCATCCCGTCAATCAAACAAGCTCGTTGGTGGCTACTCAAGAGAGGGCCTTTTCAGTGGCAGCCCCATAATTATGGAACAACCTCCTCAGGAAGATTTGCTTGGCCTCCTCTCTTTTTAATTTAGGAGGCAGCTGAAGACAGTTCTATTAAGGACTGTATTTGATTAAAGCAGTCCTAAACTGTGAGTTTAAATTTTAGTTTTATGTATTTTTATGTACTCTATTTTACATATTTTATTTATATTGTAAACTGCCTTGAGCTTTATATGGAACAAAGGTGGCTAATAAATGTTTAAATAAAAATACGTGAAACTTAATCCTGACAATGCACTGTACATTGAAGAGTGCCCAGAAGCTACAATTGATGCCGAATGCTGTTGCCAGAATTCAGTGTGTGGGTGTGTGTCACAAGGATCATATGACTCCAGACTTGTTCTACTTATAGTGGTTCCTAATTTGCTTCCATAAACTATTCAAGATGCTGATACTAAAATTGAAAGTCTTATGTGGCTTGTGGTCAGCATACCTGAAGGGCTGCATACTTTCATATGAACCTACCCGACCACTACAGTCATCTTCTGAGGTAAGACAGGTAACAAGCTCAAAAAATGGACTTCTTGGCTTGGCACTCAAATGATGGAATCTGCTTGTTAGGGAGATTTGTGCATAGCCTTCTGTCCCTGTCTTCCCCCAGCAGGTGAAGAATCTTCTGTTTGTCTGGCATTCCCTCACTGATTCTCATTGCCCATTTCCCCCCATGAGTTTTGTTTCAATTGCTTTAAACTATTTTAATATATTTGTATATTTCTTTAATCTTGTTTTAATGTTTCTAGAGTTTGCTACCTTGGGGACTTTAAAATGGGTAGAAAGGCAGCTTAATTTTTTAAAATAAAGACATGTATATAAACTTTTTGTGTATAATCTTTTCTTGGGAGACACCATCTCACATTCAAGGTCCTCTTACTTAGGGGTAAATACAGGTATTTGTGCAACCATTAATTTAAATAAGTTATTGAGGCAAAGTGGAAAAAAACGTTATAAAGAAAAAAGACTGGAGATGGTATGGAAGCAAACCTGCTCAAAAAGTATTTGCAGAAAAAAGTATCAAAGATTAGATTGGGGTGTCGAACTCATTTGTTATGAGAGCCGGATCTGACATAAATGAGACCTTGTTGGGCTGGGTCATGTGTGTCATAAAATGTAATGCCAGGTAGCAGAGATATAAACTTTACAAAGGACACAGCCTATTATTTACCAGATACTCTCGATTGCACAGGAGAGGTTTGCCTATCTATCTCTCCTGTCCGATTGAGAGAGACTGGCAAAGCAAGCTGTGATGTGGCAGCAGCAGGAGAACTGGAAAAGGAAGCAGGAAACAGCCAGGGCCTTGGGGGTCGGATTGGGGCCCTCTGAAGGCCTGATCCGCCCCCCGGGCTGCATGTTTGACACCCCTGGATTAGATATTCTGAATGTACATAAGGGTTTCTTTGTCAGGTGAGCAGTGGCAATTTAACTTGAGCAATAAGGCAGATAAGTTGCAGACACAGAGAGTTGTTAGGAAACTGAAATTAAAGATAAATCTCTTTCTCAAATGCATCCAATGAAATTTTACAGACATCTATCAAAATCAATGACCATTGCATTCTTCAGATAAACCATTTATCAGTTCATTAAATAATATAATAATTCCAAAAAGCAATTCAGCGTATGGAGATATGTTAATTATATGCAGTGTGACAAACAACTAGAGCAGGCAAGTGACTGAGCAAAGAACTGAAGTGCCCCTGTTCTGGATGGGGTTGCATTTTGACCTAGAGAAGCAGATTTGTAGCTTGAGGGTGCTGCTGGACCAGGGTCTTCTGTTGGATAAGCAGGTGGCACTGGCAGCCAGAGGTGCTTTTTACCAGATTTGGCTGGTGAACCTTTCCTAGACAGAAAAGATGTTGCCAATGTTGTACTTAACAATGCTGCATTTAACATCTAGATTATACTATTACAAGGCTCTCTACATAGGGCTGCCCTTTAAGAAGGTTCGGAAGCTACAGTAGAATGCCGACTGGAGTGGGTCATAGGTGGGTCATTATCACTCCAGTCTTGTACCCTTTACACTGGTTCCCAACTTATGGGCCCAATTCAGGATGCTGGTCTTGACCTTTGAATCTCTATACTGCTTTGGACCAACATCCTTAATGATTGCCTACTCCCATATGAATGTACCTGAAACCTGATCACTGCAGTCATTTTGCTGGGGCCCTTCTTTGGGTGGCCTTGCCATCTGAGGCTATATGTGTAATAACCAAAATGGCACCAAAATTATGAAATTCCCTCCCTAGGGAGATTAGTTGACCCCTCCTCAATTACTGTCTTCCACCAGCAGGTGAAGACTTTTCTGTTTTATTTGACATTCCCTCACTGACCCTTCTTGTTTATGTTTAATTATTGTTTTTAACTGGATATATATAAATAAAAGTTGTTTCAATGGTTTTGATGGTTCACCACAAATTGGGTGGAAAGGTGATGAAGTAGCTTGGGTGGAATCAGAGGCCTCCAGCAGCAGGGGGAAACTGGGAAAAAATCACTGCCTCCTTAGGACTTTGGAAATTCTAGGTGAGATTCAAACTGTCTCCATATCAACTTTTAGGAATTAAGGTATCAGCAGCTGCAAAATCATCTACCTACTGGATAATTTCTGTAATCATTCAGAATTGATTTAGACCAGAAGTAAAACCTAGTTATTTCATGGACATGAAAAATTGTATACAATTTCATGTTTTCCCTATTTTTTTCCAATATTTTATTTTTTAATTAACAATTAAGCTGTCAGGACATAATATTTCAGAAGATAAAATATTTACAGCTCTTCCCTCCCAGCAGTGGAGAAACAATCTGCATACAAGTTATTGGGCTTTATTGACACACTGGAAATTCTGGAAATGCAAGAGTATTTATGGATTTTTTTTAGAATAAAACCAATATGCCCACTATTTTCAACTTCACATTATTAGCAAAGTCAGTCATTTCAGAAAAAAAAGATAGTTGCATTTAAAACTCCACAGTGTTTCTAGGCAGCTTTATTCTTCTGCTCTAGTATAGCATTAACCATTCCCCTGAAAGACACTAACACAAAAAACTTTGCTCACTACTACTTCAGTTGCTTTCACAATGAACACACCATGTGGATATTAAAAAAACTTCAAGAATGATAATATATCACTTACAATAAAGAAGGATGCACACACAGACACAAAAAATGGACTGCACTCTTTATCCTTGAAAATTACAGGCTTTTATTAATTTGCATGGTATTTAATTATTTTCAAATAAGTTTTCTTGGGTGCAAGAACAAAAGCATCCATTCAGTGTAGATTCTCCTAGCCAATATTATTCCTGTTAAAATGCTGGAAGTTGGATTTGACTGCTTTTTATCAAGCAGAATCTATACTTCTAGACGTAAAAGAACAGTTTTGCTTCACCGGCCTGGATTATCAAATTGTACCACAATATGAAAGCAAATCATCACAAGGCCAGATGACAAAGAATGTTCACAGAAAATAAAATATTCCACATGTACCTTTAAGAGCAACAAAGACATTCATGGTTTCACAATGATGCAAGTGCATCCTAGATGACTGCAACACAACAGTACTTCCTCAGAATACAATAAATTAAACAAACGTACCATTTCTTAATACCATTTTGAAAATTATAGTCAAGAGGATTTTTTTGCCATGAAGAACATTTTTTTTGTTTCTTAGGTTTAACTTTTTAAAAATCTAGATTTTGTAAATTTGACCAAGGACTGTGGACAAATAGTGCCTACATATTATACAGCATATCCTTATCTGTGTTATCTAGTAAAAAGAAATGCATGACTCAAAGCTACTCTCACCTATGCTTCAACCATTATGCCTATTAACAGCACTACTTTATGTTGACAGGGCACTGCCAAGTGTTCACCGTATTCTTCATACAATTAAAAAAAAGTTTTGCTTTTGAGCCTTGCACACCTCAAGGTATAACTTTGGGTCCAACTGACTGAACAGCCATGACTGGATTTCCATGCCAACCTACCCTATCTAGATCAAGACCGGTAGCGTTGTAAGGGAACAGGGTTTAATACTTCCCCCGTACACTGTTTTCCTGATGTAAATTGCCACTGCCAAAAGAGCTATTTACCTTGATAAGAAAAACATATACCTTTTCCATGGTAAGAATGAAAGGGAAGACCCTTTAACCATTGTATCTGGAGGAATGGGAAGGACGTTCTTTGTTCTGTGAAGTGTTCCAAATAGAAATATTAGTGGACTAAAATAAAAAGGCTACATGAATTGTTTATTATCTGAAAAAGTCAGCGAATAAGTTAATGAATATTTCATCCAAATATAGGCTGCTTTCATTTACAACTAATCTAATGTACATATATGCTCTCTTATTTTCACATATGCCAAGAACCCACCTTCTGCCCCCTTACAGAGATTTAGACAACAAGTATGGCACGTTCTAAAAGGCTGTCATGGGCTGAAGGCATGTAACAGTGATTTTCATTCTGAAAAAAAAAAAACCACCAGACCAAAATAATATCATCTAAAGGAACTCCTTTCCTGAGCAACTTATAATTTGGAATGTGCTGAAAAGTTGCAATAAATAAGTCACAAGATTAACAAACTAAAATGTGCTTCTAAACCATTTAAAGTACATTCTAAAATCTATTTCATGACAGATAAATGGCCTGTTGCATTAGGAGTCTTAAAAGCTTATGTGCCAAATAAATTTATAAAGTACCTTTCTGGGAGTAGAAGACACGCTGTGTGCACAAAAAATATACAACATTAAAACCTAGCAAGTAAATCAGCTGGCAGCTGTTGCTTTTAACTTTGCAAACTATTCATGGCAAAGAATAGTATTAAACAGACTGATAAAAATAGATTTAAGTGGCGGTAAAATAGCAGAAAAAGTTAGCATGTTAAATGACCCAGGACTCTTGTAATGGATAAAAAACTGAGCATTTTTTAAAAAGTGTGAATACTAATTTTCTTCCCAAAATAAAACAAGTCCACAGTGTGTAAACTAATCATTAATCTTCAAATGCAATTTCATAGAAACCACTTAAAATATACAATGCAGCATCTTGGTTAACTATTATTGACTATTTCCAGCTCCCAGTGTGTTCCTTCCGAGTAGTGCATTGGAACCACAACATTAGGATGCAGCTAGTGATAAGAGAATGTGTCCACTGAGTGTTAACCAGTTATGTGTGTTTAATTTTGCCCCCCAAATAGTAGAAAACAGAATACAAATTGTGGTGGGTTACATTATCACTTGTGTTCAACGGGCTCCAGGAAGGGACTTTGGTGAAGATGTGTTGCCAGATGACATCAACATTAGAAGTAACACCAAATGCTACCTCTGAAATGCCCCCCCTTGCTCCCAGGAGCAGTAATTTAATGCTATCTACCACACATGCTGAATTTACTATTCTGAACTGCACCTTATGAAGAAGACACTTATTCCCATAGCCTTAAAGAATACCTGTGAGGTCTAGACATCTGCTGTTGTTAATGTTGATGGTTCTCTTGATGACTGTAGTAAACCTGGTCCTGTACTTCCATAATTATAACGGAATATGTCCCCAGTTTTACTTACTAACACAGCAGTATTCAGTATCTGCTCCAGAGTGCGAGATGTATATCAGATGGAGACAATGATCTTTTTGCAAGTGCAACCCTAAATTACAATCAGTTAATGAGATAAGCAGCTCATACATGTATGACATTACAGAAATGTTCTTTCAACCAAGAACAACCCTATCCCCCCCCCCCCCCCCCAAGCTACTTCAGTATTCTTGGCTCCACTCATTAAAAATGTCTAGTAACAAGTTAGGGATAAAATTATAAAGATTTCTTCCTTTCTTATAAAAAAGTAACACCCATGAATTCTTCAGTCTAACATCAGCACCTTGAACAAAATATGCTAAATTCCATGAATTACATTGTCCTTTCTAGTTTTCCTCCACTTTGAATGCTGCTGGACTTTTCTTCATTATTTTAGCAAAAGAGTATTTCCTATTTAGATGATGACACAAGTTTCTAATACTATCTTGTTAGTTCCAGATGCTCAAATGAGAATGTGTACTCATTTGTATAAATACCATTACTGAAAAAAACCTTACATTTGTGATGAAATAAGATATTTTTCTAGAAGTATGCTCTAGTCACCATGATCCTATGGAGCCAAGAAAAACAAAATAACTTCAAAATACATGTAAGCCCTCCCCAAATGAGGTCTCTCCCTTTCTCTTCAACCTGGGAGAAAATGTCTTTATGCTGCTGCAGATTAACTCACTTCCTTAAGGAATTTTATGATTAGTGTTTGAAAAATCTGGAACTATTAACCATTGGAGAAAGTGATGCTTGCATCACCTTTTATAGATGTCTTCCAGCCACTTTTCATCATCTTGTTCCTCATCTTCTGTTATTGGCTCTTCAGTTTCCAGAGGAGAAGGAATGGCAAATTCTGGCCTGGGGAAAGAGTTACTGCTTGAAGATCGCAGTCCAAACTTGCGCTTTAACAGGTGAAACTGCTCTTTGACGTAATAGTAAAACTCATATTCATATTTCATTCGCTGGTACAGGATCTGTATGGCTTCTGGAGAAGGGACGGTCTTTTTCACTGTCACAGTCAGATTGCCAAGTTTCCTATGCTCTGTAAGACATTTACATACATGTGCAAATACTCTGGTCAACATCTGTACACTAAATATATAATGTATAAATAGCATTAAGCCACTAATTAACAAACAGAAACAAATGACAGAAAAGTGACTCCCCTTTTATTCATTATTGAGTTAAAATTGACAGCAACTTTTAACTGTGTGTTTTTGTATGAGGAGCCATGTTGCCCTCCTCTTCTAGCAGTTTTCATGTCCCTTGTCCCATCAAAACAGAGCCCTTAGACAGCTAAGCCTTATTTACATAGGTTGCAAACACTTCCAAGAAGAGATCTTGATTTCATGATTTGATTGTAACAGAATTCCATTGTCTAAGAAAAAGATTAATCTCAGGTTACCCTGGACTGTGACTAGGACTGGGGTGTCTGAGCATGTTAAAGGGTAACTAATCTCCATTCAGGAATCATCATAGGGATGCCAAGCTTTTTTCTTCTGGAGATGCTGGCAGGAGGCAATGCGACGGGGAAGGCCAGACACACCAGCATCATATCGGTGCACCTGCATCATTTTGAAAAATGCTAGAGTGTCTGCCATGTCACTTCCAGTTATTACCAGAAGTGACATAAATTTACAAGCATGATGCCAGCATTTCCTCCTGGTAGGTAGGTGCTGGCTGTGGTCTAGAAGATCATGATTATATGCTCCCAGCATTGCACTAATGGTAAAACAATTTTCAGAGATAAGGGTGAGAGAGCCAACACTTCTTTGTAATCCTTCCTGCACAGAATAGTTGCTGAAGAGCATCAACAGAACTATCCAATGATTAATAGGTGAGCAATATGCAGTATTACTGGAATGTGAAGCAAGGAAGTAAAGGCTTTGCTGGGATTCCCTTGAAACCTCTGTTTTGAGCATGCATTCTTTTCCTCTGGAGGCCCAGAAATTCTAGTAAATAAAGAAGCATGGGAGCAGCCAGTTGGAAAATTCTTTTGAATGTAGCAAACTGGAGGAAGCTGGAATGTGCATCAAGAGCCTTGGTTATGTGAGATTTCCACACAGACTTTTATGTCTAACATCCAGTTGTTCTGTGAAATGTTTGTATGGTGAGAAGCAAATTCTGCAAGATGCTTCTCACAATGTCTCTTACAGAAAGTCCCTCCCCTAATTATTATGGCACAATTTAGGTTCCTCTCCTCCGAATTCCTCATTTTGCTTCCTAATAGTGATATCTTTTTTTTTGCTTCACACTAAACATCTTTCTATAAATCTAAAGGCAAAAAAAGCAAACTCAAACCAAACCAAAAGGCAGCCTTTGGTCATTTTTGCCAGCAAAGCTCTTTTGCTCTTATAGATTTACACAAAACTGGCAAAACTTCTAGCCTCCACGTTATTGCGTTCTCACTTGTTTATGTTATTTTATACTCTCTTTAAAAGCCTCTTTTAATAAAAATCTGAAGTAACTTACAAATTTGCTCCTTGAAGCTAACTAAACCCTCACCCTTCCATCTATCAACTGCACATAATGGAAAAATTATGCATGCCTGGCTCTGAGCCAGACTAAACACTCTAAAAATGCTGTGTAAACCCAGCTGTTCCACCAGAAGAGGGGGGACCCACACTTTATGACCTTCCAGACAGTTAGCCATATGGAGGGCAACAAACTGCAATATTTACTTTCAAGACTTTATTTTTGTTTTACTGTGTTTGCTTTGGCTTTCACTTTAGGTTTTTGTTTTTTTTAAAAAAAAGTGTACTGTAGTGCTGTGACCAGGAGATACTTAAACTAACTAAAGTACAGCTTGCCCTTTTGCAATCTAAACTGGAATTAAAAGTGGAATAGAATCACAGGAGGAGGGGGGAAATAAATAAGGCAAAATGGTTACAAATATTTGTCAGGCAAAGCCAAAAAACAAAACCACCCACTCACAGCAGTGGAAAAACACAGGTTACACTGTAATAACTGTTACGTAGCCTTTGTTTCAAAAGGGGGGGGGAACTGTGGGACTGCCTCGGTTAACTAAGCACACCTTTTCATAGTACAAGGAATCAAGGAAGCAGGAATATCAATTCTAAACATGCAATGTTACTAATTATCTGCTATGATTAGGGCTGCCAGCCCCCAGGTCCAGGTAGGGGTTCCCCCATTCTGGGGGCTTCAATCTGCTCCCGGCCAGCTGGCCACTGGGAAGCCCCACCCCCAAGAGTGACCACCAGCCCGGCCACCTCTCTCCCTCCCCTTCTGCCCGATTTAAAGGGTTTCAGCTGATTGGCCAGCACACATGGAGGGCCCCAACCAGCTGGAGGGCACTTTAAATCAGTCAGGAGGGGAGAGAGAGGGGTGACCAGGTGGGTGGTTGCTCTTGGGGGTGAGGCTTGGGGGCATCTCCGCCCACCCCAGAACACCCCTCCCAAATCCTTCCACCAGAGCGACGAAGGGTCATGGCAACCCTAGCTACAATACAACATTAATAAATGCATGGTGTTTGCCCTCTGTATAATCCATCCTGTGCATTCACTAGGGGCATACCTGGATCTAGTGAAAGAAAAAAGAAAGGCTTTTAATATAAATATTTGAAACTTTATGCCCAACTCCCGTGGCTGGCAATCTCCCAGCACAGAGGGAAAAAGGATAAAATATAAAGAAATAGATAAAATACGTTCATAGAAATGGGGTGTACTGGCAGTGCATCCACATACAGCAAGTTCAGACTGAATATACCTTTCCTTACTAAGGGTCAAATTAAATATGATTCCGGTGCATTTATTCATGTATCTACTATTCATATCAGACCAGGGTCTATTCTTTGATTTATATAGGATACGGGGAACTAAACTCTGTTTTCCCTACCCTGCTTTATCTTGCTGCATTCTGTTGTTTGCAGTATTTTTCTCCTGGCCAGTTCTGATATCGGAAGAAAGCTGAGTTAGAAGAAAAATGATTTAAGCAATGGAGTGCGGCAAACACAGGAAGGGGCAAACTGCAGGCCTGTTTTCTCTAAATTAGCTCTCCCTGCTTTCTATGTGACTGGTTAAAGATGTAAACAAATGCAAGGAGATGCCCTGTCCTGTTTCATTTGGCTCTCGGAAACTGGTCTTCCTCAACGTTGCAAAGACTGCTTTTCATTATAGTATGTTTTGTGTGCGACTTTAGACTTGTTCAACATCTCAGAGGCTAAAGCTTTGCATTTTTGTTGTTTGAGAACATAATGTAAATGTTTGACTTTCAAAGCACTAGCGTAGCTCATTGGTTTTTCTTAAACTAGCAAAATGGCAAATCTAAAGTGCATGTCGGGCAATCAACAGTAAAGCACCATGTTACATATTAGCATAAACTATATTTTCTTTCCTTTTGAAGTTTCTTGCTTAACTTTTAAAGGTATCATGTACCTTTATGATTTTTTTTACAATAAACACCTTATATTTCTGAAGACAAATCAATGGTTTTGAGATTTTCATTCTCCACCTGCTCATGCTACCAATCCAGCTGTGCTCTATGGATGTTCTCCCTTTAAGAACATAAGGGAAGTCATGTTGGATCAGGCCAATGGCCCATCCAGTCCAACACCATGTCATACAGTGGCCAAATACTGGATTTCTTCTGCTCCTCATTTAAGAAAGGCTGCAGTGCAGAGTTGCTGTTTGCCTGAAAGAATCACCTGATGATAGTAATGCTAGTAGTTTTATAGGTTTTGGGCTTGATTGGTTTGTGGAGAGCAAGGCTGGTTTATGGATGCAGGAATTTAGGCTGGGAAGCCTTTTGCATGTTCCCAGAGATCCAGGTTCTTGACCCTGGAAAAGGCAGGTGTCTATATACACTTGTGCTTAATCCTGTTTTGTCTCCAGCTGTAGAACAGATTCAGACAGATAGGAGCGGAGCTAATACAGACAGGGGCTGCAGCATTCCAGTGTGGATTAGACCTATGAGTTCTTCAGAACAGCATTCACAGCAGAAGCAACTTACACAGAAAAAGGGATAGCAATTGCAAGAAAACTGGTTTAATAAGGAGGCCAGGACAGGCATTCTCAGGAAAAGTTGCAGAAGGCCCCCTTATATGCATCAAGTACTAACTGGGGGCACCAAAATAAATAAATAAAAACGAGAATGCTGAGGACCTTTTGCTAGTGAGAAACTGTGTGATGCACTAAAATCACAGGCTTCAGATTTGTTTTTCAGAGTTACAGAAAACAACAATTTTGCAGAACATAACTGGAGATTAACCAAAATGTTACTGAAACCCTGACATTCTATACCAGTTCCAAGCAAGCTTTGCTGAATACATTTTGCAGTCGGACGTATTGCTAGCTTTGGTTCTTTTTTGTGGCACTGCTACTCCTCGAATGAGCTGGGCCTATCTTTGGGGATGTTTGATTCCATGTGCAGAAGCTAAACACACATGAAGCTGCCTTATACTGAATCAGACCATTGGTTCATTAAGGTTAGTACCGGCTACTCATACTGGCAGAGACAGCTTTCCAGGATCTCAGGCAGAGGTCTTTCACAGCACCTACTACCTGGTCCTTTTAACTGGAGATGCTGGGGATTGAACCTGGGACCTTCTACATGCAAAGCAGATGCTCTGCCACTGAGCCAAAGCCCCTGTCCAACTAGTACAACTATGTGTATAAGAGAAATGATAATGATATATGAATAGGAGTATTTCCCCTATAAACCAATTTCAGTGCTTCTAGCAAATAAGGGAAGGTTCCACCTTTTGTACACAACATTGGCATCATCCATCATCAGTAGCAGTGTGGATGCTCCTCTACCATTATGGTGACTTTTTTTTTTTTAAAGTGATGAACTGGTACAGGAGTTCAAATGAGGCTAACTTTTGAGGCCAGTGCACCAGCATTTAGGCTCCTGTACTGCTGATGATCAGTCAGGCCACAGAAGGCCAACTGAAGTTATATTATAGAATCTTTACATTAGCATGCCAGTGCAAAACATTTTTCATGAAACAAAATACTGGATAGCAAGAAGAGCCCTCAGATATCTCAGATAGACTGCTACAAAATACTCATAGGTGCAGTGGCTTTAATGAGTAGGGAGAAGGAGCCTGATGATCAACCATCATTATTTCTTTACGCTGGAAGAAGGTTTCATAAAAAAAGTGTTAGAACATGAACCATTAGCAACAGTTCAGAAATTATGGCATCACAAACTCCTTTACAATGATCATGTAACTACCAAGTCATGGGGCTTTTCCCAACTTGTTCTTTTGCCACTCTTTCAGGAGTTTATCAGGAAGGGTAATTACAGCCTGGCTGAGTGACCAAGACCTGGCTGAGTGAGGTGGATGTGGTTTCCCCTCATGCAATTAACACCACCAGGTTTCCTGGTCCTTCATCAATCTTGAACAGAAATATGGGGTGAGGTAGCGTTTCTTCTCCAAGATTTCTTTTCCTTCCAAAGGATCCTTGTGGCAAAGATCTCTGGCACTGAGTGTGTAGGCCTGGAGTCGGAAGCCAGAGAGAGAGTGGGCTTTCTCTTGGTATACCATCCACCGTCCTCACCAGTTAATGCCTTGCTGAGGCTGTCAGAACCCATTGCTGACTGGTGCTGTGGTTCCCCAGGTCAGTGGTCCTGGAGGACTTCAACATCAATGCAGAGACTGCCTTGCCAGTGGTGGCCTTGGGCTTCATGGCTGCCATGGCAACACTGGATCTTCCCCAGGTTGTGTTGGCTCCCACATACAAAACTGGCCACATGCTAGACTGAATCTGTTGTGTGGGTATTGATTTGGAGTCTACAGCCACTTTTGAACTGGTATCGTGGCCAGATCGCTTCCTCATTAGGGTCAAACTGACAATAGCTGCCCCTCCTGCTTGGGCAGTGAGTGGATTTACACTTGCCTGCAGAAATTTATGGATCCTATTAGATTCTAGAATGCTCTGTGGCATATCTTTGGGCCTGATGGCAATTCACTTGATGAGCTCACTGAGTCCTGGAACAAGGCATTTGGGAAGCCATTGACAGAACTGCTCTCCAATGCACTCTTCACCCTCAGTCCTTGGTGGCTCCATGGTATAATGAGGAGCTAAGAGAGATGAAGAGGTCATTAGGATGGCTAGAGTGTAAGTGATGCCAGAATTGTGACAAAACTTTGAGAAATATTACAGCACACAGTTGAAGGCCTATAAAGTGGTGGAGAAGGCAGTAAAGAGAAATTACGATTTGACAGTTAACAACTTCTTTCACCGTTTCTAAAGTGTTAGATTATATGGCCCTTAGCTGTGACTTATTAATGACTTATTTTGAAGATAAAGTCACTATGCTTTGTTCAGTCCATTTTAGACTCCTTCAGTCTGCTTACCTTCACAGACGCTGACAGGATCCTGATGAGTCTAAGGTCTACCACCTGCATGTTGGACCCTCTGCCCCTCTTGGCTTGTTAAATTGTGCCGTGATGGGGTGGGAAGCCCTCTATGAGCATTCATTAATGGTTCTCTAGCAGAGGGTCAGTTCCCTAGCTCTTTTAATGAGACTGTAGTAAGACTCTTGTTGGGGGGAAAATCCTTAGATATAGGGGAGCTAGCAAATTACCGTCCAGTGTTGAATTTGCCTTTCCTGGGTAAGCCAATTTAAAGAGTGGTGGCCAAACTGCTCCAGGGATTCCTGAATGATATGTCAGTGCTTGATCCATTCCAGACTAGGACTTTAATAGCCTTGGTTGACACTATCCAGCTTCAGTTGGATAAGGGTGGGTGCATACTGCTGATTTTATTATATTTGTCACCAGTGTTCGATTGGTCCTGGTTGACCACCTAGCCTCACTGAGGGTAAAAGGTACCACTTTACAGTTGCTTGCCTCCTTCCTCCAAGGATGCTCAATGAGTGTGGTCATTGAGGAAATGGGTGCATCGCAGCGGGAACTAAATCATGGGGTCCTGCGGGGATCGATCCTATTGATGCTTTCTCTCTCTCACATACACATACACCCTCTAGTAGATGTTGTCAGGAGCTTTGGGGTTGGATGACACCACTACACTGATGACACCTAGCTCTACCTCCTGCTTGATAAGCAACCAGAAGCAGGTATCTCCTCCCTGCAACTTGGAGGTCATGTGGCTTGGAAACACTCTGGCTATGGGGAATTTGTCATTCCCATCACTCAAAGGAGCCCAGCTTTTTTCTGTGGACCTCGTGAAGAGCTTGGGGACCTGGCATGATCACACACTTTCTATGGACAAACAGGTATCTATGGTGACTAGAACAGAATTTTGCTATCTTTTCTATCTTCACCTGGCCCAATAACTTCCGCCATATCTATCTCAATCCAACCTTACCACGCTGATCTATGTGACAGTAACCTCTCATTTAGACAACTGCAACTTGCTCTACATAGGGCTACTCTTGAGGTTGCTTTGGAAACTTCAGGTAGTATAGAACACGGGTGGGAGGTTGCTGATCAAGTCATCATGTTCAGCTATATAACACCAATCCTGAAGCAGCTGCAATGGCTACCAATTAGTTTCTAGATCCAAGTCAAGGTGTTGGTACTTATCTTTAAAGCCCTTAACAGTCTGGGGCCTTCATACCTACAGGACATCTTCCATTATGATGATGTTTCAGAGATGCTGTAAGGCAGAATTATTCCGGTGTGCTTTTGGTTCATATCTCTATTGTGAAGTATAGTTGGCTGTAGGTATTGTAATATTTGATGCTACTTGCAGTGGTTCCTACAGGTTTAGGGATGGGATTAGATAGGTTTAGCATATTTGTGTAATTTTATGTGATTATATAGGACAAGAAGGGGGACCCGCGATACTCGTGAGGGGGGAGTATTCCCCACAGCTCCTGGCCTGCAGAAGCAGGAGGAGCTCCACAGGAAGAGGAAGCAGCACCAGGTAAGCCTTCCCTCCCCCCGCGAGGCTGATTGGCTCACCGGCCTGGTGAGCCTTCTCCCCTCCCTCCACCTTCCCTCCCCGACAACGGCGGCGGCGGCAGGGCCTGCCGCGCACTGTGCCTTCTCTCGCTCCCCCTCCCCTCCCCCAAAACAGTGGCGGTGGGGCCTGTTGCATGCCGTGCCTTCTCCCCATCCTCCTTCCCTCCTTGACAACAGTGGTGGCAGCGGGGTCCACTGCACGCCGAACCTTCTTCCCTCCCCAATAGCAGCGACAAGGCCCGCTGCCCGCTGAGCCCCCCAACAGCCAAAGCATTCTCTGTACGTGCACAGGGAATGCTTTTTCTTTTTGGGGGATTTAAATATCCTCCCAAAAGTTTTTTTTTTAACTTTTAGGCTTTTTCTGCACACATGGGGACTCCTCCATGTGTGTAGGAAAATCTCCCTGCCCCTCAAGTGCCCCCCCACAGATTTAGATATCCACACGGAGGGGGCAACTTCGTAACTAGATATATAGATATTACTAGATATTCACTATATTATTTTTGTACCTATTTTAATTTATGTAATAATCATTGATGCAAACCACTTTGAACACTTAGCTAAAGCAAAATAGTACAAAAATGAAAATAAAAATAAAAATATATAAGTATTATCACCATACTGTGGTGGCATGGCATAATTAGAAAGGGGCACAAATTAATGAAGCAGGTTTTGATTAAGAGCAGCACCAATTATTCCTTCCACTCTAGTTTGAACATTTGACAGCACTTAGTATAAAGGAAGTATGAGGGTGGTCAAAAACTGGGGACATCTGGCGCACACGAAAAAGAGAATATCAAAAGGCGAAAAGAAATACTGAATCTTTCAAGCACACCGCTTTTGGCACTAAGCCTGACTGTCCTGGCCAACAGCCAGCAATTTAGAAGCCAGGCTCTCCGCTCACCCCAGCCGTGTTAAAACCAAGGAAAGCTGGCTTCAGAAAAATGAAGCAAGTAAACAAAATTACAAGGGAACACTGAGCAGCTCAAGGCTTCGAAATTCCCTAGTGAAACTAAAGTAGCTTTTTCCCAGGGTTCTGAGGTCTCTCGGAAAGGGAATTATTGACTCCACTGGACTACAGTTAAACAGGAAGGAACAGATGGGAGGGGGGTGTTTGACTAATTTATAGAGCTCCAAAATTTATGGGCTCTGTCCAAAGCCCCTTTTTTATGAGCAGAAGGGTGCTTCTTCAAGGGAGGAGGAGCTAATTTCTTCTCCTACTGCAGACCACCCACATTACATTCAGTGGTGTTCCTCAAGGATCAAGTATGGTGGAGGCAGAAATGTTCTGTTCTCTGAGCTCTGCTTGCAGCCCTTTCAACTTAGTATCTGCAGATTTCAGTAAAAGTGTGCCAAATAGATTGACACCAGTGTTCCCTCTGAGTTAGTGTGAGCTGGCTCACAGTTTTTTAGCCTCCAGCTCACACATTTTTTGTCTTCGCTCAGGAAGGATGGCTCCAGTGCAAATTAATTTATGCAGTAGCCAAATCACCTGCTCACAGCTTTAATGCCAGTAGCTCACCAGGTAGAATTTTTCCTCACAGGACTCCACAGCTTAGAGGGAGTATTGACTGACACTAAATATGAATTGTATTTCTGCTTCATGGAGGCATTCTTGAAAGGACTGCCAATTAAAGAAAAAAAGGAGTAAGAGAACAAAATTAGAGTAATTTAAGGGAGCAAGAAGCTTTTGGATGGCTAAAGGTGGTGGAGGAAGATGTACAGAAGAGGAAAGGGCAAACCCAGGGAAGACGTCAAAGGTAAAATGAGGAATTTGTGCTGGATCTGGTTGGGGGCGGACATTACATGTCATGTCTACATGACACAAGGTGCATAATTGTAACAGCTAAATTCAGTATAGATCTGAGGCATGAGAATACAGCAGCTGCAGTGGTCAAGGAGATGGCTACTCACATCAGACGTTTTGCTGGAGTGCAGAGAGGAACAGCCGCATATTTTACTAAGCTGTAGTCGAGCTAGCCTCACCCTTGAATCCCAGGCCCAAAGCAGAACTTGGAAGATAGGCTCAGCATATGAACTAGATGAACTAGATGAACTAGCAGCATAACACAAAGGCAGGGACATGTTCTTCGGAGATTTATATTCAGTAGAGACATTTATATTTAGTGCATCAGTGATACAGTTATTAGTATTGGGATCTGCCAGCTTAGTCTTATACATTCAGCACACTGTGCTTTATGTGGGTGTCAGCTTCTCCGGGACTAAATTAGGTAAAGCCCTGTGATCACAGCATCAGATGGTATCCCATCCTGTATTGAGCTCAACAGTCTAAAAATCTGAGCTTCTCTTCCTGGAGTATAAAAGAATATGAATTGGTCCTGCCACAAATCTCACACAAATAATACCAAGGCACAAGAATGGAAGATAACCCAGTGGTTTGAAATCTATTAGCCTTTTAGTTCCCATACTCTCCTCTGACAGTATATAGTTGGTAGACAGATAGCGTATTAAGTTAGTAATTGACAGTGCTGCCCTGAATTGGACAAATGGAGCTGGAAGGGTGTACACTCCAGCAGGTTGTACAAAGACCTCCTTCATAGCTGTAAGTATCTTGGGACTCTGGCTTTAATTTCCTGTATTAACACACACACACCAGACAGTTTTGCTTATGTCCTGTTGAAAGCAAAAGAGATTCCCTTCCTACTTGGCTCTCATCTTCTAGGAAACAACTTTTATGATTACCAAGTAAGAGGACTCTGGCATTCAGCCATGAAGATTTCCAGACTAAACTCCTTGAGATGGCTGTCTCATATGTCTGCAATGTTGCTGACCCTGTCAAACTAGGTGAGACAAGAGATGAGTGGCATGAGCAGCGGCATCAAGCCAAAGCCAGAAGAAAAAGGACGGCCTACAAATTGTTGACTAAACACATATATTCATGCTTCAGTATTGCACAATCAACAAGTGGAAGAAAATTTCTGAGCCAGCACAAATCAGACTGTAGGCTGCCTCTTGCTGCTAGGCGTGAGTCAATCAGAGTTAATGTAAGGCACGAACTGCAGAAAACCAATAGTTTATGTTAGTCAGATGAATACACATATGGCACTAATGAGGATGATTCAACTGTTCCTGAAGGAATGGATTTTGTAGCAACTGACCATCTTTGGAGAAAACTGATTTAGCCTTTATTGCCACCTACTGGACATTACGGTGAATAATTATCCTATGCTCAAAATAAAGCATATTGTAATAATCCAGCATTTTTTTCCTATATGTGTGACATATGCTGTGACGATTTCTATATTACCAATAGCTTCCTGATTCAGTCACAAATAGTAGTTAAAGACAGACTGTACTATTCTGCATACATACAATCTTCAGATTCTTCTAGTCTTTATACAGGCTAACTGCATCCTTGGTTATGTCATTAAACTAATGTATCAAATATACTAATGTGCAATAATGCAAGAGTCTGTATTATGGTTCAGGATGCTACCTGGTTAACTTGAATCAAGGAACCTTTTAGCTGTTTCATTAAATTAAATTAAGGTCACAGGTTTATTCTTAGGCTATTCTGGAAAATTACCACAAAGAATAAGAAAACTTTAACCCTGCTATTAGCTTCATCAGTTCTTTGAATGAAGTCAGTCTCCTCAGACAGCAGGATACAAATGATTTAAATAAACCAATACGCACCCCAAAAGCATATTGTATTGCAATATTCATGACATCATAGGTTTTCTGAGGAAAATACAATCCACGGACAATCTTCTTGGGGGGGAGGGGGGAACAATTCTGGCCACTATGAATACAGAAACTGTATATACCAATATCCCTGACAATGATGGACTATGAGCCATTAGAAACACTGTCTGTAACAATAGCACAGTTAACCTCGCCACCATGCTTGGCCATTTTGTCCTCACCCACAACTACTTCAGAATAATGATTTATTCCTTCAGATTAATGACATAGCCATGGACACCACAATACACATATATTTCCATGGGTGATCTGGAGCATCGCTTCCTCAGTTCCTATCCATTAACACATCTCTTGTACTCAAGATTTATTGATGACATTTTTTTAATTACCTGGACCCATGGGAAAAAAGCCTTGAGAAATTTCACCAGAACTTCAGCAATTTTCACCTCACCATCAACCTATGAATCAATGATGTACACTTTCTATACACTACTATAAAAACACATGACAGAAGGACAAAACACCATTTTATACCAGAAACCTACTGATGATTGCCAAATATACCTACATGCTGTCAGTTACCATACAAAACACACTGAGCAATTGATTTTCTAAGGTCAAGTCTTACATTACAGCTGCATCTATCCCAATCCATCTGACAGAGATTCTCAGTTGTGGGATCTACAACAGATGTTTTTGGAATTAAAATATCCACTTGACATAGTCAAGGAACAGACTGACAAAGCCACAATGAAACCAAGGGAAAACCTGCTACAAAATAGGCCCAAACAAACAACAACAGAAGACCACTAATGGTCATATACAGCTTACAGCTCAGACTGGTTCAACACATCATTAATGACCTTAGGCTGCGGTCACATGCACCATTTGGTGTGAAGGGGAAGCAAGCCTATTTTCCCCCGGTGGAAATTGACTTGGCATTGCTCAATCACACATCCTTTGTAGCTGCATGCTCAGCTTGTCACTGCTTGATCAGATGGCACATTCAGGTGAGTGGGTTTTTTTTGCCTTTTGTTTCCCATGTGCATAAATGAGGAATCGCACCTCTGCATGGAGGGTTCCCCACGGAGTATGTGGCTATGCACATACTGTTAAGTGAGGGGGAAAATGAGATGGAGTCAGGATGGGATGAGCAGACCATCCTGATGGCGTGAGAGCATGCTTCAACGATCAGATGGGGAAATCCATTGATAGCCCATCGGCAAGCATTAGGACTGGACTTTCTCTGGTTTCTTTTAACTCTGCTTCTGTGATAGAGCAGCATGGGGTGCCGACGACTGCGGGACCTTTCCCATATGTTGTTATATTCTCATTGCTGGAAGTTGCCCTAAGCACTATAGATGAGGCCACACATACTTTAAAAAATGTAGTTTTTTTCAAGGTGAAGGACCATAAGGACCTTATTTCTACAGTAAAATTTTTGTTATCTAATATCTACATGTGAATTTAGGATACATTTGATATTTTAATGGAATAACAAATCCCACACTGTGGAGAAGTAGGCCTTATGCTGGATAATGATATTTCTCTCACACATTTTAATCTTCCAGGACATTCCATTCTTGATCTAAGAGTGGCAGTCTTCCTACAGAGAAGCTTCAAAGGGAGAGTACAATGTGAGACTGCTGAACTAGAATTCATTAACAAGTTTAGGACAACTTCTACACACATCTCCTATTTTTAATCCAGCTGATTATATTTTGCATTGTACCTCCTTATCCTGATGGAAACTGCTGTCTTAGCACCCAAAAGTTTATCACCTCTGAGGAACTGGTAAATATATCTGGAACCATCTTAAAGAAATATAGTTTAAGGTCAGTCTGTATGCGGCGTATATCATGGTTCTTTTTGGTCTATGCAGGAGGACTGAAAAGTAGGATCCTTTGAAAGTAATGGTTATTTCAGAATCCACTGAGTATGCAGATTGAGAGCCAGAGTGGTGTAGTGGTTACAGTGTTGGATTAGGATCTGGGAGACCCAGGTTTGCAGTGGAAGCTTGCTGGGTGAACTTAAGCCAATCATACACCCTCAGCCTAATTTACCTCACAGGGCTGTTGTAAGGATAAAATGGAGAAGAGAAGAATAATGTCAGCCACTTTGGGTCCCCACTGGGAAGAAAAGTGGGATATGAATTAAGCAAATCAATCAATCCATGAATTATAAAGACAACAACACATTCCAATTCCAGTCATAAAATGCTAGCATTCAAGCATCACAGGAAGTCACCAAAGAGAGAAGCTTTTAGTCCCTGCTGTGGTAGTGGATAGCTAGAGGGATCCATTCCACAGTTGTCTGAGTCATTACCTGCATCCAGATGTTCCTGAATGCCGCAATTCCTTATCATTGAGCTATGGAAGAATGAAAGAAAGGGGCCAGCAAAGAGGTTCCACAGAATCATTCCATCCCCCTTCATAAATATGGCTACTCTTGGAAGTTTCAATCTGAAATAAGGAGGAATGAGATCCACTGAAACCTCTGCCCATGGCTTAGAAACACCAGGCACCAGGCCTGCCATTTGCATTTTAAAATAAGTAGTTAGATTTTCTTTTTTTTTTTATAACTTAATTTTTATTAATTTTCAACTTTAACCATTAACAATAAACAAACTATTAGTAACTACAAACATTTAACATAAGGCTGGTATAGCATATATTACAATTTTCTTCCATTTTCTTGTATAGTTTAACATATATTTTTCAATAAAATAAAAATTTTCTATATCTGTCTGGCATTACACTTTGTTTATTTTTTGTTTTACTCGTATACTCAAAAAAACGATACCATTTTTCCAGAAAATTATTTGGTTTTTGCGGATTTCCCATTATTATAAGTTGTGTTGCAAGCTTATCCATTACAACTATATCCCATAACTTTTGAAACCATTGTCGAATAGTTGGAATCTTTGGTATTTTCCAAACCTGTGCTATTAGTATTTTTGCTGCAAGAAAAAATAATGATAATAGTTCTCTATTTGTTTGTGTTAAATTTAGTTCTGGCCAATAATTCAAAAGAATGGATTCAGGGTTAAAGGGGACTTCAATAAGCAATATACTTTCCACCAGTTTTTTAATTTTATGCCAAAAAGTCTGAATCATAGGACATCCCCACCAACAATGAATGAACGTACCTGGGCACCCACATAATTTCCAACAATTATATGTTGGTTGTTTAAAGAGATAGGCTATTTTTTGTGGTGTTAAATACCATCTTGTGTACAGTTTAAAGTTTTGTAATTTCATATTTAGTAGGGGTGTTGTGTATAAAGTGTTGGTCCAGATTTTCTTCCATTGTTCTATATCTAATGAAATGTTGCAGTCTTTATGCCAAGAAAGTTGTATTGAGGATAATTGGTTCCATTTTTTATCTTGTAATAATGTGTAGATTAAAGAAATCACTCCCCTAACTGATTGTATGTTTGTTTTAATTCGTGATTCAAATGTGGTCAGTGGTCTATTCAATATCATAATTATATCTGGGTTATATAAAAAGTGTCGTAATTGAGTATATTGCAACCAAGGTATATCAAATTGATATTTTTGTTCTAAATATTGTTTGGAGTGCATTTGGGTTTTATTGCAAAGATCGCCTAAACGAATTAAATCATGTGCAATCCAAGTTGCATAAGTTGTTGTTTCCATTCCTGGTTTAAACCAGGGCTGTCCTGTAAAGACAGTCAGTGGCGAAACTTGTGGGGCTAATATTGGCCTAAATCTATCCCAAATGTTTAGAATTAATAATAAGTATGAATTTTGTAGATGTTGCTTAAATTTTCTATGTTTAGCAGGGGTCCATATATTTTCGTATAGATAACCTTTCTCTAATGAATGTTGTTCAATCACAAGCCAATCCTTTTGGCATGTTGGTTGTGCATAATAAATAATATTTTTTAGTTGCGCTGCGTAGTAGTAAAATTCTAAGTCAGGTAGTCCTAATCCTCCTAACTTAATGGGTTTAATCAAAGTCATATAACTAATTCTGAGTTTCTTCATGGCCCATAGAAAATTTGAAAAAATTCTTTTCCAGGCTTGAAAAATGCTTGGAATTATTTTGAGGGGTAAATTTTGAAATAAAAAAAGAAATTTTGGAAAAATAAAAGTCTTAATTGTTTCTATTTTCTCTATAAGTGTCAAATTTAATTTTTTCCATCTATCTAGTGACAATTTGGTTTCAGCAATCAAAGGTTCATAGTTTGCTTTATAAAGATTACTAGTATTTGTTGGAATATTTATGCCTAGATATCTCCATTGAGTTGATACCCATCTAAAAAGGTATTTATTCAACAAGTCTTGCTTGGTTTCTGATAACATATAAATTGGATATAATTCTGATTTTGTGTAATTGATTTTAAATCCTGAAACTTCACTAAAGGCCGATATTTGGGCCATTATTTCTGGTAATGTTTGTAATGGTTGAGTTATAAAAAATGCTGCATCATCTGCAAAAAGATTTAATTTATGCCTTGATTGTCCAATTTGTACTCCGTGAATGGCTGTGTTTGTTCTGATTGAATATGCTAATGGTTCTAAAAAAATTGCAAAAAAAATAGGTGAAAGGGGACACCCCTGACGTGTCCCTCTTGATAAAGTTATAAATTCCGATCTATAATTATTAGTCACAATTTGGGCCCTAGGATTGCTATATATTGCTTTGAATGAGTTCATGAACTTTTCTCCAAAATTCATTTTTTGTAAAAGCGTTTGTAAAAATAGTGTTTCCACTCTATCGAACGCTTTTTCGGCATCAAGGGCCAAAATAAGGGATTCTATTTTCTTACTTTTACAATGATCTATTATATTCAATGCGCGTCTAATACTATCCGTAAGAGATCGGCCTGAAATGAAGCCAGACTGGTCTGTATGAACATATTTTGCTATTATTGAACTTAAACGTGTAGCTAAAACTGAGGAAAATAACTTGGAATCGTGGTTTAGTAATGATATCGGCCTATATGAAGAAGGGTCTAACTTATCTTTCCCAGGTTTATGTAAAATTATTATTTTGGCTTCCAGCCAGGATTTAGGTAGGTCTCCATTTTTCATAATATAATTACAAGTGTCAACCAAATTTGGTAAAATTAAATCTTGAAATTTTAAATAAAATTCATTTGGTAGGCCGTCTGTTCCTATTGCTTTGTTGGGTTTCGCTTTTCTCAAAGCTTTTTTCAAATCTTCTACTGTAAATGGTTGATCTAATAGGTCTTTATGTTCTTTTGTTAGCTTTACTTTATATTCTGTGGAGTCTAAGTATTTCTGAATAGAATCTAGTGCAGGCCTCTCTGAGGTATATAACTCTTGAAAAAAGGTCAAAAAGTTAGTATTTATATCTTTTGATGTTGTAAAAATTTGGCCTGTCTTAGAGCGAGTTGCATGTATTAAGTTTGTATTATGTCGTTGTGCTACCCTTTTTTTTAGTAATGTTATCGACTTGGGAGTTTTTGTTAAAAATTTTTGTCTAGTATAAAGTAGTTGTTTTTGGATTTTTGAGGTTTCCAATAATTCCAATTGCTTCCTTGTTTGTGTTAATTTACGCAAGGTCTTTTTCCCTCCGAATTTACTATGTTTATGTTCTAATTTTTTAATTAAATCAGTTAAGTCTGTAATAATTTTTTGTCTTTCTTTTTTATAGGCAGAAGTCAATGAAATACATCTGCCTCTGAGAACTGCTTTTAAAGCGTCCCAGATTGTTAAATTGGAAACTCCACAATTCTTGTTGAAATAAAAATATTCTTCTATTGTTTTCCTAAGTTCTTCACAGGAGATATCACTTTGCAGTAATAATTTATTAAATGACCAATTTGGGCCTTTACCATCCGAGTTTTGTTGTGCCATAAGTGTTGTTACCCACGAATGATCTGAAATAGTTCTAGGTCCTATGTCTGCAAAAGAAAATTGATTCAATATATTTTTTGAAACTAATAAAAAGTCTATACGTGTGTAAATATCATGTACATTAGAGTAGTATGTAAATTGTTTATCTCCAGGATTCAACTGTCTCCAAAGATCACATAGTTGAAAATCGTCTAAAATGCTATTGAGTTCTGTGGGTCTAAACTGTTTTCTAGTCTTTTTATTGCTGTTATTATGTGTTTTGTCTATGTTTGGATCTATGATGTAGTTCAAATCACAGCCTATTATGAGGGAGCCTTCTTGAAATTCTTGTAAAAGTTGAAGTGTGGTCTGTATAAAATCTATTTGTTGTGAATTTGGGGCATACATGGATGCTAATGTCACAGGGGAGCCATCTAGAGTCCCCTTTACAAAGAGGTAACGTCCCTTTAGGTCAGTCTTGGTGTCTTTACATTGGAATGGTGTGTTCTTTGAAATTAATATAGCTACACCTCTTGCTTTGGAAGTGCCCTGTGCTTGGTAATTTTGTGTAAACCAATTTGTTTTTAAAATGCGATCTACTGGTTTCTTAAGATGTGTCTCCTGTAAAAATAAAAAATTTGGTTTTTCCTTATACATAATGTTTGAAATTTTCCTCAATTTTGCTGGGTTGTTCATTCCTCTACAATTCCAAGTTAATATTTTGTGGGAAGAAGTCATATTCTCTATATTTTACTATATCTTAGCCTATTCCTAAACTTTCTCTATAAAAAATACAATAAACCCCTTAACACCTAACCTATTACTATCAATGTAAATTTTCTTACCAAAATACACACAAAAACACCCTTCCCAAGGGTGTGGTTCTAGAAGTATCCCCCACCCCTTGTGAAGGATTCAGGGAGAGTGCAATGTCTCCCTATCTAGATACCCAAAAACCTAACTTAAATGGGGGTATAATTTACTTGTTCTTTACCCAAAGTTTCCCCCCCCCCTTCCCTCCCTTTCAGAGTTTTTAACACATTTTTATAAACCTTACACTTATATATCTAAGTATGAACTTGCCTTTTATACTAAATTGTGTTTAAGACCGATTTACCTTGTAATATATTTTAACCATATATAAGTCTACATTTCCATAAACAGTTTTCTATGTTTTTATAAAATAACAGTAGGTAAAATTTTTCCTATGTTTAATTTAAATAGATTTCTACTACATTTCTTATAAATTGTTAAACATACTATTCATATAATTGTTTACCCATACAAATTTCTATACCAAACTTCTTGTCTTCCTTATAGTTATATATGCATTATTAATTAAAGTTTTTCCTATACTTAACTTAATTTTTTACTTCAACCCAGTCCCATTATATTTCTTCTTAGTTTCCTATGTATATCTCCTATCTAATACCTTTACCAATTATTTACTATAACTACCTTATACATCTATAATATTTAACTATTACCACTATATTTTTTATAGGTTGCTAAATATATTTACTATATACTTATTACTATAATATATTTCTTATTTTAAGCTAAAGAATTTTTTTAACAAATATTTTCTTTTTTTATAAACTTCAAATAATGAAATAAAAATAGGTAACATTTTGTGCTTGGTTTGTCTGCTTTAAGCCACATGTTCTAGCTGCAAATAGTGAGATTATCTTGGTTTATGTATTTTCCAAATTGTTGTCTTCTTTTCTTGTGGGTATGTTCAGTGTCTTCAAAAAGGCTTTTCCAGATGCTTGGTCTGTAATTTGGTGTTGTATTCCGTTCCTAAATATCTGTATGTCTGAAGTTGGGCTCCAACGAAAACGAATTTTGGCTTCATATAGTTGTGTTGCAAAGGCTTTTAAAGTCTTTCGTTTCTCCAAAGCTTCCACTGACAAGTCTAGTAAAGCAATGATTTTTTTGCCATTGTAGGTCAGTGCGTTTTTAAGTCTAGCTTCTCGTAGAATTTTATCCCGGGACCTGGGGTACAGAAAGTGCACTAGAATGTCTCTAGGTCTGTCCTTGCTGGCTCTTGCAAATGGACCTAGTCGGTATGCTCTCAAGATGGCTGGAGCCACACCCTGTTCTAAGTCCAAAGATTTGGCCAGCCAAGTGGACATAAAGGTGGCTAAATCTGCGCCATTTTCTGCCCCCTCTTCCAGCCCCCTGAATTTTAAATTATTCTGTCTCCAACGGTTTTCCAAGATCAAAATTCGATCTGTTAAGTTAGAGTCTGAAGATTGCAATTGTTTTACCTCTTCTTGCAGCGTCATGGTGAGTTCTGAGTTGTTTTCTGCTAGTTGAGAGGTTGCTTTGAGTTCGTTCGTCAAGCTGGTGATAGTCGTTTGAATTGGTTGAAGAAATTCTTCTACTGCCGTAGATATGGATTGTTGTATCCATCCCTGGATTTCTTTTAAGTCTCGTTTTGTTAGCGGCGCGTCTTCGCCTCTCCGGCTGTCCGTGGTCGCTGGGGTTGTTGTCGACGCCATTGCGGGGCTCGCCGAGTCACCTGGGCCCGTCTTTTCGCCGTTTGTTCCCGGGGTAAAGAATTGTTTTACCGACCCAGTTTCTGCTTTTTTTGGTGTGGCTTTGGGCTTTGAAGGTTTGCCCATATTTTTTCTGTTGTTTTCTTCGTGTTGTTTTGAGTTTTCGTTGATTTGCGGGAGGGAAAGGCAGGAGCTCTGCTAAAACGCGTCCGCCATGTAACGACGACGCTCCGCCCCCCAGTAGTTAGATTTTCTAAGTAGTTAAAAATCATTGGGGGAGGGAGTGCTTTAAAATCTGATTCTGTTCTGTCTCTGCCTTCTCAGGTCCTGAGTTTATTATAAATATAATCGCAACTGCCAAGCCACTGAAAATATACCAAGTTTGCTACTAATCTGCTACACACAGCTGTGAAAGGGGAAGGGGTACTATTAAAACAGCTTTTAAGAGTCACCTGAATACAAGAATAAACTCAAAACTCATTGGAAAAAATTTAGCTGAAGCCATCAATTTTTGGACTAACTCAAGTTACAACCATGAAAAATTTGCTGAGCATGATTTCTAACAAAACACTAACGTCTCTTTTGGAAGATGTGGATGGAGTTGGGGGTGTGTGCTTGTAATTCAGCTCAAACTTGAAACAAACAGCAAGCTTTTGGTTAGTTGGAACAAAAACTCAGGCTCGTGAAAATATTTTTAAACCACTCCTTGTACAGATTGGTTAGTTATTTAATCGACTGATGTACATATAAAACAGAGTATCTGCTGACAGTAATCCCTTTGTTTCAATTCAGAACACACCCATTTGCTGCTTTCTGAATTCCTGTTATGGCCATAAGTATCTCATTGGAGTGCCTAGGACACAATCACACCGATAGGAAGCAAGCAGACCAACTAACGCATTCCATTTGTACAAATAAACAAGATCTCCTCTCCAGCAAGTTGAGGAATTTTCCCGGCCATCTACTGGCATACATTTTTTTTTGGGGGGGGGGGTTATGGTATTTTTGCATTTGGGTGTGTGCCTGTGCCTGTGCCTAGAAGTCACGGTGACCTCTGGCTACTCCTACTAGGGCACAGAGGACATTTAGAGAAGTGGCTTAATAGCCTGCCTCTGGCCTCCTGGCCCTGGTATTCTCTGGAGGTCTCCCATCCAAACACTTGCCAGGGTCCGCCCCGCTTAGCTTTCGAGATGGGTTTGCCTGGGCTATTCAGGTCGGGGCTCACATGCATTTTTTATGGGTGGAATCAGTGGAACAAATGGGTGAATACCAGGACTAGTCCATTTTGTGTGTGTAGAATTACCATAGCCCTATGCGCAATATTGCCAGTCCCCATCGTGCCCTTTTGAATGCTAAATAATCCCAGAAGAATCAAGGCGAGGGGCAGTGGTAGTGTGTGCTGCTTGTACTAGCTCTTACACGCCTGATTCATTGCTGCTTCCAGCCTTTTCTCCCTCAAACCTTGTCTTCTCCGCCAATTGTTTTGGTTTGGTAGGCAATTCACCTTTTTTTTTTTAAAAAAAAAAATACAAGTTACAAACTTTATAAAGCTCCACGCTGTTTGAGTCCAGTGGCACCTTTAAGACCAACAAAGTTTTATTCAAGGTATGAGCTTTCATGCGCACACACTCTTTTTCAGATACGCTGAAATGGAAGTTAGCAGTCCATGGATATAGGCAGAGGGCGAACAGCAAATTAGCACACAACCTAATGAAGATGTTTTAACAGATGCAAAGACCAAGCAGGAATAACAAGCTACATGTGCGTGCACACAAAAGCTCATACCTTGAATACAAACTTGTTGGTCTTAAAGGTACATCTGTTTTGTTGCTTCAGACCAACACAGCTGCCCACCTGTATCCAAGCACCACAGTGACTGTGTACCTCCTTGACCAATCCTGATGGAGCAGCTGTGGACGAAGTGCAATATGAGACGTGGTAACAAGGCCGCCATACTTAACTGCGGCACCTTTAGCTGGTGATCATATTTACATTTTACACAGAAATAATTTACAGACTACTACTTGCATTTCATAGTCTTTTAATTCTGCTCTACATTTTTTCTCTATAATTGTGTGCATGTGAGGAGATCCACTTTGGCCACAATCCATATGGCCCTCGCCTTCCTCCGGCTTGCTTTTTAAATCCAAATGACCCATCTGGAGTTCCAGTCGCAGAACTCCAGCATCACATGTAGTTTAATACCTATCAAAGTCCAGATCTGAAGCTATTTTGATATCTTTTGAAAATAATAATCACATTGTCCTGTACAAGCATCCACGGATACTTTTCAAACATTTTTCAATAATTTAGAGCGGATGTGTTTGTCTACCCTAAATATAGCAACCACATTTTCCACATTTTTACCCTGGGATATTGAAATAATAAAACTACTCAAAGGAACACATGCAGGCATTGATTAACGATGAGATATATAAACAATGTTCTGAGTTTTTACGGGGAGAGAACCAGTGCAGCTTTGATTTTGGAACATAAGAGCATTTTTAGTGGGGAAAGATTCTGCTGCAGAGCCATGAATTTTGGTCCTAGCAGGATACCTTTAAAAGAATAATGAATTTACAAAACAGCTGCACAATAGAGAAATTGGCCCCAGATATACTGGGTGACTATCTGTAATATTTGTGGCCCAACAATCTAAATTATTACTTCAAATGAAGATTCTTCTAATTATACCGCAGTTTGGGGGGGAAATGGGCTCTATCTAGTCTACAAAAGCTTATGCTGGAATACAAACGTGATTGTCTTTAAAACTCCACAAGTCTCTGTTTTTCCCCCCCTTCTTTTTTGCTGCTGAAACATATGAACGTAACCACAACTTTGGAAGCACTGCCCATTTGGAGATACTATACAACAAGGAAGTCAATAGAGAGTGAGGGCACCACATTTGGAAAATATACATTTTTGAGTTTTACATGAGTTTGCTGTAAGATATTACCACCTCTAAATTTGAGTCTGTATGTAATTGAGGACCCCCACCCCCCCAATCTCAAGCCTTGCCTATTTACTTTCAACAGGTTCAAGCAACTCATCCAACACAAGAAATATGATATTCCCTCACTACCCCTAGACTCAAAATTACCAGCCGGGAACTAGCAGGAAAGCCAGCTCCGGGCCTGTTACTTGGGCTGCTAGAAAATGTAGTTTTGTTTGAAGTAGGAGGTAGAGGCATTCAGCCCCTAGCTATGCTATGTGGACCCTTCTCTACACTACAGAGATCCAGTGCCGCCTTAAAGACAAACAGTATTTATTCCACCACAAGCTTTCATAAGTCAGAGTTCACTTCCTCAGATAAAAAGCAAGGAAGAAAATAATTCTCATTTTTAGGCAGAGACTTACAGAAGGGAGGGGGGAAGGGAAGAACTTAAGTAAGAGATGCGGTACATTTGAAGCCAGAAGCTGTGGTAGCCTGAATAACTTACTGTAGACTGAATTACTGTATGCAGTTAAGAACAAGGTTGCAGGGGGGGGGGGGGACTCAAGGTCTCTCATGCTCTCCCTAACCAGCAGCTGTTGAGGCTCCAACCTCCATGCTGTTAGCTGCCTTTGCGGTGCACACACCGCATTCATCCCGCTTCCTGGCAGACACACCTGCCTGCCCGACTGCCTTGTGAGAGAAAATGGAACAATGAGCCTGACTGCCGGGCTTGGCTGGCTGACTGGTGTGGTGGCGGTATTGGTGGCAGAAAAGGCCTGAGGGTGCCGGGCAGTGCCCAGTGCAGTGGTGGTCAGCATGTTGCAGGGGGATGCTGAATGCAACTTGGCTGAGGCTGTTGTGTGAGGTTTCCAGTGAAGAAGAGGGGAGCTATCCAAGTCAGGGAAAGGCTCTTTTATTTATTTATTTATTCATTCATTTATTCGTTCATTCATTCATTCATTTATTTATTTAATGTCGGAAGTAGGGCTGCCAAGTCCCCCAGGGGGCGGGGAATCCCCTGCTAAAGGGGTCCCCGATCCACCAGCCTGGATTTGCCCTGGCAACATGCCCAGCATGATGACGTCACTTCCGGGTGACGTCATCATGGTGTGCGGACTTGGCAACGCTAGTCGGAAGTGATATCATCCCCCGGTGCCCCACCACCAAACTTTTGTTGGCTACGGGCTTGCACAGGATTAAATTAATGGGATGCTTGCCAAAAAGGATGGCCAATATTACCTATATATTACAATATTGTTCCTAGGAATGTTATTGCTGCAAATTGCTGCTGCAAATTAAGGCAGAAAAAGCTGACTCCACTAACAGTGTATATGTTATTAATTCTTGAAGCTTTGTTGCAAGGCACAGAGGCTAAGATTCAAGTAAGGTTCTGTCTTACTTCCGATATGTACCCACAAGGTTTTAAGAGAAATGCACACAAGCACATGTACTCTCTCTCACCTTGCATCTGTATTTTCTATACGTCTGTAATTTTATACTTGTTCCATTTGCAGCTGGTGAATCAAACATCTTGCAAGTGAGTCCAGAGGAACTCAAAAGACAAGGCACTGATGCTCATATGGAATTTATTTAGAGAAAGGGGGAAGGACATAAACTGAGCAGCTATGTTATTTTAAATTGGTTTTATGTTTTATATGTACAAGCCAGAGCTGGAATTTCATAGCTGGCATTTGCTTGCATTCATCATGAAACATGTTATATGAGGAGCTGCTGTTGCTTCTGCCACTAGCAAAACAGCTGCTCCCTGAAAAGTCGGAGACCAGCACTCTCAATGGTTCCTTTTTCCTCTGGCAAGCACGCCTGACAAACGAAATTCAGCATCTTAGTTAAAAAAAAAAAATTAACATTGTATTCCTTTATTCCAGAGCTGCCAGATTTAGCAGGAAATATATTCCAGAAAGTATCTCCACGTTAGAGCCAAGTCAACCCAAACATTCTGACTTGAAACATATAGAAGTTTGAAAAGATTTGCTGATTATGCACAAATTGTGTTTGGAGGTTGCATCAGTAGCTGTATACCGTGGTGTCAGTTTTCCAAGAAAGTACTCCCCAAGTAAATATTTGAAATCCAGAACAACATTTCTCCCTGCTTGTTTTTAAAGTTTTGCAAAACTAAAAGCCACATTTGGCACTGGCTCTATACTGAAGCGAGTGCCACAAGCCCAAGCTCTTATTGACTGGGAGATTATTTGTCAAAACAGAAGCAGTCAACAGACCCACCGTTTCCTGGCAAGGCTCTTCTGTGGCTGCACTCAGGGCTGCTTCATACAAGGTTTTATTTATTGCACTTGGCTAGGATACCTACGCATAAAATACGTGCATGACACGTTGGATATGAAGCACAAACACTTGTACTTTTCACCCCTCGTCCCTATGAAATACAGATGAGCGCATGCCTAATCCTTGCCCAGTAACAGCTTCTGCACATTTCACAAAGGACAAGTTGTAAAAAAACACTTGCACATGTACTTCACATATGTTGCACATTGCGTGGCTTTATGCTTTTACACCCAAGTCTTCTAGTCTCCAAAAGGCTTTTATATTACACCCAAGTCTTCTAGTCCAAAATTCTTCATGAAATTGAAGTTCTGTAAAATCTGATGAAAACTGAAGGAGGCATTCAAGGTAAGGCTGGGTGGTTTGTTTGTTTTTTGCTTCTGCTTGTTTGCTTTAAATACATACTCATACATATAGAATAATTTTATCATTTTTACCTCAACTGATATACCTGTTCTAGTCACAGTAGGTTAACAAAGTCCCCCTGGGGGGTAGGGAAACCCCTGCTTGATTGGCCCACCCCCACCAGCTTGGATTGGGTCGCCGGGGGGAACCCCACCCCCAAATTGCTGGGCCGCAGAGATGTGCCCAGCGCAATGATGTCACCCAGTGGTAACGTCATTGCACTGGGCACATTGGGACGGGGTCTCTGTAATTTGAGGGAAAACCATAGAGTTTTCTCTCGAATTACAGAGCGTCCCCCCCAAAAACGTGCTCAACGTGATGATGTCACTTCCAGGTGATGTCATTGCGGTGCGCGCACTCTGCGTGTGCACCAGAAAACTCCCAGACCAGCAAGGACTCCCTCCTGCTAAATGACCGGTAAGACTTGGCAACCCTAAGTCACAGCCACAGCACGTCCAGCCTTCATTACTTTTCATTTAAAAATTTAGCTTCTTCCAAGCTTTCTTAAGGACCAACAAGGATAATGCAGCTTTCATCATCACCACCTTTAGATTATGAGTGGAACAGATTCAAAAAGCCTGCACTGAATCTTGATGCAGTTTTACTACAGTATACATCTAGTGCACTTCCTCAGTCAGCAGCAAGAAAAGAAGATCCCACAATGATAAAATTCATATGTATTCTCTCTGATAAACAGCTATGGGACCAATGAGAATCCAGTAAGGGAAAACCACAACCAGCTCTCCACAGATCTGCTTGCCAGAAGTAAGTACTCCTGGCCTTCTTTTGAGAACGCCCAGCAGACATCTTGAGGGATGGGAAGCTCTTATGTTAATGAGCAGTAGGTAAGATCTGTGCCTCTCCTCAGTTCTCTGGCACCCACAGCGGAAATGGGGAAAGGTTGAGCAGGCAGAAGCAGCTCGGCATATAACCTGACATATGGAGCTCCCTCCCTGAGTTCTCTGACAGGCACAGAAAAGCAGGGGGTAAATGGTGATGACAAATTCCGGCAAATATTTTTGACACCCATAGCAGAGAAATGGTTATACAGGTTTCAAGAATATAACCTGCAAAGGATCTTTGTAGAATATCACAAGGAGCACAAAAATGTGACATCCTCACAAGATCTGAAAAATATCCGACACAGAAACAAAACAAAAACTAGGTAATGAAATAGCTCTCACATTTTGTGCATGGTTTGATAATGAACACTAGATGCATTGAGAGGTATTTGCAATGGAGAGATTTGGATATGAGTACAGCAAGCAGATGTGTGAACTTGCCCATGGTAAAGTGGGAGAGGCGCAGTGGCACCATTTATGCCCCAGTGTTTTCCAGATTCTCAGTATTAAAAATGTCTGGATTTGTATTCTAAGGTAACAACGTTTGTTTTTTTGCAGGCAGCTGAAAAATGAGCTTGATAGCACGACCGGGGATTACTGTGGCAAAGAAGTAAGCAGCATGCTAACCCCAAACAAGGCTCCGGAGTAACTTTACAGTGAAGCAACAACTGTGTCAAGAAGTCAGATGTCATCACTGAAAGAAACAGCTCTATTGTTTTGTGCCCTGGACAGATGATAAAATGGCAGCAACATAATGTGAAGTAAAAAAGAATTTAACCCCATACACCGATAATAAATACTCTGTGACCCCACTTCTCTGATCCTTTACACAAAATGCTTAGACTAACATCCTATTCTATATGGATAATGAAACACTGAAAGTAAAAATTTACACAGTTCATCGTACAATTATTTTTCTTAGCGTCTTCTAAATACACAGTGAGATAATTTGCATTAGCACCATGTAGTTAAATTATGATACCTCTGGCATTCAAGTGCCTGCAGTGCTCTTTTTGTGTGTGTGGTCAACAAGGACACAAACAGTGCCTTTCTCAAGATGGTCAGCTGAGGAAGCACACCTAGAGGGAATCTATAATAACTGCTGGAATCAGCTAACTGAAGAATCTAGCTTGGAAGTATAGCCTGGAGGTATAAAGCTGCTGACTCTAAGGCCTATTTCCTCCCGCATTTAAAGGGCTATTTCCTCCCGCATTTAAAGGGGCCGTCTACAACAGCCGCGGGCCGAAGCGGGCTCAAATGCGGGTTCCTCCCGCATTTTCTGACCCCGAGAAAATCAACAGTTTTCCCGGGAGTCGCGGGAGGAACCCGCATTTGAGCCATCTGGCCAGCCCTCTCTCACAATCAATGCGAGAGCAGGGCTATCCAGATGCCCCCCCCCACCATTCCCCCCCCTTTTACACTTGGGCGCTTGGCCACTCAAGCGCCCAAGTGTAAAAGGGGGGGGGGAACCCCACGCTTACCAGATGGCTGGCGGGGCTTGAGAAAGGGTGCCTCGCCCAGCAGTCGCCGCCGCCAACAGCTGCCACCGAACTCCTGGGAAAGCCGTTGCCGCCGCTTCCACCACTGCTGCTTCCTCCGGGAACGCTGCCACTTCTTCTGCCTTGTCCGGCGAGGCCACCGCCTCCTCCTTCGCCGCCTCCTCCGTCGCCTGCTACCTCCTCCTTCTCTGTGCGCCGCCGCCCGTTGCCACAGGGGTTGGGATGTGTAAACATCCCAACCCGAGGTAAAAAAAACTCGGCCCCTTTAAAGGGGCCGTGTGACCACAGCCTAAATTGGGCCTTTCAGCTCTAGTGTGAAGACTGGGATAACTCTGGTAATGCAGGCTCTTAACCTTTGCCTGTGTGACCTTGCATGGATTTTTTTTTGTAGATTCTGATTCCTAATATGTGATCCCCAAGACACTTTTGCCTAGTGCTGAACTGTCCCCACAGTTCCCTCACTGGCTATGTTGTGACTTACAGACCTACTACTTATCTCTGATCTTCTGAATAGCTAATCTCTCGACTGAAAGCAGAATCTGTCACAAGAAACACTTTTCATTGCTTTGGTTGATGAACCACTTATTGTCACCCTCTGGGAAGACAGGATTCAACCACAGTTCTCCATGCACTGGTAATGTGTAGGCCTGAGTGCAGGGCTGCCCTTAACGTGTTTAGAAGCTGTAAGTCGGAGGTGTCAGACTCATTTGTTATGCGGGCCGGAACTGACATAAATGTTACTTTGGCGGGGCGGGCCACGTGTGCCATAAAACAAAATGCGAGGTACTGGAGATATAAACTGTGTAAAGGACAGCAGCTTGTAAGCTTTGAGTTGATGTATCCTTATTGCAAGGCCCCATGGGCTGGGTGGGCGGTACAAAGGAAAACCCACATGGGCAGACTGGAGAGCCAGCGGTACAGCACTGGGCAGATACTCCCACACTTCTTGACTGCTGCAGACAATGTTATTCCACTGTGCTGAAGCCACAACTGGAGTGGCTCCACCCACTCCCTTCCCTTGCACCAGTTGCTCGCAGGCCGCGTAAAAGCTCTGGATTGCAGCTAATTTGGTGTAGTGGTTAAGTGTGCGGCCCCTAATCTGGGAGAACTTGCAACTGCTGGATGACCTTGGGCAAGCCATAGCTCTGGTACAGCTGTCCTTGAAAAAGAGCAGTTTCTGTCAGAGCTCTCTCAGCCCCACCTACCTCACAGGGTGTCTGTTCTGGGGAGGGGAAGGGAAAGGAGCTTGTAAGCCATTCTGAGATTCCTTTTGGTAGTGAAGGGCGGGGTATAAATCCAATCTCCTCTTCTTCTTTTTCTTCTGGATGGGCCACTCCTGGCTCCTATATTTGACACCCCTGCAGTGGTCTAAAAATACAGTGGCCAGATTGACTAGAACATGATGAAATGATTATTTCACATTACTGAAATATCTTCACTGGTTGCCAGTCTGTTTCCATGGACAATTCAGGTGCTGGTTTTGCCAGAGAAAGCCCAAGATGGGTCTAGAACAAGAGTATCTGCAGGACTGTGAACTCTCCTGTGCACATATCCAAAAACTCAGGTCTGGGGGGGAGGGGGTTTTCTGGTCAGCATGCTTTCTGAAGTCAGAAGGCCTTCTCAAAGGTCTCTCCAAAGGGAGATCTGTATGGTATCATCATCATCAAAATCATCATTGAGACAACAAGCTAAGTTCTTGCTTTTCATTTCAGCAGCAATCAGTCTGACATATTCAGCTGAAACTAGATCTTCCTGCTGGTTTAACAATATTGGATTCTTCTGTGTTTACAAATTTTAATATTTAAATATCCCCTGAGGACTCCAAAGTGGAGCACATACACCTTAAATAAATAACCTATACTGAGTAATTCACTGACAGACCTGGACTACATGTAGCTATCACAGTCAGAGAACAGAGACAAGCTTCTCAGACTAAAAGACTAAATGCCACCATGGCTTCATCTAATCGAAAGCAGGACCTCAGAACAAGAGGTATCATAGGATAATCCTGGGAAGAACCAAGTTGATAGGTAACTTATTTTAGAGAACCTCTGTAAAACCAAAGGGTTTTTTAAAATCTGTTTCCCCCCTCCCCCCAACCCTACATTTCATATTGGAAATGCTTGAAATGCAAAAGTTGGTATCTGAGGTCACTCAAGTAACCATTCACTTTTAGTTTACAGAGGCAGCAATTACCTGTCAATGGAAATGGAGCATCACAGCCATTACAAAGCATACTCATACCATTCATTCAACACATGCCCAACCAAAACTGTATGCTTTACAGAAACACTTGGTTAGTTCACAGTTTATAAAGTATGTTAGCATTCTTCTATGGAATTCTGGATCCCACAGAACCAAAAGGAAGGACAGAGAATGAACTCAAGTTTTACATAGTATGTGAAGTGAGAGCTGCATTACAGGGATATGGAAGTCCATGAGTGCCATTTCAAGATCCAAGTCTTGTGATGTTAACAGAAATGTTGGTAGATGGTGCCACCTTCTGGTCAAATCAAGTTAGCAGAGAGTAAAAGGATCAACAGATTTCCATATATCCCATAGATCTGGCTCTCCAAAACTTTTTTTCTTCATTTACCTTCCTTCAGCTTTTGGAGTTTAGCGCCTTTTCTCAAGAAACAAAAACTAAGCCTATCTTTTAAAGGAAAATATTTGCACCAGAATATTATAAAAACAACATTTCCAGCACTTTGGTATGGTCCATTAATGAAAAATAGATCCTGCATACCCTAATTTGTGTTCAAGATGATGCAGAGAAGAAGAGGCCTGTCTTTTCCAGACTCTCAAGAACTATTTTGTGTTAAGAAATGTGCTTCATGTAGCCTATTGAATATCAAAAAATACATATTTTAATGCTTTTATTTTAGAATTGAAAAGGCTTAGGATGCTAAATGAATATGTCTAATACAGATTCCCTGTACTTTCTGTCCCTTAGTCATCTACAAAATATTAAAAATGAGACTGTTCGGGCTCTGGATTCAGATAGTTGTGTACCAAATGTAGCTCTGTGTTTTCAGAGTGCTGCAACTGTAAAGGAGGCCTTGAGTAAAAAAGCAAAAAAATTCCCAAAAGATAAATGTGCTAGATGAATGCATAGCACCTTGACTAAATCTAGAGGCAGGCCAATGCATGTAATGTAGTACTATATACAGTAACCAGAAAAAAAGACCAAGGTTAAAGACAGATGTAATATAAAGCAGCAGGATACCTTCAACGTGCTCAATCCAATAATTATTTAGGATTGATTTTCTTTGAATTTCTAATTTACTTTGAATTTCTAATTTTTACATATATCTACATTACCTTCAGCAAGAAAACATGAGGGGGGGGGGAATCAGATAAAAAATCTATACAGCTTAGAAACCTTGCTGACCTGGTATGCTGCAATGTTCTGAGGGAAAAAATCTTCCTATTTTCTTCAGTAAACCCTATTGAACTACTGATTAAAGCCCCATGCTCTAATGAAAGTCCACTCCTAACAAGCAAAACTGTAACAGGTAACAAAATAAGAAAATTTCATTCCCATCCCCCACTGCCAACTGATGGCTAGATTAGTCATGTTTCTCTCTCTAGATACACACTATGGATGACTGGGGGAAAAATCCATTTTTTGCCTATTAACATGAATACTTTACAGCACCAAAAGCTTTAGTAGATAAGAAAATAAAGGGGAGGTTATTTCATAATAGGTACATCAGTCAGAGTTAATTCATATACAAAATATTTTAATCTTTAGAAATGTGTATAAAGTAAACTTGCACCGAAAGGATAATCTTTTATGCAAGGATTAAACGTCTACAAAGTAGCAGTGTCTTCTAATCCCTTGGTATGTGTTTAAGCCACATGTTTGTTTTCTGTTCTTCACTGTATGCTTCAATGCCCCCACCACTTTTTGGTCAATTTTTAAAGCTCTATATCAACATGTTTTGTCCAAAATTGCTGAAGACAATAAGAAATAATGTGGTGTGGGTAGCAAGGGCGTAGATTTGTAAATTCCGGGGTGGGTGGGTGCTCTTTATCCTCATATCACTGGGGCGATGTCCCCCCCCCCCCCCAGGAAACCTCCGCACCTCCCCAGGCCCTTCCGAGGCCTGACAGCCACTGCTGCCGGGGCCTCTCCCCCCCCCCACTCCTTCCCTCTCCCTTCGCCGGGAAAAGAGGGAGGGAGAGGGATGGATAGAAGAGTGGCCAGGTGGGGGGGGGGGGAGAGGCACTGGCAGCAGCAGCTGCCGGCCTCGGAAGGGCCCCGGGAGGCGCGGCAGCAGGCGCTACGTTTTCCCGGGGGGCTCAGTCTTCTCCGGGAAATTTCGGGGGAGGCTCGAGCCCCCCGTAGTCTACGCCTATGGTGGGTAGTACAGTATCTTATGAGCCCTAGTGAGTCCCATGTTCAAATCCTGGCTTGATCATCTCAGTCTAGTTATTCTCTCTCAGCCAAACCTATCTCACAGGGATATTGTGAGGATAAAACAGAGAAGGGGACAGCCATGTAACTATGAGCTACTGGGGAAAGGGCAGGATAAAATGTACTGATAAACTGACTAAGACTGATTAATTTCTTCCTTTCATAGGCATTTCATTTCAATAATATTAGGTAACTTTAAGCACTGTAGAACCAGAAGTTCAATTTTTTTCATGTACCACTCATAACAGTATTATTCTAATATATAAATATGATGGCCACTACTGTATAAGTACCATAAAAGTCGTGCAGTCTGTGTACTTGATAAATGTTACATTTAAAAGCCCACTTTAATAGATCTTGTATTATTCATAGTAAACACCAACTGCTGCAGCAGCTTCCCATTTAGGCTCTGCAGTGTGCAGTATTTAAATCACTGAACTTAGGAGGTTAACAAGATGTGGCAATTTGTAGCTTGATCCAATGTGAGTGTGTATACATATAAAATATTTTTAAAAATCTGATATTTATAATTTGGTTATTGCTTGTTCAGTATGTATAGTTACATGTGACATCTATGAATCTTAAACTCACCCCTAAAGAAATAGAAACCACAAACCAATTAGTGATAACAGCAGGCGATAGCCTTGATATGAAAAATTACCTGGGTTTTTGTAGATGCTAAGCACATCCTTGAAATAATGAGGTAAGAATCTTTCTAGTAAAAGCAGCACATCCTCCAATTCTTCTAGAATCCCCACGAGTAGAAAATTTTCATTCACATTCACTTTTGCTCTTTCGAGGGCCCATTCACCAGGCTCCCTGAAAGAATGTTAAATAAAGTCTCATTCCAACTGAGCTTCGCAAATGAAAATGGACAAGGCTTACATGGCAGTTATAGGATAACAGAATCTGTTGGCAAACCTTTCTATCTGAAGAAATGTGATTGCACATGAAATCTTATACCTTGAATAAAACTTTGTTGGTCTTAAAGAGGCTACCGGACTCAAACTTTGTTCTGCTGCTTCAGAACATGGCTACCCCAAAGGAATCTTCCAATGACCACAGAGTATCAGTCATTTTTAATAGTAACTAGCAATAAGTTTTCTAAGACACACATAAATTGTTTTGATCACCTTCTTAAAAACAACTGATGCTTTTAAACTCTGACCAGGGAACTGTGATGCCGACATACACAAGAAGGCCTGGCCCTAACAGCATATATGTTTGGGAATTTAAAGAAACGAAGAAGTCACCTGATCAGTGCCATCAACAGCAGCCTATTGGATGAAGCAGTCACCTGATCAGTGCCATCAACAGCAGCCTATTGGATGAGGACTAGCAACACTTGTGTTTCCTGTTGTTACCAGGGCTTTTTTTGTAGAAAAAGCCCAGCAGGAACTCATTAGCATAATAGGCCACACCCAACAGCAGAAAATCATTAGCATATTAGGCCACACTACTGACAGCACAGCTTACTAGCATATTAGGCCACACCCCCATGTTACCAGAAGAGTGGTCATCCAGTCACACCCACCCATCTTATTCTGTTTACCTTGTTTGTTGTCAAAACCCAGGGCTTTTTTTGTAGCAGGAATTAATTTGCATGTTAGGCCACATACCCCTAATGTAGTCAGTCCTAATGAGTTTCTGCTGTTGGGTGTGGCCTGTTATGCTAATGAGTTCCTGCTGGGTGGCCAACTCAGGAGCCAGCCGGAACTCCGTTCCTGTGCGTTCCTGCCCAAAAATAGCCCTGGTTGTTACCATTACAGGCATAAGAGCCAATTAAGATTTATTGGGAAGCAGTAAGAAGACGCTTAACAAAGTCTCCTAATTTTTATTTTCAACGCTCAGCTGATCAGTTTCGAAAGAATTTACCAGCCAAACTGTCTGATGGCACTGAGGTGTATATTGTCCCAGTAGTATATGGCACAGCTTGCTCGGTGATATGATACCACTGGTCTTTTGCGCAACATCTTGTCCTTCAGAATAACTCTGATACGGCTCTCCTGCTGTTTGTGGGGAACTCTAAATCCCTCTATTTCTATTAAATGCTAATTTAGCAATAAATAACCCTGTAACATCCAGGATGGAAAGAAAAAGGTACAAAGTTACCTGCATCTTGGATGCTGTCCACAGAAATATGGAATAATATAAAATAACCTGGGATTGGAACATTCACGGTAGTTCTCAAGAATACATACATTAATATCCTAAAAGAAAAAGGGAGAGGAAAGAAAATATGATCAGAAGTTTACTACAAAGTTACCTGTTGTCTTCCAGAGAACTGATTACAGTTCTAAGACCCAAATCCCAAAGGCCAATCTTTGCATCAAAATGTTTTTCCAGAATGCTGTGCTAGTCGGATGTCATACTAACTTTTCTTTTGAGGAATCTAAAATACTTGACCAGCTTTTAAAAGCAAAGCGTATGGTTTAAGAGCACTTCTGTCCAATGGATCGAGCATAATTGTCAAAGCATAAATACTTCATTAGGGATTACCTAAAGATGACCCTAAAACTGAAGTACGATGCACAAAAAATAGGAAATAAGTTATGCTTACTATTGGAAGAAATACCTGTTTGGCTTCATCATGATCTTTATTATTTATACTACATTATTTATGTTACTGATTAAAAATTCTGTTTACTTGTAGCCATTTTCTATAGCTCCATTACTGGAGTCAAACTACTGTTGGAAGAAACTGATGTTCAAGATGATCAGCAAGAGAAATACCAGTTCCTTTACAAAATAAGTCAATGTAGACTAGAGATGGGCACGAACCCCCCCTCCAAAAGTGGCTCAGTTCAGGCTTTCCCAAACCAAACCAGGAAATTCGGGATGTCGCAAGGCTCCCCCAGGGTTCTAGAGAATCCAGGGGATCTCCAGCTGATTCTCCTCTACCAGCCCTTCAAGTTTGGTAAAGATTGGACTTGGGGGGGGGGGGTCTGAGTTATGGCCCCCCAAAGAAGTAGCCCCTAGAAAAGTACTTTCTAGGGACATGACAAGCATGGGTTCAAGAGACCATAGAATGGAACCTGTGCCAGCTAGAAGCAATACATTCACTGTGGACCTCCCTGGTATGTCCCCTACATGCCCTCCAAGTTATATGGGAATTGCACTTTGGGGGGGGGGGGGTCTGAGTTATGTCCATCCAAATAAGGTGCCCCCCCAGGAAAGCACTTTCTGGGGCATGACAGGTGCAGGGTCAGGAGGAGAGTACAGAACAGACCTTATGCGAATTAGAGGCATCAAACTTGCTGCGGACCTCCCTGGGATAGCTGGAACCCCCTGTCCTACCCTGGAAGCATGCAGGACTATCACTGGCACTGTTGCAGGTCAGTTGCCATCACCATGTCTCTGGCCAGGCCCACCCTCTCTCAGACGACCAGATGATCGCAGGGCCAACCTGTATTTTCATGCCAGAGTTTCTGGATGGGTTCTGTTTTCCTAGCTGCCCAAGCCATACCCAAAGGCTTGGAGATTTCAGAGACCATGTGCGTGCTGAACGTCACTTCCCCAGCACCAATCCAGCCAGAATTCAGCATGAATTTTGGCCTGTCATGCAGTTTGTGCCCATCCTTATTGTACACACGTTCAATTCTATTTGTGCTATTTATAGTCTCTCCCAGGAACCAAGGTAGATTACCTAGAATAAGTCAATACAATCAACAAAATGGGACAGTCAATAACCAATACAATTAGGATTTTAGAAGTCTGGAACCACTGATAGAGAAAATCCAAATTCATTTGAAAATAATAGGAACAGTAAATGTATTGCCCTAATGTAGAATAAGTGTTAATATTGCAAACATTTATGTAGTGACAAAATAGTTTGTAGTGAATTTTGCTTCTTTGTACTTGTTTTATCATTTGTGATAAATATTGAAATATTTAATAAAATATTAAAAAAGAAAGAACTAAAGCATAGCATAAGTACTAAATGACACAAAAAGCAGTCAGGGCCAGTGCCAGGTTTTTTTGCACACTAGGCAAGGCTACCTTCTGGCACCCCCCCCCCCCCCCGTGCCCACCAATTTTCAAACGTAAATGCATTTTAGAAAGACTGAAAACCACAAAATTTGAAATTGCTGGTGCTGGGCTTGGCGGCTGGTCTCCTGCACACTAATGCAGACTGTCAGTTCTGCACCCCTCTGAGGTCTCTGCCCCAGGCAGCCGCCTATGTTGGCCTGCTGGTAGCACTGGCCCTGAAAGCAGTACAAAAATTACGTAATAGGCTCCTATTTACAATAAGTTATACCCAGCACTATAGACTACAGTCTCTAATTATTTATCCAAGTACATCTAGTCTCAGTGTTACTGTGGTGTGGATCCAGGTTGCAAAGCAAGCCATATCAAGGTAAGGGGTCATCTTGATATCCTACAGGCTAGGCTGAGTTAGTAGAAAGCAATTTTTGCAGCTGGTTTCCAGTAGCAACCCTCTGAGTCTGATCCATAAGGAACGATTTGAACCAGTTCAACGTACATTCCCGATACCTACTTCTGCCTTCAGGCTCCTCAACAACATGGCATGATCTACTGTATCTCTTCTGTCAACTTTTGATAATTCGTGTTGCTAAGGAACTCTGCATATACACAAAAATGATCTGTATGCTAATGGTAGATTCTCTGAAATTTTAGTCTCAGCAACTTCCCCATCAAAAAATCCAAACCACAGTTGGTGGAGTGGGGGCTTTTTTTGTTCTTGTATCTACAGGAACTGAAGTTCCCTTGCATTTAAACAATTTATTTTTAAAGTTGACCAACGACACATGGCTTGTAGATTAGTGACCATTTTCATACCATGTAAAGAGGCATCTCAGCAACACTGGATATTGCTATGAATGTTATGTTAGGGCTGTTTTCTTTGTCTTTGGAACACAGCACACACAGTGAATAACTTGTCCAGTACAGAGTGTACTATTGGAAATGTATCATGACTATGAAGGTTATGCCAAATACATACATTTATCTGCAAACATTTATTATAAAAACTTGTGTGAATATGGCAATGTCCTGCACTTATGAGATGCAGCTGTATAATTTTCTGATGAAAGACTAGAAGAGACAAATTTTAACATGATTTTAGAAACAAGCATAGACTAAATTAGAAGTCTTAAATATCCTTTATCTAGTGATCCTTTGTCCACTGGCTGATGGTATACTAATGTATATTTATTACACATATACCTCCTCTAACTCCTAAAGTTCTACACGGCAGGAGTTATGCCATGGACCAATCTGGTTTGCACCAATCTATCGTTGTCACTCTTCAGTATTTTTCTGAAAGAGTAGATACTCTATACCAGGGGTGTCGAACTCATTTGTTACGAAGGGCCAGATATGACATAAATTGGACTTTGCGGGGCGGGGCCATGTGTGTCATAAAATGTAATACCAGGTAGCAGACAGATAAACTTTATAAAGCACACAAACACAATTTTGTAAAAACTTAAAATATAAACATGCTTGAAATGTTAGCATTCTTGAAATATTTTGTTTATTGAAGAGTCTCTGATAACTGACACTTCTTTTTTTAAAAAAAATTTTCATTGATTTTCTCTATAACTACATCTATTTCGCTAATTTCTAAGCTACATTTACCTTATACAGAGAGTGCTTTATCATTTGCTTAATACTACCATATAACATATAATAATTATGAAGCATTTTAAACCTTGGTTAATTTTCAATTAGAATTGTTACTGCTGATATTAAAAAAAACCAAAAAAGCTATTTGACAGGCATACCCCTTCAGAGGGATGCTTAATTATACAAAATGTATGGAATACATAAGTGCAATTTTCAATAAAACAATCCAGTTCTTATTTCTTCTTTCGTCCTCTTCTTGTCTTTACAGTCTCTTCTTGTACTTTTGGAGCTGCTGCTCCTTTTTCCGAGTCAGAAACTTCTTCTTCACTCTTGGAGCTGTCAAATCCGTAGATACTTTCTTGCGAAGCCAGTGAACCATCTGAGTCTCTCTCGCTTTTCTTTTCTTTGCTTTTTTCCAAAAAAAATTTCGCCTGTTGGACGGAGTCAATCTTATATTTTTTATCTTTGATGCTGAAGCTTAGTCCTTCCGGGACGTTCCACCGATAAATAATGGATTCAGACTGTAACCAAGATGTCAATTTCCCATAGGCTTTCCTTCTTTTCCTTATTTCAAATGGAATATCTTTCATCACTTTAACTTCTTCTCCTTTGATCTTCAGAACCGCTTTGTTTGTGGTTCTAAGCACCACATCCCTTGTTGATTTTTTGGAGAACCTTATCATAATCTCACCAGGCAGGCTTTTCTTTTTAGTATAATCTGGATAGGTTCTGTAAACCATATCCATGTCGCTTTTTAATTCCGCTGCTTTTAAGCCTGTTACTGGTTCAAGTGCTTCACTTAACAGGTTTTTAAGGTCTTCTCCTTTATTCTCTGGCACATTCTGAAGTCTTAGGAAAAAATTCGATCTTTCCATCTGTAGTTTCAAAAGCTGATCAGAATGAAGGGCCTTTTCTTTCTCCGCTTTTTGTAGCCTTGAATCCTGATTTTTTACTAAAGTCTTTACTTCTAGAAGTTCTCGCTGCAGCTTCTCTGTAGTTTTATTCGACTCCTTTAGTTCCAGCTGCATTTTATCCATCTTGACGTTGAGAGCTGTCATTTGGTCCACTAGAGGTCGCAATAACGAGGAGAACACAGTGCTCATCTCTGTGGTATCAACCTTTGAACTCGGAGCTGTACTTCCTAGTTTGGGGGAAGGTTTCGTTTTCCCCGCCATTGTTGAGGCTGTGCTTTTTGTTGATAGTTAGATAAGATGAACGAAAGAAGAAAATTCTCAGACTGCGCTTATGACTTTTTAAAGTCTATATCCTCTAAAGCGCGATGCTGCCATCCAGCAAGCCAAGCGTACTATTTTTCATGCAGTAACGCCACGTAAAGAGTCTCATAAGTACGCCGATCTCGAGAGGGGGGGTTCACTCCACCCGCCCGCTGTGCTCTGTTTATTTTACTTCAGACTCACGTTTATTCCATGCGTAACTGTAGTTCAAGCCTCATAGCTTCGCACTCTCTGCTGCTTCACGGATTTGCGCTTTTCAGCCTTACTGCTCCCGCGGCGGGGGAACCTATGAGGGTGATGAAAAGGGACCTCGATCCCTCGGTCGCCATCGTAGGGAGAGATCCCCTTCGTGCCACCCCAGGCAGAGCCCCTTCACTGGGGTCTCTGGGGGCTCGGCACCTGTCCAGAGCCCCTTCTTCCCGCTGGGTACGGAGTTGCGGAGGAGCGCGTCCGCCATCATCGCAAGTCTTGCCGGAAGTTCCATAACTGACACTTCTTGCTCTGAATTATTGCATCAAAATGTCTGTGCTGTAGCAATCTGGGAGGGGGAGGAGTGTCAGCCCAGTGCAGGGAGCAGGAACTTGCCCATCTATCTCTCCTGAGCGATTGAGAGAATCTGGGAAAGCAAGCTATGATGCAGCAGCAGAACTGGAGGAAGAAGCAGGAGACAAACAGTCCCTTGAGGGGCTGATCTGGGTGCCTGATTTGGCCCCTGGGCTGTATGTTTGACACCCCTGCTGTGTACTGTCCTATCTCTGGCTGTTAGAAGAAAGAGTCTCTTCAATAGAAAGCCCACAGGAGAGTCACTTTTAAAAGCCTTATATTAAACCGAAGAGTGCAAAATATTTGGTTAATGTATTGCCAATAATCATTCCAGATGTAAATTTCAGTTTTCTATGTACTTGCCTGACCCTCTTTCAGCCTTTTCAAAAAAATCTCTTTAAATACTTCCCTAATAATTTCTGAACATTTTTTCTAAAAATGCTAACAAATTTATGCATTCCTTTCCTTTTATTAATAAGCTCCTTTGACCACAGGTTTTAAGCATAACACCAAAACAAGAGAGAGTATACAGAGCTTTCAAATGCTGTGCAACTTTTCTATTCAAAGGAACATTCAAATTGGAATCCTCTGTATTTGGTACAGTTCATGCTAACACCTCATTCCACTCTGTGAGCACCCACAGTTCCTACAACAAAATGACAAGATGGAGATGGCTTCTGGACACAGAGGAAGCAATTACATACTCTGTTTAAATAGCAGCCATCACTTGGTAGGCTACCACCACTATCTCACATGGCAACTGGGAATACTTTTGCCCATTCAGGTTATGAAATGATAATTCAGGATATCACTTAAATAACATAATATATGAACACACTCTCAAGGTGGCAAAGTGGAGTAAAAACCACCAATGAAAAATCTATATACTAATTCCCAAGGCACCCCCTCCATGCGGATATCTAAATCCACACATCTGGGGCACTTGGGGGGCAGAAAGAAAGTGAAGAAAAATCCTAAAACTTAAAAGAACTTTTGGGGGGATATTTACTGCCCAAAGAAAAGTTAAAGAGCCCTCTGGGAACTCTGTGGTGGCCTGGTGTCTGAGAGGCGTTGAGGCCTCACCGCTAGTGCCAGGGGGGTGGGAGAGGGAAATCAGCAGCCCGGTGGCTGAGAGCCATTTGGGCCTCGCTGCCGGTCCCAGGGGGTGGTGGTGGTGAAATCAGTGAGTCTGGCAACTGATAGCCACTCAGGCCTCGCCACCAGTGCACGTGTGGGGGGGAATCAGTGGGCCTGGTGGCTGAGAGCTGCTCAGGCCTCGCCGGTGCCCATGGGGGGGGGGGAGAAAAGTGGCGGGCCTGGTGGCTGAGAGCTGCTCAGGCTTCGCCAGTGTCCATGGGGGGGGGGAATCAGTGGGCCTGGCAGCTAGAAGCCTCAGGTCTCACCATCAGTGTGAGGGGGAGAAGGATTGGCAGGCCCAGGCCCCGCCATGGGTGCCAGGGTGGGGTGGGGAAGAAGACTGACTGTGGCTGCTTCCTCCGCTGTGTGGAGCTCCTTCTCCCCCCCATGAATATTGCGGGTCCCACCTCTTGTACATACTAATAGCCCAGTCGCCTAATCTAAGGATACTTAAATCCAGTGATTAGAGCTGTGAACAGGCAAGACAGATCTTTCTACACACCTGAAAAATGCCCCAGGCCTACAGAAAAATCTGAAATCTAAAAAAACCCCATGGGGTAGCGGGTTAAAAAACCCCAAACGATAAAAGAAGTACCTATAGCTTAATAAAAAGTAGAGACATCATCCTGCCAACAAAAGTCAATACGGTCAAAGCGATGGTATTCTCAACAGTAATGTATGGCTGCAAGAGGTGGACCATAAGGAAGGCCGAGCGCCGAAAAATAGATGCTTTTGAATTATGGCACTGGAGAGCACACTTGAGAGTCCCTTGGCCTGCAAGGAGATCAAATCAGTTAATTCTAAAAGAAATCAGATCTGACTGTTCTTTGGAAGGACATATACTATAGCTAAAGATGAGAAGCTCAAATATTTGGCCACCAAATGAGAAGGGAGCACTCACTGGAGAAGATCCTGATGCTGGGAAAGATTGAAGGTGAAAGAAGAAGGGGATGGCAAAGGATGAGATGGTTAGACAGTGTTATCGATTAAATGAACATGAAGTTGAGCAAACTCCGGAGAGTGGCAGAGGACAGGAGGGCCTGGCGTGATGTTGTCCATGGGGTCACAAGGAGTCGGACTTGACTGTGCGACTGAACAACAACAACAAAAATACCTTTAAGAAACAAAAGCCCTGGGTAGCTGTTGCTAGGCTACCACAGCTTTCTAGGCTCAGTTTCTGTCAGTAAAAGGCAGCAAGTGCAGACAGGCCATTTCAAGGGGTGTTTTGGCTTTTGAGGGAGGACTTCTTGGGCCAGACTTGGCAGCAACCACCAAGCCACCTGCAACTACCTGACTTACATGACTCAGCTGCCTGATACAGTTCAACAGCAGCCAACCTGTGAAAGCCAGTGTGGTGCAGTGGTTAGAGCTTCATGCTAGGGTCTGGGAGACCCAAGTTCAAATCACTGGTCTGCCATGGAAGCTCAACAGGTGATGTATCTGAACGCTGTGGTTAATGAATGATGGTTGTTACTTGGGTGTTGTTATGCCAATAAAGGTAAAGTTTACGGAAATATAAAAGAACAGGTGACACACAGTTTCTGCCTAATCTACCTCACAGGGTTGTTGTAAGTGTAAAAAGGACAAGAGGAGATAGGGTTGCCAACCTCTGGGTGATGGCTGAAGATCTTCTGGGATTACAAACGATTTCCAGGTGACAGACTAGTTCCCCTGGAGAAAATGGCTGCTTTGGAAGGTGGACTCTATGGCATTATACCCCACTGAAGTCTCTCCCCTCCCCAACCCCCCCCCCTTCCAGACTCCACCTCCAAGATCTCCAGGAATTTCCCAACCCACATCTGGCAACCCTAGGAGAATGATGTAAGGTGCTATGTCCCCACTGTGGAGAAAAGTGGGGTACAATAGAAGAAAATAATAACAAATATAGCTAAAGATGGGAAGCAGATAAAAGGTAGATTGGTGAAATGAGAAGGAGAGAATGAGGCGGGGAAGGGGCAGAGGATATGGGGGTTGCCAGGAGGAGGGGAAACAGAACTAATGTAGGAAAGGAGATACAGGGGAAAGTGATGTGCCTCTGCCCCACAAGTTAGGGTTGCCAGCCTCCAGGTGGGGCCTGGGGATCTCCCGCTTTTACAACTGATCTCCAGCTGACAGAGAGCAGCTCCCCTGGAGAAAATGGCTGCTTTGAAGGGTGGACTCTATGGCATTGTACCCTGCTGAGGCCCCTGCCCTCTCCAAACCCCTCCCTCTCTCCTGGCTCCACCCCCAAAGTCTCCAGGTATTTCCCAATCCAGACTTGGCAACCCTACCACAAGTCCCTGAGGGTTCCCTGCCATGGAAGTGGGCCTGGCCCCAAAACTAGCACCACACAACTGGGCCTTAGTTTTCCCAGGTAGAGGCTGCCGGGGGCAACTGAAGACATGGGGGCAGGTAAAGGTAGGTTGGCTGCTGGGTGGGAAGGGGAGAAAGAAGCAGGAAAATGGGACAGGCTGTGGAGACTTTCAGGCAGGGAGAAAGGAAATATTGGGGGAGGGGAAAATTAGATACCCCACAAGTCCTTGCAGGTTCCCACTTGTATGTTTTCAAAACTTGTGTCCAAACTGTTTTTCAAAGTCATTTTATTCTTAGCCACTGTTGTGTAAAACTTGAAAAATTAAAACTTTTTAAAATGAGCAAAACATGTTTTTAGCTTTTAAAGATGAAATAAGCAATCAGGTTTCTATAGAATTCATTAGCCAGAAGGAACTCTCAAAACCCCTCATAAATCACACTATAAAACAAATCTTGATATGAATAATTTCCTGGTTCAGTGCCTTCAGGAATTGAAGTAAATGTAACTGTGCAATCAAACTGTGCCATCTTTTCAGGGGAATGAATTATGACAAAAACAGAAGAACCAAACTCTAAGTGCATCATAAGATTTTGGATTGGTTATCCTTCCTTTCTTTACACTGCTTAATGTTAGAATTGAAGAAAAGGCCCCCCCCAACTCCACTAATGCCTTTAGTGAACTGGTAACCTGCTTGTACAGAATACTAATTTTTTTAACTGTAATTTTCCCATTGCACATAAAACAGTGAAGGGATTTTCTCCAATCTCATTGCTTTTGGTGCAGTAAATAAAAATAGGATAACATCCCTGGGATAGCCTATGGTAAATTCTAAGCCTCAACTGTTTAAAGAAACAAAACAAATGACAAAACAAAAAACCCTCTCAGGCTGCGGTCAGACGTGTCATTTGGCATGGCCGGGAAACACTCTTATTCCATCTGTTGGTATTTGGCATGGAGTTGCTCAATCACACATCCCAGCATAATCTGTTTCACTGCTGGCGCAGCCCATCACTGCACGATCAGATGGCACATTTGGGTGAGTGAGGTTTTTGCCTTTTGTGCACATGCACATAAACAAGGCATCGAACCCCCACACAAAGAGTTCTCCATGGACCAATTATGTGGGTATGTGCATACAACTAAGCAGGAGAAAATATGGCGCTGAGTTGGGATGGACTGAGCAGTCCATCCCGGCAGCCTGAGTGCGTGCTTGAGTGATCAGACTAGGGAAAATCCATCCGTGGCCCATCAGCAAATGTTAGGACCAGACTTTCCCCAGTGTCTTTTAACTCCATTTCTGTGGCAGGGCAGCAGATGCTTTAGTCTGATTGTGCACTTTAGATCCATCAGGCATTTACAGCTAATTCAGATCTACAGGAATATCTGACCGCAGCCTCATCTTCATCCATTACTCCAACACTGTCCTCCTACTGTATGTATACAGTTTGGGTTTCTGAATCCATATATTTTTCTATGACAGCCAACCACAGCTTTGGAGAGGAATTTTAACTCATGGAAAGGCATGAGCAGAAAGGATTCATTTAACAGCAACTTCCACTAATATGGTGGAGGCTAAAAAATAGCCATTAAAAATCATGGGAGTCCCGACTCCCAATGCACAAGCCTTTCATGTCAACTCTGGTTTGGCTCCAGCTTTCACTCTAAGTACATATATTTCCATATTTTAGACAGCTTTGATTTACTATTAACAAAACATGTTCCAAATGAGCAAATGACCTTTTCTTAAAACACCCAACAAACTTAAGAGAGAGTGGCTGACTTGCACCGGGGAAACCCAGGTTCAAATTCATAGTGATAAAAAGTTCACTGGGTGCCCTTAAGACCAGGGGCGTAGACTTTTTAAATCCGGGGGGGGCGGCTGTCTCGTGCGCGCGTGCGCTCGGGACCGTGCGGGCGCGCGCTCGGGACCATGTCCCCGCCGCTTCCCCCCCGCCCCAGGGAGCCGCCGCCGCCACTTCCCTCCCCCGGGCCGTGCCCGCACGCCGCGCTCCCCGCCCCCCTCCCTCCCTCTCCTCGCTCACCTCTGGCGCCGGCAGATTACTGCTGCCGCTGCTGCCTGCAGCCGGGGGCCGGCGCGTCGCCCTTGCGGGCCCCCGGCTCCCGCTCCGCCTCGCGCTCTCTCCCTGCCTCTCTCCCCCCCACCTCTCCCCCCCCGCCCCAGGGAGGCAGGAGGGCAGGCCGGGGGTGGGGGGAAAGGAGAGGCGGCAACGGCCAGCTGACTGGCCACCGGGCGCTCCATTTTGCCGGGGGTGGCTCGAGCCCCCCCTGGGAAATTTCGGGGGGGGGGCTCGAGCCCTCGAGCCCCCCCGTAGTTGATGCCCATGCTTAAAACAGTCACATATTTTCATCCCCACTTACCTCACCAGGCTGCTGGGAGGATAAAATGTATGCCACCCTGAGATCCCTTGGGGAAGGGCAGGATAAAATGTAATAGAAAGGAAAATGAATAAAATTATGTGGGAAATGAGTGTGTCTCGTCAGTGGTGAACTCTCCTGCTAACAAGGTGGCTGTTTTTCATACATAGAGAGGGTTATGCTGTGTATTTCTGGTTTAACAGGGAATCCTTAATATCCACTATTGCAACTTAATTTTTTTCTCTCAGAGAAAAAACATTTACTAAATGGGTCAAACCTGATCATTACATGGTAACAGCCCTGCATAATGCAAATTAATTACACCTGCTCTCTTGAGCACGTTACAATTTTCTTCCACATACAGTCTACATTTTCCAGCACCACCATCTCTTCCTGCATCTCCTGCTTAACCCATTTATTTCCTGTCTACTCTACACTTTCTCTTTTCCATGCTATCCTCCTCCATATTGCTCGCTTCCTTTCATGCTCTCTCTCTCTGCCTTCTAATTCTCCCCCTGCCCTTTATCAGTCTTGGTCTCAGTCCCACTCATTCCTATCCTGGTTGGTAATTTATAATGTATTTAACAGTAGTATAACAGCAAACTGTTGTGAATATTATGTGCAGAAGTGTATGTGTGTGTGGGGAAATTAATATTTCCCCATGACCTTTAAAACTAATAAAAGGATGCCTTCCTTTACATACATGGTAATGGAACGTTGATCTGTTTTAGAAGTTACAAACGTGGAACAGAAGTTAGTCTGCCCATTAGACTTGATTATATTTGAAACATGGTTCAGGCAGTGGGTTACTATTATTCTACTGGTTGGACATTATCTCTTTGTAAATGTTACTTTGCCACTGTAGGCATTAAACTTCATGTTATACAACAAATAACATAACCTTTTTAGAAAATATGTCAACAAAGCCAATCCCAATGATCCCAGTATTTCCCATCCAGCACTACTACGTAATCAATTTGCTCCTGCTTTTGTGTTAGGTAAAGGTTCAAGGGTTAACTTAAATAGATTTTTTACTAATTTACTTCCTAAAGACTTATTGTGAAATTAAGGTTTTTGTGAACTACAGCCTACTTTATCAGATGTAAGAAGTGTGTCCTATATTGGGACACATATTTATGTGTGGAAAAATATAAAAGAACAAAATCTAGATAACAAGGTTTGGATCAGGGTCGGGGTGTGTGTGCAGGTGGAATCTTTGGAGGCCCATCGTGGCTCTCAGCAGCCCTGATTTTAACGATAAGGGGCAAATGATTAAATAACAACAACAGACTGGTGGAATATGGCATAGGTGGACATCACATTGCCATCTACTCAGATGACAAAAATAAAAGGATGCCAGAGCACTCGTATCTATAACAGTTACATACAGGGGTCTGTTGGAGCGGGAGCACACAGGAGTGCAGCTCCAGGAGTGAGGAGCCCAGGGGGCGGGCACATGACCAAGCCCCACCCCCTCCTCGGTTTCCCCGAGCAGTGCAGAGGCGCAGCGCCCCGGGGAAAGCCCTGCTAGGTTCTTTATTTTTTTTAATGTTTTGTTTTAATAGTGATAATTTTATCATTGTTCCTTTTATGACTGTGTGCTGCTTTTCCAGAGACTTGCTCAAGGTGGCATATAAATTTTCTAAGTATATCATTTCTTATCTGGGCACATGGCACATAAGTACTGGAGAAATTTCACCAACCCTTCAGCAGCTTCCACCTTATCAGTTTGGTGTAGTGGTCAGGAGTTGGACTCTAATCTGGGAGAACCGGGTTTGATTCCCCGCTCCTCCACATGCAGCTGCTGGTGTGACCTTGGGCCAGTCACAAGTTTTCTCAGAGCTGTTCTCTCATGAGCAGTTCTCAAAAGACCTCTCTCAGCCCCACTTACCTCACAGGGTGTCTTGTTGTGGGGAGGGGAAGGGGAAGGGATGGATGGTGTACATGTCTTGGGTATCTCAAGTCTACTTGAAACCTGGTGGTTTCAAGGGAGCAGGAAGAGAATGAGGGTGTGTTCTTTACACTTATTTTTATTGCACAAAGTATTGGATGGGGAAGGGAATGGAGGAAGAGCAGGCCAGTTTCACTCACCTGTGGAGTGGAGCCTGAGGGGTGGGTGTTGCCTTCTGACACACTTCCGGTATGTTAGGAAGTGTGGCATATGCAAATGAGTTCTGCAAATGAGTTCTGCAAATGAGTTATGCTAATAAGCTCCTGCACCTCTTTTTCTACGAAATGACCCCTGGTTACATAAAAGAGATTTCAGCAACTGCAGTTTTGCCTACTCCTAGCATGTCAAGATACACTTGTCAAATTTCTCTCTTCTGCACAATTGTTAACAGATATAGGAATCTTTACATCTTTTCATTCTAGTAACAGCATGATTTTAAAGCATTTCTATGCTACACACTTAGACTGGATTAATAGCTGTTCAGTTCTCCCCCACAGACCTGCGTGTGAGTGGCTGCAGCTCTTAAGTAGAGAATTCTCAGCACTCCGACCAAAGAATAATTCTCAGGATTCTTTGGGAGCAGCAATGACAGTTAAAAATAAATTATCAGTATGAGTTTTATGTGGAGCTTTCCAAAACGTTTCTGTGCCAAAACAAACAAAGGTTCCCCATTGAAAAGTTTTCACATTCTGCATTCCTACCTTGAAGCAATCTTTACACCAGGCAACCAACAAGAGAGTTTCCCAGTACACTACAGGCACTTTACATTTTATTTAGCATTTCTTTCTCCTTCCATTATTCTTGTTGCATTTTCAATGGTGATTTGTAAACTGTAACTGCAATGGTGATTTGCAAAATACTGGAAAGGTCCTTTTTAAAAAAAAAGATGATTCTGCTCCTTCTGCAAAATTAGGCACTTCATAAACAACAGATAGGATGATTTGTATCAAAAGCTGCACCATCCCAATGTTGAATGTGTTGTATTCAAACATACTTCAAACATACTGCCTTACATCGAACCAACGGTCCATCCAGCTCCATACTGTTCAGAGACGGAATTACACACAAGGCAAGTGTCACACCTCAGCCACTGAGGTTGCCTTAGCCCAATCCAAACCCACACATCTGTTTTCCCAGCCTTCATCAGACCTTGGTGTCTTCACCCACTGAGGGGTGTTCACTCCAGTCTTATCCAGTCCCCAGTCTACACCCCACATCCTTGCACCTGTTCCACAAGTCCCCTTATAATACTGAAGCTGTCCCCAAATAGTTGTCCTTGGTCCCTCAGTCCTTCCAACAGACTCCTTCCCTGCAGCAGTTCAGCTCTCCTTAGCTCGTCCCCTTGCCTCCCCTCAGTCCTACCCCTGACACTCTGCCCACTGGGCATCCCAGGTCCTCTTTGTGTCTGAGGTGGGCTGTAGTCTCATATCCATCTCCCTGGTCTCCTCCATGTCTGCCCACTGGCCTCCAACTGCTTTGGAGCCTTGCTTGCCAGTGTCTTTACCCAGAATCCTGTCAGCCATTCTGCATCTTCCCAGGACCTCGCTGGCTGGCTGCTGACACTTTGTCCACCTTCTGTGTCAGGAGTGTGTCCTCCTTGCCCACCCCACAACACCTCACCCTGCAGCACCGCTCCTGTCTATGTTGCTGGAGCTGCTGTCTCCAGGATCTTCACCATGCCAGTCTCTTGTTTTTACTTCCAACCAAGCCGTGTGAGATTTCTGGCCTCCAACCAAGCTGCGCAGGACCAACCTTTGTCTTTGGAATATCCTCCCCCTTGAGATCTATCTGGCTCTTGTTTCCCATTCTTCAGGTGCCATGCCAATACATTTGACTTTAGACAGACTTTTACTGGAAGAGTTCCATCTCTTAAAAGCTATGTTCTGATTCTAGGCTGTGGGCTGTTTTATGGACATAAGTATAGGATGCTTTGTGTTTCTGTTTTAATATTGATAATTTTATGGTTGTTTTTATAATTGCTGTATTGTTTTACATTGTGAACTTGAGCAGATATGTGGAACAGCAGCATATACATTTCCAAAATAAGCAAATACATGGTGCTCTGTACTTTTCCAGGCCAGGATCTAGTCTGCACTGTGCATAATCTAAAAGCACTTCTCCTAACTGGGGGAGGCACCACATGGAGACAGAGAGAAAGACTGCAGGAAGAGGAGCTAGTAGGATTGCCTTCATCACCAGCCACACTTCAGGGGAAATTTAAACACTTTCTCAGAAAAGTACACTATTCAACTTTTTTTTAAAAAAATCTATTTTTGAATGTTAATAGAACTGAGACGTGCTTATGAATGTAGGGGGATGATTTAAGGGACCCATATAGTGAGCAGATGCAGTGCAAGCCAGCATGCATGGGCTGCCAGTGCTACTCAAGCCAAACATTTTGCTGCCAGTACCATTCCACCATGGGGTTCACTTCAGGGAGGTGTGCCAGTGAGCATCCACTGTGCCAAACTGTGCAACTGTTTTGTGAAACAGCAAAGAGTCTACTGGAGACCAGAAAAGGGCAGCAGCACTATATTGTTTCCCAGGCTAGATTGTTGAGGCGTGAGGGGATTGCATTCATTTTATCACCCCAGTTTCGAGGTGACCATTGCATGGATCACTGTTGCCAGGTCACTGCCTTCGAGGAAGGGAACCAGCTGCCTAATCGGCTGAAGATGATAAAAGGCTGACTTTGCAGTGGCTGCTTCCTGGGCATCCATCGTTAAAGAGGCATCTAGGAGCGCTCCCAAACTCCTAAATCCTGGTGCTGGCACCAATGGCACCCATCTAAGGTCGGGAGTGGGATCCCAACCCTCGATCCACTCCGACTCAGGCACAGAACCTCTGTCTTCATCAGGTTCAATTTCAGTCAACTCAGTCTAAGCCAACCAGCCACAACTTTCAATGCCAGGTCAAGATCTTCTGGTCTGGAGTCAGACTGGCCACCCAACAACAAATAGAGCTGGGTATTGTCTGCATGTTGGTGAAGACCCAGCCCGTGTCTCTGGGCAATCTGGGTAAAGGGGCACATGTAGATGTTAAATAACACTGGGGTAAGCAACTAAGGGAGGGCATGATAGAGGTTTATAAAATTATGCATATAGCGGAGCTGACGTAGAATCATCCCTCCCCCCCCTCTCAAAATACTAGAGGGCATCCTGTGAAGCTGATGGGCAGCAGGTTCAGGATAGAAAAAAGAAAATACTACTTTACACAGAGTGATTAAAATGTGGAATTCACTGCCAGAGGATGTAGGGAAGGCCTCAGGAATAAACAGCTTCAAAAGGGGATTAGATAGATTCATAGAGGATAGGTCTATGAATGGCCATGGTGACTGAGGGGAACATCTATATTCAGATGCACTAAACCTCTGAATCCCAGAGCCAGGAGGCAACATCAGGGGAAGGCCTCGGCCTCTCAGCCCTATTGTTGGTCCTCCAGGGGAACTGGTTGGCCACTGTGTGAGACAGGATGCTGGACTACATGGACCATTGGTCTGATCCAACTAGACTCTTTGTATGTGATCAACCAAGATACTGTATGTCTGAAGGAAAGGAGAGGTGTTTTCACTATAGCACAAAAGTCACTGTATACATGTGACAGCTATCTATCAACATTGTGAGTAAAATCTTACTGTTCCCAAATATTTCACTATCCTTCCTACAGATAATTTCACACTACTTTTTATGTTAAATAAGGCTGCAGAGAGGAGCCAGCCATTTTTGGTTACCACTTCAGTTGCTAGAATAGCTCCACTGAAGCCTAATTATTTTAGTAGCTGGTAAAATGCATTTCTCTGGCTAATTCAACTTTAATTGCTATACTGATTATAAGCAGTATAAATGCAGTAAGTGTCCACTAGATAGCAGTCTTTGAGGTGACCAATTACAAATGCCATTATCTCCCCTTGGATACTGTATAGTAGGCCTCTCAAACTTAGCTTGCAAATTCTGCCATCTAGAGCACATTCACTTGAATTTGCTCTTCTTGACATAGCCTTGTAACCATTCAGTATGCAAGTCATTTGAGTATTATGAATGATATTCAGTTTTCAATTGCTCTCTAAGCAATCTATTACTACTCAATTATGTTTAGAGTCTGGCCTTCAAGGACCCTACATGCTAACTGACATGAAGTCTCTGAGATAATTTCCTTTATTAAAGTGCTAGTAATGAGGCCTGTTGCAGAAAGAAATGCAATGGGCTCTAGAAAGAGGGCCTGGGAGAGTGCAGCAGCCTGCAGCTGGCTCCCCAACCCCCCCCCCCTCGGCAGCACTGGCCGAGCGCCAAGGCCAGAGCACCGTTGGACGCAGGAGCAGGAAGCGGCTGGTGTGGCAGCAGATCTGCTGTGGGGAGCGCAAGCTGAATGATGACAACCGGCCGGTGGAGGGGCAGGCTACTGCTGTAGCAGCAGCCGCTGGCCCGCCGCTTCCTCCTTGGCCCCTTCTGAGTTAGCCGGCACCTCAGCACCATCGGGCCACGTTTCCAAGTGCTTGTGGAAGCAGGCTGAGGGCGGGCTCCACGGTTCGGCCAGGCGGGCTCCTCCTCCTCAGGGCTCTTCATGAGGGAGATGAAGAAGTGCAGCCGGGCTCAGCTGAGGCGCTGCTGCGGTCTCTTGCTCCCTCACAGATGACGATGGGGTGGAGCACCTACAAGCATCAGGCATGCCGCCACATTGGGCCGCCTACACCCAGCAGAGGCCCCCCGTGGCCGCCCGCCGCCCACCTGGGCACCTGCAGAGCTGGGTTGCTGTGCCGTAAAGAGTGGGCTCAGGCCCTGCATGTGGTTGCCGGCGGGCCGGCGGTTGCTGCCCATATGGGGACCTATGCTCCTCTCGGCTGCCCGTCTGTCGCCTCACAGCCTACTGAGGCTGGGTGGTGCTTCTGTGGGCAGTGGGGCGGGACTCTGACACAGTGCGCTCGAATTGTGGGCCATGTTTGGCTGGGCGCTGTGTCTGTGAGTGGGTGGGAGAGACCATGGCCAGTGGCCAGCGTCCCTGGTATGAGTGGCAGCCCCCTCAGCCTATGCCTGAGGGAGTGCATCAAGCCTGGCCACCCCAAATTCGCTTTATAATATAGAGAGATTGTCAGTTCAATTTTTTTAAAAAGATAAATGCTGTTAATGAGAAACATCCACCAGCTTTTCTATGTATTTTCCTCTCTGTATTTTCCTCTTTGCCTTGTTCCAAGCCCTGAAAAAAAACATTCTTGCCCCTTCTTGTTGGTGTAATTTCAATATATCAACTTATAGTTGTGTCCAGAAAGCTGCCCAAGTGAATGTGACTAAGAATCTGTAGATCCTTTCCCAAACATCTGAGAAAAATCTGTTCTATGTTGGGTTTCTCTGATGAAGATTTCCCAATAGTGGTTCTAGCATGACTTTTGTAATATATTAGGGCTGGAACATTCCAGGACTGTCTACCAGAAACTGGCTGAGCTTGGAGATCCAGAACAGTAGCCACCAGGACTCTGGAGGTGACCAATGAGGAAGTAATGTTATGTAAATAGCCTATTGTTGGGAGTGGGGTGTGCTTGGGTGTGGTTTTTACATACTATTTAAACAGGGCTGTTGCCCTGGGGTTTTTAGTCTTGTTCCTAAAATCACTTAATAAAGCAGAGCTGTTTCACTGGAATGCATCTTGAATCCGGTATTTAACAACTTTTGAGCAACAACTTGCCAATATCCAGTAGAAAGCCACGTCAAAAAGCTGTTAATTTTCTCATTTCAAGTGGAAATTGAGAGGTCAACATGGATAAATGCACTGATGACTCAAAGGCAGCAAGGAGTACAGTAGTGTACAGGTGCTGCAAACTGTGCAAATGAACATGCTCAAGTGGCATGCAGTTTTGACTATGAGAGCTGAGCCCCCGATCTACTTGTCTTGTAGCCATCTGATTTGAACAGCACTCCGGTGGATTTCATTTTCTTCTGCTATGCAGCTGCCTTTATCTGCACAGTAAGAGGATTCCCCCCCCCCCCCAGGGTAATGAATAGTTGGGTGAGGTAATTAAATAACTATGGGGAAGGGAAACTTTAACTCTCATGAGGCTCTTTGAAAATGTGCATTGACAAAGCAAGGCTGATGAGCTCCCTGCTCATGACCACTGATTAAAATGTGAGCCAAACTGGTAGTGTTCAAGCTTGCCTAGAGTCCTGCTTTCCCTACATGCTTGTTCTCTTTTCCTACAGAGGTCTTAGTGAACTCATTTGAAATTAAGTTACAAAATAAAGCTTCTTTAGGTAACACAAAAGAGAGTAAAAGTTGGAAACAAAAATGGATGTTAGCTCCAAGGGTGAAAACACAGACAGCATCTTGTTTTCACAGCAGGACAGCTAACACCTCATGATACAGTGTTGGGTGAGGAAAACTGAAGCAAATCCCAAGCTCCCCCTCCCTTTGTTCAAGAAGGAGGATTGAATTTATACCCCGCCCTTCACTCCGAGTCTCAGAGTAGCTTACAAACTCCTTTCCCTTCCCCTCCCCACAACAGACACCCTGTGAGGAAGGTGGGGCTGAGAGAGCTCTTTCAAGAACAGCTTGGACAGGACTATGGCTTGCCCAAGGTCATCCAGCAGCTGCAAGTGGAGGAGTGGGGAATCAAACCCAGTTCTCCCAGATTAGCATTCGCGCACTTACCCACTACACCAAACTGACTTCTGCACCTTCCTTCACAAGAGGAAACTACAGAAATTATAGCACTACATGAACACTTGCAAAACACTACCTGTGGCTATTTCTTTCTGATTCTGTTTCTTTGGACCTCTGCCCCCCCCAAAAAAACACTACAACAGATGCAAAAATAACCATGGCAGTGCAAAATACTACTGCTTTTTAGCAGTGTTACTAACAGTGGAAGTGAAATACTTGTAGTAACATAGGCTGTGATCCTTTAGATCCGGCATAAGTGCGAATGCCTGACAGATCTAAAGGGAGCGATCAGACAGCAACATTTGGGAAGCGTCCTGCAGTCATTGGCAACCCGTGCTGCTCTGCCACGAAAGCAGAGTTTAAAGACACTGGGGAAAGTCCAGTGTTATCTGGATAAGGCAGGCCACAAGCGGACTTTCCCGTCTGATCACTCAAGGACGCTCTCAAGCTGTCGGGATGGGATGGTCTGATCAGGCAATCCTGACTCCGTGCCATGTTCTGCCTCCCCTTCGCAGTATGCGCATCATCTCATACTCTATAGGGAGCCCTCAGTGTGGAGGGGTGATTCCTAGATTGCTCATTTATGGACAAGGGAAACAAATGGCAAAAAAAACCCCGATTCACCCACAGTTGTGTCTGATCACACAGTGACGGGCTGTGTCCGCAGCTTCAAAGGGCTGTGTGATCTCACAACTGCGTGTGAAATTCCTCCGGAGGAAATAGCCTCTCTTCCCCTGCACTTCAACTGGCACATGTGATCGCAGCCAGAGACCTTTTCACTATTGGAATACCAACAGCAAGCAGCTATTGTAGGTGAAGAGGATTTATTGCATTTGAAATACTGAGGCTGCTAATTCTGAGCTTCTTCTATGGATGACAGTATTTCACCACAAGTTTTTTCTCTTCTCAATTTGACTTTCTGAAAAATTATGCAAATATTATTTTTCTGTCTGGAGAACAGGTTTTCCCCTGACACAGAATGTGCATGTCTTTTTGAAAAGCACTTGCCTACAGCTCATTTACAGGATCCCTGTATGCTTTACTGTTCTTGTATTCACCAGCTCTAGGCTATGGGAAATGTTAACATTCTCATTTTACAGTTAGAAATCTAAAACTGACTTGACTTTTTCAAGTTTACTCAGTGATTCCGTGGCTCAGCAGCAATTCCATTTCAGTCCTATCCCAAGCATTCTATCCAAAAGACAATTCTGGCTCTTCCTGAGCAACTTGAGAAATTACTTCTATAGTCACCACTGTTTTTCACAATCTATGGAAGCAACTATACAAATTGTTACTATAGAAAGAATGGATAATAGTGTCATGAAGAAAAAGTGAGAGAGATCTTGTCTATCTCAACACAGTTTGATAGAGATGTGTGCAGCAACCTGTCAGTAATTTACATACATGCAGATGTTATGAAGTTTCTAATAATAAAAGCAATTTTTGCAAAGCTGTTTGACTTTGAACACACTGTTTGGAAATGTATTCACTTTACTTCTTGTGACTGACTGCTCTCTCACTTCAAAGGGAAAGAAAACAAGTGATTGTGCTTGGGTTTGGTTTGAATATGCTTCACTGGAAATGTAATGAAAGTAATTTTGGTATGACATGTTTCACCAGCTTGTCAGTCAGCAAAAGATTTCCTGCTGCCATGGCAGCATTTCATGTACAGTATTTCGGAAGACTGGATTATGAAATAATTTCACAACTGAGCAAGCACAAACCGTGTTGCACTGAGACAGTGCACATTTTTTCACCTAGTCCAGATTATCTACAGACCACTTAAGTGAAAGGCAGCAGCCCACTGACGGCCAAATCATATTTAAATATAACTGCAGAATCCTATGTTAACAGCCTGAGTTGGCCATAATTCTAAATCGAGCTGGTAGGAAACCTACTTTCAAGTCAACTGACAATAGGCAGCTATTAAAAATAGATTTTTTTTTCACTTCTTTACTTATTGGAATGGAGGAAAATCATAGTTATCTAGGATTAAGCTTCAGCAAAAAGTTCCAGTGCCATGGTATCAGCAACAACCAATCTTACCAGCTCTCTAAACAGATGTGCACATGAACAGACAAAGCACATCCACAGTCCAGCACTTCCCCTCTATTTGTTTCTGGTACCCGAAGCACAATTTCCATCCTTTCCCATGCCCAGAACTCCGCAGGTGGGAGGTGATCATGCAGGGATCCATAATCTAAAATGGGAGGCTTCTGCATGCTTCTCACGAAAAGATTCAGCTCCATCACTTCTCCCCAGGGCTCCATGTGCAGAGCTCAGACTATATGACAGAGGTCATGGGGCTGGAAAAGACTGAAATGCTAGCTGGAGGGTCACTCTCGAGACTCCATGGTGTCCAGTTGACATCTGTAGACTCTGTAAAGAGCCCTGGAGCGCGAATGGATTCTGCACTATCACTGGATAAACAAGTGTCCGTGATCAGCATTTCTTCACCTGCACTAGGCCCACCAGCTGGCTCCTTATTTGTCTGGGTCAGACCCTGCCAAAATGATCCATGGTCACCTCCAGATTGGACTACTGCAATTTGCTCTATGTAGGGCAACCCTTGAAAACGCTTTGTAAACTGCAGGTGGTACAGAATGCAGCTGCCAGGTTACTGACTGGAACATCATGGTCAGCTCATATCACTCCAATTCTGCAGCAGCTGCACTGGCTACCAGTTCAAGGTGTTGGTGTTAACCTTCAAAGCCCTCAACAGTTTGGGACCCTCATGTCTACGGGATTGCCTCTCTTGTTAGTAATGGGATAAGAAACCAATATCCCTGTTAAGCTCTGGAGACGTGTTTGTTCCAAGTGTTGTAATAACTTGTAATTCAGCAGTTTTCCTTTCCATTCTGTTCCTGAAGTTCCTTTGCAGTAAAACAGCTACTTTGAGGTCAGCCACTGAATGTCCTGGAAGGTTGAAGTCTTCCCCTACAAGTTTCTCAGTCTTGTGATCCCATGCGGGAAGGTACTTAAAACAGGCACATGGAAACCAAAAGTCAGCTTTAACACAATACATTAACCACTGAACTATGAATCCTGCAAAGAATGACCTCTATCTCCAATGATCATTCATTACAGATACCAGCCTTCTGACTGGGAAAGAGTCAGAAGTTCATTTATTCTAGGTCGTGGTGAAAACCTTTTGTCCCAGGCTATAATCACTCTATCTTGTCTTTTAAAAACTTTATTTAAAATCACTCTAGTTGAACAGATTAAATAAACTAGAATCACAATTACACAGAAAACACTAGCAGATGTAAATGAGATTATAAATAGAAAGCATCGATGGCATTCCTTGTCCTATCTGGCTTGCATATAAGGATAAAATTTTGTCTCACCACAAACCAGATCTGAGAGATTCAGAGTTTCTAGGGTGTGGCTATTTTATATTTACACAATTCCCTGAGCCTCACATGACTTTCTGAAACCTGGGGTTGCCAGCCCCTAGGTCTGGGCAGAGGTTCCCCTGATTCTCGGGGCTCCAAGCTGTGGCCCCACCCCAAGCTGTGGCTACCCCTCTCTCTCCCCTCCTGCACCAATTGAAAGGGCTTCAGCTGATCGGCGGGGAGCACGTGGCCTGCCAATCAACTGGAGGATCCTTTAAATCTTTCAACAGGGAGGGAGAGGGGCTGTCGCCGGCAGCAGCTCTGCTTGCAAAAAGACCCTTTAAAGGATGCCCAGCCCCCAGCAGCACTATGGTCTCCTGGGTCATCTCTAGGCTTGTGGTGTGAGTACACAGGGTGGCTGGCTGGTGAGGGGAGGCAGGAAGGGAAGGTGCCGCTGCCACCTCAGCCCTGGCCCCTGTCTTGGTGGGCAGGGCTGGTCTGTGTGTCAGGAGACCAGCTGACTGTAGAGCCTCTGCAACGCTGAAGGGGACAACACCTTTAAAAGGCACAAATGCATAAGGCACAGTTCTGCTCTCCCCAGCTATCTCTTTGCTCTGTGCCCTGTGAAGCTTGTATTGCTTCCTGTGTTTTCGACCACTTCCACATTGTCATTTTTGTCACTTGTTTGTCCCTATTGCATCAGGGTCCCCCCCCCCCCCCCAATGTGTTTTGATCTCTCTAGTAGTTCCAGAGGGAGCAAAACACATGTGGAAAAGGGGGGAAACTCAAAGCAATAGGGACAAACGAGTGACAAAAATGACAATGTGGAAGTTCCTTTCATTGCTGAACTGAAGCAGTTACTGGAGAAGGAGAAGCAGCAGCAGCAGTCTCTCTCTCACACACACACACTCTCTCTCTCTCACACACACACACACTCTGGTCTTCTTTGAAGATCATGCTGCTGCTTCAGCCTGCAGGGAGGGAAAGTCCCAGGATAACAGACAAAGCCCTTTTAGAACAGATAACAGGAAGTACTTTTTCACCCAAAGAGTGATTAACACATGGAATTCACTTCCACAGGAGGTGGTGGCAGCTACAAACATGGACAGCTTCAAGAGGTAATTGGATAAACATATAGAGCAGAGGTCCATCAGTGGCTATTAGCCACAAAGTATAGATAGGAACTCTCATTCTGGGGCAAGTGATGCCCTGTATTCTTGGTGCTTGGAGGGGCACAATGGGAGGGCTTCTAGTGTCCTGGCCCCACTGGGGGAGCAGATCCTGAGGGCCCCTGGTATTTTTGGCCACTGTGTGACAGAGTGTTGGACTGGATGGGCCACTGGCCTGATCCAACATTGGCTTCTCTTATGTTCTTATGATGCTAATTAAAGTAAGCTAATTCAATAAAAGTAATGCAATGGTTGGAGAATGCAGGCTTAAATACTTTTAAATATTTTGTGTATCTACTAAAGTAGATAAAGTAGAGTTTTATTTAGATTACATATGCTGCTGGAATAGACTTAAGTGTTCCTCAATCTTAACCTATTAAACTGCTAAAATATTTATAGTGGGAGTTGTCAGTGGCATTGTGACCTCGTTCTTATTTGTTTAAATGATTATGAAACACAGAATTTTCATTACACATTTATTTAATATTTCGTAAGGCTGGAAAAGGAGCTTTGTGCTATGATTCAAAAACAAGAGCCATGTAATACTTTTTATCAAGACCCAAACAGTCAAAGGCATTACATGATTTGGTGGGGGTTTTGTGTGTGTGTGTGTGTGTGTGTGTGTGTGTGTGTGGACTACGTGTTTTGAGCGATCTCTGAAAGACAACTACCAATCTCCTCAAGAGGACAATCCC